>CM057451.1:1142083333-1142765000 GCA_016271365.2 Neoceratodus forsteri | reverse complement strand
GGCCTGCTGTGTGCTACACAACATGGCCACTGACCGTGGGATAGCTGTCGAGGCTGAAGTGGGGAACAGCAGTGGGGACGAAGTGGATGCTGGGTCAGACAGTGGTGGGCAGCCCCGGACGGCGGGAGCCCGGCTGCACAGGTTGGCCCAGCAGCACTGGGACACAATTGCTGAGGAGCACTACAGTGCAGGGTAGGTGAACATATCCACACGCAGGGACCAGGGTACAGTATACAGGCATGCATGGCTGGGCCCCACAACAGACATAACCGGAGGGCAGCGTGGACAGGCATGGGACAGGACTCCTCGGAAGCACCCAGTATGGCACTGTAGACCCCACCCACACCCCCACACACTCATGCACACGGGCACCCACACGCACACACCCAGATGCTGCCAACAGGCATGTGTCAGATGCTGAACACCAGTGCACAGTGGCGGACGGTGTTGTGTAGGCATCATCATGCACATGCCACAGTGGCCAGCAGCTGGGTGGGTGTGCACAAGGTGGGCGTGTTGAGTGGACCATGGACAGCATGACCCTGGTAAGCACCTGCCACACCAATGTGCACACAGGGCTGCAGAAGGTGGTGGACAGGGAAGGCAGTAGATCATGACCGCCCGCAGTCGTACAGCCACCACAGACATGTGCACGGCCCGCGAGACCGCCCAGCAGGCGCAGGCTGTGCAACAGCCACGGGGGTCTCAGATGTTCCCCAGGTGTGTTACCATGGAATGCAACCAATCCCTCGCAGGTGTCTGCAGGCCCCCAAACAGGCCCACCAGGCATGCCCGGAATGCCCACAGCAGATCCGGTGTCGACAGTGATGGGGTCGCATGATGCCGGGACCAAGGGGTGGAGAATGCACTCTGTGGAGACTGCTGTGGATGGCCTTGCACCAGGGTGGCCAGTGGTGCTAGGCCAGCCATGACCGCACTGTGATAGCTGCAGTTGTGTCTTCCCACATGCGTGTGGTCTCCTCCAGGAGCTGCTCATAATCCCAGTCACACCTCCTGTGGACAGGCGTAACTCTGTGGAGTGCATGCACCCCTGCCATGACCAGCATCTGTGGCTCCACGGATGCCGGAGCAGCCAGGTGTGCTCAGTTAGTGGGTCAGCACCCTGTGGGGCATGGGCATTGCGCCGACCCGCGGGAGTTGTGTGACCCGCAGCATGGCCCCCACGAGGTGGGGCTTGCACAGCAGGGCCCCTTGGCCCGTGGCCAGTGAGGTGCAACGGCAGTAGCCACTACACCCGGCCCCCCCTCGACTCCATCCTGCTGCCACTGCAGCCCCTCCAGCTGCTGTGTGCATAATGGCGCTGGGGCGGCTGCACCACCACCACACAGTATGAACTGCGCAGCACCGATGTCGCCCACCACCTCACCAGGCATTGCAGCCGATGGGTGGACAACCGCCACCATGGCGCCATCTGCGCCACCATGATGGGTGCATGGTATGGGTGCCTCCCCCGATCAGCCTCACCACTGTCCAGGATAACGGTCACGTCATCATCGGTCCCGGACCCCACCCCGACCTGTGTCTCAGCATACTGGATGCCGTGGCTGGTGTCCTGCTGGAACACTGATTAGGGCCTCATCTGCAACCACGCCACAGGCATCTGGTCGGACAGTGGCAATGGGCTGGCAGCGGTCTGGACACCGGTGGAGATGGATGGATGGTCCTCCAGGTCCAGGACCACCCCCATGGTGGTCACCCACAACCCTGCTGCTGCATGCAGGCACTCCGGATCTGTAAAGAAACACATACGCGTTAGTGCCGCTGCCACACACCCTGCCCCCCAGCACCCCTGTCCCCCTTCCCCATGCGCTGCTGTACCTACCATGCAGTGATGGACTACCCCCCCCCTGGAATCCACCACCGTAACACCCTCAATGGGGCTGCACTGCATGGACATCACCACCAGCTCTTCCTGTGGTGTCAGCTGTGGCACTTTGGGCTGTCCACCACCTGAGGTGGCACATGCAACCTGGATGGCAGGCACCTTATCTTTTATCCTCCTCCTCCAGTCTGTGCCCACCTTCTTTTTCCACACCTGTGCTGACCTCTGATGGCTGCCCTGCTGGTTCACAGCCCTGGCCAGTCCCTCCCACGCAGCCGCCCTGGCCTGCGGGGTGCCTGTGGAGCCAGTCAGGAGGGGCTCCTGGTCCAGGTATGCATCAAAGAGGGCATCGCTCTCTGCCCTCATGAAGTTGGACCTGCGACTCCGTACAGGCCCCATCCCTCAACCTCCTCACTTTCCAACCTGCTCAATCCTGTGGGTATGAACATGTGGTTAGTGATGGCTGCCACACACAGTGCCTCCACAATCCACTGTCCCGACATGCCCACTGGCTGGTGTCTTTCCTCTGAAGGATGCAATACCGGTCTGGTGCTTGTGCAGTCCCATGGCGCCTTTATAGCGCATCACATGCAAATTAGGGAATGCGCAACTGTAATAAGATGCAATGCCAGCTGAATATTGCAGAATTGTGCATGGCGCATTGGGGATGCACATGCACAAGACAAGGCGCAACTGTATGACGTGCGCAGTAGACCTGACGGTGCACATGCGCGCACTGACATCACGTACATCGGTGGCACATCTGATGCACAGTTCGCCATATGCGGTACAGTGCTCTGCTGCTATTTGGCATGCGGCGCTTGTGCCCTGTATACCCTAGGGGTGCCCATGCACCATTGGCACATGGACCGTGGAGCACATGAGACCCTATTGCGCACCATGCAAGGCATGCCCTATCGTGCTGTTGCGCACGGTATGCATACCGACCTTTGACCTTACGAGTGTACTTTAACCCTCCCGGTGCCAGTGCCACCCCAGCTGTATCGTGCAGCACCGAGGGGATAGCTGAGCGAGTCACGCACCCACAGCACATGCGGCTCGTATGCTACCAGTCACCAGTTTGGATTACCAGTGCAGATAGGAGCATGCCACACAGGTGCACAGTGAGGGCATCAAATTTGAGCCAGGTTAAGCTGGTCAACCTGGTGGCACTGGTAGAGCCACATGTTGGCTCCCTGTATGGGCAGGTGCCCCTGGAGAGGCCTCGCACTGAGCTGTAGCAGGAGATGGCTGAGGGGCTGGAGGAGGCCATGGGGGCCCAGCATAGGGGGGAGCAGTGCTGCCACAGATATGGGGAGGAATCCCGACTGGCTGAGGTCACTGCTGGCACGCGTCCGGAGGGGCGCCGTCCCATGGCCAGGTGAGTGCACTTTTCATCGTCCGTGCCATGTCAGTGTTCTGTGGGGATCCAGCAAGGTGTCATGCGGGGGGGGCTGTGGCTGCACACTCTGCCAGCCATGGCAGCATACCATGGATGTGCTGTACCATGGTGGCACCACTGTGCAGGGCCATGGGGTATATTGTGCTGGAGGGAGGTGGAGCCCATGGGTTGTTGCCAGGTGCTGATGCCTGCCTCTCACTGTGTCCCTACTAGGCCCTGAGGATCAGTGATGAGCCAGGATGGTGGGTGCCACTGCTGGACTTGGGCAGCCCAACAGTGGTGCACAGGCACAGAATGCTGGCCGTGTGGGAGGTGCTGCCGGTCAGGCACCAGTTGTACCGCAGCATGCAGGTAGGCACTCTGTCAGTGATTGATGTTGTGCGGGGTTGGGGTGGGCCACAGCCCCCTGTGCACATGGACATTACAGCCATGCATCACCAGTGGGGTCCATTGCACCATGCTGTGCCCTTCGCACATGTGTGTGGCTGCTGTGGGTGGGTGGTGGGTGCACCCAGGTTCCAGCCATGCCACTGCCATCCCACCACTTAGCCCTGTTGCCTGGCCACCATGGTTGTGGTGTGCCACTCATGAGTGGTGTGGGTGCGTAGTGCTGTGCATGGCTGTGGATGGTCATGGTGGTGGCTCCTGTGGGCACACACACTGTGGCTGGCTGTGTGCCTTCTACAGGGCACATGTCACCGCTGTCTGCTGCGCACGGTGGATGGGCTATGGTCATATGGGCATGCACTCATCCATGTCCCCTCCTTTGTCCTAGGCATCCAGCGGGTGGATGTGAACACCAGCCTCCTGGAGCATATCCTGAGGATCACCACGGCCACACTTCAGGTGGTGTGCATCATCAGGTAGGCCCTGTGCAGGTCGCAGAGGAGACGGAGGACCAAGCGCCAGTAGGGCGTGGACACACATGAGGCCCATTGGCCTGCATCACCTTCCCTTCCCCTGACCCCTCCCTTTCCTCCCTTGACCTTAACCCAGCCATGTCCCTGTCCCCTGCCTCCCTTCCCCAGCCTACCATCTTGTTTGTGGCCTCCCGTTCCTGCTCCCTATCCCTGTTCATCTGTAAATAGTTGATGTTGTTTTATTTTAATACACATTTATTTTGTTAGCCATCCGTGTCTGTGTCTGCTTTGCAGTTGGCGTATGGAGCCATGCTGCAGTGGTGTGCATGGTGGCCATGTGGTATGTCTGGGGTCAACTAGGATATGTGCCTGGTGATCTGTGCCCAGTGGCCAATGTGTGTGCCCTGGGCCGTGCGCGTAGCACTCTGCTAGGGTTATGTGGCCTGAGTGCTGTGTGCTGTTGGCATGTGTGTTGTCAACCTGGTCCAGGTGGTGTGTCCCATGCCATCCTGTGGGTGCTGCCCGTGGCTGATTGCTAGTGGTCATTGGTGCCACGCCGCCTCCATGCACCACTGTGGTGCATGTGGTCAGGAGCCTGTGGGCGTGCACCTGCCATGCCTCCCTCCTGTCTTCCCCTGCACCTCGGTGGTGGTCTGTCCTGCTCCTGTGGCATGCTCCCCATTGTGTCTGTTGCCCTGTGTATTGGCCCATGCACCTCTGCCCCTACACAGCCCATGTTGTGCTCTTGCACTTGCTGACTTGCTCCATTCTTTAGCTCAGGTTGCCGCGATAGCACCAGCTGACTTTCCTGGCGCAACCCTTGTTGCAGCTATGGCACAATTCCTGCGATATTCAACCATCTTGTGCTGTCACTTGCCATTGTGCTCAACCTTTGAATATCGCATTTACGCGCACTAGCGCAGTGTACTTGCGCTGTGCAGCTGTTCAAGCCTGCCTCTATGAGATTTCTGAATGTCTCACCCAATGTGTTTCTCCACTTTTGTACTCTTTTGAAATTTTGCAAAGTACTCCTGACTCCAGTGTTGCCTTGGATGGTGATACACTATTTAGGAATGACAGGCTGGCGAAATGGGGGCTGGGGGGGCTGCACCATTTATCTGAATAACTCGCTACAAGGACTGGTTCTTCCTCATATCATCACTGGGCCTGTAGTCAGGCCCTAGCAATTAAAATGGGATTTACTCACCTGGTAAAGGTGATTATCTGAGTACCCTTTGTAGTACTCCGCAGTCAACACCAGTGGGGTATTCCTCGTCCATCCTATAGGTTGATGCATGATCCGTTCAAATCAAAGGTGGGCGAGGACATCCCTCTACCCTCATCAGAATAGCTCCAGTGTCAGTCTTCCATAGCTGTATAGTGAAAGAGAAAAATACAAGCCAGAAATATGCCCAGTCCAAGGTAGGCCCAATGGGAAGATGAGCCTCCTAGAGGGCTGGGCCCTGAGATTATTGCCTGGGAGCCATTATTTATACTATGTTAAGTTATGGTATGCTTAGTCAGGAGTTGAATTTCACCCATCACCTTTATTGTAGCAAATTCCTCATGTGCAGAAATATATATACAGTTTGACATGGGGGGCATGAGAAGGGGCCATGCTGTGGATGTGCTGTACTGTCTGTATCCAGTACTGTGACTGGGTGACGAGGGAGTTGGATGGGGCCATGCTGTGGATGTGCTGTACTGTCCGTATCCAGTACTGTGACTGGGTGACGAGGGAGCTGGATGGGGGCCATGCTGTGGATGTGCTGTACTGTCCGTATCCAGTACTGTGACTGGGTGATGAGGGAGCTGGATGGGGGCCATGCTGTGGATGTGCTGTACTGTCCTTATACAGTACTATGACTGGGTGACGAGGGCGCTGGATGGGGGCCATGCTGTGGATGTGCTATACTGTCCTTATACAGTACTGTGACTGGGTGACGAGGGAGCTGGATGGGGCCATGCTGTGGATGTGCTGTACTGTCTGTATCCAGTACTGTGACTGGGTGATGAGGGAGTTGGATGGGGCCATGCTGTGGATGTGCTATACTGTCCTTATACAGTACTGTGACTGGGTGACGAGGGAGCTGGATGGGGCCATGCTGTGGATGTGCTGTACTGTCCGTATCCAGTACTGTGACTGGGTGACGAGGGAGCTGGATGGGGGCCATGCTGTGGATGTGCTGTACTGTCCATATACAGTACTATGACTGGGTGATGAGGGAGTTGGATGGGGCCGTGCTGTGGATGTGCTGTACTGCCCATATACAGTACTATGACTGGGAGACGAGGGAGCTGGATGGGGGCTATGCTGTGGATGTGCTGTACTGTCCTTATACAGTACTATGACTGGGTGATGAGGGAGTTGGATGGGGCCATGCTGTGGATGTGCTGTACTGTCCTTATACAGTACTATGACTGGGTGACGAGGGAGTTGGATGGGGCCATGCTGTGGATGTGCTGTACTGTCCTTATACAGTACTATGACTGGGTGACAAGGGAGTTGGATGGGGCCATGCTGTGGATGTGCTGTACTATCTGTATCCACTACTGTGACTGGGTGACGAGGGAGTTGGATGGGGCCATGCTGTGGATGGGCTGTACTGTCTGTATCCAGTATTGTGACTGGATGACGAGGGAGCTGGATGGGGCTATGCTGTGCATGTGCTGTACTGTCCTTATACAGTACTATGACTGGGTGACGAGGGAGTTGGATGGGACCATGCTGTGGATGTGCTGTACTGTCTGTATCCAGTACTGTGACTGGGTGACGAGGGAGTTGGATTGGGCCATGCTGTGGATGTGCTGTACTGTCCGTATCCAGTACTGTGACTGGGTGACGAGGGTGCTGGATGGGGCCATGCTGTGGATGTGCTGTACTGTCCATATCCAGTACTGTGACTGGGTGACGAGGGAGTTGGATGGGGCCATGCTGTGGATGTGCTATACTGTCCTTATACAGTACTATGACTGGGTGACGAGGGAGTTGGATGGGGGCCATGCTGTGGATGTGCTATACTGTCCTTATACAGTACTATGACTGGGTGACGAGGGAGTTGGTTGGGGGCCATGCTGTGGATGTGCTGTACTGTCCTTATACAGTACTATGACTGGGTGACGAGGGAGTTGGATGGGGCCATGCTGTGGATGTGCTATACTGTCCTTATTCAGTACTATGACTGGGTGACGAGGGAGTTGGATGGGGGCCATGCTGTGGATGTGCTATACTGTCCTTATTCAGTACTATGACTGGGTGACGAGGGAGTTGGTTGGGGCCATGCTGTGGATGTGCTGTGCTGTGCTGTCCTTATACAGTACTATAACCGGGTGACGAGGGAGTTGGATGGGGGCCGTGCGGTGGATGTGCTGTACTGTCCTTATAGAGTACTATGACTGGGTGACAAGGGAGCTGGATGGGTCCATGCTGTGGATGTGCTGTACTGTCCTTATACAGTACTGTGACTGGGTGACGAGGGAGCTGGATGGGGCCATGCTCTGGATGTGCTGTACTGTCCATATCCAGTACTGTGACTGGGAGACGAGGGAGTTGGATGTGGCCATGCTGTGGATGTGCTGTACTGTCCGTATCCAGTACTGTGACTGGGTGAGGAGGGAGTTGGATGGGGCCATGCTGTGGATGTACTGTACTGTCCATATACAGTACTATGACTGGGTGACAAAGGAGTGGGATGGGGGCCATGCTGTGGATGTGCTGTACTGTCTGTATACAGTACTATGACTGGGTGACGAGGGAGTTGGATGGGGCCATGCTGTGGATGTGCTATACTGTCCATATACAGTACTATGACTGGGTGACGAGGGAGCTGGACGGGGGCCATGCTGTGGATGTGCTTTACTGTCCATATACAGTACTATGACTGGGTGACAAGGGAGCTGGATTGGGGCCATGTGATGTGCTTTACTGTCCGTATACAGTACTATGACATATACTGTTACATTCTGTGTCATCGTATCTTGCATAAAAGCGTTAGTGACTCTGGCATTGGTTTCACCTTTGCCCCTACAGAGGTTAGTTCTTTCTGCTGACCTTGCCCGAGGATAATCTGCCATCTGGGTGGGCCTGTGGAGTACTATAAAGGGTACTCAGATAATCACCTTTACCAGGTGAGTAAATCCCATTATATTTCATACCCTTTATAGTACTCCACAGTCAACACCAGTGGGGACCTTAGTAGCAGTGTACTATTGGAATGAGTACTCTCGTGTGGGTAAGGAGAAGGCAGATTAGTTCCGGTCTAATCCTATAAGACCCCTGCCTCCAGAACTGACCTGGCAAAAGTAGTCCTTTCTGCAGATGCTATGTCTAACCTCTATTGTTTAGTGAAGGTATGTATTGTTGACCAGGTAGCCGCTGAACAAATGTCTTGAGTAGACATGTTCCCCCTTTCTGCCCAGGCTGTTGCTACTGCCCTGATAGAGTATGCTTTGAGGCCTTCTGGTGGCATCTGCCCCACTGCCCTATAGGCCTTGTTAATGGTCTGCTTGATCCATCTGGCTATGGTGTCTTTAGAGACCGCCTGCCCTACCCTGTGCCCTTTGGTTAGGATGAATAACCTGTCTGACTTCTGAATTGCCCTAGTGACACTGAGGTACTTTTCCAACTGACAGCCCACATCTAGGGATTGGTGAGTCAATGTATCTTGGTGGTTACTCAGAGATAGGTAAAGCAAAAGGACATTCTGGTCCTTGTGGTACTGTGATGCCACCTTGAGCAGGAAGGATGGTACTGTTCTCAGGATGACCCTATCGCTATGACATGTGATAAAAGGTTTTCTGCATGAGAGGGCCTGAATCTCTCCTATTCTCCTGGCAGAACAAATTGCCACAAGGAAGGCTGTCTTAACAGTGCACCAGTGTAGAGAGTCTTGCTGGAGGGCAGGAAACTGTAGTGCATCTAGTACTGTGTTAAGTTGCCATGGTGGGCATCTCTTCCTCACCCTGGTGCTGTTAATGTGACTGCCTTAAGTAGTCGGATGGTGTCGGGTGAGAACCAATGTGACCTATCCCCGTAGTGGGCCCTAATGGAGGAAATAGCTGATGCCTGCACTTTGAGTGTGGCTGGGCTTAGACCCTTGTTCGCCCCTTCGTTGAGGAAGTCTAAAATTTGTGGTAACCCCGCCACTGAAGGTGAGGTACCCATTTCCCTGCACCATTTGTGGAAGATTTGCCATTGTCTGAGGTAAGTCTTATTTGTGGACTGTCTCCTGGATTGTAGCAGATGATTCATGACCCTGGTATGGTAGCCTTGGTTTAACGGTCTTTCCCTTTCAATAGCCATGCCGTCCAATTCAGACTGGCTGGATTTGGATGGAGAATTGGTCCCTGTGACAGAAGGTTGGGCCAAGGTGTTAGGATCATTGGAGGACTCACTGGCATGTCCTGGATGAGCGAGTACCATGGCCGTCTCACAAATTGGTGGCCACCAGAACCACTGACGCTCCCATGCACCGAATCTTGTGGAGTACTTTGGGTATCATTGGCTGCAGTGGGAATATGTAGGTTCATGAGAAGTCCCAAGGGGCTGACAGCATATCAATCTTCTGAGCTCAGGGGTCTGAGAATCTGGAGTGGTAGTTGGGTAGTTGCGTGTTTGTCCATGATGCCATTAGGTCGACTTGCAAGGGTCCCCATCTGGACAGTAGTCTCTGAAAGATGGACTTGTGGAGTCTCCATTCTGACTGGTTAACGGTGACTCTGCTTAGCCAGTCCACCTCTGTGTTGGCCTCTCCTGCTAAGTATATTGCAGTTAGTGACAGTAAGTTCTGTTCTGCCCAGCAGAATAGCTGCAGTGACTCCTTTATCATCGTGTTGCTCCGTGTCTCTCCTGGTTTGTTTATGTGTGCTACAGTCACTTGGTCGTTGCACCAGACTAGGACTGGCCTCCTGATTAGTAGGAGTGAAAAGAAGAGTAGGGCCAGGTGAACGACTCTCATTTCTAATATATTGATGGGTAGAGAGGACTCCTGCTGAGTCCACAGTCCTTGGGTTACATGATTGTTATATGTTGCCCCCCAACCCCATAGACTGGCACCTGTGGTGATCACCTCCGGTGCTACTTGTAACAGTGTTGTACCCCACAGTAAGTGTGGTTTCAGAGTCCACCAGCATAGTTTGGTTAACAGTTGGGGTGGGGGTGTGGCTCTGAATTTGAAGTTTTGGTTTGTCTGGTCCCATGAGTCTATTAGGAACCTTTGAAGTGCTCACATGGGTACCCTGGACCATGGAACCATGTCAATTAGTGCTGCCATGACTCCCAGTACCCGAAGGTAGTCCCATACAGCCCTGTTTGGCCTGCTGATTAGGCCCAACAGCAGACTTTGGATGTTCTGAACTTTCTCGGGTGTTGGGGTTACCTTGTTGTTCTTTGCATGTATTACTGGACCCAAATGAGTAATGGACTGGGCAGGAATCAACTGGCTGTTGGCCCTGTTTCTTATCCAGCCACGTTGTTGCAAGCAGCTGATCGCTAGTTGTGTGCTTTATAGGGCCTGCTTCTCTGTTCTTGCCCTTATCAGCCAGTTGTCCAGGTATGGTATTACGTCGACCCCTTGTTTTCTGAGATGTGCTGCGAGGACTACCCAGATCCTGGTGAAGACCCGGGGTGCAGATGCCAGGCCAAAAGGTAGGCATGTGTATTGGAAATGTTGGCCTTGGAAGTTGAATCGAAGGCAACAGTGGTGTGAGGCTCAGATGGGAATGTGGAGATAGGTGTCCTTGAGATCTATTGAGGTCAGGTAGTCCCTCAGTTGAATGGATGCCAGAGTGGATCGGAGGATCTCCATTTTGAATTTCTTGTAAGTAACTTTCTGGGTGAGATACTTGAAGTCTAGTATGGGTCGTATCCTGCCCGTCTTCTTTGGGATGACAAAGAACAAGGAGTAGACCCCTGTGTCCTGTTCCTCTGTGGGGACTTATGTGATAGCCCCATTGCTGAGTAAGTCCTGTATTGCATTGTGTAATGCTTGCACCTTGAACGGGTCCCTTGGTGTAGGTGATAGATATGGTCTGTGTCTTATGGGCTTGCTGGTGAACTTGATCGCATAGCCCTTGGTAACTAGTTCCAGCACCCATTAGTCGGATGTTGTGTGGGCCCATTATAGTGCAAACCACCTCAGCCTCCCTGCCAGTGGTAAGTTTGTGTGGGCCTGCTCACCTTCATTTTTTATTACCCAATAGCTTGAAATTGGGTCTTCGCCCTCCATTGGAGTACTGGCCCCCTGTATTGCCTCTTGGTCTGTTATTGTATGCCTTGTGCTGGAAGTGTGGTCTTTGGGGCCACTACTTTATGGTCTGGGAATGGTATGTCTGTGGTTTGTGTTTGAAAAACTTTCTTTTGGGATGAAAAATTCTGTCTGTGGGGAGATAGACGTCCTTGTCTCCCTGTGTCTGTGTTCCCCCCTTTGTTTGAGGTATGGGGTTAGGCCTGCTCCGAAAAGGGTACCCTCTTTGAAGGGTAGTTTAAGAAGGGTGCTTTTGGATTCATTGTCCACCTGCCATAGTTTTAGCCACAGGGCTCTTCTGGCTCTATTGGCCAGCACAGTGGTTCAAGCTCCAAACCTGAAGATGTTGGAAGATGCGTCCATGATGTATTTCACTGCCAGAATGGCACACTCCACTGCATCCACTTGGGGGGAATCCTCTGGGACATTCTCAGTGAGAATGTTTAGCCATCTATGGAGAGCCCTGCAGGTGAACCACATGGCGGTGTCCACCGAGCATGCTATGCCAGCTGCTTCATGAATTTCCCGGTGTTCCTCTACCTTCTTATCCATCGGGTCTTTGAGCGCTGCCGTACTTTCAGTTGGGATGGTAGTGCATTTGGACAGCTGTGAGACCAATGGGTCCACCTTAGGAGGTTTACCCCGGTGGTCACTTTTTTCTTGACTAATGGGGTACCACCTGTTTACCATGCTCTTTTCAGACATTCTGGTCAGATCAGGTGCCTTGTATTCCTTGGCAAGAAGTGTGTTGAGAGCCTAACAGGAGGGGAAGTGTATTTTTTCTTCTGGCTCACCCATAGAGAGTAGGGGGTCCTCTGACATGGAGGGTTGTGTGGGCTGCTGTGATATTTTGAGTGCCACCCATACCATTGTGATTAGCTCATCAACGTTCTCTCCATGGCACATTCAGGTTGACTTGTCCGAAGTGCCCTCGTCAGATTTGGGCGAGTTGTCAGATGTGATGCTGTTCCTGCCCAGAGAGACTGCTGTTGTTGTGTAGTAGGCTGAACGCCGAGATCCCTGTCCAGAGAGACTGCTGCTGTTGAGCAGGAGGCTAGAAGCTTGCTACTGGGGGGGTTAGCAGTCATACAGGATTGAGCTAGCAGCTAATGGAATGTAGACAGAGGTCGCTACGGGAGGGACCCTAGCCGTGATTGCTGTGTAGTTGTCGAGTGATTTGGACCCGCTACAGGAGGGGGTCCTGATCTCCTGAAAATTTAAATAATGTTGTTTTTCTGCCTTACTCTGCTTTAGATGGAAATGCCCAATGAAAGAAATAGACGTTGAGATAAAAACTGCTTGCAGTTAGTAGCTGATGTTGTTATCTGCCAGGCTGCTTGTTAGAGATATGAAAAGTAAAATGAAAGTAATTTTTTACAGTACCTGTACAGTTGTTGTTGGGAACAGTGAGGATGTGACCAGCCTATCTTGACGCTCAAATTGAACTGGAGATATTCTAATGAGGGTAAAGGGATGTCCTCGCCCATCTTTGATTTGATGGGATCGTGCATCAACCTATAGGATGGATGAGGAATACCCCACCGGTGTTGACTGTGGATTACTATAAAGGGTATGAAATATAATTGCAATTGGGCACAATGGTAAATCTCTTGTTGTCCTCTCTGTCTCTGTTCCACCACATAATGTTGCATCTGCTTTCAACACCATCCTTGACTGGGTTTCCAACCTTCCTAATGGTTCTGAGGTAGTCCTACTCAGGGACTTTAATGTTAATTGGCTTGCCAATGATTCTGCCCAGCTCCGAGATGCAATGGTAGCATTTAATTAAGCAGTAAGTCATGACAGGGTGTGGGTTATTGGGGATTACCCATGCCTTGTGTGGTGTGTCATGAGGCACAGCCAAGTGACTTAACCACACATGAAGTGGGTAGATCCCCCAATAACCCACATCCTGGAGTGTCTTATTGAGATTATGCAATGGACCCATGTGTAAAATAAATTTTAAATGTGTTTAAGTATGTTTTTTATAAATGCCATTTCTCAGCCATGGGTTATTACAGGATATACCACGGTCATGTGATGTGTTTTGACCAATTAGGTTACAGGATTTTCATACTCCATTGTATAATCTCTCACAGCTAGTCCCATCTCCAACCAGAATAAACTACAGAACTGGGACAAGTTCTCCGATTGATCTCATCCTTACTAACCATCCCGAGCATTTCTCTAGTACTGTGGTCCTGCTTACTTGGCGACCACCTGGCAGTCCTTTGCCACTGGTCAAACTGCTCCCCTAAACTCCCCGCCAAACAAATCCTCCACTGATCCCTTAAAAAGGTTACTCTTAAGCAATTCCATGCCTACTTCTTCAGCAGTGACTGGTCAGTAATCAACATGGTCCCCAATATCGACCTAGCTCACACTCACTTTATCGCCACCTTTAACAAAGCTTACAATATATTCACCCCTTACACTAAAAGAACTATCAAAAGTAACTCCCAGCCCTGGATCATCCCTCCCTTCTCAAGGCCATGGTCTTGAGGGACAATCTCTGGTATAAAACCGATGCGTCTGGAAGCCCATGGACTGGCAGAGGTACAAAATGACTCATAACTCCTGTACTCAAGAGATTCCCCAAGCTAAGATCGCCCGTTTCCAAGAGAACCTCTCCTCCTCCTGGGGCAATGGTAGAAAGTTTTGGCCAACCCTAAAGACCTCTCTGGCAAAACTACCTCCCCCCACCCTCCTCAACGTCAATAGCACCACCTCCCAAGACCACCAACTCATCGCTGACACCTTCAACACCACCTTCAGGACCTCAGTGGTGTCCTTCCCCTGGACTTCCACTCCATCTCTCCATCAACTAATATCACCTCTCCCTCACAGGGTACTAGCACCACACCCACTTTTTGCTTTAGGATAGTCTCTCCCAAGACACTAAAAAGATACATTGTCCACGTCCTAGGTAAGTCGAGACACAGCAGTGACTCTCTAGACTTGAAACTTCTGCTTCTGGCTCTTGATGCAGTCCTGCTTCCCCTCATTAGAATGCTTAACTGGTCTCTCAGTCAGTTCCCACAGCAGTGGAAAGCTGCCGTAGTAACCCCCATCCAAAAAAGTGGTGATAGGGCCTCCTGCAGTAACTACTGTCTCATATCAATTCTCCCCCCACTTTCGAAAGCACTAGAAAGGATCATCTCAGATCAATTATCAGATTACCTCACTAAATGCAACCTCCAATGCCCCCAGCAATATGGCTTTATGAAGGGACTTAGTACTTCCACTGCCCTTCTAGAATATTCTGACTTCACCCATAGAGCCCTGGACCATACAGAGACCTCACAAAGCTTTTGACACAGTTAACCACACCCTCCTAGTCTCTACCCTCCAATCCCTTGGTATCTATCCTGACGCCACCACCTGGTTCTCAGACTATCTCTCTGATAGAACTCAGCATGTCAAGATATGTGATACCCTTTTCTCCATCCTCCCTGTCCGCTCTGGTATTCCAAAAGGTTCTATCCTGGGCCCCTCTTCACTTCAGTCTTTTCCTCAACTCCTTCCCCTCTGTCTCTTCCAGCAACCTTCTTCTTTATGCTGATGATGCTGTCATCTTTTCCAGTCACCTTGACCCTACCCATCTTGAGCGTATACATCTAAAGTGTTTCACCAAAGCTGAAACTTGGTTCTCTGACCACAAACTTGTAACCAACTACAAGAAAAATTAAAGTCATGGTCTTTGCTAACCCCCACAACAAGCTCAAAGGCTTGTGCCTCAACATCCTCAATCATGTTCACCAGCCACTAGAGCAAGTCAACTGCTTCAGGTATCTTGGAGTTACCCTTGACTCCTCCCTAACCTTCCATGAGCATGTCAACCTGGTCAGTAAGGCTGACAATATTAGGATTTGTTCCCTCTACAAACACAGACACTGCATGTATCTAGCTCCATCCTCTCTATGATTGATTACAGGCTAGTTATTTACAGCTCTGCTGCAGATACTGTACTCAACAAAAAAGGTTGCCCTCAAACAAGCATGTTGACTAGTCTCTGGAGCCCACAGGCTTACTCACACGTGTGACCTCTATGCTCAGACTAATTAGCTGAACCTTTGGAGCAGGCTCACTTATCAGTCATGCCTGCTTGCTAAGAAAATCGCTATGTCTCACTCCACCCCCCCATGTGGTCACTCATTACATCTGTAGCCACACCCAAGAGCACAAGACGTGCCTCCAAAGCCTCCTTCACTGTCCTCTTGTGTAGAACCTCCCAGTGCCAGTGGTCATTTATGTACAGGGCTCAAACATGTCTAAACTGGCTAAGTCTGACTATTTCAACTCCTCATTCCTGACTAGCACCAACTCCTCATCTAAATTCTGTAGGGTAGTTCATGCCCTATTCTCTCCCCCCCTCCTCCTCCCCCTCCAGTTCTCAAAATAAATAACTCCCTAGTTTCCGACCCTGGCTCCGTGGCCAATGAATTTAATGCCTACTACACTTCGTGCACCATGTCTCTTCTAAATTCTCTCTTCCCATTGCCACCTACTAACTTCAGCCCTTCACCTCAGCCAGTGCCTACCCCTCCACCATTTTCCTTTTCTACTATCTCCCCTGATGAAGCTCTTATTGCTCTCCTATTCCTCTGCCCCTCTAAAGGCTCCTTACCAGATGAGCTCGATCCTAAATTTCTCTACCTTTCTGCTCCTGCAATTGCTTATCCTATCTCCCTAATCCTTAACCTGTCCTTTATTTCTGCCTAAGTACCCTCATCCTGGAAACACGCTGTAGTCCTTCCTCTCCCCAAGGGTGGTGACACATCCACTCCTGGCAACTATCACCCCATTTCCCTCCTTCCTACCCTTGTCAAACTTCAAGAACATTTAGTTCTCTCTCAGCTTTCACCCTTCCTCTCTGATTCCTCCTTCTTCACCCCCTTCCAATCTGGTTTTCAGAAGAACCACTCAACAACCACCTCCCTCCTCAGGCTTACTGACTCCATTCTTTCAAGGATGGATGACGGCCTGATCACCTGGGCCATCTTTGTCTACCTAGCCAAAGCTTTCGACACTGTTTCACATCCCCTTCTTCTTGATTCACTCTTCTCAGCTGACCTTGCTCCGTCAGCCACCAACTGGTTTAAATCCTACTCCATTGGCAGGACCCAGTCGGTGAAAATCCTTGATTCCATCTCCCCTCCACTCCCCATCAACACTGGTGTCCCTCAGGGCTCAATGCTTGTTCCTCTACTCTTCTCCATTTTCCTTAATGATCTTCCCACAGCCTGCTTATCCTCTTCTATTCACATTTACGCTGACGATACTGTTTTATACAGTTCTGGCAAAAACCCTGCTGCTGTGCAAACCAGCTTACAGCATGACTTCAACCAAGTTCAGCTCTGGTTTACTTCTCACCAGCTTTTTCTAAACACCAAGAAAACATTTTCAATGATCTTTAGCACCAGGCAGAGACTCTCTAGGCTCCCGGCCCTACCCACCTTCCACACCCTTGATGGGACCATCTTGGAGAACACCTCCTCATTTCAACATCTGGCAGTTTGGCTGGACCAGCACCTCAACTTCTCTGTGCATATTGATGCTATCCTGAAGAAACTGCGCCCCAAGCTTGGTGCTCTGTACAGAAATCGTAGTTGCATCCCACTGACTGCGAGGCCGAAATTGTCCAGAAGATGATACTCCCCATCTTTGACTACTGTAATGTAGTCTATGGTGCTTTTCCCAAATCTTCCCTGACCAAGTTGGACACTCACTTTAACTCCTTCTGCTGCTTTGCTATGGACTCCCCTTCCCACTCCCACCACTGAACTCTATCGCGCTCTAATCTTCCTTCCACTATCTCACAGACGCTTCTCTCTCTGTGCCAAACTAACCTCCAAATTCTGGTTCATGGGGCTCCCCTCCTATCTCTCATCCTCTCTCTACACTCCCCTTCCCCCAACTCACTCTCTCAGATCAAATGATGCCCACACCTTGATGGTCCCTCGCCACTCCAGCCTCATCAGTCAGACTGGTTTTGCCCATCGCTTTCCTAAAGTTTGGAATTCTCTCTCCACTGAAATACGACACTCTTCCTCCAACTACTCCCTTACCTCTGCCCTACACAATTACCCTACCCTCAGCTATTCCTGCTTTAACCCACCTTAATATCTATCCCCAGTTTCTGTCTTCCTACCCATGACCCCCTCTGGCAGGTTTCTCAACATCCTGAAGGGGGAAATCAGGAAATGGCTACCCCTTCTCCTCATATTCAGTTCTTGCCTCTCCCCCTCTCTTCTCCTCCTGCCCTTCTGGGTCACCAGTGTGCACAGTCTAACCCCATCCTTTTTACTCCAACAGCACTTGTGTACTACCTCAAGCCTGCTCCTGGTACACTCATGCACCATAAATGGTTCTATCACATTATTACTGTTTTGTATGTTCATATGTTCTTTTGTATGATTTTGGACATGTAATTTTCCCAATGTTCCACTACTGCTTGTTGTACAATACCTTGTGTTCCAGCTGTTGCACAGTCTTACAATGTTGTATTGTTTGAACTACCCACATACTATTGTAACCGATCATCCTTCACAACCCTATGTAACCCCTCTCCCCAGGTCACACCGTGAGATGAGCAACTTGTTGTTCAGTGTGCCCTCCTGGTGAAATATTTCAGTAAATAAAAATAAACAACCTGTCTGCTGATGTCCTGGCAGAACAAAAACTGGGATCGTTCAAAGCTAAGCTTAGGCTGCACCTCCTAGCAAGCAGCTCCTGCGATTGCTCCTAACCTTCCCAGTCCTCATATTCCCCAGCCCTATTCCTGCCCTATTATTCCCCCTATGACTGTGACCCTGACCATTACCAGTTTCCCTTCTTCCCCAACCTTTCTTTTGCTATTGAATGCCCCCTTTTGGCTATGTCTCTTGAATGTTACCTAATTTTGTTCCTGTAACTTAATGCAAATTGTATAACAAAACTCCCCCTGTATTATACCGCAAAGTATTACTTCTGTATTGAAGTTGCTCATTTACACCATTTTGACAATGTCTCTTTGACTGCTGTCTATTCTCTTGTTGGACTTTTAAATAGTTGGGCATTTTTTTGGATTCTCATTTGTCCTTTGAGCCCCACATCCTGTCTCTAAAGAAAAAAATTAAATCAAAGAATAGGCTTCTTATATGGGGTTAGACCATGGCCCACAAATGAATCACGTATACTCCTAGCACATAGTTTTTTGTTGAGTTTAATAGATTATGGTCTAATTGTTTATACCGCTATTACCAATAAAACTCTGAATAAGTTTAGGATTACTAATAATTCAGTTCTGAGATTCATGACAGGGTCAGCATATCATACTCATTTGTGTGAACTTTTGAAATTGTCGGGTTGTTTGTCCTTTCAAAACAGAGTACGTTTTAAGTCTGGGCTCTTCCATTTTAAGGGAACTTTGGGCTTGTTTCTCTCATCTACTTATGCCATATTTTCAAAGGCTTTGAATGGTTGTGGACCCGATCCCAGAGCAGGTTTACTTTTTCAGTCCCATTATGTAAAAAAAAAATCTCTTGGTCAAAGGTCACTATTATACAAAGCTCCCTTATTATTTAATACGCTTCCCTCCAATATTGCTAATTGTTCCACTCTTCACCTACTTAAAAAATCTTTTCGAAAATAGCTCACTGATTCTGATGAAAGTACCATTTCTATATTATAAGTTCCATACTGTTGCTAATTTATTTGTCTATTTGTGATGTATTTATTGTTGGTATCTTTTGTAATGTTTGATGTTTTTTGTACACTTGTCGCATATGAAAATGGACAGACATGCTCATTGTGCTTAGAAGTATAAACAAATTCTGGTGAGAGCCAATACGGCTGCGCTGGGCTCTTACCCATCTGAGTAGCAGAGCATCGGCAGCACGGCTCTTGGAGCGATGGCTACGGCAATATTGGGGCAGTGGCAGCATGGGTCATTGAGCTGTGGTGGTGACATCGGAGTACCGGTTCGCCATTCAAAAGATGGCAGTGGCAGCGAAACAGCTCATGCGCAGTTGTAGTGGAAGTGTGTTCACGAAGTAGTGCACCATGGGGAGGGGGGGTGACCGTGCTGCAGAGGGAAGCTCCGTCATGGAGGACAGCACCAACGGAGTCAGCACTGTCATGATGTTGCTGCCTCACAGTAGAAAAACACAGTGTCATGTTCCAGAGGCAACCCGCTGTTCTACAGTGATAGAAAAATGTCTCCGGAGCTCCGCCTACACAGGCGTAATACTAAAATGAAATGAAATGATACTTGTACAATGCTATATTTCATTGTTACATGTCATCTGTCCAACCTGACGTGGAACCTTCGTAAATGAGTCTCTGACTCAAAGGTAATTTCTGAGATTCATAAAAATAAATAAATAAATAAATGTTCCCAGATAAATTGCAATTGTGTTTTAAATACGATTCAAATTAATGTGTGATGACTGATGGTAAACTAGTGTTCAGAATCCTATGTAACATAATGTACATAACGCTGCTGGCTCGTCTTGTTCCTTCCCCTGGGGACCCTTTTGAAAATTAGCTATAAACCAAAAAAGGCTATTCTGGGGTGAAAACAGTTAAATAAAATAAGATACTCCCAGACTGTGAACTACCCTTTCAGTCTCCAGTTGGATCTCATCAATGACAGGCAGCTTGTGACTGTATTTTAAAGATCTACTATACTGCCAAAAACTACTATTCGTTTTAAAAGGCAGTTAACTATTACCTTTTATATCTGGCGTACTTTTTCTTTTCTCTTTGGTTAAAGGAGTACTGCATTCAAAATTTGCAAAAACATATGTTGTGTGGTGTTTTGATTTGTGTGTGTGTGTGTGTGTGTGTGTGTAGTCCTGATGTGTCCTTCCCTTTGTTTGCTGCTAGGAGTTTTTCTAAATTAGCCTGCTAGTTTTATGGCCCCTGGATATCTCCATCTTAGAATGATTTATTTCTCTTCTTTTTCCTAAAATGCCCCTGTCACATATGGCAGTGATGCTTTCAGGACCACTGATTCAGCAAGTGCTAGAGATACTGTAGAAGTCTGATGTTCTGGCCTCCACTAAATAACTTTAACATGTTTGTTTTCTATCTGTGTATCAGGTCAAGTCAGCAGGACTTTATTGTTTTGCTGTTAAAACTTTTAACTTCATCAAACTCCACACAGCCAGGAAAAAGTGCACAAATCATCCCCAATCATCAATACTATAATTGGTAAAGACTCTAGCTATTTTATTATAGAATAACCCAGTCAACTGGCCCTCAACTATTTGCTAACATGTAAATGTACCCTTTAGTGTTCATTGAATAAGGAAACATACTTAAAATCACAGTTCTACTGTTGTAAAATTGACTCTAAACCAGTACTTGCTGAATCTATGCCCTGTGTCATGCTTTGAAAAGTCAGTCCCCAAATGTTTATAGGGGCACTGTCAACCTTTTTTGCATCATATTATTTCTAGGTAAAAAAACACACACATTTTGTGATTGCTTATCTTCTCTAAAATTCACTGATGCTGCCGATTGTTTTATCTGCTTCTTTGCACATCAGAACTGAAAAGCATTGGAATGTATATTTACAGAAAGAAAATCACAGCCTCCAAATATGTCCAGTCCCTTTTATTTAAGTTCTCAAAGTCTTTATTGGTCCTTTATCTTAAACCACGGGATGCAAATTTCATGGAAATAAAACTAACAGTTCTAGACCATCCCTTTTCATGGTATACCATTGCTGTAGCAACTCCCAGATCGTGAAGACCACCATAGTGACAGGAATCAGGCAAAATCTGCCTGTCGCTGTGGTGGTCTGTTTGGCGATCGGGACTACCTTGCTGAGTGTTTGTCCCCCCCAAGTCCAACTCCTACTCAGAGTTAGAATCCTAGAGACCAGGGAGTGTGGGGGGGGTTTGAGGGGCACAGCCCCCCATTGGATGCACGGAGGCATCCCCGACACTGCAAAGTCGACAGCTGGCACTGTTGCTGTCGCTGTCGGGGATGCCTCCATGCCGACTGTCACTGCGGCATGGGTAAACCCCTTTTCATTGATGTGCAATATCTTTATTTAAAGCCTTTAATTTTATTTCAGCCAACTTTTTAAGATCTAAAAATGATCTCTTCCTCAGGGAATAGGCTAAAATAGCATAAAAATAGTACTTAGTTTCTTTTAACAGTGTTGATTACCACCAAATGTTATATTCTTTACAAGGATGTTGTCAGGCGTACGCACTGTACTCAGCAGAGTACAGTAAAAAAAATCAGGTAGGGGCAACAAAAAGAGGAAAGCAAGGACATTGAGAGTTACATTGTGCCTGTGTCATGCTGAGCCCT
Organism: Neoceratodus forsteri; assembly: GCA_016271365.2. Taxonomy (NCBI): domain Eukaryota; kingdom Metazoa; phylum Chordata; order Ceratodontiformes; family Ceratodontidae; genus Neoceratodus; species Neoceratodus forsteri. The sequence goes on along the minus strand of CM057451.1, from coordinate 1,142,743,343 downwards.
TTTGCCTTTATTGTTCGCTATGGGGCACCGATGCCACCAGCCAAACAGACAAACAAGAACAACTGATTACTTGAACTCAAACATGGCAAACGGGGGGGGGAGCTATTGTTGGTGTGGCGTGGCAGCGCATATTTTGGTTTATGTTTACATAATGGGGGGCGCCAACAGTGCATCAGTTTTGACTACAAGTTTAAAATTCCAGACTACACCCCTGATTCTTTACTAGGTTATAAAAAAGCTAGGAGTGGAAAAAAACTCCTAGTTACCTTTTTAAACGTCACAAGTAAATGTACACCCTTCCTTCCAACTATTCATTTTTTGTTCCTTCATTTGTTATGTTGTCTTGCGCATGCGCAAGCAACATTTTGTGGCAGTAGGAGATGGTAGTAGGAAAATTGCAGAGATGTGTCAGTTTTAGGAAATGCAGAGCAAACTTTAGAAGGTGTGTCCCTCATTCACCAATTAAAGAGCATGGTAGTGGTGATGCAAGTTTTATGCAGTGCCACCAACTTGAAACAAACTTGCCACTGCAATCAAAGACAAGCTCATCATGCAGCGGCACAGAAGACAAGCTTCCCCTATGTGTCTTGCCTGGTGAAACATTTCAATAAACATGGCAGCAGTTCACGGTCTCTGCCTCTCATAATCCCAAGAAATCCAACTTCAGGGGTGCCCAATCCCCCTGTTGGCATGCTTAATACCCCCCAAGATTGTGTGGCACACTGGGAGCCCACCTCAGTGTGCCTTCATGGTGTTTGGAAGTCGACCACGTCGGCATATTCCTGCCCTGCCCCACTCCCACTGTGTGCTACACTGGGAGCCCACACCAGCGTGGTCAACATCACCCCCCAAAGTCATTGCACACACTGGGAGCCACCCCGGGTGCGTAACATTTGTTTTCTTACACCTGTAAAGAAAGAAAACTGTCCACCGTGTTCCTTTTTTTTTTTTAAGTACCAGAAACAAAGAAAATGGTCCCTCACTGTTAGCGGAGCCCCACCCCCAACCCGCACCCACCCTCTGCGTACCCCACCTCCCCACCTCCCCCTCACCCCATAGTTACCTCCAGAGGTTAGTGCCATGATCTTCGGTGGAGTGGGAACACGTTCGCACTCTTCAAAGCCGACCACGAACTGAAGAAATGCCAGTAAGCTGCATAATGGCATCAATGGGGGAGGTTTCAACATAGGTGGATATTTTGGCCATTTTTTTGACTTTTGGCACCAAATTTTCAACATGGGATTCTTGGGACCCCACCTCATGAAATCAATCACTGTCATTTTGTTATTCTGTCCTGAAAGGTGATTTCTCGGTCACTGTGTGGAATCACCTTTTGGGACTGATTAACAAGATGATAAAGCCACTGTTCATGAGGTGGGCTCCCAAAAAGCCTATGTTGCAAATTTGGTGAAAAAAATCCAAAAAATTACTATGTTATGAGCTCAATTTCCACGCATGCTCGTAACTTGGAGAATTTTTAATATTTTCACTCCAGATTTCCAACACTGCCATTTCTTTACACCTTCTTATGAATGGTACAGCTGTCATTTTTCACATCCTGCCCAAAATGTGTTTTAGCACATCTAGTGCAGAATGGCGTGGTCACTGTGGGAAATCAATGTTCAGGACAGATTAACAAAATCACAGTGCCACTGTTCATGAGCAGACATCCCAAAATGCCTATGTTGAAAATGTGGTTAAAAAATTCCCCAAAATAATTGTGTTATGGGTGTATGTCGCGCAGTTTCTACGCACATTCGTGACTTCACCAATTCTTCATATTTTCACTCCAGATTTTCAACATGACCATTTTTTTACACCTCCTCATGAACAGTACAGATGTCATTTTTCACATCCTGCCCAAAATGTGTTTTCACACCTATGGCACCAAACGATGCAGTTGCTGTGCAAAATCACCTTTCGGCTAACAAACAATTCATGAGGTGGGGTTACAAAAAGCACATGTTGAAAATTTGGAGTGAAAATACCAACAATTGCCTTGGGCATTAGGGTTTCCAACTGTAATGCCCACCTTGTAGAGACTGACAGGTGTCAGGGATGTGACTTGGGATTTTCAGCTGTAATGCTCATGCCATTCCAGCCCCACTTCCAACCTACAGCTACTGACAGGCATTGAGGTGTGCCTTGGACTCTTTGGCCCCAAAGTTCATCCCATTCTCCTATACTGCACCCATCTCAGCATATTTCATTATGGAATGGGGTGAGCATAAGGCCCAAAGACCCCAAGGCACACCACGACACTCGTCAGTGTCTGCAGGGTAGGGTGAGGTGAAATGGCGTGAGCGTTATGCCCAACAACCCAAAGGCACACCCCAATGCCTGTCAGTCTCTGCAGGGTGGGGGTGAGGTTGGTGTCAGTTCAATACTTCACTGCCATTCCTATTATGCATCTCTGTAACTCCTGCACCACCAATGCCAATGCCAGCAAGACATTTGGCATTGACAAATGCTTGTTTCTATTTGTTTTATAAACAGATCTGAAAGCATTAAATGCTTAATTTAATCAATGTTCTCATAATTCCCTCATATCACATTAGTGCAGTTATTTTTCAAACCATATTTAAGTAGTTTGCTGAAACTTTCAAAGGTAACATATTTCTGTATATTTGTTGTGAAATGTAATCATTACCACAACCTCAGAATTCTTCTCTAAACTATAAAATAAACTGCATAATGTTTCATAGTAACTCACTTTCTAGAGCTTTTATTTGGTTGAACTTTACCCTATTTCTTTGATGTTGTTTTTTTTTTTATCTCAGAGAGGGAGAGAAGGGTCTTTATCTTTTTTTGGTAGGACGGTTATAATGGCTTCTGTCTTAGAATAGGGAAGTTTACCTTATCAATACTTCACTGCCATTCCTATTATGCATCTCTGTAACTCCTGCACTATCAATACTGAGGAATAATAGGAAAATAAAGGTTCCATGCCGTGCGTAACTGTAAATAACTTTGTCAGTGGCTCAGTAGGTAGAACACTTGCCTCTGAGGCTGGGAGATCAGAGGGCTGTGGGTTCAGTTCCCACATCTGGCACATGGGTTAATATCCCAGTACTGACACTGTAGTGCAGCATGAGAGGGGTGCTGCACTTCTGTGGTGCCGTCTTTTGGATGAGATGTTAAACCGAGGTCCCATCTGCCTGGATTGGTGGTAGTTCAGGTGGATGTTAAAGATCCCATGGCACTTATCAAAAAGAGTAGGGGAATTTTATCAGGCAAAGAAACATAACATCAAGTATATACAAAAAGGAAACAAAGACAATGAAGCAATGAGTACACATGAGAAACAATGCATGTCAACACCATTACAAAGAAAACATTGTAGAAAAGCAAGAATGAAACAGTAATATATGTGCTAGTAATACAAAAAGGTAATATTTGTCCAAAAAGAAGTAAAACAGGAAACTGAAAGTCTGCGGCTCTCTGATTCTCTAAGATTTGACAAAGCTGTTTCTATTTGCTGAATAACAGTTTTAGGGAACAGCCGTATCTGTTGTAAAGTATATTGACAAAAAGCTTACCATAAATAAAATTTACAAACTGAAAAAATCACCCTGAGGGTACTGGGGTGACATGGCAGCCGAGGAATGGAGAAATCATTCAAAATCAAAATTTGATATGTGATGCGGCTGAGAAATGGCCACTTCCATTTATTGGCCAATGTTTTCCAGAACAAAAGTGCATCCGGACATTCAAGAAAAAAATGAGACATGGTTTCCTCAATAGTAGAACAATAAGGTTTGGGGCAATATCTCTCCTGGGATGATTTATGCTTTAAGTTCCCCCTTACCGGTAATCGGCCATGACAACATAACCATGTAATGTCCCACATATGTAAAGGTATACAGGTATCTTGCAGCATTGATAAAGCATTTCCTGTGCTAGGAGGAGGACATAATGGAAATTGTATATCTGGTCTGGAAAGGTTAATGAGAGCATCATACAAATGTTTCTGAGGAAGTAGCATTATAGATGCTTTAGTAAGTTTCCAACTATGTAATTTTTTAAAACTATCTATTACATAAGTTGGGGAACCAGGGATACGGGCAAGGATAGGGGGAAGTAGGACCCAGCCATTCCATACGTCGTGCATGTGATAATTAATCCATGTATTACAAACATGAGTTACAGAGCAAATTCTAGTAAATAGTCGAAAAATAAAAAATGACAGATAAAAAACAATAGAGTTTACCATGGCAAGTCCTCCCTGTTTTACAGGTAAATATGTGAAGTCATGCTTAATGGGGTTTAGACGGTTTCCCCATATCATTTGAAAAAAAAATGCTCAAGATTCTAGTCTCTAGAGCACGGGGTGGAACATATACATAACTGAGGTATAAAAATAGTGGAATGATAAATTGCTTTACCACTAGAACCTTCTTTTTTTTCCCAATTTCCAAGATTTCCAAAGATTAACTTTAGCTTCTCCTAAACCTAAACATTTTTCCCAATTATATAGTGCAGGATGTGGGACATTAAACCAAGTCCCCAATATACGGTGCAGGGATAAACATAACGGAATCCCACCCACATCCGACATTACAGCAGAGTCAGGGCTAAGGGGATAGTAACACTTTTGTATAAGTTAAGAGTACCACCAGAGAGTTTGGAAAATGAGTGAAATATATCTATAGCACAGTCTCCTGACTACTTATCTCGAACAAAGAGTACAAGGTTTCTAAACTGATGTTTAACTAAATAACTAAATAAATAAACCAAATAAATAAATAAATAAACATCGTCTGCATAGGCAGAAATCTTAACACGAGCTAGTGTCAGGTGAGATGCAATGCCCACAATAGAAGAGTCCCATAAAATATGTCGTATGACAGGGTCTAACGTAAAGGCATATAATAATGGACTTAAAGGACATCCCTGATGAAGGCCTGTCATCTGAAGTAAGGTAATACCCATATGACCATTAACTAGGGGAACAAAATATGCCATAGAAAACAAACGCGTGATCCATTGTATGAAAGTAGCAGGGCTACCATAAGATGTCAGAATGTATAGTAAGTAGGCATGCTGTACAGAGTCAAACGTTTTCGCTTGATCTAATGAAAGTATAAAACCTGAGAGAGCATTATGATTTTTTGCCTCAAAAATTTCTCGAAGAAGAAACAAATTGTTTTGTATAGAATACCCTGGGACAGCGCAGCACTGGGCAGAGTCCAACAGGTCAGGGGCTAAGCATGATAATCTAGAATTTAGAATTTGTGCAAGTAGTTTGTAATCTGCATTAAGAAGATGTAGAGGTCTCCAGTTCAATAAGTCATGGGCATCACCTTTTTTGTAAATAAATTTAAGAAATGGCAAACCAAATTCTGGGGTGACTTCAGTACAAAGTAAGACATAGTTAAAAACTTGTGTCTGAATTTCCAGGAGATTGTCCTTGAAAGTCTTATAAAACTCATGGGTTAAGCCGTCAGGACCCGGAGAGACTTGTAACGATAGATGAGAAATAGCAGAAATCACTTCCTCCTGCGTAATGAGAGCAACAACAGCCGGGGCACAGTGAGCAGGGAATTGCAGAAACGGGGCAGAGAATAATGCAGAAAAGTTTTGTGTTGAAGGAAAAGGTCTGCAAAATAGAGTCTGTAAATGAGAATGAACTATATTTAACATGTTTTGTGTGGTATTAGTAATAACACCATGCTGATTCAATAAACCATTCATCACCATGTTCCAAATCCTATCTTGATGTGCAAAAAAAGGGTTCGTAGAGGGCAGGTGTGAGGTTCCCACTGTCATGAAAAAATACAACATGCGAGCACTTTTATATTGATATGAGACCATATAACGTTTAATAGTGGCAATTTGGGAGGAGTAATCAATAGGAGATGAAGTGGATAAAGATAGTAATTTATATAATTGATTTCTATGGGATAGGTATGTGATGTATTTATCACGGGCTATCCGTTTTCCCATAGTCTGAAAAAGACATTTAAGTTCCAACTTAGTATCCACCCACCACTGTAACAGGGAATCCTAAAAACAGAGTACTGAAATCCGGGCACAGAAGAGCAGGTGGACACGGTCTTGCATTTCCAGTGAGGAAATGAGACAGTTATTTAATTTCCAGCTAGTAGAGGGAGAAAGTGAAGAAACAGAGGATTGACCAATGTAGAAACTGCATGTAAGTAAAAAATGGTCTGAGATCTCCAAAGGTCGAAGTGTGGCTGTACGTGCTACGCAGTGTGGGGAAGAGAAAAAATAGTCAATTCGTGTATGAAAGTGCGACCTATGATATGTATAACCAGCAGTAGTATATAGTGAACGGTAGGCGTCAGTGAGACTCATCCCTTTCACCAAGTCAGATAAAGCCAGGGAGCCACAATAAAGTTTCTTCCCCTCCACAGTTCAATATTTAACATCCAATGAACAGTTAAAATCTACCCCCCCCCAGATAATATGTTTTGTGGTACATAAATATGGTAGAAGTAATTTCAATAGAGCAATATGGAATGCCTTAGTTTGTGGGCCATATATAGTGAGTAAACAAAACTGAGAATTATGAATGGTACAATCAAGAATTAAAGCCCTACCAGGAGAAATATCAATGATGCGTGTAATAGAAAAATGTATGGAAAAGAACAAAATAGCTATCCCATCAGCAACATTGTCTCCAAAGGTCCAGTAAGAGGGCCCCTTAATAATCCAACTGCGTTTAAGATGTTGTACCTCAAACAGTGTGGAGATATGTGTTTCCTGAATAAAGAGGATGTCAATGTGTAGCGAAGCAGTGAGATGAAGAAAACCCATTCTCTTCTTGTAGCTTTTAATGCTACAAACATTAAGTGTAGCTACAGTAAGAGACGCCAGGAGAAAGCATAAAGTCACCCACTGCCATCAGTGATTGTCATATTTTTCTGCTTTTTGCTGCCTTTAAGAGATTTACTAGTTTTTTTTTACGGGATACATCAGGAGGTTTGGGAGTGGACAATTCTATATCTGAGGGAAACATCGAATTGTCTGATTCACCATCTGACTCTGCTCTGCCACCTTTTAGACAGTCAAAAGGATTAGAAAGCGGGAGGTCAAAAGATTTCAATGTCTTCCATGCAGCAGCTCTAGTGACCCTTCTGCTAGGTTCAAAACTGTCCTGGTCTGTAGAAGGGGTCACTGAATTAGTCTTGGGACAGGGTGAGGAATTGGAAGTAGGTATAGAAGGGATAGGGTGGTCCAGTATAATAGATGGAACCTCACTATTCACAGGAGGAGGAATGGGGGGGCAGTATCCATGACTAATAGCATGGCAGAAGACACCAGGAGAAAGGACTGCTGTGTGACTGAACTTCTCTGCTGGGACTAAAGTAGAAGAACTTTTGTACTTGGACCTTTAATTTAGGTTAAAAAAACTAACATACAAAGAAAAAGTGTGTGTTTGGGTTAACTGAACTGAATGTGTATCTGAAGAGTTATCTAGGTGTGTAAATCTCAGGTGACTGAAAGGACTTAACTGCTGTGAGGTTTAAATTACTTGTAGAAAGATCTGGTAAGTAGGGGGAGTGGCTTAGCTAGAAGGAAGCTACATTTAAAGACTGCCTTAGAAAGATTCTGCTACTAGCTTGGCAGAAGACACCAGGAGAAAGGAATGCTGTGTGACTGAACTTCTCTGCTGGGACTATATTGCCCTCCTTCCCTCCCCTCCACCCAAAGCTAGTTCTATTTTTATAGGCACAAGATTTGACTGACAACAGGAACTTCCTGTTTAGGGGCAGGAAGTGAGTGATCACAGAACCACCTAGGACCCACCATCCTAGAAGGGCAAGAGTAGCTCTCCGGCCCCCTCTAGCTGCTGGAGGTCTGCCTCTGAGCAAGTATGTGATCTACTGAGAAATATAGGATATTCTTGTCTCAGAACAGGACAATCAGGAGCTTAAAGGGCTACTGAGGCAGAAAGTAAGGAGAGAGAGAAAAAAAACAGAGGAAAGAGTAAGGATTGCAAACAGTTAAGGGGCCAGAAATAAGACATGATTGAGTGGTGCAGTGCAGTGGCTTTGGAGCAGCAGTCTTCCGGGAGACGTTCTGGAGGATGCGGTGTTGTCCCATCTGCAGTCACCTCTCTGGGCTGAGGGAGGAGGTTGCTCATCTCCAGGCTGAGTTGGCCAGGATTTGTGGGACCTCCTCTTCCATCCAGGGACCACCAGTGCCACTGCTGTTGCCTCAGAGGTTGCCAAGAAAGAGGAGCGGTTGGACCACAGTGGGCTCAGGGAGGTGAGGGTGGTGGAACAGAGACGCATCCTCCAGTTGTACTCTCCACATTCCTATGCCATTCTGGCAAAGTGTGGTTCCTCTGGAGGCACCACAGTGGAGACCAAGGAGGATGCTGGGAACTCCACAAAGGAAACCCACAGGAGGGTGGCAGAGGACCCTGCAGAGGAAGGAAACAACTCCTGGTGGGAGACTCCATTGTTAGGAAGGTAGAACTGGGGAGGAAGGGGGAGGAGGTAGGGTGCCTGCCTGGCGCCATGGCTTGGAGGGACAGGGAGGCGAATCCTCAGGATTGCCAAGAGCAGCTGCACAGGGGAGGAGCTGGATGTCATTGTCCACCTAGGGACAAATGACCTGGCTAAGAAAGGTTAGAGAGGTGCAGGAAGAGTTTGTGGAAATTGGGAGGCCTTAGTCAAGTATCACGCACGTGTAACCTTTCTCGAGGTGCTCCATCTATGGCATAGGAGAGGTTAGGTGTTCACACCATGCGGATTCAATCAGTGGTTGAAAAACTGGTGTGAGCTCAGGATTTGGCTTCATTGGGGACTGGGGTCCACCTGGAGTGATGCAAGCCTATACTGGCATGATGGGCTGCATCTGTCCGGAGGGAACCAGGATCCTAGGTGATAGGTTTAAATGCTTCATTGGCAAGCTTTTAAACAGCCAAGGGGGAGGCACTGGAAGGAGCAGGAAAATCCTAGCCCCCAAATAATCACGGTAGTAGTGCAGCAAACACCAACATAGAGGTGTCGATAGGGAGAAGGGCAGGGGTAAATGGAGAAAGTGACAAAGGCAAGAAGGACTGTGATGGAGCAAAGGAGTAAGGCCATCAGGAAATGGAGGGTAATGAGTACCAACACCCGTAGTCTGGGCAACAAGCTCCCTGAGCTGATGGCCTTAATGGAAGAGGGATGCCTGGATATCGTAGCAGTCACAGAAACATGGTACACAGAGAACCATGACTGGGATGTTAACATACCAGGGTACATAACCTACAGGAGTGACAGGCAGGGGAGAAGAGGGGGAGGAGTAGCTCTCTATGTAAAGGAAGGGATAAAAGCAACTGAACAAAAGAGTAAACAGGGAGAAGAGGAGGCACTGTGGGTCACCTTGGAGACTGGAAAGGGCACCACAATCTGCACAGGGGTTGTGTACAGACCCCCATGTCAGGGGGAAGGAATGAACAAGGGTATGATAGAAGGCATTCTTAGAATGGCAGAGAAAGGGGAGATACTGTTGGTGGGAGACCTGAATATGCCAGATGTTAACTGGAGCACATTTGCTGCAGCCACATCCAAGAGCAGGGCCATTCTTGATGCCCTACAGGTGGCAGGCATTAGACAACTAGTTTCGGAACCCACTCGTGAGGGAGCAATCTTAGACCTCATACTCTCAAGCGGGGGCAGTGAGAGGATCTCAGATCTAGAAGTGGGTTGCTATCTGGGGACAAGTGACCATCAAACAGTGTGGTTCACGTTAAACTCAGCTACAGAGTCAAGCCATACAAAGTGAGGGTACTGGACTTTAGGAGGGCTGACTTTGGCAAGATGGGAGAGTGCCTCAGAAAAGCACTAGCAAACAAGCTAGAAGGAGGTGTGGAGCAACAATGAAATTATCAAACTGCCATCACAGAGGCAATAAGCCTTTGTGTGAAGCAAATAAACAAATCAAAATGAAAAGAAAAGCCACTATGGTTCTCGAAGAGGTGGCTGTGAAAGTCAGGAAGAAAAATATAGCATTCGGAGTATAAGGAAACACAGAAGGAGCAGGACAGAGAGCTATACCAGTTAAGGCAGAAGGAAGCAGGAGGGAAGTCAGAATAGCAAAGGCCCAAACTGAGGAAAAGATAGTAACTCAGTTAAGAAGGGGATAAAACCTTTTATAGGTACATCATGGCGTGAAAAACAATGGGAGGATAGTGAGGCTGAATAGAATGAACGGTGGGTGGGCAGAAGGGGACAGTGAAAAAGCAGGAATACTGAACGAATATTTCTGCTCAGTATTCACAAAAGAGGAGGGGGAAGTGCCTAATCCAATTAACAGAAGCACTCTTGATATGAGGTTCGATCCCAGTCATTTCACAGAAGAAAGGGTTCTGCAAGAACTCATAAAACTGAAGGTGGACAAAGCAATGGGTCCTGATGGAATTCACCCCAGAATTCTAAAAGAATTAAGGGAGGAACTAGTGAAACCACTGGCTACTCTTTTTAATAAATCATGGGAGGATGGTGTGGTACCTGAGGACTGGAGGAAGGAGGATGTGATTCCCCTTCACAGAGGCAGGAAACTACAGACCTGTCAGTCTGACCTCTGTGGTAGGGAAAGTGATGGAGTCACTTCTGAAGGAAAGAATAGTCGAGTACCTAGAGGCCAGTGGAGCACAGGACCCAAGGCATGGGTTCACAGCCGGAAGGTCATGTCAGGAATCTAATAGATTTCTTTGACTGGGTGACCAAAGTAGTAGACCAGGGAGGGCTGTGGACATGGCCTACCTAGACTTTAGCAAGGCATGTGACACAGTCCCACACAAAGATTAATAGTCAATTAACCAGCCTGGGAGTGGGTCCCAGGGTGGTAGCCTGGTAAAACATTGGCTGGACAACAGGACACAGAAGGTAATTGTAAATGGAGTCCATTCTGAAGAAAGGGGGTTACTAGTGGGTACCACAGGGTTCAGTATTGGGTCCAGTCCTTTTAATGTCTTCATCAGTGACATTGCAGAGGGCTGGAAGGAAAAGTATGCCTTTGCAGATGACACAAAAATCTGCAACAGGGTTGATACACAAGGAGGCGTGGAAAGGATGAAAAGGGACTTGGCAAGGTTGGAGGAATGGTCAGAAGTATGGCAGCTAGGATTCAATGCAAGGGTGCAAAATAATGCACCTGGGAAACAAGAACCAGGGAAGAATACACAATGGGTGGGGAGGTAGTAACAACAACAAAAAGGAAAGGGACCTAGGGGTAATCATATCAGATGACCTTAAGGTTAGCAAGCAATGTGAGAAGGCAGTAGGGAGGGCTGGGGTATACTGGGATGTATAGGAAAGGCATCAGCAGCAGAAAACAGGAAGTTGTTATCCCTCTGTACAGACAGTTGGTGAGACCCCATCTGAGTACTGGGTCCAGTTCTGGAGACCCCATCTCCGCAAGGACATAGACAGGATAGAGGCGGTCCAGAGGAGGGCAACTAAAATGGTGCAGGGTCTGCAAGAGAAGCCGTATGAGGAGAGACTAAAGGAGCTTAATATGTATACCCTTGAGGAAAGAAGGGAGAGGGAGACATGATAGAAACTTTTAAGTACCTCAGTGGAATCAACAAAGTCCAAGAGGGTAGCATTTTTCAGAAAAAGAGACTTGCAAGAACAAAGGGACACAATTTAAAGATAGAAGGAGGGCGGTTCAGGGGCAATGTGAGGAAGTATTATTTCACAGAGAGGGTAGTGGATGCATGGAACAGCCTTCCTGAGGAGGTTGTGGGTCTAAAACTGTGGGAGAATTCAAGAATGCATGGGACAGACATAAGGCAATTCTTGTGGGGGTAGGAAGAAATAGGCTGTTGGTTAACTAGGATCTGCGGCCTATCCTGTAGGTAGGAAATGGGCAGACTAGATGGGCCTAGCGGTCCTTATCTGCCGTCAAAGTCTATGTTTCTATGTTTCTATGTAAGTGTGTGTGTGTCCCACATTTGTAGCATGCCCTGGGCTGACCCCCATAAAAGCATACACCCCGATCCTTACCCAAAAAGAAACTGTTAGATAAGTGGAGAAGTTCGGAGTTAACTAGAAAAAGTTTAACTTTGAACTTCCATCCCCCCATCCAGAGGCCTTCTTCATCTAAAAGTGCCTCAGGAGGGGATAACACAGTGCAATGTTTTTGTAACCAGTGATTAATGTCACTAACACTGACCCCCCTCATTCCTAAACATGATAGTGATTGTATGACTGGAAGGCTTAGTGAGGGGAATGACATGAAATGGAGTCCAGGGAGAGGTATTCTTTACGGAAGCATATTTATGCCAGAATCTTTCTAAACCAACAGTGGTTTTAAAACTGATGTCAAAGGTTTCTTCCCCAGAAACATGAATCAAGGCATATATGTCAGAAGCCTAGAATTGCATGGTGCCTTTCAACAACGTACGAGCTACATAATATCTGTCTGAGAAATCCTGAAGCCCACCCCTGTAACGTAGACGAACAGCATTACGGCAACAGGCTTGTTTTAGTTTGTTCTTAAATAAGTCAGAAAGCATAGGACCAGTGTGGGGGGTGGGGGGCATTGCTGGGGAGGGTTGCAGGGTGGGAGTCAGGGAGGATGGACCTTCTCCAGGATCATCTAGTATGGAGAGTGGAGGAGGTGGGGCAGAGTCCAGGAGACGTGAGGAGGACTGTACATTTTCTAAGTCCTGGGCAGGGGAAGAATGGGCACCATGCGAAGCCCTCTTATCAGGATGTGGAGAGAGAAGTAATAGATCACTTGGGTTACCCTGTACTGTAGGGGACTGAGAAGATAAAGCATCATGCATATCCATAACATCCCCCCAGACTACCTTAGGCATATTAGATGTCTCATTACAAATATTAGTAAAAGTAGAAGTGTCCTCTTTTAGAACAGGTACCTCATTGGAGTTCATAGAAGGTGCAGGGCTGGAGGGTGAAAATAGGATGCCTTGGCGGTCCGCATCCCAAGAAGGGTCAGGGGTCCAAGATCCAGACACCATCTCAGTCTATCCTGCTTTTCGCAAGGCCATGGAAGCAGTCCAAGGGGGAGCACAAGCTGAGTCATCCGTTGAAAGTCCAAAGTGAGATTGTAATAGCTCTGATGTGGTAGAGGAAGTATTAAGAGGGAGCTGAGCAGGCTGTGATAGCGTAGAAGTCGTAGAATTAGTAGGCATTTCTCTCGAAAGTGATGAATCTGTCACATCCCTGGTAGGAACGGAAACGCACGGGGGAAGATCCGGCTGATGACACCGCGACTGCTGAACTGAACGTTCCATTAACTGACTGGAATCAGGAGGCAGCTCTGATGGTAAAGAATCCAGAATGGAAGAGGTAGAAGGTACAGGGATTTTCTCATCAGAAATCAGCGATAAATCTCTATCCATTGTTCCAGGGTTTTCAGGCATTAAAGCAGTAGGTAAATGTGAAGGCAAAGCAGTCTCGAGCAGTATAGCAGGCTCCAGAGTCAGTGCAGCACCATCGTGATGCTGACACCTCTTGCAATCATCCATGTCTGCATGCCGGAAATCCCCTACCGGAAAGAATAGGGGAACTTCCCCGGTGTCCTGGCCAAATTTCCCTCATTCACTAAAAATACCACCAATAGATTAATCTGGTTCAAGGTCAGTTGGCATTCATCTGTATCCCCCTCCCCCAGGTCGTGCCTGAAAATAGGCAGGATTTGTCTAGTGCACTTACCCGGTCAACAAAAAAACTAAAAAAATAAAATATTTCCAGAAATCATCCTGGGGAAGATTCCATTGTTTGTGCAGGTCAGAAAAGGATTTTAATTTGAGAATCTGAGGTATAACTATATCCTCCAAGAAAAAAATGCCCCTGTTTTTCCAATTATAACAAAAAATTGGGTAATTATCAAGAGTGATGTTACGGTTCCCCCAAACCGGGGCATATATGAGAGGGGGTGGATTTAAGACATTTATGAATTATTTTCCAGTAGTATGTAGATGATGCTATAGTAGGGTGAGATTTCAAATTGGAGGGGAGAGGGTTATAAATGAAGGAAGTGGTGACATTGCCCGGACATAGAGATGTTTCCATATTGACCCACAATGGTGATTTATTGCTGGGTTTATTAAACCATTTGACAGTTTGGGCAGTGCGGAAGGCCCAGAAATATGCTTGGAACCAGGGGAGCCCGAAGACCCCTTTGGACCAGTGGGAATGTAGTTTGTTATGACTAAATCTGGGAATTTTGCCTTCCCATAAAAAATTGCCAATTATATCATCAATTCTGACAAAAATAAAGTAGGGAGGGTTAAAGAGATATTAGAAAATAGATATAGTATTTTGGGAACTATTTTCCCATTAAAAGAGTGGTTAAGCAGTTTCCATCTGTTGAGAGTGTTTTTAATATTTGCTAATAACGGGAAAAAATTGGCCTCCTATATCTTGTCTAATTTAGAGGTGATCTGTATTCCAAGGTAAAAGATACCTTGAGGGGCTCAATGAAAACCTAATATTGTATTCATAGAAGGGTTACAAAAATTATTCAATGGCATTGTTTCTGATTTGTTTAGATTCAGAGCGAGCCCAGAAAGTGAAGTAAAGTTGCTAAGTAACTTAATTAAGGGTGGTCCCGAAATTTCAAGATTTTTGAGTAGAATGAGGAGGTCATCAGCATAGGATAGTGAAGTATAGCAGAAATTACCAATAGGAATACTTTGGATCATGGAGGGTTGACGAAGAGCAACTGATAGGGGTTCCATAGCTACAATAAAAAGAGTAGGGGATAAGGGGCACCCTTGCCTGGTACCTCTTGCCAGATGAAAGGATGAGGACAGAGTACAGTTAGTAAGAACCCAGGCAGAGGGGAGGGTGTATAGTAATTGAATCCATGTACAAAATTTATTAGTGACACCAAAGTGGGATAGAACATGATACAAATTAATCCAGTTGAGAGAATCAAATGCCTTTTCAAAGTCGATGGCTATAGCTTCGGCAATTGATTTAAGAGATTTAGCTTTGTAGATTAAATTAAATAACGAGCGGAGATGATCAGAACCAGTTCTGTTTTTGATAAATCCAGCTTGGGAGGTGTGGACAAGTTTCGAAATGATTGATTCTAAATGAGTACTTAATAATTCCATCCATATTTAGTAATGATATTGGTCTGTAACTGGATTGGAGAGAAGGGTTTTTATCTTTTTTGGTTGGGTGGTTATAATGGCTTCTGTCATAGAATAGGGAAGTTTACCTTGTGAAGATGCCTCTTTGAAGACCTTAAGCAGTAAGGGACATAAGATGTCAGCTAGAGGTTTATAAAAGTCTATGGAAAAAAGTCACTCCTAGGAGCTTTACCAGATTTAAGGGAACTTAGCACTGCTTGTATCTCTTTAAGGGAAAAGGGTTCATCTAGCAAAGCCATATCTTGTTGGGAGAGGTGTGGTAACTGTAAATTGTCCAGAAATTGTTGTATATATTCAGGTTGTGGGGGAGTGGGGTAAGAGTATAATTGTTGATAAAAGGATTGCATAATATGGTTAATTGAGGGATTATCTGTATGGATTTTGCCTGAAGGATCTTTCAGACTGGCAATATGTCTCTCCATCTGTTGATTCTTGAGTTGATAAGCAAGCAGCTTCCCGCATTTATCCCCTTGTTCCCAATAACGGTGTTTAAGTCTAAGGAGGGCGAGTTCAGCTTTCCTCGATATTAATTCATTGATTTTAATTCTAAAGTGAAGAATTTCATGGTGAAGTTGTGAGTTATTATCTGGATTTGTTTGTTTTATAATATTGGGTATCTTTTTCTTTAAGTGATTTCTCTAAATTGGCCAATTGCTGTTCCCTTAGTTTTTTTCTTGTGTGCTGCATAGCTTGTAATTTTCCCTCTAACTGTTGCTTTAAGTGCTTCCCAGATGGTACCTTGCAATATATCAGGAGCATTGTTAAAGGAAAGAAATTCTCGGATTTGGGATCTAATCCATGGTAAGAACTTGGGGTCTTTCAATAAGAGTGGGTCTGGATGCCAGGAGGGGGATTTAGATGGGGGTGGGCCCCAAATAAGATGTAATT
Organism: Neoceratodus forsteri; assembly: GCA_016271365.2. Classification (NCBI taxonomy): domain Eukaryota; kingdom Metazoa; phylum Chordata; order Ceratodontiformes; family Ceratodontidae; genus Neoceratodus; species Neoceratodus forsteri. Next base: position 1,142,727,361 of record CM057451.1, on the reverse strand, counting down.
TTATAGGAGAATGATCTGATATAGTAATCGGGAGGATAGTTGTGTTGATAATTTTTTCAGTGATGAATGGGGAAGAAAATCAGTAGTTAATTCTGCTATAAGTTTTATGAAGTGGTGAGTAAAAAGTATAGTCACGCTGTCTAGGATGATGTAGTCTCCAAATGTCGGTGAGACTGAAGTCTTTCATAAGCATTGAAAATGCAGAAATACTTCTGGGGTGGGAATCACATGAAGAGTTACTTCTGTCTTAATGTGCTTCCAAAGCTAAATTGAAATCCCCACCTACTAGTATAGGAGAATTGTTAAAGTTACTGTTCAAAATTTGTTGGGCCATATTATGAAAGTATTCAGGTGAATCAGAGTTAGGGGCATAAACGGTGACTAACATAAGGGGGCCTGCAGGGGTATTTAAGTGGGCTATAATCCATCTGCCATCTGAAGCAGAGATGGATTTGATAAGGGTCCAGTTAAGGGATTTAAATAATAGAATAGCAACCCCCCATTTTTTTAGAAGTAGAGGAGGACGCATATACTTGACCGACCCAATCCCTTCTGAGTCTGTCAACATTCCTACCCAATCGGAGCTGCTCCCAGCCACCACTTGAATCTACCTAAGCTGCTCACCCTTGCCCCGGGCCCCTGCCCAATTAGAGCTGCTCCCAGCCACCGCCTAAATCTACCTAAGCTGCCCATCCTCACCCCGGGCTCCTGCCAGATCGGAGTTGCTCCCAGCTGCTACCTGAATCTACCTAAGCTGCCCACCCTCACCCCGGACTCCTGCCCAATCAGAGCTGCTCCCAGCCATCACCTGAATCCACCTAAGGTATGAGTATCTACCCGTGATGCCTCTGCCCAGCCCGAGTTCATTTTTCTAATTTTAAAACCTGCCACCTTTTTTCTGTTTGTTACATCTGGCCACCAGCATTTTCCTCTCCACGAACTGCTCCTACTGAAATAGCGCTGACTGGTTAGGGAATAGCTGGAGCCAAATAATACCTCAGACTATTTTGAAAAAGGAGACTAGCATTTGTGAATTCTATTTTGTAAGGAGCCTGGCGTCTTACTGACAACGAGGATTTTCTCCCTCCCTTAGGACTCAGCAGCTGTTTTTCTGCTCGCTCTGGTATAGCCAGGCTCCCTCTCACTCTCTCATCTACCTGCTGTTGTCCCCGACACCTGCGGTGTCTCCCCACCCTCCCACCCTATTTTGGCAATTACTTTTATAGTGTCCTGTGACCAATCTTGAAATAAAACTTCTGTGACCAATCTTGAAATAAAACAAACTCCTCACTTTTCCATTGGCTCGTTATAGAAACCAGCCACTGGAGGGCACCTTTCACTAAGTTTCCCCATTTCTCGCTCATCCACTGTGCTTAAGCCGTGTTTTTTTGGCTAATCAACATTTGTGCAGCTTTCTACTCACATATTGCAGTTCTATTTGGTATGCTACAGCTATCAGTTGCTCTGTCAGCTGACACTCTCATACCCTTTTACTAATCCAGTGTACTCGTGTTTTAGGGATCTCTGGAAATTAGGTGAGCCACAGGATCTCCTAAATTTAGATGGACCACTGCATAGTGACAGTTTCTATTTACCCACCTCTGCATTTTCCAACCTACCCCCCCAGTCTTACTCTCCTGCTTACTCAAATATCCTACAGAATGGCCTGGAAAACTCTTATTACTGCCCTCTCTTATCCTGTCTCTGTCATTACTGAGTTTCTTCACGGAACTTGATTTCTATAATCACCCCCACAGAAGGAACATGGATCAAAGAGATTTCACTTACTCTAACATGTTAATCCTACCAAAACGAGGACTTGATATGACTCCGACCCTCCTCCCTAGACTCCTCTTCTACCATGTTACTGCATTTGCTACTAAATGGTGTCTTATTTACAGACGAAATAGCCCAAAAATGACCCTGCATTAGGTAGGATACATCATATTACTGGCCCTATTGCTGTCCAGGGACATTGAGCTGAACCCCGGACCAATGCCAAGTAAATTACCACTAAAGTTGTACTGCCTATGACAGAAGAAGCCAGAAGGTGAAGGAAGGAAACATATTCAATTCATTGCTTTAGAGTAACTGGTAATTGGTATTTGTCTTTTAAACTTAGATTGTAGGCTTGTAGTGACACTATACTTTCTTTCTGTGTTGTCTTTACTTATAATTGTTTTTGGGCTGTTGAAAATTTAAAATATAGTGGTGGTGTAATTCTGTGCTGTCTTTAATTGCTGCAAATTTCGCCCCCTCCCACTCCTTCCCCAACTCTTAATTATATGCCCTGATAAATCTGATTGACAGGAGCTAAACACAGGGTATAGTAAGAGGTGTGAAGTAGGAAGGCATAAGGGGAAGAAGACCACCCTCAGCACAAGTGTTTTGACTCATTTATTTATTTATTGGTTTCTTTTCCTTAAAAAAATATATATATCTGACGATCAGTTACAGGATTTTTAGTACTGTAAATAAATAAAAAGAGAACTAAGAGAGCTTCAGTAGCAGAGAAGTAGTGGAATTGCAGTATAATGTGGGGAGTGGTGCAATGCAGTGGCTGTGGGGCAGCCATATTCAGGCAGACCTTCTGGACACTGAGGTGCTGCCCTATCTGCATGCATCTCTCTGGACTGCGGGATGAGGTAGCCAGACTCAGAGCAGAAGTAAACTGGGTCAGGAGTACCATCACCCCTATCCAGGGACCACCCAGTCCAATGCAGCTGCCTCAAAGGATGCCGAGAACGAGGAGCACTTGGATGACAGTGGGCTCAGGGAGGGTTAGAGCAGTCAGACAGAGGCACATCCCAGATCCTATTCCTCTCAAGAACTCATATGCCACACTGGCAAATGAGGACAACCAAATAGAGGTACCCAGGGAAGTGGAAGGAAAGGATGTGGAGGTTAGGCAAGGAGATGACCTCAGTGGGGAAAGCAGTGGACCCCAGAGGAGGAGGAAGTGAATCCTGGTGGGGGACTCCATCATAAGAGGGATCCAGCTAGGAACACAGGAGGGGGAGGACAGGGAGGTGAGGTGCCTACCAGGTGCCACGGCATGGAGGGATGGAAGGAAGATACTGGGGATCACTGGGAAGGCAAGACGGGAGGGTGAGCTAGATGTCATTATCCACCTAGGTACTAATGACTTGGCAAATGGGGAGCCAAGGAAGTTCAGGAAGAGTTTAGGAAACTGGGAGGGATCTCAAGCAAGTAGCTACTTCTGTCACTTTCTCAGAAGTACTACCTGTGAGAGCAAGGGAGAGCATAGGAGTGCATGCACCAGGAACTTTAACTCATGGTTGAAGAACTGGTGCTGTGAGAAAGGGTTTGATTCATTGGTGACTGGGGACCCACCTGGAGGATGGAGGTTTGTTCAAGCCTGACGGCCTGCATCCATCCTGGAGGGAATCCAAGCACTCAATGATAAGTTTAAATGCTACATTGACAAGCATTTAAACTAGCAAAGGGGGTGCAGGCCAGCAAGGACGGTACCTACTTGCTCACCCCCACAGCTAGTAGTGGAACCAGTGAACCAGAGGAGTGGCTATCTCTGCAAAGCAGTGTACAAAAGATGGAGATTAGTGTCCACAAGGTGGATAAGCAGAAAAGGGGCAAAATTCAGCAGAAGGTCAAACAGCAAGGAGAACCAGGGATAAATGACAACCAAGGAAGGGGCTGGAGTAGAACAGTGAAGCAGTCTAAGGAGGTCAAATCATGGAAAGCCATGTGTGCAAATGCCAGGAGCCTTAGCAACAAGATGGAAGATCTGGAGGCTGTCATGGTACAGTCAGACCTGGACATTGTGGCCATCACTGAAACCTGGTGTAATGATAACCATGACTGGGAGATGGCCATACCTGGCTACAACATATTCAGAAGAGACAGAGCAGGCAGGAAGGAGGAGGTGGCACTGTATGTGAAAAATGACATAAGGCCACAGATCCAGGAGGAACAAAATGGGGAGAGATACTGTGGGTTAAGCTGGAAAGGAAAATGGGGCCAGCCATCCACACAGGTGTGGTCTATAGACCACCAGCCCAGGAGGAAGAAACAGATAGGGAGCTGATGCTAGCCATCCAAAGGATGGCAGACAAGGGTGAGGTAGTACTGGTTGGAGACTTCAATATACCAGACGTGGACTGGAGCATCCCAGCAGCAGCATCAACTAGGAGCAGATTTATCCTGGACTCCCTTCAGGGTGCCTTCCTCAAGCAACTGGTCATGGAACCAACTCGGCAGAAGGCAATACTGGACCTTGTGCTCACAAACAGGGACAGTGTGATGGGGTAACAGTGGGGGAGCACCTGGGTAACAGTGACCACCAGTCATTGTGGTTTGAAATCACAGAAAGAGCAGAACCAAACCACACAAAAACACGTATCCTGGATTTTAGGGGGGCAGACTTTGGGAAAATGGGGAGATACTTGAAAGAGGCATTAAGGGAATGGGACAGGAATCAGGGGTTGAGGAACAGTGGGCAGTATTTAAAATGGGGATTATAAGAACAACAGAATTATGCATTGTGGTTAGCAAGAGGAAAAGGAAGAGGAGACCATTATGGTTTTCCAAAGAGGTAGCAAAGAAAGTGAAAGCCAAAAGATTGCATTCAGGCAATACAAAAGACACAGGCAGAAGGGATAGGAGAAGTACCAGGAGAAACAAAGGGAGGCAGGGAAGTCAGTAAGGAAGCCAAAGCTCAGACAGAAGAACACATTGCAAAATCAGTGGGTAAAGGGGACAAAACCTTTAAAGGTACATAAGTGAAAAAGAAAGACAAAGGGAGGGATAGTGAGACTGAAGGGGAGGATGGGAGCTGCGTGGAGGATGACAACAATAAAGCTGACATATTGAACAGGTATTTCTGCTCAGTCTTTACTAAGGAAGAGGGGGTAATGGGTCTGAAGGGAGTACAAGGGGTGAGAATGGTGAGAAATGGACACAAGTCCCTTTACACGAGAAAGGGTCCTGAAGGAACTGGAAGTAATAAGAGCTGATAAAGCAATGGGGCCAGATGGGTGCACCCCAGGGTCCTTAAAGAACTAAGAGAGGTGGTGGCTGAACCTCTGGCTATCCTGTTCAGCCAATCACTAGAAACAGGGGAGGTACCCAAAGACTGGATGACAGCAGATGTAGTCCCCTTATACAAAAGTGTGAACAAAGAGGAAGCAGAGAACTACAGACCAGTCAGCCTCACCTCGGTAGTGGGAAAGATCATGGTAGCACTACTGAAGGAGAGATTGGTGGAACATCTGGTTGTAAATGGACTACAGGACCCAAGGCAGCATGGTTTCACCAGGGGGAGGTCATGTCAGACCAACCTCATTGAATTTTTTGACTGGGTGACTAGGGAGGTGGATCAGGGGAGGGCAGTGGACATGGCCTATCTGGACTTCAGCAAGGCCTTTGACACTGTGCCACATAGAAGACTATTACACAAACTGGGGAATATGGGTGTGGGCAGGACAGTAGTGTGGTGGGTAGGTAACTGGCTGGGTGGCAGGACACAGAGGATGGTGGTAAATGGCTGTCACTCCACAGAGGGAAGAGTAACCAGTGGGGTACCACAGGGATCAGTGCTGGGACCGGTCCTATTCAACATCTTCATCAGTGACATTGCACAGGATCTAGAAGGCAGAATTTCACTGTTCGCTGATGACACAAAGCTCTGTAACAGAGTAGACACACCAGAGGGTGTAGACAGAATGAGAAGGGACCTGCAGAAACTTGAAGAATGGTCAAGGGTTTGGCAGTTGAAATTCAATGCAAAGAAGTGCAAGATAATGCATATGGGGCACAAAAACCTGGACACAATATATCAGTTGGGGGTGAGGATATAGCATGCACCAAGCAGGAAAGGGATCTTGGGGTTGTCATCTCTGATGACCTCAAGGTAGGAAACAGTGTGACAAGGCATCAGGTAAAGCAAATAGGATGCTGGGATGTATAGGCAGGGCATCACCCAGGAAAAGGGAGGTCATAATTCCGCTATACAAGACACTAGTGAGGCCCCACCTGGAGTACAGTGTACAGTTCTGGAGACCATACCACGTAAGGACATAGACAGGGTAGAGAAGGTTCAGAGGAGGGCAACAAAGATGGTGCATGGGTTGCATCACAAGTCCAATGAAGACACGTTGAAGGAACTGAACATGTACTCCTGGAGGAGAGGAGGAGAGGGATATGATAGAGACATACAAGTATCTTACAGGGAGGAACAGGGTGCAGGAAAACACTATTTTTAAGCGAAAAAGATGTTTCAGGACTAGAGGGCATGGGATGAAGTTGGAGGAGGACGATTCAGAGGAAACATGAGAAGAATTTCTTCACAGAACGGGTGGTGGACAAGTGGAACACCCTGCCAGAGGAAGTGGTGGGAGCTGAAACAATCACGGGATTTAAGAATGCATGGGATAGACATAAAGGAATTCTAGAGGGCAGGGGTAAGGGGAAATAGACTTCTAGGAAAACAAACTGAACTTACAAGCTCAAATGGGCAGACTAGGTGGGCCATAGGCCCTTATCTGCCGACACTGTCTATGTATCTATGTATCTATGACATACAGTATATTTAGTTACTAAACAAAACCTATGCATGTTATACTAAAACACTATGAAGTCTTTAGGTAATATAGCAAGATATGAGTCGGTGGAATCGCCAAGACAGTCTCGCTGTACTACAGAGCATGTAAATAGTTAAGTAAATCTTGGAGAAAATGATCTGAAACCCAAGATACAAACTGTAAATAATTATTTCTATTAAGTTATAACTCTGACTAGAACTAAAATGAACATAATAATTCCCTGGGGGAACCATGAACATCTTACCATATATGAAAAGGGGATTACAGAAAGTATATGCAATCCCAGACATAGTAATACATCTTGAACCTAAGTTAGACTGGAAAAAAGAACTGAGCTGAAACACTATTACAGCAATACAAACAGTATGCCATCATGGTTGGCTAAGTCCTAAAATTATAAGAACAGCTGTACTTGTGCCATCTACTATGTACTTACTCACATAATCATAATGCTTAGACACAGAAGTGTTTATGTAGGAGGAGTGTTCAGGTAAAATGGAGCAACTAGGGTCCAAATAGTATAAGGATTTATGGGGTGTCGAGGCATTACAAGATCCAAATTGTATGGGGGGGGTATCTGGTGAAAGTCTTGTATTGAACAGGAATACGTAGTCATTCTGGCAATATGACATTTATAAGAGTCGAGTTTGTTCAGGCTTCTAAGTACTGCATATATTATTGATAAGTACTAGGTATTTAATAGTAGCACAGACCCAAAAATCGCCCCTAGGGAAGGAGTTGCTTTAACATAGTGAGATTTCAAGACCTGGAGAGGGTCGAGCGAGCTCAGCTATAAGATTACTATGGCAAGCTGTTAGGGACATAATTCAGAATCTCTGGCTATATAGTAAAACACACACTATATGGTGAAATACATACATCATATAGTGAAATATATACATTATATAGTGAGATACATACACAATGTAGTGAACCACATACAGTATCTACTGAAATATAGACATTGTATAGTGAAATACATATACTGTATACTGAAATACATATATTATATAGTGAAACACATACACTATATAGTGAAATGCTTACATTGCATAGTGAAATACATACACTATCTACTGAAATCCACATACTGAATACTGAAAATCCACATACACTATATACTGAAACAAATGTACTATGTACTGAAACATATAGACTACCTATTGAGATACATACACTACAAACTGAAACATCCACATAAACTATCTACTGAAACAAATCCTCTATAGATTGTAACACATACACTATATATTGAGAAAAAACTGCATACACTATATACTGAAACAAATACACTATATATTGAAATACATACACTACACAATGAAAAAAGCATATACACTATATACTTAAACATCTACACTTTATATTAAAATACATACACTATCTATTGAAATAAATACACTATGCACTGAAAAATCTGCATACACTATATATTGAAACAAATACACTGTATATTGAAATACATACACTATCTATTGAAATGCATATACTACACACTGAAAAACGCACATACACTATATACTGAAACAAATCCACTATATATTGAAACATCTTCACTTTATATTGAAATACATACACTGTCTGTTGAAATAAATACACTATGCACTGAAAAATCTGCATACACTATATACTGAAACAAATACACTACATGGTGAAACACATACACTATGTATTGAAACACATACACTGTAGACTGAAAAATTCACTTACTCTATATACTGAAACAAATAAATTATATACTGAAATGGACTATGTTCTGAAACTACCCATCCCTCTGCCCTTCCCCCATGAATGTCCTAGAGTTGAACTCATTGCTTGCTGCATTCAGTTAGCTGCTAGCTTGATGAGAGGATCTCTGAAACTGCAGAGCTGAGGTAAACAAAACAGGGCTATCTCTTATTCTACTTCTTTATGGGGGTTTTCCTTTTGTTTTGCTTGCACACCTTTAGTCAAATATCAGACCATTGTGATGTGACAAAAAACTTTTAAAACTAATTTAAATGCTGTAGTTTATTCTTTTAAATAAGTGCTGCCTTCATTTACTGTCAGACAACACATTTGTATAGGAAGCTAATACAGCATATTCCTAACATACCTGTATACATAGGGAGCTGCATGCATTTTTCCAAGTTAAAGTGTTGATTTGTTTTATGTGTAATTAATTACTGTGTATGTCCAGCAACTTATCTGAGTTGAATGCTTGGGAAGCACTTCAGGAGCTGTGGAAGTGTAAGCCAAAATCATTGCTAATTTGTACTCTATGGACTATGTTTTGATTAAGTTTTTATTTTAATGTTTTGTTTAATAAACGTTTCTTGGTTAAGAAACAAAAAATATATATTTTTGCTGCAATCCCTCAGTATTCAGTTCTCATCAGGAGTTTAGCTGGCATATGCATATAATTTGCATTGTTTTACTAAATAACTTTACTGTGAATCCTCACTGGAGGCATGCACAGTCTGTTTTGGGGTTTGAGCTTCTCAAACTGTGTTGTATTTCTTTTTTTTTCCATAGAGATTTTTATCTCCTTAGTCGCCCTGCTACCCCTTTGCCCACTGACATCTCCGGCCCAATCACTTACCATCCACAAGACATATTTACTCTGAGATTCCCCCCCCACTCACATCCCCGTGTTGGGGCCAGGAGGGGGAGGGCCATTGACAAGGAGACACATATTCCGATATGAGCAGAGCCTGGTTAGCAGTGCAAAATCTGCAGCAGGTTGTTGGATCATTTTGCCATTAGGGGGTTTCTACCTTTTATTTCATCCCTTGGGCAGCCAAGCATGGAATTATGCAATTGCGTATAAAGACACATGCTTGCTTTGTGCCTGCCTGAGCCCTCCCCCCTTATGCAACTCCACTGCCCTGCCAGCCCTCCTCAGCTAGGTGGATGTTGAAGAGCAGGGTGGTCAGACTTCCCATCACTGGAAGGAGAGTATTCCCCGAGATGCTCAATCATATCCCCCCCCCAGCTAACCCCTGTGCAACTTAATTCCACCCCAAAACTGGGCCACTGGCACGGGAGGCAGTGCAATCACCAACAAGCTGCTAGGCCAGCCCACCAGACTGTGTTTCTATAAGTAAATAAAGACAGCATATAGGTAAAAGAAGAAAGCAAACTGTATTTTAACTAGTCTGTTATAAACATTTTAAGTCACATCACAATGTTTTGAAATTGGATAAAGGTTTTGCAAGCAAAATACGATAAAACAATACATAAAGAGATAGATAAGATAAACCTTTTATGTTTACCTTCTGCATCTTAGGAGGCATCGGCCAGGATTTTTAGTCAATTGGGGCCCCATTTTCAGAAGGTTAGCGTGCAGAGCTAAACATTACACTGTGAGAACAGCATGGTTGGATCGGTGTCGTATTCAGCATCACTTTATGCTACCCTGATCATGTGCATGTACATATATACTACTACGGCCATGTAAATGAGCAATCCTCTCCTGCATACTGAGCACCGTGCTGTATAAAAGGTTTCCTTAGTGACCATAAGTACCTCCCTCTACATTTTATACTCAGCCTCTAGGCTTCTAGTACCTAGATGCTTGATATTGCACTTTTTGGCTTTGAACCTGAACTGCCATGTCCCATAGCACTCCTTAAGTTTTCTAATGACCCCACTCATTCTCTCCATCTGCACCTATCAACGCTAGTACAGATTGTGGTGTCATCTGCAAAAAGGCATATCTCCCCCCTTCCAGTTCTTCTGTTATGCCACTTATAAAGACACTGAAGAGGATGTATCCCATTACTGAACCCTCCGGCACCCTACTGGTCACTCTCTCCTCACTGGAGGGAGTGCCATTTACCACCACCTTCTGTGGCTGTGCACTATCTCAGGTGCAGCACTTAGGGAGTGCACAACACTAATCTGAAAATGGGGGCCCACATACCACTGTAACAGGACTAGCACTGCATTGTGATAAGCATGGTTGATACTATTTTAAAAAGCATTCTTCTGTGCAGTGCTAACCTGTTAATGTGGCACTATTTTTTTTTTTGCACAGGATTACTAATTGCAACCACGTGCTCATACAACTGGGGGTTACTCTAAAGCATATAAGGTGTACAGGTATATTAAATGCTTTCTTGAAGTGTTAACACACTGCGTGGTTAGTGCTAGTTAATGATTTTGGGAATCGTGTTTTAACTGCACACACGGAGCCTGCCATCAACCCCCCACACACATACACACACAGTCAGTTCTGGACACAATAAAAAAAACAAGCATTTGTCAATGCTGAATGTCGATTGCGTTGGTCCGTTAAGCTCGCTCACTGGCCCTCTGTCACTCGCTTGTTCTGTTTCTCCTGATGCTGCAGGCTGCTGTTTTCTACTGAGCTCCTCCTGCGTTGGCACCCTTTTCTGTCCACAAAGAAATCTGCAGATGGCCTGACAGAGCTCCGCTGAGATGGGTCACCTCCCGACTCCCTCATTCTGTTTCTCCTGCGCTGCAGGCTGGCCTTTGTACTGGGCTCCTGTATGCATTGCTGCCTTTTTTCGCCCACAAAGAAATCTGCAGCAGTCCCGACACAGCTCCATTCAGCTTGCTCTCATTCCCCTCTCTCACTCACCTATTCTGTTTCTGCCAGCGCTGCAGGCTGCTCTTTGTACTGGGCTCCTGCCTGTGTTGTTGGCTTTCATGCCCACAAAGAAATGTGAAGCAGTCATGATGGGCTCCATTGAGCTTGCTCACTCCCCTCTCTCACTCGCTCATTCTGGTTTTCCCACCACTGCAGGCTGCCCTTTTGTACTGGGCCCCAGTGTACATTGCTGTCTTTTTCTGCCCACAAACAAATATGCAGCAGTCCTTACAAGCTCCGTTGTGCTGTCTCACTCCCTCTCCCTCACTCACTCATTCTGTGTCTCCTGCCGCTGCAGGCTGCCCTTTTGTACTGGGCTCCTGCCTGCATTGGCGGCTTGTTCTGGCCAGAAAGAAATCTGAAGCAGTCCCGACACAGCTCCATTGAGCTCGCCACACCCCCTCTCTCGCCACTCATTCCGCTTTCTCCGGTGCTGCAAGCTGGCCTTTGTACTGGGCCCCTGCTCATTGCTACATTTTCTGCCCACAACAAATCTGCTGCAGTCACATACAGATCTGTTGAGCTCGCTCACTCACCGCTCTGTCACTCACTCATTCTGTTTCTCTTGGTGCTGCAGGCTGCGCTTGTACGAGGCTCCTGGCCATGCTGGCACTTTGTCTCACAAAGAAACTCAGCTGTCCCGACAGAGCTCCATTGAGGTCGCTCAGTCTCCTCTGTCACGCTCATTCTGTTTGTCCTGGTGCTGCAAGCAGCCCTTTATACGGTGCTCCTGCCTGCATTGGTGCCTTTTTCTGCCCACAAAGAAATCCACAGCAGTCCTGCTTGAGCTCTGTTGAGTTCACTCAGTCTCCCATCTCACTCACTCATACTGTTTCTCCCACCGCTGCAGGCTGGCCTTTTCTACTGGGTCCCTGCCTGCTTTGACACCTTTTTCTGCCCACAAAGAAATCCGCAGCAGTCCCAACAATGCTCTGGAGAGTTCACTCACTCACCCTCCCTCACTTGCCCTCTCATTCTGTTTCTCCCAGTGCTGCAGGCTGCCCTTTTGTACTGGGCTGTTGCGCTGGGGCCTTTTTCTGCCCACAAACAAATCCACAACAGTCTCGACGGAGCTCAGTTTAGCTCGGTCACTCCCCCCTCACACTTGTTCGATCTTAATCTGTCCCAAACAGTGATTTCCCACAGCGACATTGCTATTCTCCGGCAGGAGTGCAAAAACATATTTAGACCGGATGTGAAAAATGACAGCTGTACTCTTCATAAGGAAGTGTGAAAAAAGTGCCACTGTTGAAAATGTGCTGTGAAAATATTACAAATGTGCGAAGTTACAAGGGTGTGTGGAAACAGTTCATCACACGCTTGTAACACGGTCATGTTATGGAGTTTCGTCACCAAATTTTCAACATAGGGCTTTTAGGACCTCTGCTCATGAACAGTGCCACTGTCAGTTTCTTAATCTGTCCCGAACACTGATTTCCCACAGCGACTGCATCATTGTGTGCGTCAACTGTGAAACCACATTTCAGTCAGGATGTGAAAAATGACAGCTGTACTGCTCATAAGGAGGTGTGAAAAAATGCCACTGTTGAAAATCTGGCATGACAATATTACAAATCTGTGAAGTTACAAGGGTGTGTGGAAAGTGTGCAACACACACTTGTAATACAGTCATTTGCTGGTCTATCATCACCAGATTTTCAACATAGGCATTTTAGGACCTCTGCTCATGAACAGTATCACTGTCATTTTCTTAATCTGTCCCGGACAGTGATTTCCCACAGCGACTGCTCTATTGTGCGCCAGAAGTGCGAAAACACATTTCAGCCAGGATGGGAAAAATGACGGATGCACTGTTCATAAGTAGGTGTGGGAAAATGGCAATGTTGAAAATCTGGAGTGAAAATATAAATTCATGAAGTTACGAGCATGTGTGCAAACTGTGCAACACACGCTCGTAACACAGTCATTTTATGGAGTATCATTAGCAGATTTTCAACACAGCCATTTCAGGACCTCTACTCATGAAAAGTGTCACTGTCATTTTCTTAATCTGTCCCGAACACTGATTTCCCACAGCAACCACTCTATTCTCGTACTGGCGGAAACACATTTCCGCCAGGATGAACAATGACAGCCGTACTGTTCATAGGGAGGTGTGAAAAAATGGCAATGTTGAAAATCTGCATGAAAATATTGTAAATTATGAAGTTACTAGCGCAGTAGTAACCGCGTTAGCACGCTGTAAAACAGTCATTTTTGATTATTCACACTAGTTTCAGAATATAGTTTTTTGAGACTCAATTATGAATACTTGGCACTGTTACTATTAATCGCCCCCGAAGATGTGATTCTGCGCAGTGACCGCTAAATCTCCTTTCAGGGCCGATTAACGCAATGACAGTTCAAGAATTCGCGAGGAGGGTCCCAAAACCCTATGTTGAAATTTGATGAAAAGTCCCAAAATGCCTGGGATATGTACTAAAGTTGAAAAACACTATTTATTACATTGGTAGCTTACTGGCATTCTCAGTTCATGGTTGATTTGAAGAGTGCAGACATGTTCCCGTCCGATCAAGATCGCCGTGTACAAGCTCTGGAGGTAAGTATGGCGGATGGGCGGTGTGGGAGGCAGGGTCGCAGTGGGTTGGTGCAGGTTGCAGGTAGCCAGGAACACTACGAGAAACCATTTTTTGCAGGTAAAAAAATAAAATACTGTGACCATTTTTCCTTTACAGGGGCATGTGGCATGCTGGGATGGCACCAGTGTGCCACCAATGGCTTTTGGAGGGGCAGTAGTTGACGGGATTGGGCACCTGCCGGCAGGAATAAAAGCGGGGTGTACAGAATGCCAACGGGAGTGGGCCTCGCTGGGCACCAGAAACAATGGGACACCGAGGTCGACGGGGTTTGGGAGACCCTGTGGCACATAAACATGGTGGTTGAGATTGTTTGCGGAACACATTGGCAACCTTCCGTCACGGTTCACAAACAATATCAGGTTTTTCATCCCACCCTGCAATGATGGGTCGCTCCCTCATTGCAGCAGATGGCTGATGCTGCAATGACGAGGCAGCCCCTGATTGCAGCGGCGAAATTGTCAGCAGTTGGTGCAAATAGTCCAAACCACTGTCACCAGCAGCCTGCAATGGCATTGGGGAAGCAGGATGAGTTTTCAGGCTGTGGGGCATTGGCAACAACAGTGCCATGCCCACAGCTTGCTACTGAGAAAGTTGCTGCAGTATGTTATTTGGCGCTTGTATGCAATCAACATAAAATGGTACATCTAATCTGCCCCATTTCCCATATTAAACCTCAGAACCTACTGTTCATGCAGGGTAATAGCCTTCACTATCCACCCTTCGTCTCTCCTACTACTATCAGCCTGAGTAACTATTATACCCTTCACTTTGTCACAGCCATTCTTGAAACCATTTATGGTTTTGGTGCCTGTCATCTCAGCTGGCAACTATTCCACATTTCCACCACCATTTCTGGAAAATAAAACTTTCCAATATCCCTCTTGGAACCTCCTTCCATCAGTCTCTACTTGTGCCCACATAACCTTGAACTGTTATCATGCTAAGTAGTTTCATTCACTTTGTTTATTCTTTTACAGGAACGTGAAGAGTCCTCTCATATCATTCCTTCTTGTCTGGTCTCCAGTGAAGACATGTTCTAGTGCCTTGAGCAGATCCTCACGATCTGTTCTGTCAGCTCTGAATCATCCTGATCACCCTTTGTCTTTATCTTCCTGAGGTGAGAGTCTAGTTCAGAACCTGAACAGTATACCCAGTGAAGCCTCACCAATCAATCAATAAAGAGGCAGTAAACCTCTTTTCTTCTACTATCAGAACCATTCTGGCATCCTAGTATCCTATTTGCCTGACTAGATGCCTCACTGTACTAGCTTGATTGTTTAAGGGAGTCACCAATGATGAATACTAGGTCTCTTCTTCTGTCAGTGCTCAGCCTCACCTCCTATCCAGTACTCTGTCCTGGGGTTCTTGTTCCCAAGTGAATCACCTTGCACTTTTTGGCATTGAATTTCAACTGCCAAACCTTAGGCCACCTCCTAATCTTACATGTCAGTCATGCTTCCTACTTCATCACTATCTACCTCCCATGAGATTGGTGTCATCTTCAAAGAGACACAGCCCCAGATTCATTCTCAAACATTGTTAATGAGCATATTGAAGAGAACAAGAGTCAGGATGGATCCCTGTGGCATTCCACTTGACTTCCCTCTTTTCTGATCTGACACCATAATCACAACCCTCTGATGCCTCTCATTCAACTAAAGCCCCCTCACCACCATCAAAACACTGCTTATATTTTCCCTCAAATCCTGGGACCTCACCCCCTTGCGCCATGACCTAAGTCACTCTGATTAGTCCCCTATCTCATTGGTCTGCTCCACTGATTCCATGCTAACATATTTCAAAACAAAATTACTCTAAATATATAAACATATTTTTTTAGTTGTTTAACCAGGAGTAACACACTAAGCTGAAAGCTTTTTTACAGGACCAACCGGGGAGCACAGGGAAGTTAAGTGACTTGCTCAGAGTCACACAGTATACAAGTGGAGCTGTGTGGATTCAAACCCAGGTCTGGTCTGCTGGATGTCACCAGATTTGCAGCTCAGAGCCTTAAACCACCGCGCTTATACTGCTTCCCTTTATGGGACTGCCATGTTCTCCCAGAGCAGGATATGAGAAAAGGTACACCACCTCCCCTAGATCATGGCTGACCTCATATCTTACTTGCAAGTGCATGATTTGGCCTGGTCAAAAAAATAAACATAACCCATCCCCCATGGCTTCCAGAGGTATCATCATCTCTGCAGCACCTGTACCATGGCAATAAGCTTGCCAAAGGTGAGAATTTTACATCTAACTTCAGTACCAACATTGGTTACCTGTCTAACTTTTGATAGGCTGCCACAATCTCTTCTCCCCTCCCAATCCTTTGCTTGTCCTCAGAGTCAGTGACGCCCCTGTCTCTAACCTCTCCTTCATCACCATAGAGATGTACCTTTTCATTACCTGTACCTCCTCTCTCTCCTCCTCTACCCTTCCTCACCTCCTCTCACCCCTGCCAGCCTGCATGATTGTCATCTCCTTCATTCTACTATTTTTTTTCTCTCCAGAAACTCCATCCTTATCCCCACATACTTCCCCGCCCTTGATCCTTCCATGGGTAGGAGCCCAGATGGCTGGATAGCAAGCTCCTCCATCTGACTGCTTCAACTCCTCCCCATTGATGACCTGCCTAACCTTCTCTTTCTGGTGTGTCTCCATCCCTGCTGACTGGAAGGCTGCCACTGTTACCCTCCTCCTCAAAGATGGTGACCCGTCAGGTATGAACAGCTACCGACTCATTTCTCTCTCCTCACTCAAATTACAGGGAACAAATTATCTTGTTACAGTTTCTCCCTTTCTGGACCTCTTCCTTTTCACCCAATACAAGTCTGACTTCTGCAAAATCACTCCACCATGTGCTCAGGCTCACCAAATCCATCCATAATGGTATGGATCACAGCCTATTCACTTCTGCTATCTTCATCGATCCAGCCAAAGCATTTAATTCTGTCTACCACCCAATTATTAGCCAAACTGCAGGCTGCAGGCCTCTCTGACTTAGCCATCAGTGTTCCACTCCTACCACAGGGGTAGGTCCCAAGCAGTCAAAAGTGGTGACCCCCTCTCTCCTCCCTGCCTGTATCCACTTAACCCATATGATTCAAAAAAGGCTCCACTACTTTTCTCCATTTTCCTTACTGGTCTTCCCCTCCATGTGCTTAACCATCCATTCACATGTATATGAATGTCACGGTCCTCTTTCACAGCAGGTCCACAGACTCCAGCTGGACTTTGATCAAGTTCAGCCCTGACCACACACAAATCAGCTTTCCTCAATGTCAAGAAGGCTGTCTCCATGTCCTTTGGGCACAAGGCACCAGACCTCTAGGCTCCCTCCCTTCCTACTTTCCATACCCTGAGGACTCTGTGGAGGATGTCACCACCTTTAGTTATCTTGGTATCTGGCTAGACCAGCATCTAAACATTTCTGGAACAAGTGGATGTATAGTCAAAAAGCTGCACCACAATTTGGTGCACTTTACAGGAACTTTGACTTGTATTCCATCTCCAGCATACCATGCTATTACCGAAGAATGATCCTCCAAATCTCTGACTATGGTGAGTTGGTTCACAGCTGTAGCCCCTTCACTACCCTTGCCAGACTGGACACACTCTTCAACTATTTCTGCCATTACACTCGATTATCCTTCTTGGACTCACCATTGTTCTATATATATAAATCTCTCTCCTTTCTTTTCTTGCGGACAGACACCATGCCCACTGTGCCAGCATTGTGGGCAAATCTGGTTTGTTTCCCTACCCTATCTCTCCGATGGACCCGTTATAGCCATACCATCAGAAGCTGAAATATTCGAACCCTAGCAGTCCCTTCAGTTTCCACAACCATCGGCAAAGTCATGTTCAGCCACCGCTGTCTCTAAAATCTGGAACTCCTCGTCCCAGCCATTCACCAATCTCCTCCATGGATTCTTTCAAACCACTTCAGTGGTCTCACCTCTCCCTCCCCTGCACTTTGCTCTAGTTTTCCGTCTTGCTCTCCTATTACTTGTTTCCAGTTTAGTACAGCTAAAATTTGGCACCCATGCTTCCACTCTCCAGGGCATTATGCAATAAATGTTTATAGTTAATGTTGAAGTAAAAGCCTTTCCAGCCCCTTGCATATCAGTTGTGCAGGTGGAGCTCCCTCCTAACTGCTGAACTCCTCAAATACCTTGAGGTGACACTGACCCCCAGTTGGAATTTAGAGTCATATCCAAATGTTCAGGTAGAACTGCGAACTGCAACTTGGGTCTGGCCTATAGGGCTTAAAAACAATCCTGACACCCAAGGCTCGTCTGGCACTTGCCGAAGGTGTACTACTCTCCTTAGCTGTGGTCTCCACCAATTTGCCTGTACTTCCAAAGCTCTTCTTACTCGGTGGCACACAATGTACAATATCTGTCGCTTGCACTGGCTGCCCCTCTCTCCTCACCCACCATTGTGGAGCTTTATGATAAATTAGGTTGGCTTTCCCTGACCAATCACCTGAACTTTGGGCTGGGATGCCTCGTAGGAAAGTGATCAGAACTGGCCCCCCCTGGGCTGGCACAGTGTCTGTCACCTCCTGACCCCTCCTCTTACTCTACTGGTCCCAGGTCCTGGGATGCTAAAAACACCTCTCCGAACCCTTATGGGGACAGGAACTTTGTTGCATGTGCCCTAGGCTCTGGAACCTTTCTGACCATGTTCATTCCGCCTCCTCCCATCAGTGCTTCCGGAAGTCCCTCCTTGGGGGCATCTGAAGCTGGCCTCAGCGCAAATGTCCTGAAGCCTCCCTTAGCCTATATTCGCACTTGTAGCCCAACTGTTCTGAGGACCTGCTAATGATCTTTGTCGCTCTGTGATCCAATTGCTCTCCCATGCTCTAGACTATATATTGTCTATTATATGTACTTGTCAATTTCTGTCATAGCAGTTCACCCATGCTCACTGCTTTTGTGACTCAATGCATTTTGTTACTCTATGTACCAGCTTTACTTGCTGTTATATTCTGATGTATCTGTATTACCTGTTGTCCTCCTGAAAGTAGGTACATAACTTGTCCAGTGTATCTACCCGTTAACAAAAGCTAACAATAAATAAATAAAACTGTTTGTATTTGATTGCCAGCATAGGTTTGTGGCTCCTGACTGTGCTGTATATGCATTGTCGATTGTTTGCTTGTCACCAAGTTCTCACCTTGCATGAATTATTCTCAATGTAATTTGTGGTTGTGTACAACTCTGCTCCATGTATGTTATGTATTTTGAACTATTGTGTTACCTAAGACCCACTTGTACTAAGTTCCTCCCCCAGGATGCATCTAGAAATGAGCTCCCAGCTTAGTATTCCTGGGTGAGACACTAGACACCAAGGATCATTTACTATCATAATTGGAGCCACTCTAACCTGCGAGATCAGGGGTATAGAACCTTATATGCCAAGGATCATTTTGGTATACTACTTGGGAGCATCATAATGGTGACCAGGTAGGGTCACAATATGCACCACTGTGTGCTCAAATTCATTTATTTATTGAAAAGTTTCATCAGGAAGGTACACTGAACAAATGTTGCTTATTCCGGATATGAACTGGGGAGGTGGGGAGTTATATAGTAACAATGAGTACATATCAAAATACACAATATCATACTAAAACATAGGTTACAACTGAATTACACATTAGCATGAAAAGCAAATACTAAGGGTAGAGAAGTGAAATCCAGTCACAGGAGTTTGTAGAGACAGAAGAGAGAGAGAGAGATCATAATGTAACAGCGGTGTGAACCAATGGCTGCACTATGCAGATTAAGAATAGTACAGGTGGCAAGTGAAGTGAGTCAGCAGGGCATCAAACAGGATGTAGGACAAGAAAAGAGGGAGCTAGGGGCAGGCAATTTACAGAGAGGAATTAGAAGAACTTGATTTAATGAGCCAGGCAAGGAAGAGGATCGGACATATAGGTAGAGCATTCCACATTTTGGGGAGACGATAGGAGTGGGAGGCCTGTCCACTAGCTGTGATCTCAAGAAACAGACACAGTTCTATGGTCATGGCTCTAGAAGTTGAGAGGAGGGTGGGGAGATTAGGAATTTAGGTAGGGATGGAGCAATGCTGTCAGTACTTAGAGATGAGATTTATGCAATGATGGTCGCCATTTGTTAGGGGATGGAAAGGCTGTGCTCAGTACAAGTGGCAGCAGTGGGTAAGGTGAGGTATCCAGAGCAAAACCGACTGAATGAGTTGAAAAGAGATCCAGGTTGGCTAAGGAGGTGGCAGAGCAGAGCAATAAACAACATCGCAATAGTCGAAAACCGGGAGGATCTGTTTGGATCAGTTCGCCTTGCCTGTGGCGGGAGGCAGGAGCTGTTTCAAATAAGGTGCCGAGTTTGGGCCAAAGCTTTTTATTATGGCATCTACAGGTTCGAGAAGGTGAGATGTTTATCCAGCCAAACGCCCAGATACCTGAAAGACTCGGTAGCAATTAAGGTTGCTCTGTCGAGGGTAGTGAAGGTAGGGGCAGAAGTGCTTCCTAGACAGTTTCTGATGTGCCAAAAGTCATGGACACAGTTTCCTTGGCATTTAGAAAGAGTTGGTGAGATTGGAACCAGCCTAGGCATTGTTGAAATCACGTTGGAGCCTGGAGGCGACATCCAAGGGTGAGGCCCAGAGGAGAATAGGAACCAGATCATCAGCATACATATGTATAGAAGATGAGCTACAGATGGATGGAAGATCATTCAGAAAGATGGAGAAGAGAATCGGTCTGGTATGGACCCTGGGTGACTCTAGAGTATATGGGTAGGGAGGAGATGTAGTCGATATTTTTACAGACTGTGAGCAGTCATAGGTATGTGTTGAACCATTTAATGGCATGTGCAGACAGCCCAGCTGATGAGAGGGTGGAGCAGGAGGAGTGGGAAACCGTGTCAAAAGCTTTAGCAAGATCAATAAAATGGCAGTGGTTATGTGACCGCAATCCATGCCTGTCTGTGATCGCATCAATGGTTCAAAGCAGGTAGTAGCAGAGTGATGTTTACGGAACCCAGATTGCTATTGGGTGAAGAAATTCTGTCTTAGAGGTACGAGGATAGTTAGTCAAGGACTAGATGTCTCTGTGTAACTCCATAAATGGGGGTTCCTAAAGCTCTGGATTTTGTTTAAGTGCTCCATGTTGGCTGGTTTTCGTATTTAAGCCGCTTAAATGTTGTAGCTAGAGCGCTTTTGTGCCTCGTGATACTGTCTCTTTAAGGACTGCCTGTCCGCACAGCAGGCACCAGCCGGAGGGGGCTGTAATCCTATGCCCGAGTCCTGCTTGAGCTGCTGAGCAAGCGCTCATTCTGCCATCACCAGATGTGTCAAGGAGTTCTGAAAGGATGTAACTATTTGCTGGGGATAGCTCAGAGTGGTAATGATAATGGAAGTTGTTCTAACCTGCTTCCTTTGCAGCAAAGACTGCTTGATTATTTTCTCCAAGTTAGTCCCGAACTGTCGATTTGGGACCAACTGGGGCACCAGACTCTTTATGGAGCTGTTGACCAACAGAGGGACCGTTTGTAACTTGGAAAAGGCATTATGGGCTATGGCGCTTCTTCGCCCACTGAGGGCTGTGAGTAATTGACTGGCAGGTGATGTCAAGCAATGGAATCGGGTAGCACCCGACTGGTAAGGAGTGCCCCATGCTGCTAGGTGGATCTGCTGTGGCAGTGAAGGAGAAGGGAGCTCTGAGCTCATCGCTTTTGAGTAGTTCACTTAGGAAGATGTGAAAGGCCTGAGTGGCCATTTTTGCCTTGTCAAGTGCTTCGGATTAAATCTGCCAGTGTGTGGTTGGAGGAGGCTGTGTAGGGACACAGCTACCTATCAGGCTTTACCTGAAGGAGGCTGGAGAATCTGCTGAATCGCGCGTGGTCCATTAGGATGGTTGGAGTGGCTGCTACTGCCCAGTGGTTATGAGTTCATTCAGGTCCTGAAAACCACTGCCTGGTATGGTACCCCTCTGTGTTTGCCATATAAATGTGTGAGAGGCTGGTAGCTTCCATGGTTCAGCCCTGCCAGTGGTGAAGGGTATTTGCTGGAGCGAGTATTGGATCAGGTAGTTCCCGCTGTTTATGCCAGTGGCCAAGCATCTCTTTAGTTATACTGTTGCCTCGCATTAACTGAGCCTTCTGCTCATTCTGGATCTGCTCAGGACAGTAAATGTTCATTTGTGTCAGGGCCCCAACCAGCTGCTACGGGGGACCAGCCATTGGCTTGGGGTACCCAGGGACATTGTTTTTATTGTTCTTTGCTGCATTTACTTTATTTAGAGATGTAGTGTTCTGTGTTTGCGAAAACTCTTGGAGCGGGTTTTTTATGTTGCTCTTGGCCTCTGTGGAATTTCTACTGTTTGGATAGAGGTTGCCTGACCTGAGAGTTGTTAGAATTGAAAAACTTTATTTATTTAAAACAGGCATATGGAGAGTGATTTTATTGTTTTTATTGTAATCATATTGTTATTGTTGTTGTATGTTATATGTATGTATTTTAATTGTTTATTTGTACAGCGCTTTGGCTTTGAAAACCGCTTAAAAAATAAATTTTTACTTACTTACTTTCTTCTGTAAATGGGCTGGTATCAACTTCTGTATCCAGAGTGTTTCTACCGTTTGTTTTAGGTACCTCCTCTCTTCATTTGTAAATACTGAGCAAAATATTTGTTTAGTATCTCTGCCTTTCACAGTCACCCTCTGCCCACCCTCCTCCCTTTATTAAGCCTCACTATCCCTCCCTTGGTCTTCCTTCGCTCCCTGATGTATCTATAAAAGGTTTTATCCCCCTTCTTAACTGAGTTGGCTCTTTTCCTTGGTTTGGGTCTTTGCTGTTCTGACCGCCTTCCCAGCTTCCTTTTTTTTTTTTTTTTTAAATTCCCCTTTATCTTGGCCGGACCACCGTCTACTTTCTGCCCTAGTCACGGCCCCCGGAGACCTCCACCACTGCCTATAACTGCCAAGGACCCTCGGTCACCCCGGCTTACCCCCTGGAGGTGGGGCCATTATGCCTGCTCGTGACGGAACTGTAGCCTGGCCGGGGTCCCACGGGCGGTGGTGAAGTGAGGTCCTCCGGGAGGGTTGCTTTCATCCTCCGTGGTCCTGCCCACCTTCCATTTTTTTCCTGTTTTTCTCCCCAGAGAAAGTGGACGTGCAATGACGCCAGCGTCCACCCCGCCTCCCCCCACTGAGCGTCGGCAGCCTTGAGAACTCCCGGCCTCCGCCAGAAGTCCTCAGTGCTCGATCATTGCCCACCCCTCCCCAGAAGGAGGCCGTCCGTCAGGCGCTCCATCCTTCTCCCCAGCCAGCCCTCCGGCGATCCAGGTCGCTCCCGAACCCGGGTCACCGGGCCTGGCAGCGAAATCCTGACCTGCTGCGCCGACGGGCTGGGTCTCAGCTTCCTTTTGCTTTAACTGATACAGTTCTTGTCCTGCTCCTTCTGTGATTCCTTGTACTTCCTGAATGCTTTTTCTCTTGAACCTTCACTGCCACTTCCTTTGAGAACCATAGTGGTTTCTTACATCGTTTAGTTTTGTTTATTTGCTTTACACAAAGGCTTGTTACCTCTGTGATGGCAGTTTTTATTATTCCCCATTGTTCTTCCTCCCTCCTTCCTGCCCATTTGCTAGTGCATTCCTAGGCACTCACCCATTTTGGCAAAGTCAGCCCTCCTAAAGTCCAGTACTTTTGCCTTTGTATGGCTTGACTCTATTGCTGTGTTTATTGTGAACTATACGTTCGATGGTCGCTAGTTCCCAGATGGCTACCCACTTCTACATCTGTGATCCTCCTAAATAGTTACAGAAAAGATCTTGATCTTTCTCCTCTCATCTGTTGTCATCAGATGTCTCTCTGAGAAGAGAGGAAATAAATCTGCAGTGCTGGTTAGATTTCTTGCTTTAGTTTAAAATAAATCCATGTTCACTGTTCTCTCAGACTTAATTTTATTTTTCTGAGACAGATGACTGTGACTGATGTGATGATGTAATGTGATTTCTTTTCCAACCTTCTGGATGGTACGAAGTTGATATTTTTATTTTATTTTATTGCAAATTGCAATTTAGTAATTAGAGAAATAAATGTGAACAGAGTTAGTTTTACAGAATATCTTGATCATTCTCATCAGGTGTCTCTCTGAGAGCGAGGAGAGGAAATCTCCCAAATCTAAATATATCGGGAAGGGACTGACTGAGCACTGGCAGATGCAGCCAGCTTGCTGGTTTAAAAAAAGTTTGCCTCTGTGTAGCTTTGATTTATATGTAATCTCATCAGTAAATGGACTACAGTCAGATCTATTCAGTTTGTCTGTCTCTCTGAGAGGACAGGAAATCTATATATCTCTCTAGTATGGGCAGCAGGGACTGAGCACTGGCAGACACAGCCAACTTGCTGGTTTAACAGAGATCAGATCATATTATCCCTGGTTTCATCTGGTTCTTCACACAGCTAACCAGAAAAGTTTGGTTTATTAAAAAAAAAAAAAATGACAGAAAAAATACCTCATAGTCCACTTCTTATATCTTTTCTAACGCATCCATTTTTGTCACAGCTACTACTGAGCTAAGAGCAGTCACACTTAGGCCCCGTCCACACTACACCGCTCAGACCCCGTAACAGACAGAAACCGTTACAGCTGGGGAGCGGTACAGGGTGTCCACACTGCAGCGGTGACCGGTACGAGACCGGTACCGGCAGTCCACACCTCGGGAACTGGGCGATCATTACTGCGGCGCCCAATCCCACGATGCAGCTCGCGCTGCACTACGGGCCCTGCAGGGGACCGTTACCACCCGTCCACACTACTGCCGGTAACATTACTGAGGCAGTACCTGTTTCATAACCGTTGTTGAAACCACCTGATATGTGGTTTCAACAATGGTTACGAAAACGCCTTCTGTAACGTTACAGGTGTAAACGCAAACCGTTGCGGTAACAGTTTGGGCACTCTGTAACATTACAGAGGCATAGTGTGGACAGGGCCTTAGCTGTAGTGAGCTAACTTTGAATCACTGCTTAAACAGCTGAAGTTCATTCAGCCTATTATTGCAAGCTGTAACTTGGACGGCTGTGCTGGCTAAAAATTGAAATTGATAATGGACATTTGCAAGTTTTTGATAAAAACAACAAATAGTTTTGAATCACCAGCACCTGATCCACAGCAGCAGCAGCAGCAGCAGGATGTTACAATGCCTCCAGGCCCAGCAGCATTAGCTTCTGGTGAGCCCGTAGTTGCAGTACGTGCACAGCAAGAGGATCATCGCATATATTCAGAGGTAGCAACTATGAGTAGGCCTTCCTCTTTCTAGCTACAGAAAGAGATAATTTGGCCAGTCTAACTGTCCCTATGGATCTTGGAGAAAAATGCAATGGACCAATTCAACCACATTTGCCTGATTTCCCAAGGACAATGTTTGGGAAACACAACCGGTCATTTTCTGTTTTTCATTACACAAAATTTCCTTGGATTGAATATTTGGTTCAACAAGATGCTGTATTCTGCTTTTTATGCCATCACTTTCATACTGAGACAGGCTATGTAGAAGATTCATTTATCAAAAAAGGTGTGAGAGATTGGAAAAAACTTTCAGAAAAATTGTGTAAACATAATGTTTCCCAAGTTCATGTGAAATGTATGGAAAAGTGCCAATGCTTCAAACTTTGTCAAGAAACAGGTTCAGTGGCTATGAAGCTTTCAGCAAGCTATAAAACTCTCATTGAAAGGAACTGTGATCATCTTGCAAAGGTTTGTGACATCGTCAAGTTACTTTTGAAACTTGGTTTACCATTTTGAGGGCATGATGAGGGGAAAGAATCTAAACTGAAAGGAAATTTCATTGAGTTTTGTGATTTCTTTTCAAAATATGACGATTCTTTCAAGAAAATGCAGGACAGTTATTTTAACTACACAAGCCCTGACTTTCAAAATGAAGTGCTGCAGATTTGTGCAGATTTGGTTTGCAAAGAAATTGTAAGGGCAGTGAGTAAGACTGTTTTTATGTTTGCTTGCACGCATGTGCAAGAAACATAGTGCCATCATCCGAGTTTCCGTAGGTGTGGCACCCTGTCTTCCAATGCAGTCAGTGTGTTTGCAGGCGCGGCCACAGTTCACCAATGAATGCTGCAGCTGTCTATGACAGCAGTTGAAAATGCAGTGTCGTACAGTTGAAAGGCAGAGCTCCGCTTCAGTGAGCAGCAAGAAGATACTGCGTGCGCATGCGCTCCCCCCCACACACACACCCATGGATATTGCGTGCTAATGCATTCCTCCCCCATGCACACACTGTATGGCCAATCGGGTGCCTAATCCCCCATCGGCTCTGCTGTGCTCCTCCCCCAACAGAGTTCCAGGTGCCACGCTGGGAGCCCATCCCAGCATGGCAACAGTCAATATGGCCGATTGCGGTGCCCAATCCCCCATCGGCTCCACTGCCCCTCCAAACAGCCTTCCAGCTGCCACGCTGGGAGCCCACCCCAGCGTGGCACAAGTCCCACTTCCAAGAAAAAAAAAAACCTGCAAGAAAAAAACCTTCCTCGCTGACTGTCCTGACCCTCCCCACCAGTGCCCACCTCTGCGTAGCCTGCCTCCCCACCTCCACCTCACCCCATACTTACCTCTGGAGTCTGGCGTGATGATCTTAGTTGGACCGGGAACCGTCTGCACTCTTCAAAGCCGACCGCAAAACTGAGGAAATGCCGGTAGGCTGTATAATGTAATAAACAGGGTTTTTCAACTTTGATGTATATCTCAGGTATTTTAGAATTTTTTCACCAAATTTTCAACATTGGGTTTTGGGACCCCACCTCTTGAATTCTGTCACTCTCATTTTGTTAATACCCCGAAAGGTGATTTCGCGGCACTGCGTGTAACCACCTTTCAGGACCAATTTACGAAATGACAGTGTCACAGTTCATAAGGTAGGCCCCCAAAAACCCTATGTTGAAAATTTGAAGAAATTCCCAAAAATGACTGTTTTATGAGCATGCGTTGCGCTGTTCCTACACACGCTCGTAAGTTCGTGAATTTTCACTATTTTCACTCCAGATTTTCAACATTGCCATTTTACCACACCTCCTTATGAGCAGTATAGCTGTCATTTTTCACATCTCACCCAAAATGTGTTTCTGTGCATGTAGCACACAATGGCGCAGTCGGTATGCGAAATCAATGTTCGGGACAGATTAAGAAAATCACAGTGACACTGTTCATGAGCAGAGGTGTTACAATGGCTATGTTAAACATTTGGTGAAAAAAGTCCATAAAATCACTTTGTTACTAGCGACCATTGAGCAGTTTCCACACACCCTCGTAAATTCATGGATTTCTAATATTTTCATTCCAGATTTTCACGACTGGCATTTTTCCACACTTCCTTATGAACAGTACAGCTGTCATTTTTCACACCATGGCCGAAATGTGTTTTCGCACTTCCAACGCAGAAATGCGTGGTCGCTGTGGGAAATCACTGTTCGGGACAGATTAAGAAAATCACAGTGACGCTGTTCATGAGCAGAGGTTCCAAAATGCCTGTGTTGACAATCTGCTGTAAAAATTCCCAAACTAATTGCATTACAGGTGTGCATTGCGCAGTTTCTACGCCGCTAGTGACTTCACCAGTATTTTTAATATTTTACTGCAGATTTTCAACATTGCTATTTTTGAACCTCCCATGAACAGAATAGCTGTCATTTTCATCCTGTTGAAATGTGTTTCGAACCTGTGGTGCCAAATGGTGTAGTCGCTGTGCAAAATCAGCTTTCGGCTAATGAACTGATATTGCCACTGTTCATAAGGTGGGGTCACAAAAAACCACGTTGAAAATTTGGAGTAAATATAATAATTACACCTGAAGCGTTGGGTTTCTGACCATAACGCCCCACCCTGTAGAGACTGACAGGCATCAGGGGTGTGACTTGGGATTCTCGCCTGTAATGCTCATACCATTCCACACCCTGCAGCCAGTGAGAGGCATCGAGGTGTGCCTTGGACTCTTCAGCCCCAAAGTTCACCCCATTCTCCTATACAGCACCCATCTCACCGTATTTCCTGATGGAATGGGGTGAGCATAAGGGCCAAAGACCCCAAGGCACACCGTGACACTTGTCGGTGTCTGCAGGGTAGGGTGTGGTGAAATGGCGTAGCCATTATGCCTGATGACCCAAAGGCACACCCCAATGCCTGTCAGTCTCTGCAGGGTGGTGGTGGGGTTGGCTTCAGTTCAATACTTCACTGCCATTCCTATTATGCAGCTGTCTAACTCCTACACTACCAATGCCAATGCCAGCAAGCAAATATTCAGCATTGACAAATGCTTGTTTTTACTGTACTTACAGATGATGCCAGGTCATTTAATATAGAGCAGTTCTCTTTTTGCATCAGATATGTAGAAAACCTGGATGTTAAAGAGAGGTTCTTGTGATTCATTAATTGCTCGGCTTACAGAAATGTAAATGGCATTTATAATGCCACAAAGAAAACTTTAGAAAAGCAGATTGCAGAATCTGCCAGCAGTTGCACAGTCTTATGACGGTGCATCCATAATCTCAGGACATGTTATGGGAGTTCAGCAGCAGCTGAAGAAGGCTATCCATTAGCAATGTATGTACATTGTATGGCACAAGCTCAATCTTGCCCTTGTAGAATGCTGTAAAGTGAATTGTACTGTGTTTTTTTTTAACATAATTGAGAAACTGTACTCAGTATTTGCTGAGCCAACCAATCATCAAGTGTTTCTCGATATGCAGAAAGCTTTGGGTCTCAAGCAGCGAGAGATAGTGCAGTTAAGTGATACACAGTGGGCGTGCAAGTGGAAAAGTGTGTTTGCAGTACAAATGCAATACACTGCCATCAGGCAGTGCCTTAAACAACTCGGTGAACAGGGAGAAATGTGGTCTGTGGAAGCAACTGGTCTCTATCAGCATATGAGGGTGTGCAGTTCATTGCTTGTTAATTATCTTCCAAGATATTCTTAAAGTAGTTCTTATTGCTCACAAAGGACTTCAAGGCAGCGATATCACACTTGCAAACACTTCTTCTTGCATAACAGAAAACATGAGCGTGTTATTTACAAAATGCAGAATTGAAGAAGGCTGGAAAGAAATGTGGAAAGAAATTACAGAATTCTGCAAAGAGCATAATGTTGCAGTGCCAGATGACCATGAAGATACACAGCAAGGTGAGCAAGCAGCTCCAAAAAGAAGATGGGTTGTAAAAACGTCAGCACATCTTAAAGACTTTCTTGTATCAACCACTTTGGGTCAAAGAGAGTGTGTAGAACTAGAAGAGGCTACATCTGCAAATACACGTACCAGTGCACCTGAAAAATCCCGGTGGCATCAGCTGTTATGTTTACCTGGTTTGGATGCCATGATTGGAGAGTTAGGGAGGCGAGTCTCTAAAGAATCCATGGAAATTGCTGGAGCCTGTGATTCAGTGTTAAAGTGCAACAAAAATGGCATTCAGCCACTCTTGCGGCAGTATCGCGGACCCACTAAACATAAATCCTCATCTTGCCGCTGCAGAAATGGAACTTTCTTTCCAGTAGTGAATCTTTTATTACTTTGCAGAGGCTTCAAGAAGAAGTATCTCAGACTCTTGACCCAAACTATTACAAACTCATTTAGTTAGCTCTCACTTTGCCTGTCGGGACCACCACATCTGAACGAAGCTTTTCTGCAATGAGATGGATTAGAAACTGGTTACGTTCCATCATGGGAGAAGGAAGATTTTCTTCAGTGGCTTTCCTTCACATAGAAGTTGATTTGATCCCAGAGAACATTGTAGACGTTTATGCTAACCAAAGGGAGAGAAGAATGCAATTACATTAAAGTATTTCTGTACTAAGACAATGTAAAAGTATCTGTTAAACCACTAGTGAGAGATTAATACAGTCACGTGCAACCTGTTCAGCACCACCCCAGTCCACCACCTGCCCCACCCCTGCCCCCCAAGTGTCAAAGGCAAACTACGCCTATGAGGGAGACGCAGCATGATTTGCCTCCACACCAGGAGGAAACTGACTGTTTTGATTGGGGATACAATTCTCATCCATACCACCCTATGCTAAAAGATACAGGGGGGAGTTGGCAAAGTTCCTGTATGACACATCCAGTCATGCCACATTATATAAACTTAAACACATACAACAATATCCGCAGATATCATCCTAGGAGATAATAGCACCACACATCACTGCAATTTTTACATCAGACTAATACTCCTTTTGCTACCTAACAGGCAGAATTTCCAGTGGTGCACACTAGTGTGGGGTGTGTGTGTGTGTGTGTGTGTGTGTGTGTGTGTGTGTGTGTGTGTGTGTATATGACCCCCCCTACGGAAGCTTACCTCATTTGCCTCCCATTTTGCCCCTGTGCTCCATTTCCCCCAGTGTCTCCACCACCTGGCACAGGTCCTGTTGTGCCCCCTGGATCCTCTGTCTGGCCCTTGTGTGATATTTTGATTGAAAGTGGGGCTGGAGGAGTAAAGTGCAGAGCTGCTGGGTTGGTTCTGCATCTTGGTGCTGTCTGGCAGTCTGCGCATGCACCATAGCACATGGGGGTTTTGAGCCATTCCTACAGCCAAACTGATGCCTCTCTAGTGGTCCCGGTCCTTAAATTCTTCTAATCGGGGACTGGAGACCTGAAGAGATGCGTAAGGACTGCAAAAGTGTTTTATTAAGAGTGCCTGTGAGCACTAAGAATCGGGGTTGCCTCATGAATATTAATGAGACAATTCAAATATCGGACAGTAAGACTGCCTAGTGCCTGGGGTCAGTGTGAATCAGTGCTAGTGACAGGAAGGGGGATAAATAAAAATATAAAACTTTGCAGTTGTTCAACAGGGCGCAGTAACTGCCACAATTCAGTGGGGCATTAAGTAAATATAAATGTTTATTCAGGCTGCATCTAGGGCATAAAAGTGGGGGCATTGGGTGGACTGCATTTGAATTGTCATTCAGCAGCCATGACTTCAGCCTTTGACCCCAGTTACAGCCAATCAAGAGAGCCAGAATTGCTGCCAAGGACTGTGGGACTGCACAGAAGAGTAATGGAAGGAAAAGCTGGGGAAATTCTTGGCGCCATTTTACAAGACCAATCAGGTGTCGAGGGAGCCTGTTACATATTAATTTTCATCAAGGACATGTTTCAGCCAGTCAGGAGCTGCAGCGAGCTCACAAAATCCAGAGACTTTTATTTCTGGTCTCAGTTAAGCGGGAGCCCCTCCAGAGTAAGGGGGGCTCCAGCCCCATAGCAGAATGATGGGGCTGCAAGGCTGGGGAAGGGCCTGCCTGGGGTTGCCAGCTACTTGTCCCCCAGGGCCTGTGGATTGCCTTTCCCCATTTTGGAGGAATTGGTGAAGAATTTGCAACATCCAGCTGTAAGAGAGTTACGAGTATGTGAGAGGCAGAAGGATCTACACTTCAGTGGTGAGAAGTCCTGCTATAAATGTTTCGGAGTGAGAACGTTTTTTGGGATTTCCAGGAAGATGGAGGTCTTCTTGGGGGGACTGTGTGGCCACTGGTTCAAGAAGGAACTAAGGTCTGTCTGTACCTGGTTGGACTCAACATCACAAGGAAAGGGATGGACACTGGTTCAAAGAAATGTTATGGATGGTTCTGGCTTTTGGAAAGCCTATCTGTTACCCTGGTTTGAATAAACATCACAAGGAAGGGGGTGGACATTGATTTCAAGGAATAACCCAGGATGATTTTGTCTTAAGGAATGGCTATGGAAGGTTTTGGTTATGGAAAATGGTATGGGAGTCTCCCTGAAATATGGGGACTTGCCAGTGAAGCCAGGTTTATCTTCTAAAGGAGAAGAAGGAGTCTCTTCTGGTTCGTGAGCACCTGCCGTGAGGGGAAGTGATATCTGGTATGGGACAGCTCGAGTAAAGGTCTGTGTCTCAGTGCCAGGTTCAGGGTCCTTGGAGGAACCCATTGTGTGCAGCTCAGTCTCACTGCAACTGTCTCCAGTGAGCACCCGGAGACTGTGTCCTGATAATAAGGGGCCACAGCTGCTAGGCTGGCAGTGTGGCTGGAAATTTCTTTAGTAACTGGAGGTGACTAAACATCTTAAGAGTAAAGTTGGCAACTTGGTCTGAAGCTAAAAGAGACCAAAAATCTGCTCACCTACAACCCAGAGCCAGGTAGGGGGAGCTACCACTCCCTATCAAGTGGGGCGAACAGGCCACATGGAGCCATGGGTGCATGCCTGGGTGCTAGGGCACTCTGGACCCATATTAGGGGAGTCAAATCATTGGCTTACTCCTGGGTCTGGGTTCACTTGTGGCCTGGAAAGTCCAGCATTTGTGCTCTGCAACTGGCCTGTAAGCAGGCTGAAGGTGACAAGATGCAAGGCTCTTCAAGCAAGTTGAAGGGTCCAAGCTGCAAAGTGCCTGCTACACGTTTCAAGCTTCCAAGTTCTCAAGTTCTGCTGTTCCAGCTACCCCAGAGCTACAGTCCCAATGCCACACAAGACTGTCTGCCGAAGAGTGAGTAAAAGCAGGGATTGTCCTGCACCTGGGGACTGTATATAATTACTCTCAACTTTATGCCCAGTGGCATAGTTAAAGCCTAAAGTTGCTAAAATGTACAGTTCACCCACATATCAACCATGCTGAGTTTTGCAAGTAGTTGAAGTAATCAAGGAAAAAATAAAGTTGATTGAATTCAAACTAAGTACACCACTGCCAGCTGACCAGCTGCACCACAGGATTGCAATGTATTAATGCTTGGTACCCAGGGACAGAGTTTTAGGGGCTTTATCTGGACGGACTGGTACCAGTCGGAGCTTTGTGTAATGCTAACATCTTGAGAGCTAGTTAGTCTGAAAGCTAATATCTGGTCCGTCAGAGGGTTGGTGGTTGTAAGTTTTAAATGTGTAAATTCAAAATACAAAATGTCTGTTTTGATGCTGCTCTTTAAACTCCAGCACAAAATGAAAATGTTGCTTAACCTCTACTCCAGTCACGCTTTCCTAACCCTCCCCATCTAAATAAGCAGTGACTTAGCTGTTTTGGAAAATTTTGACTTGTGTGCCTATTTTTTGTGAGCATATTATTAGCTCAATTCATTAATTCCAAAGTATAAAAACTGTGGGGTTTTGGGTATGGTAATCCATGTTTGGGGTGCTTATATGGGGAGGTGGGTTGGTACAGCATCCCAGGGGGTTGCACTGTTAAATATCAGACCCATTTAAAATGTACACTGGGTGGAGGCACCACACTATTTTAATTTCTATCTTGGAAAAGAACTACCTGTAACAGCAAATTAGGAACCCAGGCCCCTTAACCTCGATCTGACCAACAAGGAAGAGGTAGTAGCCCATGGGTACACAGTGTCACCTGGGTTATATGTACAGTAAATGAACAAAATCCTGAATACCTCTGTCAGCTCCTGGCCATCTTATGTTGTGGGGTGGGTTTTTTGCTGTGTTTTCTATTCTTTGGTAACCAGGTAAGGCCCACTAGACACAAGTGCCTCTTTTCAGGGGTGAGACTCCCATAACTTGCCCCAACGCTTTGGGTGTCTAATCCCTTCCTCAGGGGGTGTGGATAAGCTGGAGACATAGACTGTTTATATGGTGGTGCTCATTAATATTAAATGGTAATTAATTAATCCAATTAAATTAATCAATTCCATGTATTAATGTACTCACCTGCTCTCTTCTGTAACCCCTCCCCCCCGGTCGCACCATGAGACGAGCATTTTGTTGCTCAGTGTGCCTTTCATGATGAACCATTTCAATAAATAAATAAAATAAAAAATTACATTAAAAATAGTAACAACACTTAAAAAAAACCAAAAAGACATAGAAAGAGAATTTTTTCATGAAATATACGTCTGCTTACAATTCCTTACTTTTCTTATTTTTAAACCAAAACCTTTTTAGTATTAGCGTTTATATATTCTCTTTCAGAATCAAGTGCATAAACACTGTATATTTTATGGAGTAAATAAGGGCAATGTGTGTAAAGTTTACTTGCAAGATCCAAGGCAAAAAAATCTCTTAGTGCAGCTTAACTACAGCTTCTCACACAATTCCTCAATGCACTGCTGCCACATGCTGCGGAATACATCCATTTCCCCAGCACACAGGCTGGAGTTCCACAGGATTGCACATATGCCTGGCATGCTAGGGGCCATCGACTGCACCCACGTAGGCAACTGCACACCACCATGGCCAGAGGGAGTGGCCTACATCAACAGGAAGGGCTACCCCAGTGTCAACTGCCAGGTGGTATGCGATGCCAAGGGGCGCATTATCAATGTCTGTGCCATACACCCTGGTGGAGCACATGATGCCTTCATCTGGCACCAGTCAGCACTGTGCCACTGGTTCGAGAGTCGGGACATCCCCACTGGCCACCTAGTAGGTGAGTATGCAGCTGGAATGGGCAGCCTGGCACAAAAGGGCAGTGTGTGTGGGGGGATTCTATGCTGGGAGTGTCAGAGGGACTGGCTGGGTAGGCTGGCGGAGCAGCCACACAGACCACCATGCTAACCCAACATGTCCCCACACAGGTAACAGTGGATACCCAGTCAGGCCTTGGCTGCTTATCCCATACCGGCACCTGTCGACCCCAGCACAGGAGAGTTACAGCAGCAGCACATGCCAGCACGCAGGAACATCATCGAGCCTGTGTTTGGACTGCTGAAGGCACAATTTCATTAGCTGCACAGGTATGGTGGTGCCCTACAGTACAGCCCCTCGAAGCCTGTGGCCTATTTCTGGCCTGCTGTGTGCTACACAACATGGCCACTGACCGTGGGATAGCTGTCGAGGCTGAAGTGGGGAACAGCAGTGGGGACGAAGTGGATGCTGGGTCAGACAGTGGTGGGCAGCCCCCCCCGGACGACGGGAGCCCCGGCTGCACAGGTTGGCCCAGCAGCACTGGGACACAATTGCTGAGGAGCACTACAGTGCACGCAGGTAGGTGAACATATCCACACGCAGGGACCAGGGTACAGTATACAGGCATGCATGGCTGGGCCCCACAACAGACATAACCGGAGGGCAGCGTGGACAGGCATGGGACAGGACTCCTCGAAGCACCCAGTATGGCACTGTAGACCCACCCACACCCCCACACACTCGCACGGGCACCCACACGCACGACCCAGATGCTGCCAACAGGCATGTGTCAGATGCTGAACACCAGTGCACAGTGGCGGACGGTGTTGTGTAGGCATCATCATGCACATGCCACAGTGGCCAGCAGCTGGGTGGGTGTGCACGAGATGGGCGTGTTGAGTGGACCATGGACAGCATGACCCTGGTAAGCACCTGCCACACCAATGTGCACACAGGGCTGCAGAAGGTGGTGGACAGGGAAGGCAGTAGATCATGACCGCCGCACAGTCGTACAGCCACCACAGACATGTGCACGGCCCCGCCGAGACCGCCCAGCAGACGCAGGCTGTGCAACAGCCACGGGGGGGTCTCAGATGTTCCCCCAGGTGTGTTACCATGGGAATGCAACCAATCCCTCGCAGGTGTCTGCAGGCCCCCAAACAGGCCCACTCCAGGCATGCCCGGAATGCCCACAGCAGATCCCGGTGTCGACAGTGATGGGGTCGCATGATGCCGGGACCAAGGGGTGGAGAATGCACTCTGTGGAGACTGCTGTGGATGGCCTTGCACCAGGGTGGCCAGTGGTGCTAGGCCAGCCATGACCGCAGCGGTAAGCTGCAGTTGTGTCTTCCCACATGCGTGTGGTCTCCTCCAGGAGCTGCTCATAATCCCAGTCACACCTCCCTGTGGACAGGCGTAACTCTGTGTGGAGTGCATGCACCCCTGCCATGACCAGCATCTGTGGCTCCACGGATGCCCGGAGCAGCCAGGTGTGCTCAGTTAGTGGGTCAGCACCCTGTGGGGCATGGGCATTGCGCCGACCCGCGGGAGTTGTGTGACCCCGCAGCATGGCCCCCCACGCAGGTGGGGGCTGCACAGCAGGGCCCCCTTGGGCCTGTACAGTGTGAGGTGCAACGGCAGTAGCCACTACACCCGGCCCCCCCTCGACTCCATCCTGCTGCCACTGCAGCCCCTCCAGCTGCTGTGTGCATAATGGCGCTGGGGCGGCTGCACCACCACCACACAGTATGAACTGCGCAGCACCGATGTCGCCCACCACCTCACCAGGCATTGCAGCCGATGGGTGGACAACCGCCACCATGGCGCCCATCTGCGCCACCATGATGGGTGCATGGTATGGGTGCCTCCCCGATCAGCCTCACCACTGTCCAGGATAACGGTCACGTCATCATCGGTCCCGGACCCCACCCCGACCTGTGTCTCAGCATACTGGATGCCGTGGCTGGTGTCCTGCTGGAACACTGATTAGGGCCTCATCTGCAACCACGCCACAGGCATCTGGTCGGACAGTGGCAATGGGCTGGCAGCGGTCTGGACACCGGTGGAGATGGATGGATGGTCCTCCAGGTCCAGGACCACCCCCATGGTGGTCACCCACAACCCTGCTGCTGCATGCAGGCACTCCGGATCTGTAAAAGAAACACATGCAAGTAGTGCCGCTGCCACACACCCTGCCCCCAGCACCCCTGTCCCCTTCCCCATGCGCTGCTGTACCTACCATGCAGTGATGGACTACCCCCGCCTGGAATCCACCACCGTAACACCTCAATGGGGCTGCACTGCATGGACATCACCACCAGCTCTTCCTGTGGTGTCAGCTGTGGCACTTGGGCTGTCCACCACCTGAGGTGGCACATGCAACCTGGATGGCAGGCACCTTATCTTTTATCCTCCTCCTCCAGTCTATGCCCACCTTCTTTTCCACACCTGTGCTGACCTCTGATGGCTGCCCTGCTGGTTCACAGCCCTGGCCAGTCCCTCCCACGCAGCGCCCTGGCCTGCAGGGTGCCTGTGGAGCCAGTCAGGAGGGGCTCCCTGGTCCAGGTATGCATCAAAGGGCATCGCTCTCTGCCCTCATGAAGTTGGACCTGCGACTCCTACAGGCCCCATCCTCAACCTCCTCACTTTCCAACCTGCTCAATCCTGTGGGTATGAACATGTGGTTGATGGCTGCCACACACAGTGCCTCCACAATCCACTGTCCCGACATGCCCACTGGCTGGTGTCTTTCCTCTGAAGGATGCAATACGGTCTGGTGCTTGTGCAGTCCCATGGCGCCTTTATAGCGCATCACATGCAAATTAGGGAATGCGCAGCTGTAATAAGATGCAATGCCAGCTGAATATTGCAGAATTGTGCATGGCGCATTGGGGATGCACATGCATGCAAGACAAGCGCAACTGTATGGCGTGCGCCAGTAGACCTGACGGTGCACATGGCACTGACATCACGTACATCGGTGGCACATCTGATGCACAGTTAGCCATGCGGTTACAGTGCTCTGCTGCTATTGGCATGCGGCGCTTGTGCCCTGTATACCCTAAGTGCCCATGCACCATTGGCACATGGACCGTGGAGCACATGAGACCCTAATGCGCACCATGCAAGGCATGCCCCTATCGTGCTGTTGCGCATTCGGTATGCATACCGACCTTTGACCTTACGTAGTGTACTTTCTAATCCTCCCGTGCCAGTGCCACCCCAGCTGTATCGCACAGCACCGGGGATAGCTGAGCGAGTCACGCACCCACAGCACATGCGGCTCGTATGCTACCAGTCACCAGTTTGGATTACCAGTGCAGATAGGAGCATGCCACAGAGTGCACAGTGAGGGCATCAAATTTGAGCCAGGTTAAGCTGGTCAACCTGGTGGCACTGGTGAGAGCCACATGTTGGCTCCCTGTGGGCAGGTGCCCCTGGAGAGCCTCGCACTGAGCTGTAGCAGGAGATGGCTGAGGGGCTGGAGGGAGGCCATGGGGGCCCAGCATGGGGGGAGCAGTGCTGCCACAGATATGGGGAGGAATCCCGACTGGCTGAGGTCACTGCTGGCACAGCGTCCGGAGGGGCGCCGTCCCATGGCCAGGTGAGTGCACTTTTCATCGTCCGTGCCATGTCAGTGTTCTGTGGGGATCCAGCAAGGTGTCATGCGGGGGGGGGCTGTGGCTGCACACTCTGCCAGCCATGGCAGCATACCATGGATGTGCTGTACCATGGTGGCACCACTGTGCAGGGCCATGGGGTATATTGTGCTGGAGGGAGGTGGAGCCCATGGGTTGTTGCCAGGTGCTGATGCCTGCCTCTCACTGTGTCCCTACTAGGCCCTGAGGATCAGTGATGAGCCAGGATGGTGGGTGCCACTGCTGGACTTGGGCAGCCCAACAGTGGTGCACAGGCACAGAATGCTGGCCGTGTGGGAGGTGCTGCCGGTCAGGCACCAGTTGTACCGCAGCATGCAGGTAGGCACTCTGTCAGTGATTGATGTTGTGCGGGTTGGGTGGGCCACAGCCCCTGTGCACATGGACATTACAGCCATGCATCACCAGTGGGGTCCATTGCACCATGCTGTGCCCTTCGCACATGTGTGTGGCTGCTGTGGGTGGGTGGTGGGTGCACCCAGGTTCCAGCCATGCCACTGCCATCCCACCACTTAGCCCTGTTGCCTGGCCACCATGGTTGTGGTGTGCCACTCATGAGTGGTGTGGGTGCGTAGTGCTGTGCATGGCTGTGGATGGTCATGGTGGTGGCTCCTGTGGGCACACACACTGTGGCTGGCTGTGTGCCTTCTACAGGGCACATGTCACCGCTGTCTGCTGCGCACGGTGGATGGGCTATGGTCATATGGGCATGCACTCATCCATGTCCCCTCCTTTGTCCTAGGCATCCAGCGGGTGGATGTGAACACCAGCCTCCTGGAGCATATCCTGAGGATCACCACGGCCACACTTCAGGTGGTGTGCATCATCAGGTAGGCCCTGTGCAGGTCGCAGAGGAGACGGAGGACCAAGCGCCAGTAGGGCGTGGACACACATGAGGCCCATTGGCCTGCATCACCTTCCCTTCCCCTGACCCCCCTCCCTTTCCTCCCTTGACCTTAACCCAGCCATGTCCCCTGTCCCCCTGCCTCCCTTCCCCAGCCTACCATCTTGTTTGTGGCCTCCCCGTTCCCTGCTCCCTATCCCTGTTCATCTGTAAATAGTTGATGTTGTTTTATTTTAATACACATTTATTTTGTTAGCCATCCGTGTCTGTGTCTGCTTTGCAGTTGGCGTATGGAGCCATGCTGCAGTGGTGTGCATGGTGGCCATGTGGTATGTCTGGGGTCAACTAGGATATGTGCCTGGTGATCTGTGC
Source organism: Neoceratodus forsteri (assembly GCA_016271365.2). NCBI lineage: Eukaryota > Metazoa > Chordata > Ceratodontiformes > Ceratodontidae > Neoceratodus > Neoceratodus forsteri. The sequence goes on along the minus strand of CM057451.1, from coordinate 1,142,688,357 downwards.
CCAGTGGCCAATGTGTGTGCCCTGGGCCGTACGCATGCACTCTGCTAGGGTTATGTGGCCTGAGTGCTGTGTGCTGTTGGCATGTGTGTTGTCAACCTGGTCCAGGTGGTGTGTCCCATGCCATCCTGTGGGTGCTGCCCGTGGCTGATTGCTAGTGGTCATTGGTGCCACGCCGCCTCCATGCACCACTGTGGTGCATGTGGTCAGGGCCTGTGGGCGTGCACCTGCCATGCCTCCCTCCTGTCTTCCCCTGCACCTCGGTGGTGGTCTGTCCTGCTCCTGTGGCATGCTCCCCATTGTGTCTGTTGCCCTGTGTATTGGCCCATGCACCTCTGACCCCTACACAGCCCATGTTGTGCTCTTGCACTTGCTGACTTGCTCCATTGCGCAGCTCAGGTTGCACGATAGCACCAGCTGACTTGCTTCCTGGCGCAACCCTTGTTGCGCTATGGCACATTCCTGCGATATTCAACCATCTTGTGCTGTCACTTGCCATTGTGCTCAACCTTTGAATATCGCATTGGGGCGCACTGGCGCAGTGTACTTGCGCTGTGCAGCTGTTGCGCCTGCCTCTGGCGCATTTCTGAATATCTCACCCAATGTGTTTCTCCACTTTTGTACTCTTTTGAAATTTTGCAAAGTACTCCTGACTCCAGTGTTGCCTTGGATGGTGATACACTATTTAGGAATGACAGGCTGGCGAAATGGGGGCTGGGGGGGCTGCACCATTTATCTGAATAACTCGCTACAAGGACTGGTTCTTCCTCATATCATCACTGGGCCTGTAGTCAGGCCTCAGCAATTAAAATGGGATTTACTCACCTGGTAAAGGTGATTATCTGAGTACCCTTTGTAGTACTCCGCAGTCAACACCAGTGGGGTATTCCTCGTCCATCCTATAGGTTGATGCATGATCCGTTCAAATCAAAGGTGGGCGAGGACATCCCTCTACCCTCATCAGAATAGCTCCAGTGTCAGTCTTCCATAGCTGTATAGTGAAAGAGAAAAATACAAGCCAGAAATATGCCCAGTCCAAGGTAGGCCCAATGGGAAGATGAGCCTCCTAGAGGGCTGGGCCCTGAGATTATTGCCTGGGAGCCATTATTTATACTATGTTAAGTTATGGTATGCTTAGTCAGAGTTGAATTTCACCCATCACCTTTATTGTAGCAAATTCCTCATGTGCAGAAATATATATACAGTTTGACATGGGGGGCATGAGAAGGGGCCATGCTGTGGATGTGCTGTACTGTCTGTATCCAGTACTGTGACTGGGTGACGAGGGGTTGGATCGGGCCATGCTGTGGATGGGCTGTACTGTCTGTATCCAGTACTGTGACTGGGAGACGAGGGAGCTGGATGGGGGCCATGCTGTGGATGTGCTGTACTGTCCGTATCCAGTACTGTGACTGGGTGATGAGGAGCTGGATGGGAGCCATGCTGTGGATGTGCTGTACTGTCCTTATACAGTACTATGACTGGGTGACTAGGGCGCTGGATGGGGGCCATGCTGTGGATGTGCTATACTGTCCTTATACAGTACTGTGACTGGATGATGAGGGAGCTGGATGGAGCCATGCTGTGGATGTGCTGTACTGTCTGTATCCAGTACTGTGACTGGGTGATGAGGGAGTTGGATGGGGCCATGCTGTGGATATGCTATACTGTCCTTATACAGTACTGTGACTGGGTGACGAGGGAGCTGGATGGGGCCATGCTGTGGATGTGCTGTTCTGTCCGTATCCAGTACTGTGACTGGGTGACGAGTGAGCTGGATGGGGGCCATGCTGTGGATGTGCTGTACTGTCCATATACAGTACTATGACTGGGTGATGAGGGAGTTGGATGGGGCCGTGCTGTGGATGTGCTGTACTGCCCATATACAGTACTATGACTGGGAGACGAGGGAGCTGGATGGGGCTATGCTGTGGATGTGCTGTACTGTCCGTATACAGTACTATGACTGGGTGATGAGGGAGTTGGATGGGGGCCATGCTGTGGATGTGCTGTACTGTCCTTATACAGTACTATGACTGGGTGACGAGGGAGTTGGATGGGGCCATGCTGTGGATGTGCTGTACTGTCCTTATACAGTACTATGACTGGGTGACAAGGAGTTGGATGGGGCCATGCTGTGGATGTGCTGTACTATCTGTATCCACTACTGTGACTGGGTGACGAGGGAGTTGGATGGGGCCATGCTGTGGATGGGCTGTACTGTCTGTATCCAGTATTGTGACTGGATGGACGAGGGAGCTGGATGGGGCTATGCTGTGCATGTGCTGTACTGTCCGTATCCAGTACTGTGACTGGGTGAGAGGGAGTTGGATGGGGCCATGCTGTGGATGGGCTGTACTGTCTGTATCCAGTACTGTGACTGGGTGACGAGGAGTTGGATTGGGCCATGCTGTGGATTCGCTGTACTGTCCGTATCCAGTACTGTGACTGGGTAGACGAGGGTGCTGGATGGGGCCATACTGTGGATGTGCTGTACTGTCCATATACAGTACTGTGACTGGGTGACGAGGGAGTTGGATGGAGCCATGCTGTGGATGTGCTATACTGTCCTTATACAGTACTATGACTGGGTGACGAGGGAGTTGGATGGGGGCCATGCTGTGGATGTGCTATACTGTCCTTATACAGTACTATGACTGGGTGACGAGGGAGTTGGTTGGGGGCCATGCTGTGGATGTGCTGTGCTGTACTGTCCTTATACAGTACTATAACTGGGTGACGAGGGAGTTGGATGGGGGCCATGCTGTGGATGTGCTGTACTGTCCTTATTCAGTACTATGACTGGGTGACAGAGGGAGTTGGATGGGGGCCATGCTGTGGATGTGCTGTACTGTCCTTATTCAGTACTATGACTGGGTGACGAGGGAGTTGGATGGGGGCCATGCTGTGGATGTGCTGTGCTGTACTGTCCTTATACAGTACTATAACTGGGTGACGAGGGAGTTGGATGGGGGCCGTGAGGTGGATGTGCTGTACTGTCCTTATAGAGTACTATGACTGGGTGACAAGGGAGCTGGATGGGGTCCATGCTGTGGATGTGCTGTACTGTCCTTATACAGTACTATGACTGGGTGATGAGGGCGCTGGTTGGGGGCCATGCTGTGGATATGCTATAGTGTCCTCATACACTTCTGTGACTGGGTGACAAGGGAGCTGGATGGGGCCATGCTCTGGATGTGTTGTACTGTCCATATCCAGTACTGTGACTGGGAGACGAGGGAGTTGGATGTGGCCATGCTGTGGATGTGCTGTACTGTCCGTATCCAGTACTGTGACTGGGTGACGAGGAGTTGGATGGGGCCATGCTGTGGATGCTATACTGTCCATATACAGTACTATGACTGGGTGACGAAGGAGCTGGGATGGGGCCATGCTGTGGATGTGCTTACTGTCCGTATACAGTACTATGACTGGGTGACAAGGGAGCTGGATGGGGCCATGCTGATGTGCTTTACTGTCCGTGATACAGTACTATGACATATACTGTTACATTCTGTGTCATCGTATCTTGCATAAAGCGTTAGTGACTCTGGCATTGGTTTCACCTTTGCCCTACAGAGGTTAGTTCTTTCTGCTGACCTTGCGAGGATAATCTGCATCTGGGTGGGCCTGTGGGTACTATAAAGGGTACTCAGATGATACTTTACCAGGTGATGAAATCCCATTATATTTTCCTTTTTGCTATAGTACTCTACAGTCAACTCTCAATGGGGACCTTAATGTGCAGTGTACTATTGGAATGAGTACTCTCGTGTGGGGTAAGGAGAAGGCATGAATTAGTTCGGTCTAATCCTATAAGACCCCTGCCTCCAGAACTGACCTGGCAAAAGTAGTCCTTTCTGCAGATGCTATGTCTAACCTCTATTGTTTAGTGAAGGTATGTATTGTTTGTTGAGTGGCGCTGAACAAATGTCTTGAGTAGACATGTTCCCCTTCTGCCCAGGCTGTTGCTACTGCCCTGATAGAGTATGCTTTGAGGCCTTCTGGTGGCATCTGCCCCACACATAGGCCTTGTTAATGGTCTTCTTGATCCATACTAGCTATGGTGTCTTCAGAGACAAGCCTGCACCAATGCCCTTTGGTTGGGATGAATAGCCTGTCAGACTACTGATTGCCCTAGTGACACTGAGGTGCTTTCCAACTGACAGCCCACATCTAGGGATTGGTGAATCAAATCTATCTTGGTGGTTACTCAGAGATAGGTAAAGCAAAGGACATTCTGGTCCTTGTGGTACTGTGATGCCACCTTGAGCAGGAAGGATGGTACTGTTCTCAGGATGACCTATCGCTATGACATGATAAAGGTTTCTGCATGAGAGGCCTGAATCTCTCCTATTCTCCTGGCAGAACAATTGCCACAAGGAAGGCTGTCTTAACAGTGCACCAGTGTAGAGAGTCTTGCTGGAGGGCAGAAACTGTAGTGCATCTAGTACTGTGTTAAGATTGCCATGGTGGGCATCTCTTCCCCCTTCGGGTGCTGACAATGTGACTGCCTTAAGTAGTGGGATGGTGTCGAGGTGAGAACAATGTGACCTATCCCGTGGTGGAGGCCCTAATGGAGGAAGCTAGCTGATGCCTGCACTTTGAGTGTGGCTGGGCCCAGACCCTTGTTAAGCCCCTTCGTTGAGGAAGTCTAAAATTTATGGTAACCCGCCACTGAAGGTGAGGTACCCATTCCTGCACCATTGTGGAAGATTTGCCATTGTCTGAGGTAAGTCTTATTTGTGGACTGTCTCTAGATTGTAGCAGATGATTCATGACCCTGGTATGGTAGCCTTGGTTTATGGTCTTTCCTTTCCAATAGCCATGCCGTCAATTCAGACTGGCTGGATTTGGATGGAGGGTGGCCCTGTGACGAAGGTTGGGCCAGGTGTTAGGATCGATGGAGGACTCACTGGCATGTCCTGGATGAGCAATATACCATGCCGTCTCACAAATTGAGGCCACCAGAACCACTGACGCCCCATGCACCGAATCTTGTGGAGTACTTTGGGCATCATCAATGCAGGGAATATGTAGGTTCAAGGAGAAGTCCCAAGGGCCGACAGCATATCAATCTTCTGAGCTCAGGGTCTGAGAATCTGGAGTGGTAGCTGGGTAGTTGCGTGTTTGTCCATGATGCCATTAGGTCGACTTGCAAGGGTCCCCATCGGACAGTAGTCTCTGAAAGTTACAATTCTTGTAGTGTTTTCTTGTGATTTGTTTATTTTGTTATACTTATTTCAACTTATTTCAATTTATTATTGTATTATTTGTTTGTAAGTTGTACTTTGTATTTGTTCTGTTCTCTACTCTTCCCCTCCTCTCAGGACGCATCTGGAAACAAGCTAATATCAGCTCAGTATGACTTTCCTGGTAAGCGTTTGAAATCAATCAAACAATTGATCAATCAATAGACATGAACATGCTGACCTGCTGTGAGTCAGATCATGCAAGTGACAAATAATATTTCCCAATGCAACAAATAGTTGACTAATATTTGTTACTCAGGAACAAATAACAATAGTACTCCCCAGGTGGTCAGGTCTAAACCCATGGCCACCCCACCCAAGTCACCCCCACCAACATTCTCTCAGGCAAGTCAAAATGTTCTTCAAAGTTTGCTGGGATCCTTCTGCCTCTTCCCCGCTTCCAGACACCATTATGTTAAACCCCAGGTCTATCACTATCTCTGTGAAGAAGTACCTCCTGAGGTTGCTTTTGAACCTTCCTGCTACCAGTCTCATATCATGCCCTTTTGTGCATGCTGCCATGTTCTGTTGAAATAGATTGCCTCTCTGAGCTGTATTAAATCCCCTCATGTACTTAAATGTTTCAGTCATGTCGCCTCTGTTTCTTCTGTGTTCAAGAGAGTATAAGTTCAGCTCCCCGAGTCTTGCTTCATATGACCTGTGGTGCATGGCACACGCCACTTGTGAGGTTACCCGAGGTCAAGCAGCACTTGTGTAGATAAATCATTTATCTGACAGCTCTCCATTGTGTATTCCATTTATGCAATAGGGATGCTTTCTGCCAGTGCAGGGACATTTGCTTTTGATTGCTTACTTATTTTGCATATGTTTGTCAAAAAGTGAACAAAAAATTGCATTTCTCCTCTTTTTGCTAATTATAAAAAAATCTATAAAGTATCTATAAATGAAACACCACTCATTCGTAGATAATTTTGTGCTGAACAACTTTCATGCTCACAGTACCACACTATCTTTTTTAATTTTAAAGTTAGTCACATTTGAATATGGGTAGTACTGCTACTGAGGCGAAACATTCTGAATGAGTTCCGGAGTGATTGTGATATAGCTACTATATGGATAATTAAGCAATAATGCCCTCCAGGGTGTGTGTCTTGCTGGGATAACATCACGCCTCAGGTGGTTGGGCACAAGGCCACAGGCAGTGCATCCAATAACTGAGGCGTGACGTTATCCCAAACGACACACACACCCTGGAGGGCATTATTGCTATTATACAATGGTCTTGATATACAGAATAAAAAAATCATTTTAAAGATGTTTTGTGTGGAAAAATATTTTTGTTTTGTAAAAAAAGATGAAACAATGAAGCCCATCATCAAGCACATCAAGCAGCACAGAATCAAGCAAGTGCTCATCTCCAGGTTCACAGTGAGGCTGAGACTAGACCCGTGATGTTGTACTGGGATAACAGCACGGGTCCAGCCCAAGACTGATCAATCAGAGTCCAGGATTTTTTCTTGCCATTGTATAATTTTATTTATTCAATGGCTGTGAAGATAAATGAATTTATTCAACGAATTTTGAGCCTACTCCTGTTGCATAAATATATATATATACAGTATATACTGTACACTGTCTGATATAGCATGTTCACATGTTCCTGACAGGAACATTTTGTGGTACCTCTGCCCCCTCCTTAGAAACATAGAATCTGTCAGTGGATAAGGACTGCTTGGCCCACCAGTCTGCCCATTTTTCCCTGCCTATACTGTCACCATAGACCCTACCTGATCTCCAGCTACCTCCCCCCCCGCTACCCTACCAAGATTCCCATGTGCCGATCCCAGGCATGCTTCAAGCCTACCACTGTTTTTGACCCCCACTCACCCCCCACTGGAAGAGTGCTCCAGATACCTAGCACCCTTTCAGTGAAGAAATACTTCCTCACATCCCTGCTAAATTTCCACCCTTCCAGGTTATTTGCATGGCCCTTGTTCTCATGCACCTTCTCTTCTAATAAAACTCCCTTCTGTACCTTATTCACCCTGTGAGGTATTTATAGAGTATATATCATGTCCCTCTCCTCCTCTCCTCCAGGGTGTACATACTGAGATCCTCAGTCTCTCCTTGTAGGGCTTCTGATGTAGCCCCTGCACAATTTTAGCTGCCCTCCTCTGGACAGCCTCTACCCTGTCTATGTCCTTCCTGTGACATGGTCTCCAGAACAGGACAAAGTACTCAGGCGGTGTCTCACCAATGATCTGTACAGTGGCAACACCACCTCTCTCCTTCTGCTGGTGATACTCCTCCCTATGCAGTCCAGCATCTGGCTGGCCCTGCCTACTGCCTTGTCACACTGCCTCACCACCCTGAGGTTGTCTGATATGATTACTCCAAGGTCCCTTTCCTGTTTTGTGACTGTCAACACCTCTTTCCCCTTTATCTCACTGCATGCTCATCATAGAAACACAGAATTTGACAGCAGATAAGGACCGCTTGGACCACCCAGTCTGCCCATTTCCTACCTGATGGATAAGCTGCAGATCCTAGTTAACCAGCAGCTACTTCTTCTACCTCTCACCCCTAGCATTGCCTTATGGCTGTCCCATGCATGCTTGAATTAAACCACTGTTTTGACTCACAACTCTCCTCCGGAAGGCTGCTCCATGCATCCACAACCCTCTCTGTGAAAAAATACTTTTACATTACCTCTGAGCTGCCTCCTCTATCTTCAAATTGTGCCCCTTGTTCTTGCACACCTCTTTTTGAAAGATGCTACCCTCTTGGACTTTGTTGATTCCTTGAGGTACTAGAAAGTTTCTATCATGTCCCCTCTCCTCCTTTCCTTGAGGCTATACATATTAAGCTTCTTTAGTCTCTCTTCATATGTCTTCCGGTGCAGACCCTGCACCATTTTAGTTGCCCTCCTCTGGACAGCTTCCATCCTGTCTATGTCTACGGAAATGGGTCTCCAGAACTGCACGCAGTACTCAGATGGGGTCTCACTAGCTGTCTGTACAGAGGGATAATAACTCTTGTTTTCTACTGGTGATGCCTCTCCCTGCATCCCAGTATCCCCCAACCCTCCTTACTGCCCTCTCACATTGCTTGCCCACCTTTAGGTCATCTGATATGACTACCCCCAGGTCCCTTTCCATTTTTGTTGTTGTTAGTATCTCACCCCCCACTGTGTACTCTTCCCCTGGGTTTTTGTTTCCCAGGTGCATTACCTTGCACTTCTTAGCATTGAATCTAAGCTACCATACATTTGACCATTCCTCTAACCTTGCCAAGTCCCTTCTCATCCTTTCCACCCCACCCTGTGCATCAACTCTGTTGCAGATCTTTGTGCCGTCTGCAAAGAGACATACTTTTCCTTCCAGTCCCTCTGCAGTGTCGTTTATAAAGACTTTGCTCTTGCTCTTCACTGCATCACTGTCACCTCTGCCAGCTGACAGTCAGCTTTCACGCCATGGGTGGGGTGGGGAATGCAGGTGTGCCTGCCTACCAGCATCACTGAATGATGCTAGACAGGCTGTTTGGTCAGTCTGTCTAGCTCTAGTAGGCAGGGAGGCATACCATGCTCGACTCCCCACAGCACAAAGTCAGCCTATCAGCTGACACAACTAACAGTGATACAGACATACGAGCATATGAACATACAAAATTGCCAGCAGATACAGGCCATATGGTCTATCTAGTCTGCACGAGTATGCAGCACTTCAGCCCATTAGACTGCAGCTGCCCCCCCCATTAACTCTTCACTCCCTCAATTGCCCCCCCGGTATGTACTTTCCCCTTGAATTTGTCCCAACCCTTCTTGAAGAACCCCCACAGTCTGCACTGATGGGAGTTGCTCAGGCAGTGCATTCCACCCTGTTACCACTCTTTCAGTGAAGTAGTGCCCCCTCCTTTCCCTCCTGAATCTGCCCCCCTTTAACTTCAGGGAGTGCTCTCTGGTATCTCTTCCATTCTGGAGAGTGAATCCACCCTGGAAGCCTACTCTGTTCATCCCCTTTAGATACTTGAAGGTCTTGATCATGTCCCCTCTCTCTCTTCTATCCTCCAGGGTATACATGTTGAGCTATATTAGTCTTTCCTCATAAGTTCTATCCCCTAACCCATGGATCATGTTTATTGCTCTTCGTTGCACTGCTTTCAGTAGTTTGATATCCCTTTTTCAAATCGGGCACTAGAACTGCCAGTACTCAAGTGTGGCCTCACCAGGGACCTGTACAGGGACAATATGACTTCACTATATCTGGATGCAATACCCCTTGCTATGCACCCTAGCATCCTATTAACCTTAGCCTCTGCCTTCCTACACTGGACTGAGTGGTTTAATTCCCCAGTCACAGCACACCCAGATCCTTCTCCTCATTGGATGTGGACAGTTTGATAACATCCATCCAGTAGTTGTATCCTGGGTTTTTGGCTCCGAAATGCATCACGTTGCACTTCTTGGCATTGATCCCAAGCTGCGAGGTGTGCAACCACTCCTCGAGTCTTGCCAAGTCCTCCTGCAGTAATTTGCCACCCTCCTCCCCATCCACCTCAGCACAGATCTTGGTGTCATCGGCGAAGAGGCTGATCTTATTCTTGATCCCAACCACTATGTCCGTGATGAAAATGTTAAACGGGACTGGTTCCCGTACTGATCCCTGTGGGACACCACTTGTCACTGCCCTGGGCTCTGATGCTTCTCCCCCCACAACTACCCTCTGTTGCCTGTCCCTCAGCCAGTTTTCTATCCATTGGGCAAGCTTCCACCCTACACCAAGACTCCTCAATGTGCAGGTCAACCTTCCAGGTGACACTGAATCGAAGGCCTTGGCCTTGCTGAAATCCAGGTAGACTACATCTACCACATGGCCCTTGTCTAGTGCCCTCATGACCAGTCCAAAAACTCAATCAAGTTTTTCTGACAGGATATGCCAGCATTGAACCCGTACTGTCTGTCATCTTGCAGATCATTAGCCACAAGAAACTGCACCAGCCTTTCTTTGATGGTACTGTGCACTGTGGGTTATGGGTTACTTGTCCGCTTATTCAAATTCCTGGGTGTTACCCTAGATCTGTTGCTCACCTTCAAAGTCCATGTCAATTTATTGCCTAAGGTGATCAACCAAAAGCTAGATCTGTTATATCATCTCTGTCCCCGCCTTTCATCTGCCTCCCCGCTTGGGCAACCTTATCAAACTGAGGCAGTCCCAGCGTACTCAACGGCCTGCTGCCTTTCCCCTTCTGGGTACTCCCAACTCTTGGTTGGCAGTCAGCAGGAGAGCCTTTGCCTTTTCAGCCACATCAACCTAGAATTCCCTCCCGCATGCAATTCTCTCCAGCACCTCTCTCCCACAATTTGAACACAATATCTCATGTCACTTCCTTGCCAACTCTCCATGTACCTGCTTTGGCTGACAGCCTGCCTGCCCATATGGAAGAAATCCCATTGTCTGAATTAACCCCAGTTCCATTAGGTATGATTGTTAGTTAGCTCGAACTGCTAAATTCAATGTATTGCACTTTAATTGACATAATGTTGCTTACACTTTTGTAACACTGTATTATCGTGATGTAACAATGAACGTGTAACATGTTTGAAAATACCTGTTAGCACTTGCCTTGTTAGCCATTGTATTTCTATGCCTCTGTAATATGACTGTATCTGTTACCTTGTCCCGGGACCCCCCTGAAAAAGGGACTGTATTGTCTCAGTGGGCCTACCCGGTTACCAAAATTCAAATAAATAAATAAAACATGGGGAAGCACTGCTGAGCAGCTCACAACACATCTTTGATCATTTCCTTTATTTACTTTATAGTTATTCAAGCTTTTAAATCCACATGGATTTATACATTACATGATATCAGGAACACATATCTTTGCCTATAACTCCACTTCGCTGCTAAGGGCAACAAGTGGGATTCTGAGCCAAACAGAACCACATTTTCCATATAATTTGACTATGTATCCATGCAAGCAAGCAACATACTGTATGGTGGAGTGTTCAGTATTCCTCTAGTTGCCTTCCGTAATTCTACCCAAAGTCATATTAAGGTACAAATTGCAACTGGACAATACCTTCCACTATTCACTGTGCAAACACATGTACGAGCAAGTCATGTTCACCTAGCCCATAGGACAAACAAGAAGAAACTAGACCCTTTATCCTGCAGTTCTGCTAGAAGAAAAAAATATTACTCAAATGGTATTGGACTGGGGCCCTTTCTTTTACCCTTAAATACCACTTCCAACTGAGGCAGTCTTATTCAAATGTCTAAAAATAGAATATACATGAATTTGTTTGCACCCTGTGTGGTACAAATAAGATACAGGGCTGAATCCCCAAATATTTTATGTATGTTGATGGCATTGCTATTTCACAAGCTTTGTAGCAAGTGGAGTTCTGGGACCTAGTCAGTTTTATCAGAAATATGTTTACTAATTCAGTAAGACTCTTCCCGTGTTAAAACAGGACAGCATTGGTTTCTTTAAAGCCAGCAATTCATAAATCTCTCAGTCACTGGGGACCCCACTGAGAGAAACGGGAAACGCATTGCAAGTGGCAACATAAATCATGCCATTTCCTTGCTGTGTCACTGTTTATTTGACATGTGCAAGGGTCTTCAAGTTTTACTTGGCAGTACTGTTTCATTATGAGCTTCTAGCACATCACGGAGAATTGGGTTAGTGAGCTTTTCTCAAATTAGGAATGCAACCAGCAAAGGGAAAGCTAAAAGGAAACACTTACTTTTTTTCCAGTTAGTGATGTTTCTCCCCATCCCCAAAAAGCGCTTCAGATGACAGCCACCCCAGCCTCACTCCCCAATTTTCTCCAGGACTTACCTTCATGCATATGCAGCGGGTCTGGGTGTTTATTGGGATGCAGGGTTACCAGGTGGCTGGGTCATGCCGTCTGGACCATTTTCCATTTTCTTCCCTGGGGAGTGGTGTGCAGTGCTGCTTAGACATCCCCATACATGCTGCTGTACATGGAAGGTTGGCAGCTGCCACTCCCCCCCACCATTCTAATAGTTGCTGGCTGCCTAACTCCTAGCCGGCATTAGGGGCTAAGCTAATGCAGGGCACCGAAAGTCTCCTTCCCCAGTAGAGATGTTCTGTCTTCCCACCCTGGCTGACCCCAGGCAACCCGAGTATGCATCCAAACGCGGGTCATCAGCATGATGTGAGGTGTGGTGTCCAGCGCCTCATCCCTCAGCACCACTGAGCAGGAAAGGAAATAATTTACTTCATGTTTTTCTGTACAAATGTTTGGCTTCTGCTGCTGACACAGTAGCAGGGTAGTAGACCTATGACCTGCTATGCTGGTTACCAGGGTTCGGGAACAGACTCAGGGAGCTGGGGGACCAGGGCGGGGGAGGCTAGGAGGATTAAGCATCTCTTGGATGACAACTTTCAGCCCTTGAAGAGGAGGGTATGAGTGTCCCACTGATCATCTGCCACATGAACAAATCTGGATGGCAGTGCCGCAGGACTGCACAAGACAGTATCCCACATTCAGATGCTGGGTGTGTCTGCGCGGAGGTGGAGCGCGCACATCGAGTTATTGCACGTGTGTGGGTCCAGCGAGAAAATGAAGGAATAACAAACTCCAACTGTGTCTGGATGATTTTTATCTCCCATCCCAAAGTCTCCCATCTTCTTAACAAGTCTACTGTCTGGGACATAGTTGAATGTTTTGCCCAACTCAAGGTACTTGACGAGTGGCGAAGGTCTGGACTAGCCTACCCGAAAATGTAGTAATAAGTGAGAACATAAACATATTTAAGGATAGGCTGGACAAATACCTCACTAAGAGAGGGTCAACTGGAAGCTACCATTGAGATAACCAGTGGGCAGGCCTGATGGGCAGATGCACCCTCCTGTCTGTAATCTCTGTGTCCCTATGTATGTATATACTATATGTCAACCTCCTGCCCCCTGTCCATTACCTTCATCAACTAATCAAAGAAGCCGATTTCTGACATGATCTCCCACCTGTGAACCCATTCTGTCTGATATCCTGAAGTGAACCTGCCTCCAGGAAACTCATTAGCCTCTCAGTTATTTAAGTTTCTTGCAGCTTCCTCACCACAGATGTTAGACTGACAGGTCTGTGATTTCCGGTTCATCCTTACCCCTGCTCTTGTGCAGCGTACCACATTTACTGTCCAGCTGTCTCTATGTACCACCCCCATCTCCAGTGAGCTGTTGAAGAGCCATGCCAGCTGGGCAGCCATGACCAGTTCCATCTCCTTCAGTACTCAGGGAAGCAGCCCTTCCAGACCCATAAACTGGGCCACCGCCAGGACATTCAGTCATAGATACATAGACTGAGCCACCTTTAGTGCATTCAAACATAGATACATAGACTGGGCTACCATCAGTGCATTCGTTCATGGATACATAGACTGGGTCACCTGCAGTGCATTCTGTCATAGACACATAGGCAGGGCTACCTTAACTGCATTCAGTCCATTTTAAATTATTGCCTCTGAGAACGGATCCTCATTGACACCTTTCCCATATCTTGTTTTAACCATTTGTATTTTTTTTTGGAGGGGGGCACTTCCATTGAATAAATAATGGCATCATGCACTTAATATTCTGTAATGTGCTTAAAGAGGCATTATTACAGCTTCTGAAAAATGAACCCTGTACCTGGGTGTAGAATATTGTATATTTACAAGTGTAGCATACAGAACCCCATCATCTTGAATTCATGGCTGAAAAAATGAAGTTCCAACCAGACCCAGAGCTCTTGATAACATGCCACGAAGTCTTGTGAGCAGATAGATTTATTGCTCCACACTGCCACACATTCATAAAATTGTTACTTTTTTTGGATAATTTTATACTTGTTTTACTTTTCCTGCAGTGCTAGGGAAGCAGTGGGGTTTTGCACACTCCACATGTAAGTGAGCTGCATACTGCAACTGGGTGTTGGGTTTTGCACTCAGCATGCTGCCTGGCTTGACTGTTAATGCCCAATGAACAAAAAGGCTGGTATGTGCATGGTTCTTGAATATCCCGACCAGCTCATGAATATCCAACCAGTCTGTGGACATCCCAGCCAATGAGTCTTGCATCCTTATGCAAGTCGACACCAGATGGCTTTAGAGCCCCTGCTCACCATATTGCATAAGTGCAGAGATTTGAGCAGGTGCATGGGGCATTTTGGAGAGCAGAGCTTTGCCAGACACTGGGGATTGAATCAGAAGCTCAGGTTAGCTGTTGAGTTGATCCCTTGCTCCCCACAGAGCAGGGGATTATGGGATATAACAATCCTATAAAGAGGGACATATGCCATTTGGAATTTTAAAAATGGCATTCAGCCCCTCTGGTGGCCCTTAATACTGCAGATATCTATTTCTGAATCACAGCGAATTCTGTCCCCATCTCTGTGGCTGGGCCTCCCATGTAGAAAGCATGTGCAGCATGGAATCGGTTGCACAGGAGTGTATGTCCATGAGTGTGGATGACACCAAATGTACTCATATGCAGTGGAGGTGCTCCCCAACCACTCAAACCTCTCCAGACCTGCAGAGAGCATTTTTCTTTTCCATGGCTTGGGCCACTTGAGAGCTGAACCTATTTCAGCTGGCTATCTTAAGTAACCAACTTTTATTCTCATCAGCCCAAATAGCCAGCACTAATGACAACAGATTACCTTAGGAAAAACAGGAAGTATACTAGAATGACAAACAAAGGTTAGCCCTCTCTATCATAGATACCATAGTATTTAACCAAACTTTGCTTCCTTGGTCTAGATGGCCTCTTCTACTCCTGGTTTGAGAGCTACCTACTAAACAGAAGTCAAAAAGTCACCTGGAGGGGAATACAGTCCAGTGTCCATCCAGTGGTCTCAGGGGTACCCCAGGGCTCAGTCCTGGGCCCCTTGCTCTTTACTCTCTTTTTCAATGACATAGTGTTGGCTCATGGGCTGAGCAATCTCATCCCTTATGCTGATGACACTGTTGTCTACTGCAGTGACCCGGTACTCAGTGTCATCACTGCTAAACTCCAATCTAGTCTCACTACACTTGAAGCCTGGTTCTCAGCAAACTCTCTACTACTGAATGAGGAGAAAATGAAGGCTGTCCTGTTTGGGCCCAGGCGCCTCAGCCCGGATAGGAGTGACCTTCTCCAGTTTAAACTGAACCAGGGGGAGTGGGTTGAGGTCCTCGACAGGATCAAATACATGGGGATACTTCTTGACCATGAACTTTCCTACAAGCCCCACATCGACTCACTAACCAAGTCCATCCACCAGAGACTCAGACTTCTCTACCGACTGGGAAACTCCCTCACTGATGGGGCTCGGTGTGCAATCTCAAACTGCACACTCTTCCCCTACCTCTTCTTGGGCCCCCAACTGCAGTTCCTACGAAAAGGGGAACTCAAAAAACTAACGGTACTTTACCACAGAGTTGCACGCTTTGGCACAAACTCTCCTCCTAGAAGACATTACTGTGAGGTCCTTGCAGACCTCTACTGGCCGACCTTACATCATAAACTGGCCTACTCTACCTTCTGACTCAGTTATAAACTCACCGCCGCCAACCCTCCTCCTCACCTCTGTGGGCTGCTAAACCCCGTAGTACAAAGCAGAGAAATAAGGTCTTTGTCCAGCTGGGCCCTAAACATCCCCTGAATATGCACCAACTCGGTAAGCACTCTTTTTCTACGCTGCTCCGTACCTTTGGAACACGCCTCCCAGCTAATCTGGTTGAGAGGCCCTCTTCAAGGATTCATACGCCTTAAGGTCTACCTGTTGGAACTTAGCCTATGTGGCTGCACTCGCTAGTCCTTCTTTTTCCTACCAGACCTAATGTTTCTCTCATGTCCTGTTGTCAAATGGCTGAACTATGACCTCTACTAACTCTGTATTGTTACAATTGTTCCACCGGATTTGTCTACCTGTAATTACAATCTCTCCAGTTGATGCTGTCTCACTTCTACTCCTTGTACTACTGTCTGATGTATGTAATATTGGTGTATGTAATTTAACCCCGGGTCGCCCCTGAAAAAGGGACCAGTGGTCTCAGTGGGTTTACCCGGTCATCAAAATCTAAATACTGTAAATAAATAAATAAATAACTGTTGCTTGCAATCCTTCAAAAATAAAAATGTGCTCTTTAACGTTAGCAGTGTCTGATAGAATTGTTCTTGCTGTGGGCAAACGAGGCTGAGCTTGTGATCCCAAGAAAGAAAGTAATTATACTCTTGGAATCAATGCTTTAGAATTGAAAATGGTGCCAGTTTTCCTAAAAAAAACATGTTTTTGAGCCAAACCCCTAATAATGTGCTTCAGATTATAGGAATAAGTGGGACGTGGTTAGCTATAAAGTTGCTGGAGCATTGTATTCTGCTGCTTATGTTGGTAGGGTACTCGCTTTGCTAGAAATTTATATGACCATCCTAGTCATGCTTGTAGTATTTACATTACTAACACTGCCAGAAAATGGCATAAACGACGTAAGAAAGAATTTTGCGTTGGCCTTATTGGGGCTCTCATGCTGTTGCTGCATGGCATGAAACTGTCCGGCAAAAAAAAAAAAAAATACCTCCACCAAACTGGCACCACACTGTTTAATCAAACAGGAAGGCCACCATCTTTTCTGCCAGCTGTCAGTGTGGCCAACCAACTTGTGTGACAGATGACACTCCTGCGAAATCCCCTATATCTATAAATTTTTAGTTTTTATGGTCCAGTTTGGAATTCATGGACAATTTCATGGTCTGTGCAGTCTCATGATGACCAGTTTCTGCTTTGTCTGTTGTTTAATATGTTATTAGATTGACTGAACAGCCGAGCTGCATTCAGGAACTGAGTGTGCAACTCCAGTAAGACCTACAACACTGAGCAATTCCCCACAAATCAGAAAGAGCAAACAGTCCCTCTTGCTCTTTATGGGTTTAGCTATGCAGTTCTAATACCTTATGCTGAGTTAGGCACATTGGTTGGGTCTCTGTGAAAATCTCACTGATTTTAGTGGTCAAAAGCCAGGTGAAGTCCTGCACAAATCTTGTCAGAGCATCCTGCACCCTCTGCATGTTACTGCCTAGTAAGTGGGGGTGTAGTGCTGCAACTAGTCGTCAAGGTCTGGCAGATAGGACAAGTCCGGGTGGATGCCACTAGGCCACCAGGAACTACAGAATGTTGGGGCTGAGGAGGGGTTCCCGGGGTGGGGTGGGGATCTGGAACATGGGGGTCCACTTGACATGGATGGATTAGAAAGGGGATGCCTGGAATGCCTGTATTCTAAACAAGGCAAGTGGGTCACAACGTGTCACAATCCCACCTTTTAACATTGGCACCCACTAGGAGCTGGATTTAAAATTTGCATTGCACCTCTGTCACGGGGGAAATAAATGGCAAAACATTAGTACTCCACACCACCATGGATTATCACATCTGTGAAAACTGCGGCTTTATAATCAGTTTATAGTGTACGATGGGGGCTTGTTTTGTAAAGAAATCCATCCTAGCTGAACTGCTGTTGCACCACAGTTCAAAGGTTATAGAACGCGATAATACCTGACTGTGGTACAACAACATTACAGCTGTTTTTCTAAGTGCATGAGCCACAGTTTACCTTGGGGAAGAGAAACTGCAGGATCAACCAAACACAGACTTGCAGCCCACTGAGCCTTGTAATTATCCCTGAGCCCTAGAAGGAAACACAGCAGCGAACAATCTTTTTTTATAAAACAAGAAGGTGATAAAATAATATAAAATGATTTGGGGGGGCACCATACACTATAAAATATTGGATGGGCAACTGTATGCTCAACCAGTGTGTGCTCTGCCACCTCAGAATTCTGGTTCTGAGGAACCTCACAAGCTGTGCTGTCACAGTCAACGGGAATCAGAACCCCTCTGTGGCAGAACACACTGGTTATGCATTGTTGCCCATCCAGTATTCTCTAAATTTTTTTCCCTGCAATGCATAGGAAACAGTGGTGTTATATTTACTACACATGACAGCATGTTGTATACAATACCCCATCATCTATACCAGTGGTATACGACAGGAGACACTTTCCTGTGACCTACAAGCTAACTTTGGGTCCTTGGAGAATTGGTTTAAGCTAAACAAGCTAGTCCTAAACTATAAGAAAACCAAGACTATGCTGTTCTCTGGCCCACACGTGAAAAAAAAGGTCATATGCCTTGCCATCCATAATGCTTATGGTACTACATTGAATCAGGTTTAGTCATGTAAATACCTAGGAGTCACTTTAGATGATGCGCTTTCCTTTGCACTCCACACGGACAACATTGTCAGCTAAGCCAATAGAAAACTGGGGGTGCTGTTCAGGCAACATCTAAACATTACCTCTGAAGCCAAGGACCTAGTGGTATCCAGTGCAGTCCTCCCACTAGTAGATTATGGTCTCCCAGTAAACAGTGCGACCACTGACTCTGTTCTCAACAGAGTGAGGCTGGTACCAAACAAGGCATGTCATTTTGCATTTGTGGCTGATAGGCTCACCCGTATCAGCTCCCTATATTCCCTAACCAATTGGCTTCCCCTACAGGACAGAATAAGGTACCAGACCTGTCTGCTCAGGGAAAAAAGCTCTATTGGGACTTACCCCACCTGGCATACAAAACCTCCTACACCGAGTTAACAATCAATACAACACTAGGAATATGTCAAGGAATGCACTGTTAACACCCTTCTGAAAAACAAATGAGGCCATGCATTGGTTCCTTTGCAGTCAGAGCACCCCAATGGCTAAATGAACTTCTTGAATCCCTGGTGGGTCTCCCAAAAATATCCCTCTTTAAGAAAGAATTGAAAAGGGTGCTCACGATTGAATCTAAATGTAACTGCTACAACTGACACAGTCACCTACTGTAACTGACTGTGCAGTATTTTGTTAACACTGTCTTCTCCAACTAGATTATTGTCATACACTCTACACTAGCTTTTCCCTGCTCTTTCATGCTCTTAACGACATAATATGCTGTTAAATTGATTTGCATTACCTGCGTGTGCTGAGACCTGACAATGCTCCTGTAGAACTGCTCACTTTTGTATTCAGTTGTTAAATTCTCTGTGTATACTGCCCTTCTCTTTTATGTGAAACCTTTGTAAAAGAGCACTTGTGCTCAAAAGTGTAATGCCAAATGAATGCACGAATAAATTAATAAATAAATACATAAATGAAATACCTAGATCCAAGGCTTCTGCACCCAGAAAGCTACATATCCAAACAAGAGCCTCACCATCTCATGCTGGCTAGGATGAAAGACCATCTTGTTTTTGTCATCAATTAAATGTGCACAGAAAAGTTGCCTCTATTGCCTAAGGCCGGCCTCTATTTCTCTGTACCCCCCACCCCTCCCTATATGCTACTGCAGCCCCACTGCCTATCTCCCTACCACTTATTAACGTAGACCTGTATCCCATCCACCATCCTCATCCCTCCCCGCTCTCATTTCTCCCCTTCCACTGTCCATGCCTCCCTAGACATGTCCACCTTCAATACCACCTCCACCCTCCTGCCCTTTTTCCTGATCCCCCCTAACATTCCCCATCCCACATTCCTTTTTCTCCCCCTCACTCTCAAACAACAAGACCACTGTTGGCTGCTCTATGTTCACCTATTTTATACTTATTACAAAATGTATTTTTATTGGCTACCCTTTAGTGCCTGTCAGAACATCGTACCCTTGTTATTGTAACACTCTGGTGCTAATAGTTGCATTATATTGTATAATGTTATATTTTATTGTATTTCTCTTTCGTTATGAAATCTCTGTAAAGGAGCCTCAGGCTCAAAGGTATTGTAATCTGAAAACAAATAAACACATGTCAGAAATAGTAACATATGTTAGTACTGCAAATCATAAATACCACATAACTTTAGGTAGAATGACTAGTGCTTACATTTAGAAAATATATATGTGTCTCAAGAGGTTTTAATTAATTATTGATAAGATATATTTTTTCATCATTACTTTCTGCTCCATTATTCTGTCCCTTGATTGGTGGCTATCCCCAGTCCCATCACCGACCCATCCAGCGGCTTCACTGGTTATCCACCACTGTGGGTTGCCTGCCACATAGAGACGGTAGGGCCTGTGGGGGAAGCCAAGCGACCAGGCCTTTTATTTCTTCCTGCTTGTGTTTCCCAGCATGACAGTGTGAAATGATGCAGGGGTGTCTGCTGATGTTTATCCTTGTCGGTCTGCTCCCACCTCAGTCTGGTGGCAGCCAAGTGATGCACGTGGGACACAGGATCCCCCCT
Source organism: Neoceratodus forsteri (assembly GCA_016271365.2). Lineage (NCBI taxonomy): Eukaryota > Metazoa > Chordata > Ceratodontiformes > Ceratodontidae > Neoceratodus > Neoceratodus forsteri. The sequence goes on along the minus strand of CM057451.1, from coordinate 1,142,667,883 downwards.
CCCCAAGGGAGGAGAGCAGTCCTTAGGATGCTCAATCCTTCCCCACTCATCTGCCCCCCCCCGAGTGACCCTGATCTATTCATGAACCTGGGTCACTGGTGTTACAGGCGGTAAGGTGACCAGTGCCTCAGTTCGCCTTACCACTTGTCCGGTCTTCTGATAAAATATTTAAAGGAAAAAGCGGTATGAAAGTAGACGTGGAAAAAGACATCCAAAAGCATTTCTTTTCAGAATGGGTGGTGGAAAAGGTAAATAAACCACCGATAGAGGTGGTTCATGCCAAAATCATAGTGGGATTTAAGGAGATGTGGCATAGGTCTATAAAAATGGTAAAGGTGGCTGGGGAGGTGGGCACAAGAGAAGGGGAGTGTGTAATGGCTAGGGTACCTATGACACACCAAAGGTAGGGTTTGGCAAACATGATGGGTCGTAAGGCCTTTTCTGCCACCATTGTCTATGTTTCTGTGTATTTTTGCACTACAAAGCACTTTGTCATTACTTCCTTGTGAACAATACTGGGTCCTATCCCCTATCTTCCCAATGCTAATTTTTGACTGCTACTTGCTAGGTGTGACACAGCCTGTGGGCAGGCTCTCCATTAAACTGCATTTCAGGGGGCAGTACAGACAGAGTTTTGTCTAAGGACCGAATCCTGAACCCTGATTCCCAAAGGCAGCTAAATGTACCTGCCAGCAAATAGAGAAATCGATGGTGGCTGGTAAGAGAAAAACTGCATTATAGACATTTCACATCCATTGCAGCTTCTCACCACTAGAGGGCTTTTCTCGCAGCCTGCTCTGTTATGCAGAACCTTTCCAATGATGCTTTGCTTTAGTGACTTACTGTATTGAGAACTGTCATAAAAACTACACAAAGAATAACACTTTGTATTCACTGAAGATCCATGTCTCTGACTACTTTATAAATATTTAGAGGCTTCAATCCTAGAGAGCTGACAGGGCTCTTTTAATATCTGACATTTCATTTTTACAACTGCTTTAAAAACATCAAAACCCCTTATCTTCATTCATGAATGAAAGCAAATGGGTATATTGATAGCTTTGCTAGAAAAATATTATTGCTGAAAAAATTATATAGTGACTTATAAACAAGGCCCCTGGAATTCTGTGGTTCTGCAGTTGTGGAATTTGCTGCAGAATTTGCATCATCTCGAAGAATATATATAGTGCCACATAATTCATTGTTTTTGGTGAATTTTCATATAAATATACTGTTTTTCCATAGTTTCAGGCTTTCTTTCCCACCTCGTTTATCCTGAAGCCCATCCTCTACGCTCAGCATATGATGTAATCGATGACATCACATCATATTTAGCCAATGACAGGACTGCATTCTGCCAGAGAAATGAATAAATCATGCCGCAGAAGAAAATTCTGCCACAGAAGTCAACGAGCCCTGCCGCAGAAATCAGAAAATTCTGCCGCAGAACACCAAGGGCCCTGCTTATAAATACTGCTGCTTTAATTAATGTGCTATAGGAATTTAAGTAGACAACGTCTCTGACTACAGTCTACAGTAAACCTGCTTTAAAATGCAATGGTAATGCATTGCTTTTTGAGTTGTCAGTGCACTGTTTATAGCAATGCAAAACTAATTCCTTTCTGTAGAATTTTCTTGGCAAAATTGAAGTTTTAAATGGAATATACCAAATTTTACAAATAAATCCAATGAAAAAACAGAATTTATCTTGCAGAATTCAGAACCCCCCAGCAGAAACCATATGTTCTGACTGTCTGTGGGAGATTGGCAGACTAGACTGCCCACGTGGAATTTATTTATTTGTAATATGATGGACAAGGAAAGACACACTGAGCTGTGTCAGCTTCATTTCAAGTGAGTCCTAGGAGGTGGGTTCCATAAGCAGTAACACACAATGGGGTGTGAGAGATATGTTCTCATAAACACACATCTAGGGATGTAGTAAGGCATAAGACTGCAGGCCAAGTGCCTCACTTCCCCTCGATGTGCATCTATCAGAGCATATCCCACACACCAGAGTGTGTTATTACACTTATAAAATGGATGTATGTTGATAAACTAACATTTTTTTTTTAATTACTAAAATAAAATAAATCTATTTTTATGTGAAATAGTCCTTCCACTTTCCATAAGCTGCTAAGGACACTGTTAAATGAATTGGTGTCACTAGGGGAGCTGCATTCCTGTCACTAGGGGTGCTGAAGAGAGACACAGAGTCGCTATCTTAGGCCGCAGGCAGGACCACGATTTTGTTTGGTCTTACTGGCAGCATATTACCATCTGCGGTAGCAACTTTCATGAAACGCCTGCTGGTCTCACTCTGGTTGCAGCTCTGGAGGGAGTTCCAAGACTCCGTAATAACTGTGGGTAAGGAGGGGAAGGAAACAGCTCAGGAGGGGCAGTGCAAGGATTTGCACACTGAAAGAACAACAAGTACGACAAGGCTTCTTAGCTGCTATTTGTGAGTACCTTACTGAACTGTTAGCACCTTATTTATACTGCCGGTGTTTTGTTCCTTATGTTCTCTGTGTTAAAACTGTACTTTACAATTTGCCTCTGTCTTTAATACTCGATTTCTTGTATTATTTTAGTTTGCTAATGTGTTACTAATATGTTTATGACAATACCTGTTAGCTGCATTTGCTATTCCCAACTCATGTAATCATTCCCCCCTCCTTTGATTGACGAGGACCCTCTGTTAATGAGTTCTTAGCTCAAAGATTTGTAATTCTGATTCTTTAATAAATGATATAAAAACAAAGAACACTTTTTTAAAGTGTTGTCACTGTATTTAATTACTTTTGAATCCTACAGTTTCACTCACTTTCCACGGCCATTTCTGACTTTTTTTCTATGCGAGAACCAAGATGGCGGATTTGGAGTTCTTTTTTTTTTATTAGTCTTTGATAACCCGGTAAGGCCCACTAGGCAAAAGTGCCTGTCTTCAGGGGCGACCTGGGAGCACTGGGCGGTTAAGTGACTTGCTCAGAGTCACATAGTATGCAAGTGGAGGTTGTGAGAATCAAACTCAGGTATGGTCTGCTGGATGTACCAAGCTCGTTCACACCTCGTTCCTCTAAATTCTAGGCTATACTGCCAGCCAGTTTTTAAGGCAGGGTGGCACCAGGATATTGTTTGTAAGTCAGTTGCCATTTTTTGCACTTATTATTTCGTGTGGTATAACCAAAATAAAATGCCTGGCTGGCAAGGGCTGTCAGCCAATCACGTTGCTTTACTGTGTCTATTGATTTTATAAATGGACTTGTTTTATTGACAGGGGAATGTTGCCAGCACCTGCTGGGTTACCAGGGAAAGTCCTCTACTCTTACAATAAATGTCTTGAGATCCTTAACTTCCATCTGAACAGCCACACGAGATATGCAGAATGGATCTCGATTTAATGCCTCATCCAAAAGAAGGTGTCTCAACAGTGTAATACTACCCCAGTACTGCACTGTATTGTCTGTACTAGATATTAGCCCACATGCCTGGTGTGGGACTGGAACTCATGATCTTCTGAGCCTTTTGCTTCACAGACGAGCATACAAGCTATTGAGCTGCTGGCACTGATTGCATAGCTGGACATTCCACTGCAAACATTCTTCCAGTGGAAAGTGCAATTTTTCCTTTTTGGTGTGGGGGTGGGGGAACTACTGTTCACCATACCTCTCAACAGTCTCACATTATGAGAACATTCCCCATTTTACCCCTCAGAGTTGCTCTGTTCCACATCAGCCCCATATGGAGACGGTGTTGCCCTCACAGAGATGGTGCTGTAAATTCAAATTTTAAAGCAGACATTCACAACATTCTATGATGCTAAGGCAAAATTAAACTTTGCACAAATAAAGGTGCTAGTTTTCACACTGTTCTCAGCTTGCATCTCTTTATTTGATCATGTGTCACATTTTGAGGGCCAGTGTGCCACATCTTCCCACATTGTGGGAATCTTTGTCCCACATTTACATAAAAACATAATGCTAGGGGTCTCACAATGTACCCCAGGAGCCTATCTGAGGAGCGAGCTGGGCCAAAATACCCTTTACACATTATCATTTGCCAGAATATGTAACCATTGGTTAAAAATCACTAGACGTGAGATAGATATCTCTTTGCCCAAGGATTTAAGGAACAGTTATATCTTTCCACCATTGGATTTGAATCCTCTGGGTTGAAGATACTGAAAACAGTTTTGCAGATTACTAAAGGGAGGGTAAGGTGACCAGTGGTGTCCCACAAGGATCGGTACTGGGACCAATCGTAGTTAACATATTTATAGCAGACATAGTGAATGGATTAACAGAGAAAGTTTGCCTGTTCACAGATGATACAAAACTGTCCAACAGAGTGGACACAAGGGAAGGAGCAGACAACATGAAAGTTGACCCTAGAAGGCTAGAGGATTGATCCAGGGACTGGCAGTTACAATTTAATGCCAAAAAGTGTAAGGTAATGCACTTGGGAAAGAGGAACCCTGGAAAAAAGTACACTGGGAGGACATCAACTTGAGGAAGCACAAATGGAGCGAGATCTCAGCCTAATCATCACTGACAAATTAAAGGTAGGAAAACAATGTGAGAAAGCAGCACAGAAAGTGGGTGGCATCCTCAGATGTATAAGTAGAGGCATTTCTAGCAGAAAGAGGGAGGTTATCATGCCCCTCTACAGGTCCTTGGTGAGGCCACGCTTGGAGTACAGCATTCAGTTCTGGAGATCTCACCTCAAGAAGACATTGACCAGTGCAGAGAAGGGCTACTAAGATGTTGCATGGACTGCATCACAGGTCATATAAAGCAAGACTCGGGGAGCTGAACCTATACTCCCTTGAGCAGAGAAGAAACAGAGGGGACATGATTGAAACATTTAAGTATGTGAGAGGATTTAACGCAGCTCAGACAGGCAATCTATTTCAACAGAACACAGCAGCATGCATGAGAGGGCATGATATGAGACTGGTAGGAGGAAGGTTCAAAAGCAACCTCAGGAAATACTTCTTTACAGAGAGAGTGACAGACCTGTGGAACCGCCTGCCCCAGGAGGTGGTAGCATGAAAGACAATCAGGGAGTTCAAACTTACATGGGACAGACATAAAGGACAAGTTAGGATGAAGGCTACATAGGGATGGGAGTAGTTTCTAGGGCAGACTAGATGGATCGCATGGTCCCTATCTGCCAATGCTTTTCTTTTGTTCTAAATAAGAAATACTATAGAAGAAAGTTCTGAATAAAATCACATTACCTTATTCATATAAACCGAAAAAAAACTTTGTTAATGCACTAGTTAGGGTCACAGTGACAAAAGCTGGGAAATGTGGCATTAGGATTTCCAACCCTAACACCCTACCCCGCCTTCAGGCAGCATAGTAGGTGTGCGGTGTGACTTAGGGTTCTCATGCCTAATGCTCACCCAATTCCATCTGTAAATAAGGTCAGATGTGTACACTGTATGAGAATGGAGTGAGTGTTAGGCCTGAGAACCCCAAGGCACACCCCACTCCTGCTGTGCTGCCTGCCGAGTTGGGGGGGGGGTTGGATTAGAAACCCTAATGCCACATTCCCAGCTTTTGTCATTTTGACCCTAACTAGTGCATTAACAAAGTTTTTTTGCAGTTTATTTGTTTACTTTTTGAGATAGTACTGTATTATCATATCCTTGTCTTAATTCACAGTTAAGTCCAATGGTTTGCATGGGCTAAAACTGAGCACTTTTTTAAATCCTACTTAGATGTAGTGATAGATCCACAGCAAAGGATGGCATAAACACATTTTTGTTTTCAAACTGATTCTTCAAATTTATTGTAAGCACAATTTAATAAGAATTCAAACCAAGAAAATGAGGCATTGCGCAACTGTAAAATGGGCAAGGAAGACACTTCCCTTCTTTTGCTCATTTGCTCATTTTTTAAGAAAAATAAAGAAAATCACTGTTGGAGAAAATATTAGGAAGGATGCCATTACCTTTAACAATGGGGTTTCCAATTTTAAACCTCCCACTCATTCTAAGGATCCCCATGTCATCTGTATGGTGGCTCTATTTGCCCAAAACATATCTCTAAAGAAAAGGATGTTTCAATAATCCTGTGAAGTTGTGTCGAGTATGAACTAGCTGAGATACATGCTTTATCTATACACGCTGTGGTCTGGTATTGTCATTTATGAAAACCGATGCATATTCTATTGTCTTTTGTGTCAAGTCTTTTTAATCTATCATCATGGTTTTTATATTTCGTAAATTGTAATGACAAAAACTGTTGATCGAATAAGCCATTACTACTACTACTACTAGGTATATTTTTAAATTTTGTTCAGTGCCTTGGTTTTGGAAAGGTGCCATAAAAATAAAGTTTTATTATTATTATTATTATTACTACTAAAAACATAGACAATGTCAGCGGTTAAGGGTCTCGCAGCCCATCTCATCTGCCCAGGTCTGCCTAGTTATGGGACAGTGCCTCTTTCAGTCCTCATTTCTTTCCCTCATTCTCCCAACTGCCCCCCACATACACTGTTCCCATGCGGCTGTCCCACCCCCATTTGAACAACCCCTCCCACCCACTGTCTCAGCGCAGATGGCCTCTTCCAGAAGTTTTTTTCCAGTCTGTCCCACTCTTTCTGTAATAAGTACTTCAGCCAATTTCATGGAGCTTCTCCTGGTACCCCTGTTACCACACACTGTGAACAACTCACTGCTTCCGCCTTGTTTATTACATCAAAGTACTTAAACATTTGAATCATCATGGAGTCTTGTACTGTAACAAAGACAGCCTGTCTCTGCAGGTCCTCTGGGAGTTGGTTACCAAAATGGTACTCCCAGGCTTCAACTACACAGATGTCATCTTCAGTCGACCCCCTCCTCTTCCCTTCCCAGACTGGACACCCTCTATAATGCCTTCTGTTTCTTTTTTACTAACTCCTCTCCTCGTACTCACCTCTGCTCCCTCTACTCCTCCCTATCCATCTTCCCCCTATCATCACGTCACCAGTTGCACTGTGCCTCCTTCATCTCCAAATACAGGTTTGGGTCTCTACCATCTTATCTAGCCACACACCTCTCACCCAATCCCTCTGTCTCATACTCCCTTCGCTCCAGGCACCCTCACATCTTCTCCCTCCCCCACTCTCACATTGCTGCTGGGCAGTTAGCCTTCTCCTATCACCTGCTCTCCCTCTGGAACTAGCTCCCCTCCTTTCTCCATCTCATATCCTCCATTTCCCTCAGACACCAGCTAACGCTCCTCCTCTCCCCCTTCTGTCAACACCCTACTTGACCTGTCCCTGGTGCCCTTTTCAGCCCTGCCATGGTCTCTCTGGGGGTCAGTTCATGTCACTACAACTGCTGCACTTGTCTGTTGTCATTTTTATTGGGTATATTGGTGCTGCTCATAGAACCAATGTCTGTTCACATTTTACTGCTTTTTGCACTTGCATCTTGCTGAATTGTTCACTGTTTGCACTTTATCTTTGGAATGCTTCTCTGCTGCTGTTTTTTTATTTATTGTATCCCCTTTCCCTTTTCTCCAGGTCATACCTGGAAATGAGCCCTGACTCAATGTGCCTTTCACCATGTCCTCAAGCATGTACATACTGAGTGCACATACTGAGTGTACATACTGAGTGTCTGTATTGAGTGTACATACTGAGTGTCTGTATTGAGTGTACATACTGAGTGCACATACTGAGTGTCTGTATTGAGTGTACATACTGAGTGCACATACTGAGTGTCTGTACTGAGTGTACATACTGAGTGTCTGTATTGAGTGTACATACTGAGTGCACATACTGAGTGTACATACTGTCTATATTGAGTGTACATACTGAGTGTCTGTATTGAGTGTACATACTGAGTGCACATACTGAGTGTCTGTACTGAGTGTACATACTGAGTGTCTGTATTGAGTGTACATACTGAGTGTCTGTATTGAGTGTAAATACTGAGTGCACATACTGAGTGTACATACTCAGTGTCTGTATTGAGTGTACATACTGAGTGCACATACTGAGTGTCTGTACTGAGTGTACATACTGAGTGTCTGTATTGAGTGTACATACTGAGTGTCTGTATTGAGTGTACATACTGAGTGCACATACTGAGTGTACATACTGAGTGTCTGTATTGAGTGTACATACTGAGTGTCATACTGAGTGTCATACTGAGTGTACATACTGAGTGTCTGTATTGAGTTTACATACTGAGTGTCTATATTGAGTGCACATACTGAGTGCACATACTGAGTGTCTGTACTGAGTGTACATACTGAGTGTCTATATTGAGTGTACATACTGAGTGTCTGTATTGAGTGTACATACTGAGTGCACATACTGAGTGTCTGTACTGAGTGTACATACTGAGTGTCTGTATTGAGTGTACATACTGAGTGTCTATATTGAATGTACATACTGAGTGTCTGTATTGAGTGAACATACTGAGTGTCTATACTGAGTGTCTGTACTGAGTGTACATACTGAGTGTCTGTATTGAGTGTACATACTGAGTGTACATACTGAGTGTCTATATTGAGTGTACATACTGTGTGTCTGTATTGAGTGTACATATTGAGTGTCTATATTGAGTGCACATACTGAGTGTCTGTACTGAGTGTACATACTGAGTGTCTGTATTGAGTGTACAACTGAGTGTACATACTGAGTGTCTGTATTGATGTACATACTGAGTGTATATACTGAGTGTCTGTATTGAGTGTATACTGATGTCTGTATTGAGTGACATACTGAGTGTCTATATTGAGTGCAATACTGAGTGCACATACTGAGTGTCTGTACTGAGTGTACATACTGAGTGTCTGTATTGAGTGTACATACTGAGTGTCTGTATTGAGTGTACATACTGAGTGTCTGTACTGAGTGTACATACTGAGTGTCTGTATTGAGTGTACATACTGAATGTCTGTATTGAGCGCACATACTGAGTGTCTATATTGAGTGCACATACTGAGTGCACATACTGAGTGTCTGTACTGAGTGTACATACTGAGTGTCTGTATTGAGTGTACATACTGAGTGTCTGTATTGAGTGTACATACTGAGTGCACATACTGAGTGTCTGTACTGGTGTACATACTGAGTGTCTGTATTGAGTGTACATACTGAGTGTCTGTATTGAGGTACATACTGAGTGACATACTGAGTGTACATACTGAGTGCTATATTGAGTGTACATACTGAGTGTCTGTATTGAGTGTACATACTGAGTGTCTGTACTGAGTGTACATACTGAGTGTCTGTATTGAGTGTACATACTGAGTGTCTATATTGAGTGTACATACTGAGTGTCTATATTGAGTGCACATACTGAGTGTCTGTAATGAGTGTACATACTGAGTGTCTGTATTGAGTGTACATACTGAGTGTCTGTATTGAATGTACATACTGAGTGTATATACTGAGTGTCTGTATTGAGTGTACATACTGAATGTCTGTATTGAGTGTACATACTGAGTGTCTATATTGAGTGCACATACTGAGTGCACATACTGAGTGTCTGTACTGAGTGTACATACTGAGTGTCTGTATTGAGTGTACATACTGAGTGTCTGTATTGAGTGTACATACTGAGTGCACATACTGAGTGTCTGTACTGAGTGTACATACTGAGTGTCTGTATTGAGTGTACATACTGAGTGTCTGTATTGAGTGTACATACTGAGTGCACATACTGAGTGTACATACTGAGTGTCTGTATTGAGTGTACATACTGAGTGTCTGTATTGAGTGTACATACTGAGTGCACATACTGAGTGTACATACTGAGTGTCTGTATTGAGTGTACATACTGATTGCACATACTGAGTGTCTGTACTGAGTGTACATACTGAGTGTCTGTATTGAGTGTACATACTGAGTGCACATACTGAGTGTACATACTGAGTGTCTGCATTGAGTGTACATACTGAGTGTCTGTATTGAGTGTACATACTGAGTGCACATACTGAGTGTACATACTGTGTCTATATTGAGTGTACATACTGAGTGTACATACTGAGTGTCTGTATTGAGTTTACATACTGAGTGTCTATATTGAGTGCACATACTGAGTGCACATACTGAGTGTCTGTACTGAGTGTACATACCGAGTGTCTATATTGAGTGTACATACTGAGTGTCTGTATTGAGTGTACATACTGAGTGTACATACTGAGTGTCTATATTGAGTGTACATACTGAGTGTCTGTATTGAGTTTACATACTGAGTGTCTATATTGAGTGCACATACTGAGTGCACATACTGAGTGTCTGTACTGAGTGTACATACTGAGTGTCTGTATTGAGTGTACATACTGAGTGTCTGTATTGAGTGTACATACTGAGTGCATACTAGTGTCTGTACTGAGTGTACATACTGAGTGTCTGTATTGAGTGTACATACTGAGTGTCTATATTGAATGTACATACTGAGTGTCTGTATTGAGTGAACATACTGAGTGTCTATACTGAGTGTCTGTACTGAGTGTACATACTGAGTGTCTGTATTGAGTGTATATACTGAGTGTACATACTGAGTGTCTATATTGAGTGTACATACTGTGTGTCTGTATTGAGTGTACATATTGAGTGTCTATATTGAGTGCACATACTGAGTGTCTGTACTGAGTGTACATACTGAGTGTCTGTATTGAGTGTACATACTGAGTGTACATACTGAGTGTCTGTATTGAATGTACATACTGAGTGTATATACTGAGTGTCTGTATTGAGTGTACATACTGAATGTCTGTATTGAGTGCACATACTGAGTGTCTATATTGAGTGCACGTACTGAGTGCACATACTGAGTGTCTGTACTGAGTGTACATACTGAGTGTCTGTATTGAGTGTACATACTGAGTGTCTGTACTGAGTGTACATACTGGGTGTCTGTATTGAGTGTACATACTGAATGTCTGTATTGAGTGCACATACTGAGTGTCTATATTGAGTGCACATACTGAGTGCACATACTGAGTGTCTGTACTGAGTGTACATACTGAGTGTCTGTATTGAGTGTACATACTGAGTGTCTGTATTGAGTGTACATACTGAGTGCACATACTGAGTGTCTGTACTGAGTGTACATACTGAGTGTCTGTATTGAGTGTACATACTGAGTGCACATACTGAGTGTACATACTGAGTGTCTGCATTGAGTGTACATACTGAGTGTCTGTATTGAGTGTACATACTGAGTGCACATACTGAGTGTACATAATGAGTGTCTATATTGAGTGTACATACTGAGTGTCTGTATTGAGTTTACATACTGAGTGTCTATATTGAGTGCACATACTGAGTGCACATACTGAGTGTCTGTACTGAGTGTACATACTGAGTGTCTATATTGAGTGTACATACTGAGTGTCTGTGTTGAGTGTACATACTGAGTGCACATACTGAGTGTCTGTACTGAGTGTACATACTGAGTGTCTGTGTTGAGTGTATACTGAGTGTCTGTTGAGTGTACATACTGAGTGCACATACTGAGTGTACATACTGAGTGTCTATATTGAGTGTACATACTGAGTGTCTGTATTGAGTGACATACTGAGTGTCTGTACTGAGTGTACATACTGAGTGTCTGTATTGAGTGTACATACTGAGTGTCTATATTGAGTGTACATACTGAGTGTCTATATTGAGTGCACATACTGAGTGTCTGTACTGAGTGTACATACTGAGTGTCTGTATTGAGTGTACATACTGAGTGTCTGTATTGAATGTACATACTGAGTGTCTGTATTGAATGTACATACTGAGTGTATATACTGAGTGTCTGTATTGAGTGTACATACTGAATGTCTGTACTGAGTGTACATACTGAGTGTCTGTATTGAGTGTACATACTGAGTGTCTGTATTGAGTGTACATACTGAGTGCACATACTGAATGTCTGTACTGAGTGTACATACTGAGTGTCTGTATTGAGTGTACATACTGAGTGTCTGTATTGAGTGTACATACTGAGTGCACATACTGAGTGTACATACTGAGTGTCTGTATTGAGTGTACATACTGAGTGTCTGTATTGAGTGTACATACTGAGTGCACATACTGAGTGTACATACTGAGTGTCTGTATTGAGTGTACATACTAGTGCTATACTGAGTGACATACTGAGTGTACATACTGAGTGTCTGTACTGAGTGTACATACTGAGTGTCTGTATTGAGTGTACATACTGAGTGTCTGTACTGAGTGTACATACTGAGTGTCTGCATTGAGTGTACATACTGAGTGTCTGTATTGAGTGTACATACTGAGTGCACATACTGAGTGTACATACTGTGTCTATATTGAGTGTACATACTGAGTGTCTGTATTGAGTTTACATACTGAGTGTCTATATTGAGTGCAGATACTGAGTGCACATACTGAGTGTCTGTACTGAGTGTACATACCGAGTGTCTATATTGAGTGTACATACTGAGTGTCTGTATTGAGTGTACATACTGAGTGCACATACTGAGTGTCTGTACTGAGTGTACATACTGAGTGTCTGTATTGAGTGTACATACTGAGTGTACATACTGAGTGTCTATATTGAGTGTACATACTGAGTGTCTGTATTGAGTGAACATACTGAGTGTCTATACTGAGTGTCTGTACTGAGTGTACATACTGAGTGTCTGTATTGAGTGTACATACTGAGTGTCTGTATTGAATGTACATACTGAGTGTACATACTGAGTGTCTATATTGAGTGTACATACTGTGTGTCTGTATTGAGTGTACATATTGAGTGTCTATATTGAGTGCACATACTGAGTGTCTGTACTGAGTGTACATACTGAGTGTATATACTGAGTGTCTGTATTGAGTGTACATACTGAATGTCTGTATTGAGTGCACATACTGAGTGTCTATATTGAGTGCACATACTGAGTGCACATACTGAGTGTCTGTACTGAGTGTACATACTGAGTGTCTGTATTGAGTGTACATACTGAGTGTCTGTATTGAATGTACATACTGAGTGTACATACTGAGTGTCTATATTGAGTGTACATACTGTGTGTCTGTATTGAGTGTGCATATTGAGTGTCTATATTGAGTGCACATACTGAGTGTCTGTACTGAGTGTACATACTGAGTGTCTGTTATGAGTGTACATACTGAGTGTACATACTGAGTGTCTGTATTGAATGTACATACTGAGTATATACTGAGTGTCTGTATTGAGTGTACATACTGAATGTCTGTATTGAGTGCACATACTGAGTGTCTATATTGAGTGACATACTGAGTGCACATACTGAGTGTCTGTACTGAGTGTACATACTGAGTGTCTGTATTGAGTGTACATACTGAGTGTCTGTACTGAGTGTACATACTGAGTGTCTGTATTGAGTGTACATACTGAATGTCTGTATTGAGTGCACATACTGAGTGTCTATATTGAGTGCACATACTGAGTGTCTGTACTGAGTGTACATACTGAGTGTCTGTATTGAGTGTACATACTGAGTGCACATACTGAGTGTCTGTACTGAGTGTACATACTGAGTGTCTGTATTGAGTGTACATACTGAGTGCACATACTAAGTGTACATACTGAGTGTCTGTATTGAGTGTACATACTGAGTGTCTGTATTGAGTGTACATACTGAGTGCACATACTGAGTGTACATACTGAGTGTCTATATTGAGTGTACATACTGAGTGTCTGTATTGAGTTTACATACTGAGTGTCTATATTGAGTGCACATACTGAGTGCACATACTGAGTGTCTGTACTGGGTGTATATACTGAGTGTCTATATTGAGTGTACATACTGAGTGTCTGTATTGAGTGTACATACTGAGTGCACATACTGAGTGTCTGTACTGAGTGTACATACTGAGTGTCTGTATTGAGTGTACATACTGAGTGCACATACTGAGTGTACATACTGAGTGTCTATATTGAGTGTACATACTGAGTGTCTGTATTGAGTGAACATACTGAGTGTCTATACTGAGTGTCTGTACTGAGTGTACATACTGAGTGTCTGTATTGAGTGTACATACTGAGTGTACATACTGAGTGTCTATATTGAGTGTACATACTGAGTGTCTGTATTGAGTGTACATACTGAGTGTCTATATTGAGTGCACATACTGAGTGTCTGTACTGAGTGTACATACTGAGTGTCTGTATTGAGTGTACATACTGAGTGTCTGTATTGAATGTACATACTGAGTGTATATACTGAGTGTCTGTATTGAGTGTACATACTGAATGTCTGTATTGAGTGCACATACTGAGTGTCTATATTGGGTGCACATACTGAGTGCACATACTGAGTGTCTGTATTGAGTGTACATACTGAGTGTCTGTACTGAGTGTACATACTGAGTGTCTGTATTGAGTGTACATACTGAGTGTCTGTACTGAGTGTATATACTGAATGTACATATTGAGATCCCCCAAGCGCTCATGGTTTCAGTGGCAAAAGGTTGCACACCTGTGTTGTCAACCTTTTTCCGAGTTTCAGCTAGTTTTCCTGTTTGCTGTCATCAATGCTTGCTGCAAGTCATTTGCAGCTGTAATGCAGTGTGTTGAAGAGGCCTTTTCTTCTTGGGGAGCAGGGGAGGGTGAGCTAAAGTGGTTGATATGCAAGCTATCACTGAATGTTGAATTTTGAAAATTAAGCATTGTTTTTCCTCTTTTGGCTAGGAAAGACAAACTAAACAGAGGCTTGTTTCCAGGTGCATCCAGGGAGCATAGGTAAATTAAGTGACTTGCTTATGCTCGCACAGTGTGCAACTGGTGGCTGTGGGATTCAAACCCAGTCCTCTTGGTTTGTAGCTCAGTGTTCTGAACCACTACACTGTACTGCCTCCTTTGTCTATTTACAACTAGCATGGCACTGCTGTAGCATTGCCCCAGCATGGTGTAAATGCTAGATCAGTGCAACAGTTCCCCAGAACAGGGTTCTGTGCTTGCTGGTTACCAAACTAATATAGCATCCCATTGTGTTTTAGTAAACTAAAGCTTGCTTTACAAAGTTAAACATAGGCAGATATTCTATGTGAAAATCACTCCCCTACCCCAAATTTAGTTTAAAACGGCTTAAGCTGAGGGGGGTGACAGTGTCTCTTAAACTACTCCCTGCTATACAAGTTCAGTGCCATCCGAGTTTGTCCCATGGTTTGTAACTTAAAATAATGACTCCCTGGAATTGCAGAAATCAGATTCCAAATTGCCCACTGTCAACAGCTTTTTTACAAAGTCTGAAAAATATTATAGAACTGCAGAGTTAGCAGTATCAAATTAGCAAATGTTAGCAAAAGGAGAAAGAGTTCTGAGAATAGCTATTAGGGATTTTAGACACACACACACACACACACACACACACACACACTCCAATTTTATGGATTTTGGAAAGCCAGCATAAACTTTAGATCTGGACGTCCTACACTTGCACAAAATGTTTTTCTGTATGTACAGCTATTAAGTTAAATACAGATGTCATTTTCCTACATTGTATTTAGTACAGCATCTTAACACATGTAGAAGTAACACTAATACACACACTTCAAACCATCGTGGCCTACAGAGGCAGAAATGTGCTGCTTTGCTATCTACTTGTGGGTCTTTAGGATTTTTTGCTTACAGTAATGTTATGACACCGATCAGTCAAAGGGGCACTATCAACACTTTTTGTATCATATTATTTTTAGGTAAAAACCCACATTTTATGATTGCTTACACTCTCTAAAATTCATGTTGCTGTTTTTCTAAACTGCTTCCTTTCTTAGTGGAACTGTATCACAGTGTGTGAGAGTAAATTTCAGACAAGGCAAATTTACAGGTTTAAAACACACCATAGTGTGATATTTATTTTTCAAAAGTGCGAAAAATAATAAATGAAAACAAAAAACCTGGAAAGAAAATCACTACTCAGCATCAGTAGTTCCTCACAAAATGCAGTCCTGCATCTTGGAGCTCCTAAGACCCTCCTCATCTGCATTCAAGAGCGTGTTTACTGTAGCACCTCTCTCCTCTCTCCTCTCTCAGGGCTGATCCCCACTGGACTGCCTCAACTGAAGTGAACTCAGAGAAGAGGTTTTATATCTTTTTGGTGGGGGTCACCTGGCTTAGCCCTTTCTATTTTCATGTCTGAACATGCTGTTACATGTCTGGACATGCTGTTTTAAAACCAAGGGAGTTTGTTTGTTCCAGGGTACTTCCTGATTCAATTAAAGGTACAGAGTATATCTCCACAGATATTGACTCTCTGTATCTTTGATTCATACTGGCTAAGCATTTTTATAAAGCATACTGCAGTTTTTTGTTTAGCTTCATACAGTAACAGGTTTAAAATATGAATATATGAAAATACCTTAAGGATTCTGTATAACTGTACTAATCATGAAATTATTATTGTTTTATATGGCATCTGAATCCTTTTTATTTAAAAAAAAACTTTATTAACTGTATTTATTCCTATTTAAAATAGCCTTCTTGCTTTTTGTACACAAAATGCACCTATGCACTTTACACAACACTCTCCGGGTGTTTGGCATCATTCCAGGGACTGAATGGATGGAAATGGAAAAAGAATGAAAAGAGAACTAGTAGGAAGTTTAGTAGGGATAGTAAAGAGCTACATTAGGTGGCTGACCTAGGGTAGGGAAAAGAAGAAAAGCAAAGAAAAAAGCATTAACTGTTGCACAACAGAAGTTTTGGTAGCTGGGAAATAAGGAGATAGAAAAGTGGTCCATCAGTCACAGCAAAGGGTGTAGCTTAACTCCACCACAAAATGAAATACATGCTGATGGTGTAATTATACCTAACCTTGTTGTGTTTCAAATCCTTGATCTACTCTTACTGCATACTTCCTGAACATTAGCGACACTCCCAAACACAAAAGTCACTTATGCTGCCATAGTCTTCTCTCATCTCACAACATCTTGGGTGGTCAGACTGTGTTAGAGGTGTTCCCCAATCCAGAAAAGATGCAGTAGGAGTCGATCAAGGAATTTAAAAAGCAGCTGATACCTTTGGAAAAACATGGGCAAACATATGGAAAACATACTATTCAGATGCATTTCAGCCTGAATTTCATACATTTTCTATAGATTTATTCTCTCCATTGTTTATTACTGAAGAAATTCACACAAAAACAAGATCTGTATCCCTTAAAGTTCCTCTGACTCTATAAGTATTCCCTGCTTGAAATCATAATGCTCTGTTGTGACACCATAGTCTGTTGCCAGGGAAATAACTCTGATGTCACAAGAACAATATTATGATATCAGTGCAACACAGAAAAAAATCACCACCTCATAGTTTCAAAATGATGCCACTGGACAAAGTAGATTTCTTTTAGAAAAGTGCAAAATGTGCCACCTCTATTTCTTCATGTAAACAAACATATCTAGACACCCGGTAACCACCTGATGCATTTCGGATCTGGCTGATCCTTTTTCTTTTTTCCAACTTTTTTTCACTCCGGCCGTGGTTCATGAGGACCTCTCTCTGGCAACTGGTCCTTGTCCTGCTCGCCTGAGGCCCCCTATGGACTGTATCTCCTCTCTCTCCCCCCCCACCTGCAGCTGGCACCCTCAGTTTAACCCGCCTGAGGAGGGTAGCCCTACTCCTCTTGGGCTCCTTGCAACTCAGACTCCAACTGCAGGTAGGCACCTGGGGAAGGATACTGGAAGCCCATCTGAGGTGGAACCTGACGGAGGATATGGGGGACCAGTGCCGTCACCTGCCCCATGAGCCGGGTTTTTCCTCTGTTCTTGTTCCACCCCCTCTAGCTTGTGCATGCTCCTGATGCTTGGCACACGGCAACCCTGCCAGCATCAGGCACGCTACTGTACATGCTGCTCCATGCTACTGTGGTGCCTCCAGTCTCCACCAGGGGCTGCCAGAGCACCGAGCCCCCAACACCCTCCCCCTGGGACTGGAGAGCAGCCCATCGGGCACTCAGTCCAGTCCCTTCCCTGCCGACCCCCCGGCACCTGAGCTCACTCCTGAACTCAGGTCGCCGGCATGGCGTGAGGTGTGGCATCCAGCACCTCAACCCTCAGTGCCACCAGGCCTGGCTGATCCTTTTTCAAAAGCATATTATGAAATTACATAGGGAAGAAGCAATAGGAGCTGATGAACAGTCGAGGAACGAATATCCTGTTTTCATGCATCTGACTTCAGTAATTAATAATGGAGATAAGAAACACAGAGCTCATCAGAAATACAGGCTGCTTTGTGTCCAAGTATTATGCTTTTTAAAGTGCCTCTCAAGGCGCCGGTGGCTCTTTAAACAAACATTTTTTCTGCAGTAGTACCAGTATGATGGGCAGTCTGTTTTTCACTTTTAGAAATAAAAATGGAATTCAGACTCAAACTACTAGCTTCATCAGCACATTCCACGGAATATGAGCAATCACAGAATATGTTTTCAAACTAGGGAACGTTTGATGCCTAAATGGTGTGTGCAGAACTAAGTAGGAATATA
The DNA here is from genome assembly GCA_016271365.2 of Neoceratodus forsteri. NCBI lineage: Eukaryota > Metazoa > Chordata > Ceratodontiformes > Ceratodontidae > Neoceratodus > Neoceratodus forsteri. The sequence goes on along the minus strand of CM057451.1, from coordinate 1,142,649,446 downwards.
TATGAAACTTAGATGGTATCATCTTTATAGACTTAAACCTAAGCTGCGCCTTGATAAATATTTGAAATCCATACAGAAAATTCAGTCCAAGAGACAGGGCCTGAAGGCAAGGTTGTTAAAAACAAGTGAAGGGAAATCAACAGTCAAGTCAAAACAGTTAACCTTGCCTGTGCATGTTTCGTAATAGGCAGCTTAAGAACGCATGTAATGATACAGTGCTTATAACATTGCCATTGTTCCAAAAGTGCACACATCATATTTTGCAGAAATGATAATGCAGCGTTTGCGCAGGTAATATTGGGACTGGTTGTAAAACACGTCACTATGCATGTCGACTTTTGTGCAGGCTTCGATGAAGCACTGTGGTGGTCCTGTGAAATCATGTGATGCGATCTTTTCACTTTTTACATTACTAAATACTTTGAGATGAAAGTAAGGGCTCTGATATGAAATTGTTTAATTGAGAATAAACCCACTGAAATAAACTGCCATCAAAAACTAGCTTGGTGATTATAGGAAAAGGTATTTCTGATCCCACAGTGGCAGTGAACATGTAAAATATATTTTGCCTCAGAACAGGGTTATAACATACACAGTATTCATATTAATATTCTTGATGTATCATGCACATATTTATGTGAATTATTTTAGTAAGTTGTATAGGTATCCCTGAGTATTTTTACAATGTAGGAGAGAGTAAAACCTGACAGTTAAATGATTTATTACAGCCACTGAAACACTCTAAATGAAAACAAATCATGTATCTTCATTTTAGTCATTTATCTCCACTTTAGACCAGTCACAAAGAAACCCTTAACCAATGGGAGAGCAACCCGGACCATGTCTGATGACATCACAGTGCCCACCACTGCACTCAGAACAGAGCAGCAAAATCCAACAGCAACAGTTAAATATACATAAAAAGAATTAGCTGCTAATATTGTTGTTTCAGAGAGGTTTTGACACTGACTGCCAGACTCTCTGTCCATGAAATAACAAACACTTCCCTGTATCGTTTCTCATTTCAGGGTTACGAGGCCACACTGGTTTTCGCTGGCCATGGTGAACACTCAGCCAATATGGTGGCTATTATGACAAATTGGTGTGCATCAGGCACAAAGCTCTTCATGAGGAAGATCATAACAACTGACTAACCACTCCATATATGTCCCTGTAACTATTGGGGGCTGTCCGTAAATACATATTTAAACAGCAACTGATTTTTACTAATTTTCTCCAGTCTATTAAAAAGTGAAGCAAATTTGCAAAGATGGAAACAGATAAGATTGTAGTTACAAAATGAGCAAGGCAAGGCAAATTAATTTGTTAGACACCATTGCGAGATGGCTCTGGGCGCCATACAATAAAGCAACAACATACACAAATTTGAATGTTAGAAGATCAGTCAATAAATTGAGAAAATACTGAATTGCAGCTGATCAGATAAATACCGAAACATTTAGTCAGATCCAAAAGCTAAGTTTAAGACCTTAAAAATGTCCACTGACTGGGCTCCATGAACATCCAGAGGAAGAGTGTTCAACAACAGTGGCATGGCAACCCCAAAGGTCTGATCCTAAGATGATTCCAGTTGGGACTGTGAAACTGTGAGGAGGCCCTAATTAGAAAAAAAAAGGGACTGACTGGGGTGTATTCAGACAGAAGATAATTCAAGTAGTCAGGGCCCAGATGGTGTAGGGCTTTGTAAGTCCACAAGCAAATCTTGAAATTGATATGCCGCTGCACTGTGAGCCAGAACAGCTCTTGCAGCAACAGCGTGATATTCCCAGACCAGTGAGTCCCAGCAGTCAACTGGGCTGCCATATTCAGCATTGGCTGCAAATGGCGTACCACCCTTCCAGGTAACACTAGGTATAAAGCATTTCTGCAGTCCAGTCTTGAGGTAACAAATGCATGTCACCAGGTCCGTCAGCTCCAAATAAGATCTGGGCAAAATTACATAGATGGTAAAAAACACTGTGGACTGAAGATGACACCTAATGTTCCAGCATTAGGCTGCAGTCCTCAATGACACACATGTTTCTCACCCTATCCCTAGCTCATAGTGTAGTTCCATTTAAAGATGGCAAAGGGGCATTATCACTATTCATTGCAGCTCCTACTTGACCTGGTTTCACTTGTAACACCTTTATTTTCAATGGGTTGAGTTTGAGTCAGCTAGAGGCCATCCAGTCCTCAGTTTCAGCTAGGCACTAGTCTAACACCGCTAAGGCATTCACCTGATCAGGTAAACAGAACAGGTATGTCTGGGTGTCATCTGCATAACAGTGAAAGCCCAGACCATACTGCCTAATGAGCTCCTCTAATGGCAGCATGTACACAACAAACAGCATGGGAGCTAAGACTTAACCCTGAAGCAGCCCACAGCAGAATGTAACACCTTCTCTTCTGAGATGTTCCCTCCCAACACCACATGGTGCAACATACTGGACAAGTAGGACTCAAACCATAGTCATTTAGTACCTAAAACACCTACCTAGTGCCTCACATGAACTAGCAGCACCCCATTATCCACCAGGTCAAATGCCAAGGAAATATCAGAACCAAGATGGCGCAACATCCGCTGTCACTCACAAAGAGAAAATCATTGAACACCTTGATAAGTACCATCTCAGTGCTATGTTGAGGCCTGAACCTAGACTGGAGAGGCTGATAGATCTTGTAACATTCCAACTGAGACAGATGCTCGACAGTTACCACCTTTTTAATAACCTTCTCTAAGAAGGGAAGGTTTGTAACTAATCTGTAATTTGCCAAATTCTCAGGATCCAAAGATGACTTTTTCAGGCGCAGTCTCACCACCATGAGGGGCATTTAAGTGCAGTCTGTGCCTCTGATGTGCTTAAGTGCAGATAGTGCCTCTGCATGACCTACTGTGTGGATAAATGATCTACAGTGAGGATAAACATGATATCCTCACTGTAGGTCTGACCAGCCCAGAAATATCGAAGTTAATTGCCACAATTTATCCTCACAGGCATTACATAAATATATATATATATATATATATATTCTTTGCAAAAACTTTAACGCACCAGTTAGGGTAACTTAACACCACAAAATTAGGGAAATATGGCGTTAGGGTTTCCAACTCTAATTCTCCCCACCCACCCACCCCAGCAGCAAAAGGAAAACATCAGTGTTTTGGGTGTCCAGAGTCTTGGCAAATCAGTGGCGGGGTCTTCCTTGGGATTGTCAACCCTAATTCTCCCCTTCCCTCAAGGCCATAGCCTCCTGTCCAAAGCACAAGATACAGCCCCAAGTCAGTGCCTCAAAGTGATACACCCCTCAAAGGGGAGAAGTATGTCTTGCCACATGTTGCCAACACAGTTTGTTGTAGCTTTCTTCACGCTGGGCCCTGTATGCCCTGCATGAAGAAAGGACATCATGTGTGATGTTGCTTGCTCAGGGAACGGGGTGGGCATTAGGGCTGATAAACCCAAGGAAGACCCCAGCACTGATTTGTCAAGGTTTAAACAAACTGCAGATTTAAAAGCTATAACTTGTAAGCTACTGTTGCATATATCAAATATTCAATAACCCGACTCAAAGTAGGCAATTTATCATCACCTGTGAGTAGACAGGACGTTCATAATTCACTTATGGCTCTGCCACTCATTAGTTATGGTCCTGCCCCTTTACACTTGAAGAAAAATAGCATATTTTGAGTCAACCCATTGCATATCCTATATATGTATCTATAGATATGCGTGTGTGTGTTATGGGCTGTCTAAAAACAACACATTTATATTTATTGGCAGGTTTTGCCCTCTATGAGCTCATGAATGGTGGAGCCATGAGTGAGGTCTATAGAGGTCAAACTCTGCAGATAAAAATAAATGTGATATTTAAGCAATAAGGCATGACAGGGTGTGGGTTATTGAGGATTTACCCACGCCTTGTGTGGTGTGTCACGAGGTGCAGCTGAGTGACTTAACCACACAAGAAGTGGGTAAATCTCCAATAACCCACACCCTGGAGTGCCTTATTAAAATTATACAATAGACCCATGTGTAACATAAATTTTAAATGTGTTTAGGTATGTTTTTTATAAATGCCATTTCTCAGACATGGGTTATTACAGGATATACCACAGTCATGTGATGTGTTTTGACCAATGAGCGTTACAGAATTTTAATTCCCCATAGTATAATTGTAGTCAGCCTATGGCATATATCATTTATAAAGTGAGAGTGCATTTCTAGCAAGATTAGTTCTTCTAATGAAGATTTAGCTGCTTCTGTTTGATTTCACTGCTCTGTTTTTAATTACAGCAGATGCTGCTGTGATGGCACCAAGCACTGTACAGGCCATTCGAGGATTGGTTGAGCACTCCATTGTGACTAACCGAAAGTGGAAATAAATGCTGATGGCCCACCTAACATTGAAATAAATAATTTATTTCCACTTTAGGCCTGTCATGCATGAAAATAAATGCATTTATTTGCAAAATATTATTCTCACTATCATTGTATAAATAGGGGATATTGCATGGGAATCTGGTGGGCATGCATTTTATTTTCATCTGGAATGTTGACAACAATGCCCTCTTGGCATGAGTGGCACAGCTATGAGTGCAAGGGGCATTGTTGCCTACCTGGCAGAGAAAAAAAAAACTTATATACTAGAGTCCCATGTAATATGAAACAGGTAGGGAAAATGGGCAGACTAGGTGGACCAAGCGGTCCCTATCTGCTGTCACATTCTATGTTTCCATGTCCTTTTTATGCCACTGGGTCCAATCCTTGTAACATACCTGCAGGGATGATAACAGCCTGGTAGGGAGTTTGGAAAAATGAATCATTCCTGCAGGTATCTAATAACATGCTTTATTGAGTTCATGTCAAATTCCACCCAATGGTATAAACATATTTATGCATTAGGCATAGAAACAAAAGCCACTGTATAAATACATTTATTTTCACATATGTGTAATAAATTTTAGAACCCAAAATTTATCATGCATAGGTTGTATAAATGCTAACTGGCAATCACCCCCCCCAAGCTGGCACTACTTTCCCACCAGCACTACAGCACTTACCATTCTCCCCACAGAACCTCCCTGAGTAACACATCATTACTTCCCTTCAAAAGTTTCAAAAGCAAAACTGCAGCCCACAACTCCCCTCCTGTTCCAGCAAGATAAAATACATAAAAGATTACCTTTTTTTACAATATCTCCTATATACTCCCTGTACATACATGTACTCCCTGGAAGACAGGAGAGAGAGAGAGAGAGAGAGAGAGAGAGAGAGAGAGAGAGAGGACATGATTGGACTTTCAAGTACTTGAAAGGTGTAAATAAGGTTGATAAGAAGAGTCTCTTTAAGCTGAGTGGCAACCATAACATGAGGGAGCACAGTCTTAAGCTGGAAGGTGGGAAGTTTAGGAAGGAGGTCAGGAAGCACTTCTTCATGGAGAGAGGAAGGTGGTGGACACTTGGAATGCACTGCCGGAAGAGGTCATCTTATTGAAGACAGCGGGCAGCTTTACAAAAGGCTGGGATAAACATAGGGGGAAGATAAGGATCACGGGTAGGGAGGATGAGAGGAGTGGGGAGGGAGGGCAGGAACATTAGCTCAAGCTGTGGACCCTGCAATACGAGCAGACTTGATAGACCAAATGGCTTTCTGCTGGCTTCTTCTTATACTCCCTCCTCTCAGCTCACAGCTGCTCCTTACCTGCACCTCTGCATCAAATCTCAGTATAACGTTACACATTAGAAACCTTATTTTTATACACATTTCATAAGCAGTCACCTTCTTTTCCCAAAAGCAACTTGTTAATGTGGAAACCACAGTTCCCCGGCTTGGTACTCTGTTCTGACCATGACCGTTAACCCATCGATGGCATCTGCCTACATGCTCCTGGTCTGTTGACTCCCTCTCTTATCCGTAACTGAGAGCTCCATTCCAGTTTCTTCTTCACAGCTCACAAGACCACAGAAACAAAACAGTTCATCTTTTTTAAACTGCCATTACCAAACCACCCTTACCAGCGCTACTTTCAAGCAGCTACACTAGCTCCCCAACTCCAACCTTATGCTTGCTTACTAGTCCTGCCCACAGCAAAATGCAGAATCAACCAGATATCTGTCTGTTTGTCTCTCTCTCTCTCTCTCTCTCTCTCTCTGTCTACATTTCATACACGGAAAGATGAAAAATAAAACTAAATCTTACTATGACCCTACAAGTTCAAAAGCTGTTTGAACCCATAGAGGTGGTAGTAAAATTATGTTTTTTCATCCTTCAATATTTAAAATGTAAAATTGAATGAATACTGTCTTTATTAGGAAGCTGACTTTTTTCATCACCAAATGGTTCAATTTTCCCTAAATACTGTACACCATTATTTTTATGTTGCTGCACATGTTGTGAGAGAGGCAATGTAACCTAATGGTTTGAGTGCTGAGCTGTGTACCTAGTGGCAGGTGGAATGTCTCTCTCTTTCTCTGCTTATTCTGCCTCAACATTCCTTACCCTCCCTCCAGCTCTCTTAGCTCATCCAATGCCCCTAATACTTGACACCACTGTCATGTCTTGCAAAGAGCCCATGTGAATGGAAGTCACTACATCAAACTAAATTCCCTTTCCTTCCTAGTTATAGTGAATTAAATATAATTAGGGACTTGGTGTCTTTAAAATACAAACTCTGTTTTGGTTTTAGCCTATTGTTCTGACCTGTAGTAACTCACTGCCTTAGACACTGAAAGGTAACTGGTTTCATTCTAAAACAAAGAAAACATTTGACTGCACAAAGGATGTTGTATTTATGCATGCTGACCTAACTAAATCACCTGTATCAATCAATCAATCAATCAATCAATCAGTCAGTCAATCCATCCATCCATCTGTCCCATCCATCCATCTATCAATCTATCCATCCATCCATCCATCTATCCATCCAACCATCCATCAATCCATCCATCCATCCATTAATCTATCCATCCATACATCCATCCATCATCCATCCATCCATCCATCAATCTATCCATCCATCCATCAATCTATCCATCCATCCATCCATCTCTCCATCCATCCATCCATTCATCAATCTATCCATCCATTCATCCATCCATCCATCCATTTTACTAGCATGGCTCTGCTTTTGCAAAAATACAAAACAAAACAAAAGGCATGAAGTTATATACACTTCAAATACACATACTTTATAGAACAGTACATTTGAGATTTGGCTAAAATAGCTAGAAATACATATAAAAATAGAGATATATAAAAATGTGCAATAAAACAAGAAACCACATATATGCTCAGGGTTGCATTAATTTTCAAGCTTTGTAGCAATCTACTTTTACTATATATTCAAAAGTTTTTTTTGTTTATGTTACAGTCATTATGAGCTAACAGGAGCCTTTTAAGAATAAGGAGACAATTATAACCTTAACCAACTTGTAAATTTCTTGGAATTTCTTTGCACTATCTAGTTGGGAGGAAAGAACAAAAAATCACCAGTAAGACTATCCTTAAAACCTACTATTGTGTTTTATATTCTGGGCTGGGGTCCTGCCCTGTATTCTAATAAAATTAATCAATTAGATGAATGAGAAAAAATTTAGAATAAAATGAAACGTATTATACATTAAAAGAAAACTCTGAGATATATAGCAGTCTTCTTCTTCCCTGTTTAGTCTTGTTTCTTTTCAGATTTGGTTGTATTATGCAATTCTCATAAACCACAGAGCATCTCATTAATGATTGGAGACACACATAAAGTTCTGAGGTTCTAAAAGGTTCAGATAAGCCATATTAAGTTTTGATAGTTACCTGAAATGTGTTCAAATGTTCTGAACCTTTCAATGCAAAGTACAAACATAGTTTAGACAGCAGTGTCCACCCTTAAGTGGCTGTCAGTGAAGGAAAAGATAACTAAATCTAAGATGATCCGAAAACAACTTGGAGTGATCATACTCTACCTCCAGCCTCCTTTTGCATCTTTCTACCACCAACAACCAACTCCAGACTTCTTACTATTTATTTATTTGGAAACTGATGACCAGGAAAGACACACTAAGCTGAGGCTTATTTCCAGGTGTGACCCAGGGTAAGGGAACAGGGGATACAAAATAAAATACACAGCACAGGCACACTTCACGGTTACAATAAAGAACAACCCAAGAACAAGAATTAATTACAGGAGTAACTCAAAATGAGCAACCAAGGTAGAAGCAACAAAGTAAGTCATTTCAGCCACTCCTACACTGGGGCAGCAGGCAAATGCAAGGGTAGCAGTCAAGTAGAGGGAAAGCAGGAGCAGAGGGAGGAAAGGATACCTGAGGGAGCCAGGGGGAGGCAGTAAAGTGCAGGACAAAGGGCAGTTGGTTCCAAAGTGATGGGAGATGATAGCAAAATGCTGATTGGCCAGCAGAGGAGTATGGTTGAGGAATGGCAGAGGTGTGAGGATCCCTGGGAGGGGGCAGGAGGCAGAGGGGATAAGAGAGCAAAGGAGAGGTATGAGGGAAGGGACCCAAACCAGTATTTGGATATGAATGAGGCATAGGGGATCTGAGCAGGATAAAACTGGGCAGGCTGGATAAACCAATGGTCTTTTTCTGCCAACACCATCTATGTTTCAGATTTTCAGTTAACACAGCCACAAGAATAGGTCAGTGCCAAGGTGCCAAGTGTGGAGGGACTGCTCTGGCATACTGACAGCCCAGGTACAGTATGTGCTCCAAGACTAGGACACTAGGAGATAAGGCTGGTGGGAAGGGTATAAGAATGTCCATGTGTCAGTTCTTCCCCCGGAGGCTGGGCTGCCAAGCCACGCTCTCTGAACAACATCTAGGGGTGGCCAGTGGAAGGGTTGTTAGTAGTCTGGGTGAACATGAGCTACTGAAGCACCTCCCTCCCAGCACTGTTTCAAACTTTGACTGGCACTAGCGGGGGTTAGAACATAAGGGGTTAAACTCCATGACTGACCACAGCATGAAGGGCTCTAGCAATTGTTGCCCATACTAAACCTGCACTCCGAAAGATCCCCTCCCACAACAGTGGCCCTCCAGCACTAGTCCAGACTTAGCCACTCCTGAATAGGCCATGGCAAAGCTAAAATGATAAGGCACCCTGCCACTGGGGGTAAGCTGAGGGTGGTTTGTAATACCAGGCTGTTTGGGTCTACAGCTGGAGAAGGGGTACCCAGCAGAATTATGAGGAGACCATGAGTGGGCAGAGGGAGAGATGAAGTCCCAAGATAAGCTCATTTGGAGGAATAAATAGGAAGAAAAACTTCAGGAATGTTCATATTTCTTTGGAAAAAGGAGTTTCTGTGATAGAATCTGTGAGTGCGGAATGAATGCATTTAACTCAGACTGGTCAATTTTAGGGTAAGTGTAGTAATTTACAGATTTCTGCATGCAGGAACACATTATATAATGCCTACCTAGTTTCAGGTTGTTTTGATTGCTAATGACGGTATTTTGCTTGTTGAAAAAATGTTATGAGAAGGAACTTATTATTGTCAGTTTAAAGCAGTGTGTGTGTGTGTGTGTGTGTATAGGTATGTGTGTGTGTATATGTGTGGTGTGTGTGTGTGGTCTGCAAGTGTGTGTGTTTTGAGACAGAGCATAAGCATCATTATAAATCTGTCTGAGAAATAATTATCATTTCCCCCTGGTTCTTGAGGTGAGTTTCGCATTCTCCAGGCAGAATCCATTTTCCTGAACAGTAAGGAGCTTTGCTATGATACCTTTCATCTAGTTAAAACAGAAGTGAGGTATAGATGCTCTTTAAAGATGGGACGGGGGGGCTCAATTTTTGTATGAACATCAGAAACATTCATGCCAATACATTAGACCACCTAAAAGGTGGCCTAAGCATTGTGTGCATCTGCTGCGACTTGCGGTAAAACAGAGGCCCTTTAATGAGGCATGTGTCAATATTTATGCAAGTGTCATTATTTTACCGTAAAACATTTGGAACTGTTGTAAATGCAGCACAACATTTGAATATAGCACTCAAATGCCGTGACACATTTATGATGCTACAGTCACTGCCCACACTCATGAACGGCACCCGTGGCATCATAGCTGAAAGTCCAGTCAGGGATCTCCCATCAGCTAAAAACATCAGAGTTGGCATCAGCACATGCTGGTTACAAAACATTCCAGAAATGTATGAATTTTAAGTCATTTCTTTCTTTAGTACAGAAGGCATTTGCAAAAGAACCCAAACATTGTCCCCCAGAGTTCATCTGCTCAGGATGCTTGATTAAGGAACTGTAGACATGACCCCATTCTTGTGATATCACAGTGCTGCTGGAATGATTGTGACATCACAAGTGGAGTATTACAACTTCAGTTAAATCTTCTAGGGCAGCTGAACATGAAGGGCCAATGATCTTGTTTTCATGCAGATCATCTTAGTAATATAGAAAGAACAGTTTGAAATCCTAATGTTGTGTAATTTACTTGGGTTGATCCCAACGGTGATCTTTTGTAAATTGTTGGACCTCCTCTTTTTTTATTAAGCTTTTTTACTTCTTCCTGGTCTCAGCCCGGGGGAATCCTTTCCTTCTCCGGCCTTGTTGGCTGGGCCCTGACGTACCGGTTACCCAGCGTCAAGATGCACGATACCAGGAGATTGTTTGTCTTTGGTTTTCTCCTGGTTTGTCCCTACCCTCTGAGGTTGCCGATGCGAAGGACTTACATCCAGATGTATGGTGTGCTTGTGCATGCTACCATCAAGCATCCACAGTGCCCTCCCCACCCAACTCCCTTGAGGAACCACTGCACCTTACCACCCGTGCTTCCACAGGCGGCAACACTTGTGGGCATTGCTGCCTGGTAACCCACCCACCCCTGGAGGAGGACAGCATCCTTTGGAATGCTCAATCCTACCTCCCCTGGCCAACCCATGTCCGTTCCTGAACCTGCGTCACTGGCATAGCGTGAGGTGTGACATCTAGTGCCTCAACCCTCAGCGCCTCTGGGCCAGCCTCTTTATTAAGCTTTTTATTTACTTGAATTCTTTCTTTCTTTCTTTCTTTCTTTCTTTCTTTCTTTCTTTCTTTCTTTCTTTCTTTCTTTCTTTCTCTCTCTCTCTCTCTCTCTTCTTTCTCGCCCTCTCCTCCTCCCTCCTTCCTTCCTGGAAAGACATACTAAGCTGAGGTAGCCCTACCCAGCTGGGGTGAAATGTAAGGCTCAGTCACCATGTTTCCAAGTGTATCTGTTTCAGCATTTTTGGAACTGCCATTCAATCCTGTTAGCATGTCTGTTATCAGTCTCTTTTTGCCTCGCTATTTATGTATTTCTTCTATGGGATATTCTGTGCTTGGAAATGCATTAACAATATGTAAGTGCAACATATCCTTTGTAATTGATGAATACTGGTTTATATAGACATTGTATGGAGTGTAGAAGGACTTTTAAGTTGGCGGGTGCACTGGTTTTTGTTCCGAAGCTTATAATAACTTGTTTCCAGATGTCTTTGCATGTGTGTGTGTGTGGGGTGGGGTGAGGAAGATAATACTGTAAGGAGAATGATGATCAGTGCATTAATGAATATGCATCAACAACAGTCAATGGCAAGTAATAGGGTGCAAAAAAAAGGTGCAGGGTACAACCCATTACAAATGTGCAGGAACAAGTGCAATATACAGTGCAGTGTAAAACAGTACAGCAGGTGCTCATGGTAGATAAAGTTGCAATGGGACAAGTGCAGAAAACTATCCCAAATGGGGCATTGCTGTGTGGGTGGTGGGGGATTCAAAGAGCATATCAGCTTCATGAGCAAGTTATGGGAGGAGAGTGCAGGGTGGCTACTAAGGCTTGGCGTCAGAGGCAGTTGCAGGAGGGAGTTGTAAAGTTAAGAAGAAGGGGCTTAATGGGGAAGGGGGAAGAGGCTGAGCAGAGTGGCTGGACAGGGGAAAAGAGGACCAGAGTTTAGGGAAACTGGCCAGCAGTAGATGTCCTAGGAGGAGGGACAGGGAGTGGGAAACAGTGCTACAGAGGGGTTAGGAGATGAGGGAGGAGGAGAGAGAGAGAACCAAGCTAGAAATGTATACAGCATTAAGTGTTGAATACATTGAAGCTAATTATTAAACAAAATTAAATATAAATAAATGCAATAATCACAATTAAAAACAAGTTTTTACCTAAGATTAAAGAGAGATCCAAACTGAAACATAGAAACATAGATTTTGTCAGCAGAAAAGGACCCTTAGACCCATCCAGTTGGCCCCTTGTCCCCGCCTATTCCATCACCACTGATCCTAGATGGTCATAGGTATCACTCCCTCCCCCCGTTCCTCTACTGAATATGCCCCTGTGCCTATCTCATGTACGCTTGAAGCTCCTCACACTCTTTGCCCCCACTGCCTCCTCTGGCAGGCTGTTGCAGTCATCCACCGCCCTTTCTGTGAAGAAGTATTTCCACAAGTCTCTTCTAAACTTCTCCCCTTTAGCTTTATTGCATGCTGCCTTGTTCTGTCTTCCTTTATCTGAAATAGACCTTCCACTTGCACCTTGTTCACTACTGCGTGGTACTTGCAGGTCTCAGTCATGTCCCCTCTCACTCTCCTCTCTTCTGGGCAGTACATGATGAGTTCCTGCAGCCTTTACTCGTATAGCTTCTCATGCAACCCCCTTACCATCTTGGTTGTGTTCCTCTGTAACATATTCACCTGTTCAATATCCTTGCAGAGATGTGGCCTCCAGAACTGGACACAGTACTCCAGGTGGGGCCCTCACCAGTGAGTGATACAATGGCAGCACCACCTCCCTCCTCCTGCTAGAAATCCCTCTCCCAATGCACCCCAGAATTCTGCTAACCTTTCTAGCTGCTTTGTCACACTGCCCGGCCACCTTGAGGTCATCAGATATGATGACTCCTAGATCTATCTCTTGCTTGGTGACTGTAAGCTCCATTCCCCCATCGTTTACTCAGCCCCTGGGTTCTGCAGCACTAAGTGCATAACCTTGCATGTTTTGGCATTGAAATCCAGTTGCTACCCTCTAGACCAACAGTTCTCAAACTTTGTCACAGTGAGCCTCCTCTAAGCCATGAAAAAGATCTTGAGCCTCCCCTAAAATACTGAAATATTTTTGGGCCTCCCCATAGAAAAATAGCCTACTCTTCACAGTACATCAGGAATAAATTGAAACCTCATGGCATAGCTTGCTTTCATGTTATTAAGCTTATTGTACCCCACCTCCCAAAAGGACAACCTACTTTCTCCAATATTTTGACTTCAAACCATTGCTGCCCTTACTGCAATACCTTCATGGGTCAACTGCTTTGTCTGTTTCTCCTCTAACTGGAATAACCTTCCTGCCGACCTCTGCATCTCCCCCTCACCCTGCTCTTAAGCAACTTCAGGGATCATTTTGCTCCCCTGCCCTATTCCTACTACCTGTATGGTTAACTCTTGTATTTGGACAGTTCTGCTGCCAGTCTAATTAATCGTTGTTCCTTGCGTTGTTGGTTTATTGTTCGTAATTTGTTTGCACTTTCATTCATTTTGTATTGCTTGAGTGTTTTGCAGTTACATTTTGAATTGTATTCTCTCATACCCTTCCCTGGAACACCTGAAATAAGCCATGGCTCAGTGTACAGTACTTTCCCTGGTCACAGACTTGTGAATAAATACATCCATTCACCTACTATTATCCTCTTTCAGTTTGTCTTATCCCTTCACTCAAACTCTATAAAGTTCAAAATTTAAATACAGTACTTTTTCAAGACTTTCTTGAGCCTCCCCTGGAACAGGTTGGGGCCTCCCCAAGGAGGCTGGCCTCACCATTTGAGAACTCCTGCTCTAGACCAATCCTCTAGTTTCCTCAGCTCACTTTGCATTCTTTCCACCCTTTCCTGTCAACCCTGTTACAGAGTTTTGCATCATCCACAGAGAGACATGTCTTACCTCAAGCTCCTCCGCAATGCTTCTTATGAAAACATTGAAGAGGACTGATCCCAGCATAGAACCCAAAGTTACTCTGTATCTATGAAGATAATTAAGATTAACTGTATCTCTAGCATAATGAGTTGCTACTTAAACAAATTGTTACAGAATTACTTATACACTTCAGTCATGCCCATCACTGCACGCTCACTCTTCTAAAGAAATAGAAAGAATGTAGCTGTTTTAAACGAGGCTAGGTATTAAAGCTGGACCTCCTCCTACCTTAAAATCTGCATGAGGATGTCCAATCCCGAATACTAAAACTTGGTTTTGAATAGAAAGGGAACATTGTTTAACCAGGAGTAGCACACTAAGCCAAAGCTTGTTTCCAGATGCAACCTGGGAGCACAAGTAAATTAAGTGACTTGCTCAGGATCACACAGTATGCACCTAGGCAGCTGTGGGATTCAACCCCAGGTTTCCAGATCTGTAGTTCAGAGCCTTAAGCCACTGTGCTATGCTGCCTCCTACAGATGACTATTCAGATGTAACCACTAGAGAAATACTATATTATTGTTATCATTATTACCAGGTTGATACAGCTCAGTTTTTTTCTCTTGTTTCCCCCTTCCTTTCTTAGGTGCCTCTGTAGCTGCACATTCTTTTTAGCCGGGAGGAAGGGGGAAGGGCAATCACTGCAACCAACACCAATGCCACTTTCTGGCTGGCCAGCAGGAGGTGCCTGACTGCTGGGTGGTATGCCCACTCCTCTGAGAATTAGGAGCGTCACTGTTGTGGCAGCATTGGTACCTATCAGTTCCAAGACCAGGTCTGGGTGTGAACCCAGGTCTCTCAAACAGTAATATGAAGCATGGAAACTAACAGTAATTAACGGGAGGTAGTTTGGCATAATGGTTAGAACTAGCAGTACTGTGAAACTAGATATTTAGGTTTGAATCCCACACCCACCACATAGTCACTGTCTGACCTTGAACAAGTCACTTAACCTCTTTATAATTCTGGTTTGCATTATTATTACTCATGTTGTAATTATGCATTACAACTGGCCTTATGTAATTGTGAACTGTCAGTCACACACACAGTTCTTAACCCCACGGGATAATCTCACAATTCAATTAAAAATGTTACCCAGTAATTGTAAAAAAAAAACATGATCTGGTGTGTGTAACCCAGACTTTTGTACACACCCTTGGTGTGAGATGCTTTTATGAACTCCTCAAGCTTTACTCTCGGGGTTACTGTAGCATCACACACCTTGGGTGTAAATAAAATTCCTGGTTACACACACCAACCTAGGTGTTATTCTCTATGTAATCTTCCTCTACTTTATCTCTAGGCTGTTCGGTGTTGCATGAGCACACAAGATGGCCACAACAATCTCTCCCCCCTTCATCCTCTGGATTGTAAACTGTTTTGAGATACAGTTTGTAGGAGAGGTGCTATATAAAACATTTCCTCCTATTTGATTTTAGATTTTCAAGTGCATAATGAATAGCAACATACTTTTATACTCCATAACTGATTAATCATCCAACGCAAGTATAGATGGAGAAACTGAACAGATGGGCAAGGTACCTTTCCCATATCGCACTGCATGTCTAATTATTTTTGACAACAAATAAGGCGCTATGTTTATGGAAATAATTTTTATCAAGGAGCACATGTTCCCATGCACACATGAAATGTCAAGTTCAGCTCTCTACATAGCCGTCAGTTACATAAACAATGTAAAAAAAAAGATCTGTTTATTTATTTACAAGCTGGTGACTGGGAGAGGCACAATGAGCCATCCTGCGCTGCAACCGGTGCACCAGCTTTTCATTACATGCCCATATCTTTACCACTAATCAGATGATTTTCCTTTCCTTCACCTTTGTCCCCTGACCTTCCGTCCTGATGATCAAGGCTATGGAGGCCATGCCTTTGCTCAGGCTGTGAGTGAGGGTGAGCGTCTGTCTCTGAAACTGATACCAATTGCACTCTATGATAAACCAGAAAGGGGTGGGGTTTTCAAGCACCAAACAGCCTGCACTCCTCCCCTGCTGAAACTGGGAGCCATAATCTTCAGTTCTGCAATGTGTGTAGCCCCCTGCTAGTCACACTGTAGTATCCTGTTGCTCCCTTGTGAACCCATCTCTCCAAGAGGGCTGGCATGATGTACTGCCACCATGCTATGGTGCCAGCTCTGCAACAAGATAGCCGATATTTCATACGTAAGATATATAAAGCAAGAGTTTAACTAGCAGTAAAACTGATCTACTATTACCATTTAATGGGAGGAATTGTTTATCCAGAAAAGGAACACTAAGCTGAAGCTTGTTTCCAGGTGTGACCCGGGAGCACAAAGAATTTAAGTGACTTGCTTAGGGGCACACAGTATGCAAGTGGAGGCTATAGGATTCAAACGCAGGTATCCAGGTTTGCAGTGCAGAGCCCTAAACTACTGCACTATATTGCTTCCTTTTCTGATTCATTAGATGAGGCCAGCATATAATCAAAATTATTTGCATTAAAATGGACAGCGCCTTTCAGAATATTCGGCAAACAGGCACAAGCTGCGGGGGTCGATCTGACAATAATCCACTCCCCTTCATGCCAATGTGTTGTTATGAAATACAGTGAGATCATTTAATAACTAATTTTGTAAAATCCTGGACGTTTATCAGAGGGCATGCATTTTATTTTGGGTGGCCATTCCTGGATAAATACATAAGCAGTGTGGTTACTGTCTGGTAATCTCATGGATGCAAAGAAATCTAGAGGCTGAATTTCAATCATCTGTTTTATAACATCATGGTACTGTACCAATGAGTAATGGAATTTAAAGACAAAAAAAACCAAAAACTAGTCTTACAAGCAATAAACCCCAGTTGGATCGTACCTAATATTCTATCGACATACAAGAAATGTTCTCTTATGTTGTACCCATGGAAAAATGAAAGGGCCCTAAGGGAATAGGTGGAGTCACTGATCTGAGCTATCTCTGCTTGTATTATGTTATTCTAAATTTGCAGCTTCAGCAGAACACATTTGCACAAAGATTCCCCTTTGAAGGGGACGAGTATATATACTAACTGTCAAAACACAGTGCCCGGCTGGATTCTTAAAATCAATAAACTGTTAAAAGGAATAAACTTCCTTAGTATCATGGTTATGCATTAAGACCTGCCAATCTGCTCTTTTAAACTATAGCAGTGTTTTTACATCATTAAAGAAAGTGAGGTGGGCCACTAAATTCAGATTACAGACCCACTAGAGGTGCAGGCAGCGCATCTCTTGAAGATGATCTAGGTCCAATCTCCGGTTACCTCACACATTCTTTTTTATGTTTACTTGCTAAATGCATGCCAACATATTGGTACAGAGCTTGAGGTCTGTAGGGGAGTCAGGCTGTTAGCCAGTGATTGACGGAAACATCAGCCACTCCCACTTGCCAGCCAATAGTGCAGTGGGTCTCTGGGTTCATTTGAATTTCTCCATGTGACCATTTGTGCAGGGAGCTATAGACTACTGTGCAGCAGAATCAGCCACGTCACTGCCTGCCGACAGCGTCCTGTTATAAGCTGGATGTGATTTCTTGATTGAGGTGTCATTCTTGCTGTGAGGGCTCAGGGCTGTGCTTCTTTGGGTGAGGTGTCAGTCTTGGTGACAGGCTGATATGCAGCCAATATGGAGCACCATGCCAATACCCCTAAGGGCTGCAGTCCATCATGGCTTCAAGTGGTAGTTTCAAGCAAAGCTCTCTGCAGGTTACAATCCACAGTGGCTGGTGGTAGTTTTAAAGTAGGGGTGACGATCCACCATAGCCAGTGGCATATTTCCAATGAGGCCTTCCAGGATTTGATCCACTGTGCCTGGTGGCTTATTTTCAATGAGCCACTTGGGGTCCTGATTCACCGCATCTGGTGGCATGTTTTCAATGAGTCCTCTTGGGCTCCAGTCCACCACACCCAGTGGCATGTTTTCAATGAGCCCTTTGGGGGTTCAGATCCAATGCACCTAGAAGCTTATTTTCAATTAGCCCTTTTGCTCACTGAACCTGCTAAAATGTTTAAGAACTGTGACTCAGTGAAAGAAGAGACTATCTGATGGACAGAAGCAACTATCCCCAGGGAAGAAATGACATTAGAACATTCCTTCAAGGAGGAGAACTTGTATCAGTTTGATAAGTGAAAGGATACTGAGGATTTTGTGGTTTCAAAGTAAGAAGTCCACATGTTTATTTTATTCTTTTGGTAACTGGGTAAAGCCCACTAGGCACAAATGCCTCTTTTCAGGGGCAACTTGGGTGCACTGGGTGGCTAAGTGACTTGCTCAGAATCACACAGTATGCAAGTGGAAATTGTAGGAATCAAACCCAGGTTTGTTGGATGTACCAAGCTCATTCACAGCTTGTTACTCTAACCTCTAGGCTACATTGCCAACCCAGGAGCTCTGTATGCTGACAAACTCTGTATCATCTTTGGGCTCAGAGGGGTCTGAGTGCTTGGTGTTTGATAAAGGCAGAGCAGATGGACTTAATCGGGAAAAGCAGGTTGCCCGTGCTGTTGGCAATCAGTGAAACTCAATTTGTGGACTCCAGGAGCTCTCGGTGAAGGGCCTGTGGTTTCCCAACACCTTATGGTGAATAAGGAGACCCCAGCGGTAGTTGCAGTTATTAAATGGTAGTAGTCATTCAGCCTATGTGCGACTTCTAACATCTGGAACAGCAAGCTGCATAAGCATGCGCAGCACAGCTGTCACAGGGGATATTCCACCCCCTGCAGGCAGCAGCTTGCCTCTGTGCGTGGTAGCTTTGGTGGGCTGCAGTATGGTGAGTCCAGCGAACACACAAATACTGCCACCCACCACAGTGACTGTGCATGGGACCCCAGGATTCCTCTTGTGGTATCTATATGTGACTAGCTTAGGAAAGTTAATAACAGTTCACACGTTTTTTTTATTCTTAAATTTATAGAGTAATTAATACCTGTTAGTGATGTTGTGCTCTTACTCACCAAACAGATAAACACACATAGCACTGCATGTGCACTATGGGAATGACAGTTTGCTCTCCCCTCATCACCAAGCTGGATGACAATTCTTTTTTTTCTTTTTTTTTTTTTAAGTTGCAGTTTCTCCCCAGTTCCTGCTGGCTATCTCTGACGTCCCTCCCATGCTGTCCCCAAGCATCAGACCCCCTCCTCTATTGCCCTCACAACTTACCCATCATGGCATGGGGTTGGGAGCTACTCGACCCACCAACACATATCCAGCATGGGAGGTGTCCTCTCGGGGTGGTGCTGCGGGGAAGGGGGGACTGTTATCATCCTGCTGTGGCGGGAAGCATTTTCCATTTTTCCTGTGCAGCAGTGAGCGTGCAATGCCACCAGTGATGCCCAGCATGCGCGTCCACATGCTGTACGTCGGGCAGCTGCTCTACCTCCCCTCCCACATTATGGGACCTGGCATGCCAGCCCCCAGCCACCACTAGGGGTCAGGCAGGTGCTGGTCCATGTCCCCACTCTCCCCGGAGAGGAGAGCTGTCCTCTGATGCTCAATCCTCTCCTCCCCGCTGACCTCATGACCTAACAGATTGTGAATACGTGGGTCACCAGCATGGCAGGAGGTAAGGCAGTGATGCCTCAGCCCTCCATGCCGCTGGGCCACCGTAAATTTTTCATGGTTTTTTTTTGGATGATCATTTCACAGCATTTATCCTCCTTTACAGCTGGTAGAGTGTGCAGCAGCTTGGCTGGCCAGCAAGAAGATTGCTTGTGCACCAAATGGCTGGCAGTGGCACCTCCCCCTGAAAGACTTTGAGTAGCACCTCAATGAGACATACAGCTTCTACTATCCAGACTTAATTATATAAACAACATGTGATAGGGTGTGAGTTGTTTTAAATATACTGCAGTTACAGGTGCTGGAATCATGAGGCAAAGCCAAGTGCAGCCTGTTATAGATACATGTATAGCCAGCTGGTATACCATTCCAATGGCGACTTAATATCGCCATCGTCATTACAGTGACAGCGGGTTGCCACATGGCACTTTTGCGACCTGGGCTTCAGAACGCTGAGTGGTTTGGGCATTTGGGAGGAAGTGGGATGTTTTGGTGCATGTTATGAGAGTGCTCCTGTAGTAAAGGGTGACTTCTCAGCATCTCAGCCTCCTGTCTTTTGTTCCTACCTCTACCTCTGTGCAAGCTCTCACCATTAGTACTCCCTGTCACCATTGGTGTGACTCAGAGATGGTTATATTAATTTGGGTGTGAGGGGGGCAAAGCCCCCTGCAATACACTAGTTTTCTGTGTCTTGTTATGTGGGGTAGCATAGGATATGCTGGAGTGTGTGGGGTACTGTTTGACTACTTTTTTCATGTTTTTGACCCTGGTGCACTTCTTCCGTATTTTCGAGAGCACAGGTTCCCTATCAAGGCATTTGCCATTGGCACAATGGTGGAACTGTAATTGCCATTAGAAATATTTTTATCACATCTACATGGGTGAACCTAGCCAGCTGAGTATTGGCTCCTAGTATAGCCTAAAGGTTAGAGCAATTCATTTGGTACATTCAGGAGATCAGGTTTTGATTCCCACAGCCTCTACTTGAGTACTGCATGACCCTCAGCAAGTCACTTAAACTCCCTGTGCTCCAGGGATGTACCTGAAAATGAGTTTCAGACCAGTGTGCCCCTGCACTCCCCCCCAAAAAAGTAAAATAAAACTGTAGAGTATATTGCTGCGATTCTAAAAT
Source organism: Neoceratodus forsteri (assembly GCA_016271365.2). Taxonomy (NCBI): domain Eukaryota; kingdom Metazoa; phylum Chordata; order Ceratodontiformes; family Ceratodontidae; genus Neoceratodus; species Neoceratodus forsteri. The sequence continues at coordinate 1,142,628,811 of CM057451.1, read as the reverse complement.
GGAATTGCTATTTGCAAGAATGAGATAATAAAAAGTAACAACAGTGAAACACAACAAAAGACTACTGTTTGAAATATGAAAGTGGAACTATTATTTCCTGTTTCTGGGATGGGAGGGGGGTCTTTACACTGTGACACTAGTGAGATGCTTTAAAGTGTTTTTTTGTTGGCGTTCCTTGGAACTTTCAAGGAACCCTTTTTATAGTATGTGGTTGTGCTAGATAAATTAATTTATCTTCTCTGAGTAAGCAGAATGACTTTATTAATAAAACTTGCAAGCAAACTTTAAGGCATTAACCAATACAATGTTTATTTTGTTAGCAAAGTGTTAGCACTTACCTTGCATCTGTGTTGCGGTCTGGGAACCGAAAGGATTTGGGTTGCTTAGCGTTGCTCGAGGGTTGGGCGTGGATGCTCCAACCCTCATAGTTGTCTGACGGTATCGTTCCAGCTCACTTATACGGTCTGAGAACAACGGTTTTGCTTGATCTTCCAACTTTTGCCTGTGCCCTTAAACAATGTACAGGGGGAAAAGGTAAGCAGAGTACTTCAAACCAGTGAAGAACTAATTAGAGAAGATTACTGAAATGTCTTTAGTAAAGGAATATTTTCATTTAGGCATGAAGAAATTAGTCTTAATTAATTAATACCTGTCTTTTGGGAAGAGTTAGCAGTGATTTGTAAAATATTATACAGTGTCAGTTAATTTTTAGCTAGATTATGTATACAAGGGGATTGTTCATAGCTATATGCACGTCCTAAGAATGCTACTGTTGGCCTGTCTGCGTCTTAAGAAACCAATTCTCTCTCACTGAAAAAACCCACATGTTCCCACTTTGCAAGACTGGTTTCAGTATATGGGCAAACTAGCCTTCAATGAAAAGCTCAGTTTCATTGCTCAGGAAAAGGCAGACAGATTCAATTCTCTTTGGAGACCCTTTCTTAAAATTCCTAGAATCTGACTGATTATAGATATTGAACACTCATTTATTTCCTGAATATTCTATACCTCTGCTTGAATAGCTGTTATACAACAAAAACATATAGTCTATTGTTTTGTTTATATATACTGTACTGTTTCATATACAGTGTAACTCTTTTTAAACTTCAAAAAAAATGTACAAAGTAAAATAAAAAATAAAATATTATATCTATATTTCCCAATACTTTTTAAAATATTTTGGGGTAGGGGACTAGACTATTAAATGATTCATTTCCAGTTGTTTTCTCTCTCATTGGCTGAGACAAATAATGTTACAGATGCCCCTAGATTAATGGATGCTGTTAATGAGATACAGGAATGGGGATTTCCAAGCTTCGTTCTAGTTGCAAATCGAGGCACGACAAGTCTTAGATGTTCAAGCCTTTGATATTTTACAAATACTGGGCCTCTGAAGATGTTTTTTTTAATTATCAGTTTAGCACCTGCAGAACTGTTTGTCTTATGAAACACTTTCTTCAGTTTTGCACATTGGAGGACACTTTCTGTGACTTGTGAAGCGCATCTCCTTCTGTTAACAATAATTCCCTTCCAAAACCAGACTAAAGACTTATGAGAAATTACTGCCACTTCCCCATACAAACTAAATGAAAGTGTGATTTAAAAGATAGAATGGTTTCTCTCTGACTGCAAGTTAAAAGTTGCCCTGAAATGCAGTTTTTAAAAATTAGTATTGCAGCTATGAATTGATTTAATCTGTTACATGATAGATGACTAATTCTACTTTCACTTGGCCATGTTTTGAATAATTCTCCCACCAGTGTGTTGGATCACCTCCCAAGATCTTTAAATTACATGGGTTCCAGGTCCCAAGAGAGGTCCATTTTTCAAAGTACCTTTTTTAGGACAACTCTGGGTCAGGCTCTGTTTGCTCCTTGAGCCATAGGTTTCTGCAACTCTCTCGTGATGTTCTCAGCTGTGCAAAGATGACCTGTGCTACAGGCAAAATAACAGGAGGCAGTATAGGGCAGTGGTTTAAGGCTCTGAGCTACAAACATGGAGACCTGGGTTTGAATCCCACAGTCCCCGCTTGCATATTGTGTGACCCAGAGCAAGTCACTTAACTTCCTTATGCTCCCAGGTCGCACCTATAAACAAGCTTCAGCTTAGTGTCTCTCTTCTGGTTAAAAAGATAACAAACTGCATACACGATCATGCTATCTGTACCTGCTATGCCTATTTATATTTGTTTGCTATATCTTAAAGTTCTTATTGTAATTAATGTCTATTTTTATTCATGTAATTTAAGTTACAGCTCATTTTTGAAAACAAGCTATTTGTTCACCAACTTACCAGCTTAAGAAATGAAAACGAAAATGAAAAGAAACATGATTAAAATATTGATCTGGAATACCCAAATGAAATGCATGAATGAATGAGTGAATGACTACATTAAATGGAATAACTGGGCATTGCACAAGTTCTTACTTCTGTGGCCCATCAAAATGGCCATGCCTTGGACTTGGTGTTTTCCCTTGGGATCAACTGGTTGGATCACTGTACCATCAGGCCCTTCCACCATTGTAGTCCAGTCCCAGTGGAGATGATCCAATACCACCCTTTAAGAGGGCTATGGCTAGAATGACTCCTGTTGTTGCTGAATATCTTGGGTGTGGTGGTGGCATGTGCCAAGGGACTGGAGGAGGCTATGGTGGCCTATAACAGGGCTATCAAGGCACCTTTGATCACATGACACCTACCTCTGTACACCCTCTGGCTTCTTGCCTTGACTCACTGTGGTACGATAGTGAGCTGAGGGAGACAAAGGCAAGAGGCAGAGGTTGGAGCATTGTTGGAAGAGATCCAGGGCCTAGGAAGACAGATTGGCTTTGATTATTCATTATGCTGAATACTAAAGGGCAATCACCGAGAAGAAGGCAGGGTTTCTCTCAAGGGAGACTGCTGCTAGGAATAATCAGCTGGCTCATCTTTTTTTGGAGCAGAGACAGGCTACTCCATCTGGTCTGCCTGGAGTCTGTGAGAGTTTTTTTCACTTGTGTAATGTGAGGAATTTGCTTGATCCTTCTCAGACAGGGTGTTTGCTGCTCAGGCTGCGATCTCTCCGAGTGGGCTGTAGCAGCCCAGTGAGGCCAAGCCTACACTGCTCAGATGCATTCAGATGTCATTGGGGGAATTTGGACCAGTGATGATTGAAATGGACAGTGGGGGAACTCTGAACTGAGGCCAACATTCTGTGAACTGGATCCAGGCCCAACAGAACTACTGATGAGTCATGTCAGGCAGCTAGGCCCAATGTTCGCTGGAATCATCCAGTGCTCCTTGTCAGATGGGTCTTTGCAGTGGTATTGAAAGATGCACTGGTGAGGACCCTTCTGAAAAAAACATCTTTGGACCCAGACATCCTAATGAATTACCAACCTGTCCTTTTTAGCTAAGGTTATTGAGAAGGGGGTTGCACTGCAGTTTAAGGCACACCTCACTGCCTTTAACATCTGTGGGCCTCTCTGAACAGGTTTTAGGTCAAAGCACAGTACAGACACCGCACTGGTCACGGTGCACAATGACTTTCAGGACAAGAGATAGAAAGTGGTCAGTTCTAGTCCTCCTCAATCTGTCCTCAGCCTTTGACACTGAGGAACATGGGATGCTGTTGGATTGGCTAAGGGAGTAAGTAGGATTTACTGGCAAGGTTATCTGCTGGTTTGAGTCCTATCTCAGGGGTAGGAAACAGAGGGTGGAGTTGGGAAATTTGTCCTCTCCCCCAGTGAGACTGCACTGTGGCATACCCTAGGGTTCAGTCCTCTCACCCATATTGTTCACAGTGTATATGCTGCCACTGGGAGGGATAATTAGACAGTATGGACTGGGGTTCCACTGCTGTGTAGATGATATCCAGTTCTATCTTTCATTTGCAGCTGGGATGCCTGGTGCGGGGATGTGCTAAAGAAATGCCTGGCCAAGATCCAGGAAAGGGTGTCATTGAGTTGGTTAAGATTGAACCCTGACAAGACTGAAGTGCTGGTTGTTGAGCTGGGCTGGGTGAGAGTGGCAGCTACCGAGAGGAAGATGGGTCTCTGGCTCACTTCCTCTAGGCTCTTGCTGCCACTAAGGTGAAAACTCTGGGGGTCATTCCGGATGATGGGTTGACAACTGAGGCTGAGGTGCCGACAACAGGCTGGGGTGGTTTTTACCATCTTTGGAGCATCAGCTGGATTAAATCCTTGATGCCCCGGAGACCTGGCGACACTGATACATGCATTGGTGGTGTCTAGGCTGGACTACTGTAATGATCCATACCTCAAAGTCAGTGCAGGTAGGCTATGGCACCTGCAGGTGGTGCAGAACGCAGCTGCCAGGTAAAGTGGTGTACCTCATAGCTACCAAGCTGCTGACTGGCCTTTCATGTACCCCGGTGCTGTGCAAACTGCACGTGCTGGTGGCAAAGTGGTGTATCACCTTCAAAGTTGGTTTGCTAACTTATTATGCCTCTACATAGGTTGGGCTTTGGCTATCTGGTGGATCTCTGGCACCCTTACATGTCTTCGCTCTTTCTTCACTCCACTGAAGTGGGCCATCTTGCAGTACCAAGGGCCAGGTTAAAAACCTCAGGGGGTTGGGCCTTCGAGGTGGCCGGCCCTGTCCTATGCAATTCATGTCCACTCCAAACAACTTTGTGGGAGCCTGAAGACTCACTTATTCAGTCAAGGAGTAGCATCTTTTACATTTGGATGCCCTCCCAGTTAAATTCTTATCTGTTTAATATTTATACGCTACAACTTGTAGGGAGAAAGAAATTATGTGACCTACTGGGAATTGAACCCAGGTCCCCAGAATACCATCCCAGTGCTCTAACCACAGACACACTTCCTTTCTCCTGGTATTGCATGTCCTGCAACTAGGAATAATCAACATGACAATAGGTTCATCAATACTGACAATGATGGTAGTTTTGTGCTGAATTATTTATTGATCTACATTATCTATGTTGGTTTTTATTCTTATATTTTATGTAGTGTTTCTCCTGCACTTTATGTAAGGCAGCCTGGACCTCTGGGAATGGCACCAAATACAAAGTAAGCTACTGCTACTACTACTACTAAATAATGAATTCATTGATTAATCAACATTGTGATATATTGTGGCTGAATATATTAATAAGATGCTCTCACGTAACTGGAAAGCATGTTAACTGTACAACAATAACCTAATAAATATACAGGGGATAGTAACTATCATACAGAACAGTACGCAAAGCCCCATATTCTTACTGGCGACTGATTCTGTCAACACTGCAGTCCTAAACAGGCAAATTATTATCCTTATTCTACCAGAAAAAAAAAACATTAAAAAGAGATATATTGTAATAAATCTCTTTGTTTTCTTCAGTATAATATGAATAACATTATTGTACTGCAGGTGATATTTAAGCAATAATACATGACAGGATGTGTGTTATGGGATAATGTTACACCTTGGGCACATGGTGAGGCACACATTCTGGAGTGTAATATTCCTATTTATCAAATGGATTAAAGGTAGGTAAAGAACTGGTTGGCAGGAACTTTTTCAGGGCTGTGGTCTAGTTATCAGGGTATATTGTCACAGTTTGCAATTGATCTTAGCCAATTAGATTGCAGGACTTCTCCTACCCATTCCAGCAGAAGGCCCTTTGAATCAAGTGTATGATTGGGGGCTGGGACTGCTAGAGGCTTAGTGCCTTGTAACAAGAGACAGCAGATTTAAAGGTCAGTTAGTTGGGGTTCTGTGCTGGAGGTGCAGAAATTGCTTAACTTAAAGGTAGATGTTTATTATAAGCACCCAGCTTTAACTTAAAGGTAGATTTTATTTCTTTTTAATTTCTCTCCATACTGAAATAAGCAGGGTAAGTGGGTAGAAAAAGAGATTCGTAGACAGTGTTTGCTGCTGAGTAGATTCAGAAAGCCCTATGAATCCAGTGTCTGATTTTGGGGGTTGAGCTGCCAGAAGCTTAGTGTGTTCTAACAAAAAGCACTATAAAAGATTCCCTTACTCAATGTGTCCCTTCACACTCGTGTCGCAGCATGTGTGTGTGGCACAGTGCAGGAGTGGAAATCACATTCTATAGAAACATAGAATTTGATGACAGATAAGGACTGCTTGGCCCACCTAGTCTGCCCATTTCCCTACCTAATGGATAAGCTGCAGATCCTAGTTAACCAACAGACTACTTCTTCCTACCCACCAACAGAATTGCCTTATGTCTGTCCCATGCATTCTTGAATTTCCCCACTGTTTTTGACTGCACGACCTTCTCAAGAAGGCTGTTCCATGCATCCACAACCCTCTCCATGAAAAAATGCTTCCTCACTTTACCTCTGAGCTGTCCCCCCTCTATCTTCAAATTGTGCCCCCTTGTTCTTGCACATCTCTTTTTCTGAAAGATGCTTCCCTCTTGGACTTTATTGATTCCCTTGAGGTACTTGAAAGTTTCTATCATGTCCCCCCTCTCCCTCCTTTCCTCAAGGATATGCATATTAAGCTCCTTTAGTCTCTCTTCATATGTCTTCTGGTGCAGAACCTGCACCATTTTAGTTGCTCTCCTCTGGACAGCCTCCACCCTGTCTATGTCTTTGCGGAGATGAGGTCTCCAGAACTGCACGCAGTACTCCAGATGGGGGTTTACCAACTGTCTGTACATAGGGATAACAACTTCCTGTTTTCTACTGGTGATGCTTCTCCCTATGCATCCCAGTATTCCCCCAGCCCTCCTTACTGCCTTCTCACATTGCTTGCCCACCTTTAGGTCATCTGATATAACTACTCCCAGGTACCTTTCCATTTTTATTGTTGTCAGGATCTCACTCCCCCCCTTTCCCTGGGTTTTTGTTTCCCACATGCATTACTTTGCACTTCTTTGCATTGAATCTTAGCTGACATACATTTGATCATTCCTCCAACCTTGCCTCCAACCTAAGGCGTCTTCAGACAACTACAGGTGTCCACAGGTGACCACAGGCAAACAGGAGGCTCTGCCGGACTAACAATGGAAGGTAAGGTACTTTAAAGATCTGAATACACTTAATGTTAAACTGCATAGGTAGCTACAGGTGGTGGGGTAGTGGGTAACTGCAGGGGAAAAAAGCAAACAGATAACAGCTACAGGCAGGAGTAGAGAAGGCACACTATCTGAGGTAGAGTAAAGTGGAAATTCAAGAAGGGCAATAGGGAAAAGTTAGCAAAAGGTAGGTGTAAAAAGGCAGGAAGCTACCAGGAGTGCTTTACCTTGAAATACCAGCTGTTTAAAGGTAAGGCAGGTAACACCCCATCTAGGGTAAGGTGTAAAAGTAGATACTGATAGAGGGTGTAGCTGGGAAAGGAGCAAGTGATGGAAAGAGACAGTAGGGGCAAGTTACAGTCAGAAAACAGAAGGGAGTGACTGATATTGCCAGTCATGGGAGTGATGCAGTACAGTGGATGTGGAGCTGAAGTTTTCCAGGAGACATTCTGGAGACTGGGGTGCTGTCTCATCTACACACACCTCTCTGGGTTGAAGGCAGAGGTTGTTGGTCTTTATGCTGAGCTGGCTAGGATCCAGAGGACCTCTTGCCCTACCCCGGGGCCACTGAATCTGCTGCCATTGTCCCAGAGGTTGTCTAGACAGAAAAGGGCTGACTGGACCATGGTGGACTCTGGGAGGGTGGTGGGGCAGGTTAGGGACATATTCTTCAGCCTGTGCCACTACAGAATTCCTTTGCTGTTCTGGCAGGACAGGACTGCCATGAGAAGACATCCATAGTAGTGATAAAGGAGGATGTGGGGGTCCTCTGAAGGGGAGGCCCCAATGTGAGAGGTAAAGGAACCCAATAGTGGAGAAAGCAGCTTCTGGTGGGGGACTAAATTGTCAAAGGGATCAATTTGGGAGAAGGAAGGAGAGGAGAGAGGGAGTCTAAGTGTCTACCTGATGCCTTGGCTCAGAGGGATGGATGGCAAATCATAAGAATTGCTAGGGTGGCCGGGCAGGGTGGAGAGCTGGATGTCATTGTCCACCTTGGAACAAATTACCTATTGAGGGAGGGGGCTAGGGTAGTACAGGGAGAGTTTGGAGAACTGGGGAGGGGCCTAAGGCAAGTAGAACAAATAGTGACATTTGCTGAGGTGCTATATGTCTACAGCCTGGGGAAGGATAGGGTACAGTATTCTGCACCAGAAGCTTCACCACCTGGTTGATAAAATGGTGTAGGGACTATTGTCTAACCTGGAAGAATATGTGACTGTACAGAGATAATAGCCTGCATTCATCAGGGAAGGGGAACGCTGTCCTCACTGGAGGTTTAGATGTTACTCTGATGAACATTTAAAATAGCCGAGGGGGAGACAGTAATAAAAAGGGAGACATAAACTGCCCCACCACCACAGATGGAAGCAACAGGAATAGAGGGCCAGAGGGGAGAAAACTCCCCCAAGGCACAAGTTAAAGGAAGTAGAAGCACGCTAGGGGGCAAGAGGGACAAGAGTAGAAGAGGTGGAAAGGGAGGTTTTGAAGAGGCAAGGCAGAAAGAGAGTAGTGGGGGGGAGAAGGATCTTTCAAGTGGCAACAAAAACAGGAAGGGGGTTGCAAACAGAGTGGAAGCAAGGTGTGGATAGCCATTTGTGCCAAAGCAAGGAGTCTTGCAAATAAAATTCTAGACCTGGAGGCCATCATGGCAGAGGCAGGCCCGGATCTTGTGGCTATTATTGAGTCATGGTGCACAGGGAGCAATGACTGGGACATGACTATACCCATACCAGCCTACACTCAGTTTTAGGAAGGATAGGGAAGGGAGGGAAGCTTGTGCTGTGTGTAAGGGAGGGCATTAGAGTGAGAGAAATGTAAGGGAACCATGGACAAAGGATGGATTAGAGGTGCTCTGGTCGTCCTGGAGATAGATGGAACCACTGTTCACACTGGGGTGATATACAGACTTCCAGCACAAGGAGAAGAACTGGATAAGTCACTGGAGGAAGCCATCAGGACAATGGCAAAAACGGAGGTGCTGCTGGTGGGGGACTTCAGTCTGCTGGATGCAGACTAGAATATCCCAGCTATGGCCTTGGATAGAAGCAGGGCCATCCTAGATACCCTGCAGGGGGCATTTCTCAGGCAACTAATCAAACAGCCCACTTGAGATGCGGCAATACTGGACCTGATGCTGACAAACAGGGACAGTATTGTAGATGTCAAGGTGGGATGCCAGCAGGGGACCAGTGATTGCCATACAGTGTGGTTTAACATAAGGATGGCGGTAGAGACAGACCACACAAGGATGAGGGTCCTGGACTTCAGGAGGGCAGTTTTTTTTTTTTAAATGCATGAATGCCAGAGACAACCTAATGGGTGAGGGGGGATTACCTAAATGGAGTAGAGGAACAGTGGGCTAAATTAACGGATGGCAGAGTGAAGGCAACAAACCTCTGTGCAAAAGAAGTGGGCAAAAACAAGAGGGAAAAGAGAACATTATAGTTCTCAAAGGAAGTGGCTGCGAAGTTAAAGGCCAATTTATTTTACTTATGTACATGTTTTTAAAAATTGGTAACTGGGAGAGACACACTGAACTGAGGCTCGTTTCCAGGTGTGACCCAGGGGAAAGGGGAAGGGGAGAAGCACAATTACAAACAAAATACAGCCAGTTAGGTGATGTGGTTACAATTAGGGTGACATAAAGATGCTCAAGGGGTGGCATTCAGGAGGTACAAGGAGACACCGAGGGAAAAGGAGAGGGATATGTACCAGGAGAAGCAGAGGGAAGCAGGGTAGGTGGTGAGGGGCACAAAGGCACAAACAGAGAAAAGGCTAGATAAAGGGGTAGCTAAAGGGAACAAGACTATTTTCAGATACATTAGCAAAAAGAGGAAGGCAAGGGGAGGGATTGCGTGGCTGGCAGTATAGTCTGGAGGTTACAGTAATGAGCTGTGAGGGAGCTTGGTACATCCATCAGTCCTGCTTTGATTCCCACAACCTCCACTTGCATACTGTGTGACCCTGAGCAAGTCACTTATCCTCCCCAGTGCTCCTGTGTTGCCCCTGTAAACAGGCTTTGTGCTTAGTGGGCCATACCCAGTTACCAAAGAATAACAAAAAAAAACAAAAAAACTAGAAAGAGCAGGGGAACACTGTGAAGAGGAGGATCAGGAAAAGAACATAATGGGTAAACAATCAAAATCATCACCTACCATTATGAAAGTTGATGGATCCACCACTCTTGACCCAAAGTCTATTGCAGATGCGCTTAACAAGACATTCACAGACCTTAGTGGGGTCCTCCCCCCAGATTTCTTCTCGGACTTACCTGTGCCTAGCCTAGTATCACAAAACACCCCTCGTGACAAACCACAGTTTTACTTCAAGAAAATCAAAGTGCACGAAGCACACAAGTACATAAGAAAGGCCTGCTCCAAATCCAGAACAAGTAGTGACACGCTAGATCTAAAAATCCTGTCTCTCACCCTGGATGAAGTAATTCACCCCCTTGCAAAAATTCTTAATCTGTCACTTTGCCAAAGTCAATTTCCCAACAAATGGAAATCTGCCATAGTTACGCCAGTGCACAAAGGGGGGACAAAACCTCAACAGGAAACTATCGACCAATATCAATACTCCCTCCCTCTCCAAAGCACTTGAACGGATAGTGGCAGACCAACTCTCTGACTACCTGGACAAATACAATCTACTCTGTAATCAACAGCACGGCTTTTAGAAAGGACATAGTACAACAACAGCCTTACTTGATTTCTCTGGAGAAGTCCACTCAGCCCTGGACAAAGGGTGCAAGACAGGTGCATCTTGATCGATCTTACAAAGCTTTCGACTGATCCATCATGGCCTACTTACTCCTACTTTCTAGCCTAGGCCTGGTCGAAGGTCCTTGTGCTTGGGTAAAAGTTACCTGTCCAATCGGTCACAGGCTGTAAAATCTCTAATGAACTCTCCGACTTCAAACCAGTTCTCTCGGTGTACCACAGGGATCAATTCTTGGACCGCTCCTCTTTAGCCTGTTCCTTAACTCCTCCCAGATATCTGCCAGGAGAAAATAATCTTATACGCTGATGATGCTGTAATTTCTCTTCCCACAAGGATCCAAACTCCTCTAAAAAGCCTGCAATTTGCTTTCTCTAGTGTTGAAAGGTGGTTCCTGGATAGTAAACTTGTGCTAAACCACAATAAAACAAAAGCCATGCTCTTCTCCAATCACCAAACAAAAATAGGCATACTCCACTCACCATACAAACCTCTCATGGAATTACACTGGACCAAGTAAATACTTTCAAATACCTTGGCATCACTTTGACCAAGGGCTCACCTTTGCAACCCACATTGACAACACTGTGAAAACAGTGAACCAATGCCTGGAATACTATTCCGTGAACTGGCAATTTCTAAATCAGCGGCATTGAGAATAGCTATACAGAGTTCCATAATCTCAATCATTGACTATGGCCTTATTATTTATGGCTCAGCTACCTCCACTGCTCTAAGTATCTCAATCACTCTAAATAAGGCCTGCCGGCTCCTCACGGGGCTCAAAGACTGACTCACACGTGTGATCTGTACTATGAATCAGGCTGGTTGAACCTATCAAATCGTCTTATTTATCTCACCTGCACCATGGCAAAAAATCTATCTTGGGACTGACTCCATTATGTATTCAAAACCTACTCCGACTGAATCCTAGCTCACGACCTCCACCAGATCTGAATGCCAACCTTTCCTGGTTCCGAGATGCTGGACTGCACAGGGACAAAGATCTTTCCATACAGGGGCCCGACATGGTTCAATGGCTTAGTCCACCTACTCTATCCTCAACCTCGCTTGAAGCTTTCAAATCCATGCTCTATGCCCACCTCACCACCACTAGCAACTGTGACTGCGTAGATAAAGACTACTACTCCTCATGTCCATCCTCACATCTGAGGCCTCTTCCTCCCTGACTAATGAACCCTCTGGTACCTCTACTACTTCCTGTCTCCCACCCAAACTCACTCCCCCCTTTTCCTGTCCCTCTCACTTACTCTCCGCCACCACCTTCCCTCCTCTCTAGCCTCCTTTGGTGCCTAATGATCACCCTCCTCCTGGAAGTTTCCTTAACCTCTAAATTGTCTACTCGCTTGAACCTGTTATAGCTTGTTTTTCTATGAAACTTAAAACGTTACTGCCTTAAACTGTTAATAGCAAATTTATGATGTAACTTTCCTGTCTGGTTTTACCTGTAATGTGTATCGTGTTTTGTTAAATGTTCTTTGTGACGTGGAACCTTTGTAAAAGAGCCCTGGCTCAAAGGTATTAATTCCTAGACTAATAAACTAAAACTAAGAACAGTTACATAAGAACTTATCATAACAGTAAATCTTCGAGGTGATCTCAGTCATCAGGTCACACCATAGGAACTTCACCGTTGGTGAAGCAGGATCCACACAGAAGATTTTCAGCAGTACAGCTGGGGCCGCCAACATCGATGTCATCTATCAATGTCACCAGCTCTATAAAGGCGTGAGCAGACCCGCTCCCTCCTCAGTTCTTTCCCCCAGAGACAAAGGGAGCGTGGGTCATGCCATGGGGGACCGAGGAGCGAGAAAGAGATGCCCAGGCCCATAAGAAAGGCTGGATACACCAGATAACCACTTTCAGGAAAGAGCACCCCTCCCCAAAAGGGGGGTGGTGGAAGGGAAGACAGACCTGATGACTGAGATCCCCTCAAGATCTACTGTTATGGTAAGTTCTTATATAATGGTTCTATCTTCTTTGGGGGTATCTCAGTCATCAGGTCACACCATAGGAATGAGTCCCAAGCAGTTACAGGTGCAAAAAGACAGTTTGGGAAGAAGGCCAACCCTAAGCTTAAGACAGGAAGCCCTGCAGCAGAGCCATTTCAAATCCTGCACGGGCTCTTGAGGCAATGTCCAGACTGTAGTACTTGGTGAAAGTATTGACGGTACTCCAGGTGGCAGCCGTGCAAATGTCAGCAGCTGAGACCCCACGAAAACAAGCTACAGAGGTAGCCATGCCTCTTGTGGAATGATCTTTTACTGCTCCAGGCAATTCTTTGCCATACTTGTTGTAGCAGAACACAATACAGTGCACCAACCATTTAGATAAACATTGTTTAGAAATCTGAATGCCCTCTCTACCAAGGGCAAAAGAAACGAACAGCTGCTTTGACTTTCTAGATTCCTTGGTTCAGAGCAGGTAGTACTTCAAAGTTCTGATAAACTCAGCTGCAGAGTCAGGCCATACAAAAGTGAGGGTACTGGACTTCAGGAGGGCTGACTTTGGCAAAATGGGAGAGAGCCTTAGAAAGCACTAACAAATAGGCAAGCAGGAGGGGTGGAGCACAATGGGGAAACATCAAAACTGCCATCACAGAGACAACAAGCCTGTGTGTGAAGCAAATAAACAAATCAAAACAAACAAAAAAAAAGCCACTATGGTTCTCAAAAGAGGTGACGGAGAAGGTTAGGGAGAAGAAGATAGCATTTAGTAAGTATAAGGAAACACAGACGGAGCAGGACAGAGAACTGTACCAGTTAAGGCAGAAGGAATCAGGAAAGGCAGTCAGAATAGCAAAGGCCCAAACTGAGGAAAAGATAGCCAATTTGGTTAAGAAGGGGGATAATACCTTTTATAGGTACATTAGGGAGTGTAGAAAGACAAAGGGAGGGATAGTGAGGCTGAATAGAATGGACGGTGGGTGGGCAGAGAGGACAGTGAAAAGCAGGATACTGAATGAATACTTCTGCTCAGTATTACAAAGAGAAAGGAGGGAGGTACCTAATCCAGTTAACAGAAGCACTCTGGATAGGGGGTCGATCCCAGTCCTTTCACAGAAGAAAGGGTTCTGAAAGAACCCTAAAACTGAAGGTGGACAAAGCAATGGGGCCTGATGGGATTCACCCCAGAATTCTAAAAAGAATTAAGGGAGAACTAGTGGACACCACTGACTACCCTTTTTAACAAATCGTGGGAGGATGGTGTGGTACCTGAGGACTGGAGGAAGGCGGATGTGATTCCCCTTCACAAAAGTAGGAGCAAGACTGAGGCAGGAAACTACAGACCTGCTAGTTTGACCTCAGTGGTAGGGAAAATGATGGAATCACTTCTGAAGGAAAGAATTGTTGAGTGCCTAGAGGCCAGTGGGGCACAGGACCCAAGACAGTACAGATTCACAGTGGGAAGGTCATGTCAGACGCCTCTAGTAGATTTCTTTGACTGGGTGACCAAAGTAGTAGACCAGGGAGGGGCTGTGGACATGGCCTACCTAGATTTTAGCAAGGCATTTGACACAGTCCCACACAAAAGATTAATAAACAAATTAGCCAGCCTGGGAGTTGGTCTCAGGGTGGTAGCCTGGGTAAAACATTGGCTGGACAACAGGACACAGAAGGTAATAGTAAACAGAGTCCACTCTTCAGAAAGGGGGGTTAGTAGTGGGGTACTGCAGGGTTCAGTACTGGGTCCAGTCCTTTTTAATGTCTTTATAAGTGACATTGCAGAGGGACTGGAAGGAAAAGTATGCCTCTTTGCAGATGACACAAAGATCTGCAACAGGGTTGATACACAAGGGACTTAGCAAGGTTGGAAGAATGGTCAGAAGTATGGCAGCTTGGATTCAATGCAAAGAAGTGCAAAATAATACACCTGGGAAACAAAACCCAGGGAAGAGTACACAATGGGGGAGGTAATAACAACAACAAAATGGAAAGGGACGTGGGGTAATCATATCAGATGACCTTAAGGTTGGCAAGCAATGTGAGAAGGCAGTAGGGAGGGCTAGGGGACACTGGGATGTATAGGGAGAGGCATCACCAACAGAAAACAGGAAGTTGTTATCCCTCTATACAAACAGTTGGTGAGACCCCATCTGGAGTACTGCGTCCAGTTCTGGAGACCCCATCGCTGCAAGGACATAGACAGGATTGAGGCAGTCCAGAGGAGGTCAACTAAAATGGTGCAGGGTCTGCAAGAGAAGCCATATGAGGAGAGACTAAAGGAGCTTAATATGTATACCCTTGAAGAAAGGAGGGAGATGGGGGACATGATAGAAACTTTAAGTACCTCAGTGGAATCAACAAAGTCCAAGAGGGTAGCATCTTTCAGAAAAAGAGATGTGCAAGAACAAGGGGACAGAATTTGAAGATAGAGGGGGGATGGCTCAGGGGCAATGCGAGGAAGTATTTTTTCACAGAAAGGGTGGTGGATGCACGGAACCACTTTCCTGAGAAGGCTGTGGGGTCTAAAACTGTGGGAGAATTCAAGAATGCATGGGACAGACAGGACAATTCTTGTGGGGGGTAGGAAGAAATAGGCTGTTAGTTAACTAGGATCTGCAGCTTATCCAGTAGGTAGGGAAATGGGCAGACTAGGTGGGCTAAGCGGTCCTTATCTGCCGTCAAATTCTATGTTTCTTCTACGCACATCTAACATGGAGCAGTGCTTCCCCTGGGCTGGCATGCTTAGGAAAATAAACAGAAAGGTGGATAGATTGATTGAGGGTAAATTCTGACACCACCTTGGGGAGAAACTTAGGATTCATGTGCAAATACATTCTGTGTTTGTGAGAAATCAAATAAGGCTTCTCATGCCAGAGGACCTGAAGCTCAGAAATCCTTTGAGCAGAGGTAATAGCAACCAAAACTAATGCTTTCCAAGAAAGGAAGCATAGCTCATAAGTCGTGGTTGGCTCAAAAAGAGACAGAAGTCAACATCTCCAAAACAAAATTCATATCCCAAGCTGGGACAGGGGAACGGATTGGGGTTTCAGATGCAGGATGCCCCTCAGGAAAATATGGGAAACATCAAGCTGAGCTATGGTGCGGTCACCCACTGGCTCATGAAAGGCCAAAATAGCTGAATGGTGCACCTTGAGGGAGGAGTACTGGAGATCTGAATCTGACAGGGATAACAGGTAGTCCAGAATCTGGTTCACTGGACAAGTGAAAGGGTCCAGGTTATGTTTGGCAGCTCAGATGGCAAACCTCTTCCACTTTGTGGCATAAGTGGCTCAAGTGGAGGGTTTCTGAGCAGCCACTAGAACATCCGCTACCCTGTTGGTAACTCCAATCTGGCAATGGCTATGTTCTCAGGAGCCAAGCATGCAGATAGTGACTTGAGGTTGGGATGGACCAGGGTCCCCTGAGCCTGGGTCAGCAGATTCCTGCAGAGAGAGAGAGAGGGACTGGACACTCCTCCCCAGCTGCTGTAGTAATAGAAACCATATCTGATGAGGCCAGAATGGAGCTACTAGAATCATGCTGCCGCCTCCATCTGCAGCTTGATTATCACGCCTGAATTAGAGGAAATGAGGGAAGGTATAAAGGAGCCCCACTCCAAGAGAGGGACAATGTGTCTTAACAGAAAACTCCAGGCCCTGGATCTAGTGAGCAGAGTTGGGCAGTTTTGCACTGTGGGGCGCAAAGGGTCCAACTCTGGATGACCCCATCTGTTGAACAGATCTGTGATGGATGAGAGGAGCTTGCACCTTGTGCATGCTAGGCTACTGCCTAGCTGAGGCTGTCCGCCAGAGTGTTTAACACTCCTGGGACATGTACCACTGAAAGAGTTAGACCATGGTCTAATGCCCAGTACCACACTCTCATGCCTTCCCTGCACAGGGGATATGAATATGTCCCCCCCCCCACTTGTTGATGTAATACACAACACTGAGAATGTCAGACTGAATCAACAGCTGACCCAGGAGGAGAAGATTCTGAAAGGCCTGCATGGCATACAGGACCGCCTGCATCTTCAGCACATTGATGTGCAGGGAGGTCTTGATCTGGGACCAAGATCCCTGAGTTTGAAAGGGACTCAGACGAGCCCCCCAGCCCAAACCAGAGGCATCCATGGTGAGCATCTGCTGGGGGAGGAGATCTGAAGGGTTCAGGAGTCCACCCACCACTGGAGCACCTGGCAGACTAGGAAGGAGACCAGCACTAACTGATCCCTTTCTATGATTTGATTTGTCCATGTTCTGGTCCCATTGTACTCAGAGAGTCCACTGGAGGATGTGCATGTGGAGCCTGGCCAGTGGAACAGTGGGGAGGGCTGCTGCCATCAGCCCCAAGAGCCTCAAGCACAATCTTGCAGGGATGTAATGGCTGTGGGTGATCTCCTGAGCCGGGGCAATAAGGCACTCCACCCTGTTCTGAGGCAGGAAGGCCTTTCCCTGCACTGAGTTTAGAACCTCCCCTATGTACTGCAACCTTGGGATGGGACTAGGGCCAACTTGGGCAAACTGACCATAATGCCCAGGGAGAGAAATAACTGAAGAGTTCTCTTTAGAGTCCACAGGAGCTGTTCCCTGGATGGAGCCTTTAGGAGTCAATCATCCAGATAAGGGAACATGTACAGCCCTTCCTTCTGAGAGCTGCAGCTACTGCTGCTTGCAGTAAGACCCATGGTGCAGAGGACAATGCCAAAGGGCAGCACTTTGAATTGGTAATGCTCACCCTGAATAGAAACTGGAGGAACCTCCTGTGGAGTAGAAATACCAAGATTTGCAGGCAAAAGTCCTGCATGCCCAGAGAACACACTCAGGTGCCCTTCTTGAGAAGGACATGAGGCCTGGCAAAGTTACCATTTGGAACTTTTATACTGGACAAACAGATTGAGGTCCTTGAGGTCTAAGATGGGCCTCAGATCCCAGGTTCTTTTGGGGCCAGGAAGAACCTGGAATAAAACCCTTTGTTCCTTTGGTGCATGGGCACTGGCCCAATGGCCTGTTTGTGCAGAACTGACTGCACCTACTCCTAAAGAACAGAAAGATGGGCTGGGGGGTAGGTGGAGGGCAGAGGAGGAGTCTCTGGTGGTTGCTTGGTGAGCTCCAACATGTGACCCCTTTCTATGATTTGAAGAATCCAGGCATCTAACATGATGGTTCTCCATTGATTGAGATGGAGGGAGAACCGATCTCTGATCACCATCTCTTGGTTGGGGACCAGAAAGGGGAAGGGGGCTGACAAGGGGTGAAGTGGAGGCAGATCCAGCCACCAGGGCTGGTTCATCACCTCTAGGATGCTTGGCTGTGGCCCCTGCAGTGGAGGAGGCAAGTAAGGCGGCGGAGGCTCTGTGTTTGCCTTGGGGCCGAGGGGCTGCTCCTGGCCTACTGGGTCCCTTACGAAAGAGGGGGTGCTGCCTGCTCTTTGATTGTGTAGGATAGAGCAAATGAACAGATTGAATAGCCCTGCCAGATGCCTGCAAATCATTAATGATGTCCTGGACATCTGGCTTAAATAGTTTTGAGTCATGGAAGAGGGCATTCAGCACCTTTAGCACCTTCTGCTGGATGTCCACAGTAAAGCCTGAGACCCTCAGCCCAGAGTGCCTACAGAGGCAAATGCCGGTGGCAGCAGCCCTGGTAATAGTATCTAAGATACAGTATCTTTAGCAGTTTGCAAGCATTTAAGAATCTCTTGTAGGGGAATTTCCTGGTGTCCTGGCCAAATTTCCCCTATTCACTAAAAATACCACCAATAGCTTAATCTGGTTTAATGTCAGCTGGCATCCATCTGTATCCTCCTCCGAACAAGGCTGAAAATAGGTAGAATTGTGTAGTCCTCCTTTCCCAGTCAACAAAACAAGCAAACAAACAAACAAACAAATAAATAAATGTGATTATTGCATTGTACTGTTGTCTATTCTCTGCACCACATCTAGAAAGCATCTGGATATGAATTGCTATGAACTCAGTATGCTTTTCCAGGATAAACCTTTAAAATAAATGAATGCATTTCAAATATTTACAGTTCCCTTACATTTTCCAAGGGGGGAACCTCTGTAGAAGGTATTTGATCGACTCGGTAATCCACTGAGTGAACAGTAAAAATATCAATTTCATGTAGCAACTTGTCAAAAACACAACAGGCACAATGCTTCATGTTTTGTAAACCAGTGAATAATCAAAAAATAAAAAGTTGCTTGAGTCGCGATTCATCAAACCCCCCCCTCTTTGTTAACCAAGTACATTACTAAAATGAATATTTGTACTTATTAAAAAAAAATGGCTAGTGTTTCAATCTCTTATCCCTTGAATTATTCATTACATAATGGTGTCATACCAAAGAACTGGAAATCTACCACTATTAAATCCATTCATAAATCTGGCTCTGTAAATCTGGTCTCAAATTATCATCCCATTTCAGTTTTGCATCCACCTTCTACAGTTTTTGAAAAAAAATTTTTTGATCAGGTTAATAAGTGTCTGTCCAGGTGTAACCTCCTTACTCGGTACAACATGGCTTTGATCTAAGCACAATACAGAGATGGCCTTAGTGGGGTTCATGGATGTGGACATGGGGCCCTGGATAAAGGGCTCCACGTGGCATCAGTCTTTGTGGCCCTCACCAAGGCCTTTGATCTTGTCGATCGTGTGTGTTTGATTTGTTTTCTGTTGGCTTTGTTTTTTTTTTGGGGATGCAGTGTCCTGGTTTACAGGGTATCTAAAGAGTGGAATTCACTGCTAGGTTAATTAATGGGTTCATTCAGAGAATAAATTAAGTGTAGATTTCCACAGGGTTCAATTTTAGGACCACTTTTAAGTTCCCTTTTTGAACTCTATGCTAAGGTTTGTGTTTCCTCCAAACTTTTACTCTATTCAGAGGATGCATTTATTTTTAGTTTGGGTAATATTTCGTATTAAAGAAGACCATACAAATGGACTTTCTGAAGATGCATGATTGGTTTTGAAAACAAATTGCTTTCAAATTATAATAAAAACCCCACAAAATCGATGTTGTTTTCAAGATCAGGCAAATTCTGTCCAATTGATTTTCAGATATTTGATCTTTGGGGAAGTTATAGAAAGGGTTGATGAACTGTGTTATTTGGGAGTCTGTTTGGACAGATGCCTCACCTTTGAAACACGTATTATTAACCATTTGATTAAGATTCTGCATAAAAGACTTGGAATGCTGTACAGCATTAATTAATTTCTCATTCCTGAATTACGTAAACAATTAGCAACAGGCTCATCAGTAACTAAACTAGATTATGGTTTTCTATTTTACTCCTCAGGTACTGAGAAGTTGTTCAATACATTAACCCTTAGACTGCCGACAGAATGAGAACGTATTAGAGTTCTGAACTGATATATCAGTCCACAGTCCTGTAAGGGTTAAATCTGCTGTATAATAGTATTTGTAGATTTGCCTGTGTACTGTGCAGTATAATAAATGACCTGAAACTTTGGTACATTGTAACAAGCCTATTGCTTTTTATTTTTTTTTGCTATCACTTTATACACCTTGTTCGCGGCCCTGTCTCTGGAGGGAGCCCCCAGTCCCATCCCCTGATGTCCACCAGCTGTTGCTGACCAATACCCCCCGGGATTCCCTGTGACAGGGAGCTCCTGCCACTTTTGAGGACCTCCAAGCATATGTAAAACAGGTTGTGTTTATCGTTGTTGGATTTAGTATGCAATAGCACTATGTCATAAAATACCTTGATGTATATACTGTACCTTATGTTTATGAAACCTGTAAGTGTTGAAAATACCATGGCACTAGGCGTTTTTGATAATGGTAAAAAGCACAATGTGACTATTATAGAAATAAAGTTAATTGTGCCATCTAAAATGGATGTAAATTGCTGTAAGTTGAACAAGTCTGAAATGTCATGGTGATTTATATATATCCCATGATGCTCTGCATTAGGGAAGTATGTGTGATGTTGTGTTTCTTTGAAACTTGGCTTATTGTGGATGCCCTTTGGGGTAACCCTAGTTTCAGTGCTTTTGCACTGAGGTTCTTTGTCTTAAGCTTGATTTTTCTTTTTTTATTTGAGCCCCACCACCCAAGCAAACAAGGACCGCATAGGGGTGGAGGCTGAATCTCAACTGCAGAGTTAGATCAGAGATCAGTGTCAGTAGGTGCTGGCTAAGTGCAGAGAAAGGACATACATAGTCTGTTGCTGCAAACTGAAGAAGGATATGCCACTGCTTAAGGTTATCTCCTGCATTTTGAATAAACATCACACCGAGATTGTGTGTTGAACTTGAAGTTTGGTGTCTGGTCCATATTTTATCCCACAACCCCTACACACACACACACACACACACACACATACACATACACACACACCCCAGTGGGTCCTGCAGGGCACCCCAAACCCCACCAAAGACTGGATCCAGTGTGGCCAGCACCATGGATATTCGGGGGTTGGACCTGTGAGGCACCCTCCGTCATCCTACAGGAGCAATCTTTTCTCCTCCAGTGTACTGCCCCTCAGAGGTGGAGCGTGTAATGATGCCAGTGCCGGTAGTGTGCACGCTCCCATGTGCATCCTATCAGGTGTCTGCCCCACCTCTGACCCCACGTCAGTAGCATTGGTGAGCCACCCCCAACCTCTGCTAGGGGTCAGGTGTGCGCTAGCCACTGAAATCCCCCCTCCCTGGAGAAGGTTAGCAGTCCTTGGGATGCTCGATCCTTCTCCTTCCCTGCTGACCCCCGTCAGCTCATGCTCGTCCCTGAACATGGGTTATCAGCGTGGCTTGAGGTGTGGCATCCAGTGCCTCAACCCTCAGTGCCACTAGGCCGGCAAAAGCCTATTTATTTTAAAACCCATGTATTTAAAATGCTCATAGATAACTCTGATTTTACTTGTTTTATTTATTTTTTTTATAATTAATGTTATACTTTGTATATGGGATTTTTATTTTACACGTTACACATTCAACATTAAATGTACACTGGTCACTGTAAAAGGGCATTACTGCCCATCTGCTTACCAGTTAAAATGAAAATGAAAACAGAATTTCTATTAAGTATGACTCTAAGCAGAATGAAGGGTGCCTAAACCGTTAATGGTTTCATTAATGCTGAGGTGCATTAGGAGGGTTATTGATAGCAGGAGGAAAGAGGTATTACTACCTCTATAGATCACTGATAAGCCCACATCTGTAGTAATGCCCAGTTCTGGAGTCCTCACCTAAAGTAAGAAAAGGACAGGCTGGAGATGGTCAGTGTAGGGTAACCAAAATGATTCATGGCCAGCAGGGCAAATCCTACAAGCATTGGATAAGGGCACTGACCATGTACTCACTTGAGGCCAGGTGAGAGAGGGTTGACATGATAAAGACCTTCAAGTTCCTGAAAGGAATAAACAACATAAACTATGAGGAACTATTCAACAAGAGCAGTGAACCTAGAACACGAGGTCATGAGTTGAAGCTGGTGGGGGGAGGTTCAAGAGGGACGTGAGAATGTTTTATTTTACAGAGAGTGGTTGAGCCATGGAAGATTCTGTCAGCGGAGATGGTGGGTGCCAAAACCATTAATGGGTTCAAACATGGTTGGGGCAGAGTTGAGGACTTAGTAGTTACTTCTACCGGATCATAATGTTGTACTCTTAATAGCATATGACATTATAGCCAACCCGACACAGCGCTGTTCATGACAGCGAATGGTGCAATGCCATATTATGTTGTATGTGGTATTGCACCATTCACACACTCTCAGGCAGAGGACAAGACATCTGCTGAAGTAGGTTCCACTGAGAAGAGCTGCTGTGGCTCACTGGACTGAGCCACATTAGCAGGAACCCAGAGCCAAGCCTGGGACCAGGTTTGACTCCCAGTCCCAGACATTTTATTTTATCCATGGATTGGCGCTCCGAGTTGGACTCCCGGAGTTGAGAATCTTTAGTGGGGGGTTCAGGAGCACAGCCCCCGTAAGGGTGTTTGTGTGTGGGCGGAGCCCCACAGAAAATGAATATGCCACATGGCAATATCGGCGCTGTATTGGCAGCATGATTTTGCCATGCGGCATAACGTCGTATCGCTTTATTATGACGCCGTGCCATAGTTACTCAGGGGGTGGGTGGGTAGTAGTCAAAACAGGGATCAAGGGGTGGATAGTACAGACAAAGAACCCGAATTGACAAAAGGACTTGGCGTGTGAAAGGGCGTTATGAGCAGACTGGATGGACCACTGGTCTTGTTCTGCTGCCATTGTCTGTTTCCATGGAACACCTGGTCATTATGAATCAACAGTTCCAGCATCCATAACTAACATCAGTTGGAGCATGATTGATAAGTCTCCCTATACCACTACAGCAACATGTTGATTCAGAGAAAATGTTAAATCAATGCAGTTATTTTTATTCTTATAAATATTTCCCATATGGAATAAATGAAATTAAGCTGACTCAAGCCAGTAATGGAAAGCATATTCGGTTCAGTGTTGCATGCTGCTGAAATATTTTTGAAATGTTTCCCCCACATTATTGGTTTGGAAGAAATATGAAACTGCAGGCAGGGGGTGTCTTTGAGCATACAGGAACTGACAATTTGGAATCAGCCTGAACAAAATATGCATATACCTGACCTGAACAGTGGTGTTGGATATGGTGAGTGTGTGTGTGTGTGTGTGTGTGTGTGTATAAAATCTTCGGTGGGGTGCTTTCACCATGTAGGCCCATAGTTTGTAGACATTGATAAAGCTGGTTAAACTCTGCAGAAGCTTTTTACAATTCTGCCTTTCATAATACTAAGCCAAGTCAAGTAGCTTATGCTGTCATGCTACCACTACCAAGTGACTAAAAATTAATCTGCAAACTTTGTGAAAGATTTATTTCAGCAATTAATTAATTATTACTCTAGTCAGAATGGATGGTGTCCCTGAACGTATAAAGTCTTGGAAACAAGATGGATGACCTGTAGGTGTTGTTGCAGAGAGGGGTATGGACATCACGGTGGTCACAGAGTCATGGACCACATCTAGCCATGCCTGTGACCGCTCAATCCCTGGTTTTAAATTATACAGGAAGGACAGGAGAATAAGAAAAGGGGGGATGGCCATTTACATTCAGGAGGGCATAGCTTGTACGAGGGGATGAGTCAGAAGAAAGAAAGTCAGAAGGAATGTGGATTAAATTACTGTTGAAAAGAGGGAGGAAGGTGAGGTTGGGGTGGTTCATAGACCACCAAACCAGGAGGAGGAAAGAGACAGGGAATTGAGCTCATAAATAAAAATTCCTGCAGGGAAGGGAGAGGCGGTAACAGTGGGAGACTTTAACCTGGCCAAGGTGTAGTGGAAGGTACCGGCCATAACCGGCACCAGGGGTCAGGTGATCCTAGATGTGCTGCAAAGAGGATTTCTGACACAGGGCATCACAGAACCCATCACAGAGGGAGTAATCCTTGATCTGATGGTGACGACCAGGCACCATGTCCAGGATATCAAGGTTGAAGAGCCCCTGGATGGGACTGACCTTCACACAGTGTGGTTCTGTTTGGACATGGGCATGGAAAAGGCCCCCACTAAGACTAAAATCCTGGCTTTTAGAAGGGAAGACTTCGGAAAGATGAGTGAGCTGCTAAGGAGTCATCTGGCTAGCATCCAAGTGGAGATGGGGTTGGACCACAGATGGTCCACCATCAAGGAGGGAATAATGGTAGCCACAAGGAGTGCATTAGGCTCAAAGGGAAAACTCAAGGGCCAAAACAACCAGTTGGTTTAGCACAAATGTTGCCCAGGCAGTAAGTGGTAAGAGGCCAGCCTTCAAGAAGTTCAGCAGGACCCAGATGTGGGAAGACAGGGAGGACTACCTGAAGATGGGTAGTGTAGCAGGTAGGATAGTCTGGCAGGATAAATCTCAGAAAGTACCTACAGTTAGCTGAAGAAATTAAAAATGGGGAAAAGGCATTTTTTTACTATGTTAGTGAGTAAAGGGACAAGAAAGCTTGGATTGTTAGGCTCAGGAAAGGGGACAGGTGGGTAGAAGAGAATCGGGCAAAGCAGAAGTACTGTATTGAATGAACACTTCTGTTCAGTATTCACCAGGGAGAGTGACTGACCAGTGCCACTGGGGGAAAGAGAGGAGATGGGGGGAGGGCGTATGGATGAGTTGACAAAGGTGGATAGGGTGAGGAAAGGGTTGCTCGAATTAGGTATAAATAAACCTCCAGATCAATGAGGTATACGTGCAAGGGTACTGAGGGAGCTGACCGAGGAGCTTGCAGGTCCCTTGGCAGACTTGATCAACAGTTCACTGGAGTCGGGTGCAATACCGCAGGACTGGAGAATGAAACATGTAGTGTCCCTCCATAAGAGCAGTCCAAAGGATGACCCAGGAAACTACAATCTGACCTTAATCATATGCAAGCACATGGAGACCATACTTAAGAAAAGGTTAATAAAGTATCTGGAAGAGAATGGCCTCCAGGATGAGTGGCAACATGGGTTTATGGGAGGGAGATCATGTCAGACAAATCAGACTGGCTTCTTCACCTGGCACACTAAAACAGTGGACAGAGGCCAAGTGACAGCCATCATTTACCTGGACTTCAGCAAGGCCTTTGACTCTGTACCCCACAAGAGGTTGATGAGGAAGTTGAGACATCTAGTGGTTGGTGAGAAGTTGACCAAGTGGGTGGAAAACTGGCTGAGGACAGGACACAGAGTGTGGTGGTGAGAGGTGAGCTCTCAAACACCAGAGAGGTCACTAGTGGGGTCCCACAGGGCTTGGTGCTTTTCAATGTCTTGATCAATGATATTGGGTATAGTCTTAAGAGCAAAATTTGCTTATTTGCTACCAACACTAAGCTCTGTGGGAGGGTGGACACAGTAAATGGATACAAGACCTAATGGAAGATCTGGAGAAACTGGAAAGGTGGTCCAGGATCTGGCAAGTTGGCTTCAATGCAAAGAAATGCAAGGTTATGCACACTACAGCAAAGAACCTGAGGATGGAATACAACCTGGATGGGGTCCGGGTATCTGCATCAGAGGAGGAGAAGGACCTAGTGGTGATAATCCTAGTAATCAGAAGCACTCAAAATCCAGCACTCACCACCACAATAAACGTGTGCTCGCTGCTTCCATGCAATATTTTATTTCTCAAACTGCCATACAAAAATCTGTACACCTGCGAGCAGCGTGTTTCATTGTGGTGGTGAGTGCTGGATTTTGAGAACTTGTTGGCTATTATCTAGAAGCACCCTGACCTAGTGCAGCGCTCTGCTGTGAAGTAACCAGAAGCACTCCATGCAATGTAGAAAACAGCAGCAAAGGCAAATAAAATGCTGGGCTACATTGCCAGAGGGATCAGCAGCAGGCGAGAGGAGGTAATACTGCCCTTGTACAGGTCGCTGGTGAGGCCACATCTGGAGTAAAGCACACAGTACTGGTAACCTGGTACCCATACCTTAAAAAGGACATAAACTTGCTGGGGATGGTCAAAAGGATGGCAACTAAGATGATCATGGGCCAGCAGGATAGGACATATGAGAAGAGGTTAGAGGTCCTGAACATGTACTCCATGGAGAAGAGAGACAGTGGAAATGATTGAGACCTTCAAGTATTTGAAAGGAATAAATAGGGTGAACATAGAGGATCTCTTCAAGCTCAGTGGGAATCAAAACATGAGGGGAACACAGCCTCAAGTTGAAGAAGGGAGGTTTAGGAGACAGTCTAGGAGGCACTTCTTCACAGAAAGGAAGGTGGCATGTTGGAATGGGCTTCCTGAGGAGGTGATCTCATTGAAAACAGTAGGCAGCTTTAAGAGAGGCTAGGACAGAGTTGGGGGAAAATAAGGGTCAAGAGGGGGTGGACAGAAGGAAAGGACTGATTGGGGGGACAGCATCAGTAGCTGATGCTGAGGGCCCTGCAATACGAGCAGATTCAAAAGACCCAGTGGCCTTATTCTGCTGGTTTTGTCACATGTTTGGATAGTATATGTATCACTGTGCACGTACTTTGATAGTATTATGATATCAGAATGGGGCTTAGGGCTGGCCCGGTGGCACTGAGGGTTGAGGCACTGGATGCCACACCTCGCGCCACGCCAGCGACCCGAGTTGGGGAGTGACCTCAGGTGCTGGGGGTCGGCAGGGATGGGGAGAGGATTGAGCACCCACAGGGCTGCTCTCCTCCCCTGGGGGGGCGGGCGAAGGATGGCCCGGCACACCAGCAGCTCCTGGTGAAGATTGGGAGTGCTGCAGTGCATGGACTGCACAATGTACAGCGTGGCTGATGCAGGCAGGGTTGCCATGCGCTGCTGCATCAGGCATGTACACGCAAGGGGGGGAGGGAGAGGCCACCAGAACAGGGAAAACACTGGCTCTGTGAGGTAGGCGATGGCACCTGTCCCCCATGCCCTCTACCGGGTCCACTTCGTCTGGCCTTCCAGTTCCTCCACCTGGTCCCTCACCTGCAGTCAGAAACAGACATGTAAGAGCACCCAAGAGGAGGGGTGGCCCCACCCTGGAGGGGTTAAGCCAGGGGTACTGGCTGCAGGGAGGGAGGGAGAGATGAGGCGCAGGTCAGGGGGCCTCAGGTGGGCAGGATACGGGCAGGATGCCTGAGAGAGGCTCCACAGGGCCATGACCAGAGGGAAATAAAAGTTGTTAAAAAAAAAAAAAGAATGGGGCTTAGGGCTTATCTTCACTGCTCCTCTGGCTTATCACACATACAGTATCTTCCTTTGTAGTTTACTTAGTTTTGGTAAAGCAGCAGATTGCACACTCACCATTGAGGCCAGAAGATCAGAAGGTTGTGGGTTCTAGTTCCACAGAGGAACCTGGGTAAATCTCAATATTGACACTGTACTGCAGCTTGGGGGTGCTGCACTCCAGAGGTGCCGCCTTTCAGATGAGATGTTAAACCATGATCCTGTCTGCCTGTTCTAGTGGTTGTTCAGGTGGACGTTAAAGATTCCATGGCACTTACTGAAAAGAGAGGGGAATTTTTCTGGCATCCTGACCAAATTTCCCCATTCACTAAAATACCACCAACAGCTTAATCTGGTTCTTGTATGTCAGTTTGCACCTGTATCCTTGCTCCAGAACAAGGTGGAACAGGCGGAACTGCCTTGCCCTCCTTTCCCAGTCGACAAAAACAAAACAAATAAATAAATAATACAAACATATCTTATTTTGATTGAAACATTCAAATTTAGGAAAGAAAGAAAATCATTGACCCAGCTAGTTCTTTTCCTCCATGAACTCAGTTTTACTAACCAGCACCCACCCCTTTTTCCCTTTTCTTCTCTGAAACAAAACTTTGTACTTTAGTCTGATTTTACAAATGTATGCTCACTGTCAGGGCTTTAATTTTAAGAACAATTTATCCTCTGGCTTTAATAAGTTATCTATGTCAAAGCCACAAATCAAGAGGAAAAAGGCAAAGTAGAAAAAATTCAGAAGGGAACTATCCCTTCTAATGCCTAACAAAGTAAGCCACAGATAGCTTATTATTCACATGTTTGAAGTTGGCTTGCTTACGCCTTTGGGAAAAGGGAGTCAGTCACGCCAAGTCTTTGCTTTGGCTCTTTCCTAGCTTCACGAGACACTGCTGCTTCTGTCTTTTTCCAGCCCTAAAAGAAAAGGCAACCTATCTCAATGGCCCTCAGCTTGCGTGTTCTGTCAAAAGATTTACACTAACTTTAACAACTGGAGGAAAAAAACATTCTAAAAAGTTGACAATTTATACAGTTTTCAGCCCGTGGTGGTCTATAATGAATTGGCCGCCTTTAAAGGGATAAAAGTAAATATCCTTTTCGTAGGAAATAGGTTGGCTAGAGTCCAGTTGGCAGGCTATGGAACTATGATACAGTTACAGGAACTTGAATTCAGGAACTCGGAATAGTGGAAGTGAGATGTTCATTAGACATGCCTGGTGTTGATTATATGAATTTAAATTTTCCAGTAGCCTAGTGCTGCAAAAAGACTCATTCTCAGATGTGAGTTGTGAAATGTTTTAACACTTCACCTTAAGTATTTTTAACAATACAAAGCTAGGGACTAACCTTACATTTTAACTAGGATTAGGCAATCCAATGATTTATTAGTTGGCATAATTATTAACCTTCAAGTAGTATATAAATGCTGGGACACAAACCTGCTACGTGAAGGAGATATTGCGCATCTCATAACCGTTACTGATGCAAACTAGTTGCCAATGTGGGCAAAACTGCCCCTGTACAACAAACGGCCATGACTAATCTCGCTTCAAACATCTTTTGGTTGTTTATATAAGTTATTGCCATACACAGTTCCAGCTGTGGAAACTACAGGTTTCAATGCCCAGTGAAACAGTACATACT
Organism: Neoceratodus forsteri; assembly: GCA_016271365.2. Taxonomy (NCBI): domain Eukaryota; kingdom Metazoa; phylum Chordata; order Ceratodontiformes; family Ceratodontidae; genus Neoceratodus; species Neoceratodus forsteri. Next base: position 1,142,599,803 of record CM057451.1, on the reverse strand, counting down.
TTTTTTAAAACACAGAGGCAGTCCAACCTTTCTGTGGTTCTTTATAGTTTTCTGTGTTACCTACAAAGCTTTAATGTTAACAGGGTAACAAAGCATTCAAACAGCACAAAATGTGCACACATAGGGCTGTACTGTGGTTAATAACCACAGACTTTTATTGCAGAAGTGAGTAAAGTGTTAGCAGTGAAACAAACGACCCCATTTCGCGCCTTTGGGACAAAGTGCTTAGGCACAAACGTTGGTATCATTTGTTAAAGTTTGTGGTTATTAACCACAGTACAGCCTTGTGTGTGTGTGTGCGTGTGTGTGCGTGTGTGTGTGTGTGTGTGTGTGTATGTTTTTTTTTTTTTTGCTGTATTCACATTACCGTGGCATCACGCTTTCCCCCATGAAGCAGCCCTGTTCTGTTTCTCTAAAGTATTTAAACACTTACCTTAACTAAACGTGGTGTCATTTCACAAAACTCATAAGGTTACAAAACGCTGCCACAGAATCATTGGGGTTGTAGGGTTCTAGTGCACTAAAGTTTATATAAGCAAACCCTAGAGAAACTTATTTTAGGGGTTCATAGGGTTCAAGAAATATCTTTGGAAATCATACGGTTGTCTACTGAACTCCCTACCCCTAAATAAGGCCACCACCGACTAACTCCTGAAGCTTTGCTGGGATGCTATTTGGTAATCTCTGCAACCTGATCTTCATCTACCCTGTCTTCTTCTGGTCATATTTTCCTTTCACCTACAGTAATGCCTGATGTTTGGACAATTCACCTACTCTTTTTTTTTTTATCTGTCCCTGCCTTTTTCACCCCCTTTTTTACTTTTTTCTGTCACTGCCTTGGCTCCTGAAGTTGCTGTCAGTCAAAGACACTAGATTACTGTGGCAGCCACTGGAGACAGTTAAGTTACAAAGTCATGGGTCTGATTTTCAAAAGTTTGGGGGACTACATTGCACTCCACAGCCACTGGTGCAGTAACAATCTCTGCATGGGTGGCAATCCAAATCTCCACATGGGGGGAGCACAGTTGTGAGGCTATGACAAGTCAAGTCAGGCTGGCCTCCATGTTCCAGTGGCACTCTGTGTGAAGCACATAAGAGTTTGCCATGTGGCCAAAGCAGGTGACCCAACTGTGCCATGGTGGGGTTAGAATGCGGGGCTCATCAGCATGCCTGGAATGCTCTCCCATCTTACTGGGAATGCTATGTCTGGTACTACTAGGCATTGTATTTTGGCACAGCTGCACCAAAAATGTCAGCAAGCTGCCGTGAGTCACAGAACTGGTCACAAATGGCTCCATGATGGAAAATACCATACAAGCCAAAAAGCTTGTGGACCTGCAAGGTTTTTCTGCATATTCACTAAAAAGGGGGACTTTTGAAAATTCAGCCCATGGGATACCAATATGGGACTGAACACGAGAGGCAAGGGTACAAAAGAAAGAAGGGAATAAGGTCAGTATGGCAAAAGAGCTATGGGGAGAGAAAGGGCGGACTAGATGGGCCAAGTGGTCCTTTTCTGCCGACAGATTTCTATGTTTTTATGTGTCTACAGACAGCAGCTCATGAATGGTGAGTGGGATCAGCACAGCCATCCCTTATCAAGACCTACTCTTTCTTCAGGAACATAATGACCTGGCAAGGGTGTGAGTATTTAAGGCTTTAACAATAAATGTAAGTTTAAAGTATAACAAAGTTAAATTTAAATGTACATTTTATATCTATCTATCTATGTATCTGTCTGTCTGTCTGTCTGCCTGCCTGTCCATCTGTCTGGTGTTTGTGTGTCCATCTCTATCTATATGTAACAAGTCTTCAGCACTATGTTTAAGAATTTCTTTTGTCTGTACTTTATGTCCCCCTGTCTTGTCCTGCTCCTACCAATGTTCCCCAAGCTCCTACCCCAAGTCCATCCTTGAGCCTTAACTTCTGTCTGCCCCCATGTAGCTCCAGTTGCCCCCCATGGGTGGGAAAGGGGTAGGGGGTTGCATCCCATTTGTGCATTGCATCAGGCAACAGCAGAGGCTGAGGAGACCAACCCAGATTTACTTGGGTCCTGGTGGTGTCATGCCAGTGCTGAGTGATTTTTTTCCCCCCTGTTTTGTCCCCTATAGGATGTAGACTTGCACAGTGGACCAGTGTGACTGTGCATGCAGAGCCTGTTTTGCACAGGTCTCTGGCCTACATCCCCACCTCCTACATGGCACCGGAGCAGCACTTCCAGCTGTGGTCGCACAGGTGGCAGTGTCACAGTGAAGATGGTGACCCTTCCTCTGCAGAACAGCCCACTGTCCTCTGGGTTGCTCCGTTCTCCTCCACCTCACTACCCCGATGAGCCACACTCATTCCCAAACTCGGGTCTTGGGAATTCCGAGTGGTAGCGCCATGGCTGCGCCAATAGGCTGGCCATAAATCTCCGGATTTAGTTGCTTTCTGAATGCCATGTACTGCTGGTTTAAACAACCTGGCAATATAGGCAGTGTCATCTAGTGGTTGGACCACCAGTTTGGAAACCATGTAATCACAGGTTCAAACCCCACTAGAGTTAAATACTCACTGTGTGACCTTGGGCAAGTCGCTTAACCTCAAAGTGTTCCAACTGGAAATGAGATGACACATCTTGACTAGTCTGTCTGGGTAAATAAATTGTGTCTATCTGTCTGTCTGTCTGTCTGGCTGGCTGGCTATCTATCTATCATATCTGTCTGTCTGTCTGTCTATCTATCTATCTATCTATCTGTCTATCTATTTCTCTATCTCTCTCTCTCTCTCTATCTGTCTTTCTATATGGATATGACATGGATGAGAGTGAGGTAGTAGAAATATCTTCACAAACTATACTTGACCTTCTGACCTCATGAGTCGCTGTCAGAAGAGGTCAAGTAAAGCTCTAATGGAAACCCTGTTAAAGGAAAGGTTGGTAGAGTGCCTTGAATCCAAAGGACTGCAAGACCAAAGGCAGCATGGATTCATAGGGGGAGGTCATGCCAGAGAAGTCTGTTTGACTTCTTCAGCTTGGTGACCAAAGAAATATATCAGATGAGGGCATTGGACATGGCCTATCTGGACTTCATCAACACCTTCATCAGTGTGCCACTCAGGAGACTGAAAAAGGAACTGAGCAGCCTAGCGGTGGGATACAAAGTGGTGAACTGAGTAAGGAACTGGTTAATGGACAGGTGAGAGAGGGTAGTCATTAATGGTACTCATTCTAATGAGGGAACAGTGATGAGCAGATAGTATTACTGTCTTGCTAGTAGCCCATAAGACAGCAGTAATATCTTAAGCAAATTTTACCCACGCCTGTTATAAGGTGGGAATGAAACCTTTTTGATAAATGATTTATTTCTATGTTCTGAACACCTAAAATGAAGCTAAATCATTTATCATTATTTTGGGTGGATCATTACCATTTATCATCTCTTTCGGTTGGTTACAAAGGAGCTCTTAACCAATGGGAGAGCAGTTTGAACAATGCCTGATGACATCACAGTGACCTCTGCTGCACTCAAAACAGAGCAGTGAAATCAAACTGAAACAGTTTTTCCTCATTAAATGAACTAAAATGAAGCTCTACAGTTTCAAATACATTGCATAAATTGGACACACAATGGCCTCACTCAGAATATGTTGTTTAATATCACTTGTGAGGGGACAGGACTTGCATAACTCAATTGTGTCTCTGCCACATGTTAGCTATGGTCCTGCCCTCTCACTCATGAGGATAAATGGTGTATTCTGAGTCTGGACCTTGTGTATCTCATATTTATGCAACACATGTGTACTGATAAACAGCAAGATAAAAAGGTGTTATCTTGACTTAACATAGCAAGATAATATTATCTTGCAAAGTAGGGCATGTCATAATGACTCAACATAGCAAGATAATATTATCTTGCAAAGTAGGGTATGTCACAATGCATACTGAACCAGTTGGTGTGCTGATTTTACAACACTGATGACGTCACAGTAGCCAGTGAAGCCTGAAGCCAGCAGTTGGAATCAAACAAACAGTTATATCTTCATACATTTAAAAAGTATAACTAGTAAACTGATGTTGTACAAATTGAATATACAATTGTCTGACTCAAAGCACACAGTTTATGTGGGGGCAGGACTTTCATAACTTACTTGGGGCTCCGCCACTTGTGAGTTATGGTCCTGCCCCCTCATGCATGCAAAGAAACTGCACATTTGAGTCAGCCGGTTGCAATACCCCTATTTATGCAATGGGTGTGGAACCAAAAGCAATTGCATAAATCCATTCATTTCCACATATGTGGGATACATCTAACCACCCTAGATTTATCCCACATATGTGGGATAAATGCAAACTGTCAATCAAAGCTTTTTTGTTCACTTGTTTGTCAAATAAATGTGAATAACTTTAAAATGAAAAATTATAGCATAGTACTGTGAGCATGAAAAATATTCAGGACAAAAATATCCAAAACTTGAGTGGTGTTTCATTTATAGATACCTTTTAGTGTTTTTTTTTTATAATTAGCAAAAATCAGCATAAAATCCAATTTTATTTTCACTTTTCAGTCAAACAAATGTAAATAACTTTAAAATGAAAAATGACAGCATGGTACTATGAGCACGAAAAATGTTCAGCACAAAAATATTTACAAAATGAGTGGTGTTTCATTAATAAATACATTTTAGTTTTTTATAATTAGCAAAAAACAGCATAAAATTAAATTTTCTTTTCACTTTTTCGACCAACAAATGTGAATAACTTTAAAACAAAAAAGGCAGCATGATACTGTGACCATGACATTTGTTCAGCAAGAAGTTCTCTACAAAATGAGTGGTGTTTCATTTAATAGCAACCACCACCACACTAGGCGGACATACACTAGGAAAGTTAACCGAAAGTCCCAGAAATTATCATTTAAAAAAAAGAAGATAAACAGTCAAAACCAAATGTTCCTGCACTAATAAAGAAGCATCCCTATTGCATAAATGAAATATGCAATGGTGAGCTGTCAGATAAATGATTTATCTACACTTGTGCTGTTTGACCTCGGACACCTCACTCGTGGCTTACGCCACTCGTGAAGTTACCCAAGGTCAAACAGCACTTCTGTAGATAAATCATTTATATGACAGCTCACCATTGTATATCCCATATTTATACAACATATGTTTGAGGATAATTGCCCAGATAAAAAGCAATATCTTGGGCTGCTGTGAAAGCTATTATTATTTTTCTTTGTACCTATACATCATTCTTGCATTTTTAACTGTTCCTATATGTCATAGATACAGGAATGACTCCTTGAGCTCAATTGTCAGTGTCAGTGGCTCAGTAGGTAGTACACTTGCCTCTGAGGCCGGGAGGTCAGAAGGCTGTGGGTTCAGTTCCCACATCTGGCATTTGGGTTAATATCCCAATACTGACACTGTAGTGCAGTATGAGAGGGGTGCTGCACTTCTGAGATGCTGTCTTTCGGATGAGATGTTAAACCGAGGTCCCATCTGCCTGGATTGGTGGTAGTTCAGGTGGATGTTAAAGATCCCATGGCACTTATTGAAAAGAGTAGGGGAATTTCCCCGGTGTCCTGGCCAAATTTCCCTCATTCACTACAAATACCACCAACAGCTTAATCTGGTTCAAGGTCAGTTGGCATTCATCTGTATACCCCTCCCCTGGGTCGTGCCTGAAAATAGGCAGGATTTGTCTAGTGCACTTACCCGGTCAACAAAAATTAAGTAAATAAGTGAAAGTGCTGTACAGAAGCATTGGCTCTGCTAGCTGCCACACGGCTCTGACAGCTGCACTTAATCAAAACCAGTATGCTCAATCTGCCCTCCCTTGCACCAACTGATTCTCTCCCAGCCCTACTGTCTTTTTTAGTTTTGTGCCACTGTCTGTGCCACTCTCAAAATAAAGGGATATGGCTGATTAATTGGCTGTAATTTTGTATGTTCCCCCACTAGGTGTCATGCATCCAGTTGGTGTGGTGGTAGTAGTAGTAAAGGGGCATTTAATTTTGGAGCAAATAACTTCACTGCAGGCCAGAGAACCATTCCCCGAGCATCGCGGAGTGATGTGGCTGGCAACACACTACCGTCTGCGGTAGCATGTTTCATGACAGTACCGCTGGTGTGCATCTGAGTAACGTGTGGCAGTCAGGAAGATACAGGAGCGCCAAAACTGGGAGTTCAGTCAGGGTGCTGGGAAGGAAAGCAGGAGGAGAATTAAAACAACTTAGTAAGCTGAATTATTGGGAAGTTTAGCTGGCTGTAAATAGTAAATGAATGCAGGTTATCACTGGCCTGCCAGAACAGCGGTAGTACTACCACTTGTGGTGCTGATGGCTCACACTTGGGAGCAAGCTCAAGTCATTGGAGGGTTGGGGGGAGAGGAGGATTGAGTGTCCAAAGAACTGCTCTTCTCCTCTGGGGAGGGAGTGGCGCAGAGCCTGGGGGTAGCACTGCCCCTCAGCGGAGCCTGGGGTAGCACTTCTGCATGCAGGGCTGATGACTCAAGTTTGGGAACAAACTTGAGTCATCGGAGGGTCGGGGGAGAGGAGGATTGAGCATCCAAGGGACTGCTCTCCTCTTCTGGGGAGGGAGTGGTGTGGTGCCTCGGGTAGCACTGCCCCTTAGCAGAGGCTTTGGATAAGAGCACTTTTGACAGAGGGATGGTAGATGTCTGGTGCATCATGCATGTCAGTAGGTGTGGCACCACTACTGGTTTCAGTGCATGCCACCCCTCCATGCCACAAGAGGAGGAGGGAGACACAGAGGGCAAAAACAGTCTTGGCTGACATGGATGACAGCCGCTGCTTGCAGGCCCTGCACCCAGCAAATCGGGCATGCCTGTTGGATCCTGGTACAGTGGGTCAAGCGTGCTCCCTACCACCCTGCTGCTCCTTGGACAACCACATGTCAAACCAGCCTATGCTGCTACCTCGGGCTTCTGATTACATTGGATCTCTCTTGCTTCACTCTCGAGGTGTGATGCAATCAGAACCCCTCAGTGACAGCACAGGCTGGTTGTGCATGGATGCTTAACCAGTATTCTCTATGTATTGCATAGAGGAGTGTAGTTGTGGCTGCTTTTCTATCTCAAGCAGAATGTTGTGCTATAGTGCAAAGGTGATGGAACACGGTTGTACTCTTCTCGTGTATAACTGTGTTCCATGTCAGAAAAAATTGACCAGCTCCCCACCAGGCCATTCACTGCAGCTGTAAAGAACCACGTGGCCATCTCAGTCAAATCCCAAGGGAATCGTCAAGATGGCAGCCGTGATCTTTCAAACAGTGATGAACAGTAAAAATTCATAGAGGAACATGAAAAGAAAAGATCACTAAAAAAAAAAAAAAAATGGTAAATGACCTCCGCATTGTCACGTCCTATTTTTTCATGTGGGTGAACACAAACCTATTCATGACATCCCTGTAGTTGAGCGAGACCTTTTGCTTGCAGATTTTATACTTAAAATACAGCAAATTGATGGTAGTGAATACAAGCCCACAACCCTCCGTGGCTTCCTGGGCAACACTGATAGAACATTTAATCAAACATGATAATAAACACTGCATATTTTGTGGGAACCACCAAGTTCCAGAAAACCCACAAAACATTAGCAGCCAAGCAAAAGTACCTCAAGAAAATAGGCAAAGTTTATAAGTTCAACAAAGAAGAGCCTCTTACAAACGAAACATAGATCTTCTTTACTTAAACAGGAATGACTGGTCTGCAAAATCCTACATCAGTGTTAAACATGCTTCTTTTTCAACATAGGGCTATACTTTGTCCTCAGAACAAGTGAACACCTTAACCTGAAATGGGGAGATTTACAATTGAGAGGGCACTCCTTGGGGGACAAAAATCTACAACACAATAAGCAGCAAACGAAGACACGGTCCGAGGAAAATGCCAGAGATGGGAGGCCTGTGCAGGCTCGTATGTACCAAAATACCGACGACCCTGAAAGGGACCCCATAGCATATCTAAAATATGGAACACAAAGACCCTTCCACCTTGCCCCGACCTAAACTACAGTATGTCCTAGAAAAAAGTAGGTCACTATAGTACAGATCAATGACCGTAAGGGAAAATAATTTATGCTCCATAATGAAAACCATGAAAATACCAGCCGGCTTCCAGAGGACAAACAAATTATGAACCACTCCATCCGAAAAACATCAATACAATAGCTGATTGACAACAATGTGCCCCCACTGAGTGGTTCATGTTTCCGGACACATAATTTTGCAGTCCATCAACAATTATTCTGTTTTGTCGGAGGAACAACAATGACGAAACTCAGTGATCTTGCCACCACCTTCTGCTGCCACAACACTCCATGTAATTGCCACAGCACTGGCGCCAGCACTATCGACCTCCTCTGCAAGTGTAAACCTACAGCAAAACCTCCCAGGCTCCGTGAGGTCTCACACGTTGTTTGGTGACCATTGTGTATTCCAACAGGATGCAAATGTCACCATCTTGTGAGGCCAGGAAAACCCCCCCAAAGAAGATGGATTCAAGTCCTGGAATCATCCAACAGCGAGTAAGGCAGGTGGTCACATCACACAGGCCTAAGCCAGGAGGGTGGGTATGCTGTGAGGTGTACCGAATGGAGAGGGATGCATCATGGCAGAAAAACAAGCAGGTGGTGTTTAGCTGACGCAACTATGGGGAGGGGTTATATAAAACACAGCGGCAGTACCAGATAGATTTAAAAAAATTAAAAAATAAAACAGCAGCACAAATACTCTACAGTTCACAAATCAGCAGTGCACTCATGGGATATTTTATATTCTCTCCACAGACACACAACAAAAGGAACACCCAGCAGCATACAAGTTCATAGAGGATAATATATGTTCCGTTATCCATAACAAGTGTGTGTAGCCATTGAGCGGTTGTCTATGGCGACTGTTTAAATGGTTTTGTTCGCCATGACAACTGCGAGATGGCTACTTGCGCTTGTTGTGGATAGTGACCCATACACTGTCTTTTATAGCGTATGGGCCACTGTCACTGTGAAAAAAAGTTAGTAAGTTTCCTTGCTGAGTCCTTACTCGTTTTTGATTTCATCAGTGCTGCTCTCCTGCAATATCATTCTCACCACCGCAGCCACTTCCTATCTGGCGACTCTTACCCAAAGAAACATGCGCATGTGTGTTCTATGTTGTTATGCTGCAGTAGCTATGTAGCTAGTGCAGCATAACAGCTGTGATGACATAGCTACAGCAACATAACAACTCCATTCTAGTTACGGATTTCTATCCATGAGAACATTCTACCATACACTATAAGGACTTTATGTATGGATATAATTTAGTTAGCTACATTTTGGCCAAAAACAGCAGTTAAATTTAAACTGTAGTGATTGAATTCACTATTTGATTTTCTCACTTCCTCCATGTTTATTACTGTGTTGGAATGTGCTTAACAGTAAACTGAAACAAAACAAAACGTTTTCTATTGTGGGTGTACTTTATTTCATTTTCTGAAAGCTGTTCCCACATCTCGCTCTGTACACTGTAAAAAAATACTGGCTGAGCAAAACAATGTCCAGCCAGCCTGTGCTGCCCCCTCGAGGTCCAGATTCCTATTTAATTGGAATCTGAACCTCTCGGTGGCAGCACAGGCTGGTTGTGCATCGCTGCCAAACAGTGTTCTTGATATCTTTCCCAGAAGCCCAAAATACCACTGTTAACTGGGCTGAAGTTGACCAAATTACACATTTACTGATATTAGAATATTTTACATGGTTAAAAGGCTATGTGCAGACCAAAAGTGTTGGGAACAAACACACCCCATGTACATCTGCAGTCTTGTGCTCCTTCCTCAAGAGGTACCCAAAGACACCTGGGGCCCCCAATTTTAGAAAGTGGATGCAGGGCTTGCAGCAAACCCTGCATCTGATGCAACAGGGGCTGCAGATGCACCAAAACCCCACAGACGCAGAGCAGTCTGATTTTCAAAGGGGCAGTGCATTTGCGACAATTCCCCCACTTTATGGCTACTTGCACAAAAAAGGTGGTCGCAAGTGTCGCGATCCTGGACACAAAGGTAGACCAGGGAGATGGTGGTCTAACTCCTTGTGTCCTGGGTTCTGGACTTGCAGTGGGCATTTGCGGCATGAGTCTTAGAAAATCATGCTTGCCACAATGTTCGGCACAAATTACAACTTGCATTGAACACCCTGCTGCAGGTCCGCTGAGCCACCTCATCCTCTTACAAAATTGGGCCCCTTGAGTACAGTGTCCAGTTCTGGAGGTTGCACCTCAGAAAGGACATATTTCAGAAAAAACACAGACAAGGTGGAGGCAGTCCAGAGGAGGGCATCTAGAATGATGCAGGGATTTCATCAAAATCCCTACAAGGAGATACTGAGAGATCTCAACATGTACACTGTGGAGGAGAGGAGAGTGAGAGGGGACATGATAGAGACTTACAAGTACCTCATGGGAGTGAACAGGGTGCAGGAGGGGAGTCTCTTTCAAATGGGAAAGAGCACCAGGAACAGAGGGCATGTGATGAAGTTGGGGTGGGGGGTGGGGTTAAGAGGGATGTGAGGAAGCACTACTTCACTGCAAGAGTGGTGAATTCCTGGAACAGACTGCCAGCAGAAGTTTTGGAGGCAGAAACATTAAGAAAACTGAATGTATGCATGGGACAGATGTAGGGAAATATTAGTAAATAGGCAGGGAGGAGGGAGGGGTGCCAGAGACCAGTGAGGGTCTGCAGAGGTAAGACTTGTCAGGGACCATCTGGAAAGAGTGAGTGGGCCAAGCAATCCTTTTCTGTGGACAAATTCTATGCTTCTATGCTTCCAATGACAGCTTGTCACTAAAGTGTGACATCTCTAATTGACACAATGTACAAAACCAAATAACTCTAACTGATAGTTTCTCACAATGGTAAACATGTGTGATGTTAAACATGCGTGATTTAGACGTTTGTTACTTTAAAAAAAAGACATTTTATTTCCTAAAGCCATGGATATTTAACGGGAGTAGGAGAAAGCCTTTATGATTTTGAAGTAGAAAGCAAACTGTTTTGCTTTTCACAGTCATTGGTATCAACTGTGAGCAAACATACATCTCAGAGGCAAGCAATGCTGGAAAGAACCTGTTTTTTCAGGGTGTGTTGGCTTGAGTCCAGAAGACATACTATTACATAAAGTCAACCAGACAGCTGATTTCATTGTCAAACACAGGCACCATTCTCTGAGGAGCAACAAACAGTTGAAGAACTATCTTCCAAATCCCAATAACATTTTCCTGCGTTTATCCTTTTTTCATTTGTCCTTCCCTTCCATTCTATAGAAGTGCATAATTACAACCTTTGATATTACCAAGTTTTTTTAAAAAGTCCCAACATGCCCTCTTGTAGTATAGATGGGAGACAGTATTCTAGGTCCACTAGATACCTCTGGATAGAGCTGTTTTAGTCCAACATTCCATTTAACAAAAAGAAAAAATAAGTAAAGCCGGCAAAAGAACCATAACCTCGAAAGTAATGAAACTGCAAAGTACAGTCTAGTAGCAGAATTAAAGCGGTAGACACAGAAATAAAATATCCTTTGTGCACTCTGGTTACTGCACATTATGATGTATAGGTGTACTGGAAGGGGTTTTGATAGCATGAGGAAGAAGTACTACCTCTATAGATCACTGGTGAGACCCCATCTGGAATACTGCACCCAGTTCTGGAGTCCTCACCTGAGGAAAGGCAGAGACAAGCTGGAGACAGTGCAGCATAGAGTAACCAAAATGACACTAGGCCAGCAGGGCAGATCCTGTGAGAACTGGCTCAGGGCACTGAACATGTACTCGCTGGAGGCCAGAAGGGAGAGGGGTGATGTGACAGAGACCTTCAAGTTCCTGCAGGGCATCAAGAAGATAAACTGCAAGGAACTATTTAGCAGGAATGGTGGGCTGAAAACAAGGGGACATGAATGTAAGCTGGTTGGGGGGGATTCAGGAGCAATGCAAAAAAGTTTTACTTTATAATGAGAGTGGTTATAGCTGGCCCGGTGGCGCTGAGGCACTGGATACCTTACCTTGTGGCACGCCAGCGACCCGGGTTCGGGAACAAGCCCGGGCCAGCGGAGGGCAGCGGAGGGTGGCGGAGGGGGGAAGGGCAGAGCTGGATGGAGCTGCCAACAGGCAAGCTCTCCTCTCCGGGGAGGTGCAAGGGGCTTTCTCTGGCTGGTGTCTGCCACTTGGTGGAGGCTGGGGGCAGCACAGGCCAGGAGGAGCCAGGCACTAGGCCTGGGGTGGGAAGAAAGGAGCTGTTAGCAGGCTGTGGGACTAATGCATGCCTCCACATGCATGCATGCCACCCTCTTAGGGCCCCTGGGGTAAGCGGAGGAAAAAGCCGGTGGCAGGATGGCAACCAACTCCCGCAGACTCGCTCCTGGGCTGGGCATAAGGTAAGCCCGGTAATTCCGGTGATGAGGCTGGGGTGTCAGTCAGATGGGGCTGTCTGGGGGGTGACAAAAAATGTTAAATGATAAAATAATGAGAGTCGTTGAGCCATGGAATAGCCTATCAGTAGAGATGGTGGGCGAAAACATAGAATCCATCGGCAGATAAGGACTATACAGTCCACCCAGTCTTCCCATTTCCCTACTTGGTTTGGCAATCCCTAGTCTTATCTGGACTGCCTTTCCGTGCTCCACTGTACAGCAGGATGCCTTTATGCTTATCCATGCACTTTTGAATCCCTGTACTATTTTCGCTCCCACCACCTCTGCTGGTAGGATGTTCCGTGGATCCACCACCTCTCTGTAGAAAAATACTCCCAGCATTCTCCCTAAGCTTCCCTCCCTCCAGCCTCATGTTATGTCCCCTTGTCCTTGTGCAGTTTTGTCTCTGAAATAAGCTCCCCTCCTATACCCTGTTTATTCCTCTAAGGTATTTGAAAGTCTTTATCATATCCCCTCTCTCCCTCTTCTCCTCCAGTGAACAGATGTTTAGTTCCTTGAGTCTTTCCTCATAAGGCTTGTGGTGCAGTCCATGTATCATTTTTGATGCTCTTCTCTGGACTACTTCCACTCTGCCTATGTCCTTCCTGAGATGCGATCTCCAGAACTAGACACAACATTCCAGATGAGGCCTCACCAGTGATCTATACAGTGGCATCACCACTTCACCCTCCTACTGGTTATGCCCTTCCTTGCACTCCAGCATTCTGTTTGCCTTCCTCCTGCTTTTTTGCATTATTTGGCTGACTTCAGGTCATTGAATATGATAACCCCCAGGTCTCTCTCTCCTGACTTGTGGTGGCTAGAACCTTCCCCCCCCCATCCTGTATTCCTCTCTTGGCTTTCTGTGTCCCAGGTGCATTATCTTGAACTTCTTAGCATTGAAACCTAACTGCCAAACCCTTGACCATTCCTCAAGTAGTCTTAGGTCATTTCTCATTTTATCTAGCCCTTCCTGTGTGTCGACTCTGTTATAGATCTTGGTGTCATCTGCGAACAAGCATACTTTCCCCTCCAGTCCCTCTGTAATGTCACTTATGAAGACATTGAATAGAACTGGACCCAGCACTGATCCCCGTGGAACCCTGCTGGTCACCTCCTCCTCCTCTTCTGATTTTATGCCATTTACTACCACCCTCTGGGTCCTGCCTTTTAGCCAGTTACCCACCCACTTTACCACTTTGGAGCCCACACCCAGATTCCCCAATTTGTTAAGCAACCTTCTATGAGGAACGGTGTCGAAGGCCTTACTGAAATCCAGGTAGGCCACATCCACCGTCCCTCCCTGATCCACCACCCTGGTCACCCAGTCAAAGAAATCGATAAGATAACCATTAAAGGGGAACAGTCAGCACTAAGAGTCCCAAACCCAAGTGTAGGGATGGTCCCAATTGACACTTTCTCTACAAAACATTTTGTTTACTTACTATTTACTACAGTACAGTAGCAGCTTTATCAGGCTGATTTTGGTGACTTCAAGCTGATATTTTCTGTAAATAAAATGCCATAATCCCTGCAGCTGACATCAGAGGAGGGCTGCAGAAGTCGGACATTTAATAGTCTGCAGTGTGCTAGAGTTTTACAAGTTATGATCTTTTGTTTGCTGGTCCTGCTGTCCTCCTGGAGCCAATTACAGTCACAGAAAACTGTACATAGCCCTGGGAGAACAGCGGAACTGGCAAGCAGCTAATCGGAGCTTATAAAATCTTTAACACATGCACTGCAGGCTATTGAACCTTCCACTGCTGTAGCCTTGCTCTTATGTCAGCTGCAAGAGAGTGTGGGTTTTCTAGTTAAGGCAAATGTTAGCTTGCAAGTCAGCAAAATCAGCCTTATACCATCTAGTGCTCTGCAGTAAACACTAAGTAAAAAATTGTTTTTGCATACAAAGTGCAAATTGGGACCGGCCCCACATTTGGCTGTGAGGCTCTTAGAGCTGACTGTTCCCCTTTAATGACTTCAAGCTTGGCTGGGACAGAGGGAAAGGCCTACAGGTTATTCAGGGGATAGCAGTAAGGCTGGGAGTGAGGTGAGGGAGGCAAGGTCGAAAGCCCTGTCTAGACAACTGGTCTTAGGTTAGAGTATGGTGAAACCGGACAGACCAGATGGACCAATGGTCTTTTTCTGCTGACATTGTCTATGATTCTGTATTACACTGACATGCATATAACTCTGTAGAACCGCTTTTTTCCTAATGTTTGTGACCCCTTGGTCTGCCTTCCAATTACATTTGAATGAATCTAGCTTGCTAATACCAGGGCCAGGCATGCTACTTGAAATGATTCCAAGCTACAGAATTGCCAATATCAATGTGTCACACCAAGTGTGGTTGACTTCAGCAGACTGCTGCTTTGGAGTTCTAATTAAGAAGGGAAGCAGCCCTTTCTGTCTTGCTAACCTCTTCAACCCCCGCTATAAATAACTGGATCTTTCTTTTGGTTTTCTCACTTTTTATGCTGTGATCATTCCCAAATTTGAAAAAGAATTAAATTAAAAAGTATACCTACTATTTTTAACGGATAGAACCTGAAATCAGCAGAATGGAGTTCAATTTGATTGGTCAACTCCTGAATTTTTAATTAAGGTATGTGCAAGAATAAGAACTATTTTAACTTCATATTTATTTAAAAAGATCATGTATACATATTCATAGAATACAAAAACATCACCAATAGTACAAACATAATCTTTCCCATCCTATTGTCCCATGACATACTATAGCACAACATCAAATTTAGTACAGCTTGCCCAAATTATTGTGTAACAGATCTAGATTAGATTTGTCTTGCAAAGAATAAGGACTTTTACTTTCTTTTGCTCTTCTCCAAACCTCATGGTGCCAGATTCTCAAAGGGGTCAGAATCGAACGCAAGTGCATGTCGCACCCATGTCTGCATCCTCCTGATTGCACCTGAGTGGCCCTAATGCTATTTTCAAAGGATGCATCCAATCATGGTAAAAGACACAGTTTGTGGTAATAGCTACTCCAGTGCAATCTGCATCACTTTTCGCTGCAACAGTGTCTTTTTTTGGACACAAAATTCAGATGCAGTCAGACCATGTAATAGACAGCCTCACAGTATAGAAAGACTTCCCCTTTGAAAACGGCAGCTGGCAGATCTCAGATGGATGATTTAGTAAACAGTTATCGACTTTACACGCTTATCATTTATTCTGAAATTCAGTATGAACTGAGGGACCTGAACCCCACCCACATCATTAGCATGGGAGATTTGAGAGACAGTGATACAAAGATATGGAGTTATATTTTCAAGAAGCACAAAACAGGCTTACAAGAACAACCCTCCCTCCCTCCTTATATGCTGTCAGCCACTGACGGGCCTCTCAGAAAAGCCTAAAATTAGCCAACAAGGACATACAGGGATGGATTTTCTAAGGTTGATGCAGGGCTTCTGTTAGAGTCTGCATCAAACCCCAGCACCAATGCAGCTGTGTCACTGACAACTGCTGCTACTGTACCTGATTTCATAATATCAGCCACAGTTATGATAACTGACCCCATTTACGGCATGCATGGACAATGCAAAGATGCTACATACGTCAACGCCTATGCTCGACTGTCGAACAAGGTGATGGCTACTGCACCCCCTATCCTCCACTAGGTGACAGCTAAGCAGTGGTGGGCACTATCCCCCCACCCCTAAGGAGAAGACCCATCAGGGGATGCTCAGTCCTCCTTCCACTGGCTGGCTGCTGAGTGATCCTGGTTCATTCTCAAACCTGGGTCTCGGTGCTGTAGGTGGTGAGGCTGCCAGGGCCTCAGCCAGCTATTCCACTGGGTTGGCTATTGTGCCATTCTTGAAGGTCCTTAGGACTCAGACAGGACTTTCCAGGGTTGCAGACTACCCCCACAGGAAGCAAAATCCACTATCTACAATGTACTTTTTGTGGTTTTTGAATTGGACCTCCACTGGGCGTCCCTCATGGCACAAGGGAGTCCGAGCATGAGGTTAGGGTGAGAGTGAAGCTGAGTAGTTCTGTCTGCCCAAACTTTATGAAGGAGTCTCTTACACTATGAGAGATACCTGTCAGAAGCCCTATGAACTTATTATTAATCACTTAATGTAGCTAGAGTGATATACTGCGCACAGGATAAGAGGTACAGTGGCTATGCGCCCTGATTGGCTGAAACTATGTAAACGAATTATACTAACATACATACTAACATACTGTTTGCCAGCAGATTAGGCCTTATGGTCTATCAAGTCTGCTCGAACCTAGATCCTTAGTTGGGTGCCGAGACCCTCCCATCCCTTGTGCTCCAGAAACCCATCATCCATCCCACCCCCGGGATAGGCCATCATCTGATACATCCACTTTCTGTGTCTGTCCCACCCTCTCTTAAAGCTCTCCACTGTGGATCTCTGAACCAGCTCACCAGGCAGAGCATTCCAAGGGTCCACCACCCTCTCAGTGAAAAACCTCCTCCTCTTTTCCCCCCTCACCCTTCCACCTTCCAACTTCAAACCATGCCCTCTGGTGATGCCTCCTGCTTTAGTCTAAAGATCCCTCCATGTTTACCCTATTTATTCCCTTGAGGTGCTTGAAGACCTCAATCATGTCCCCTGTCTCTCCTCTCCTCCAATGAAAACAGGCAGAGCTCCTCAAGTCTGTCCTCGTAAGTCAAATCCCCAGCCCTCGTATCATCTTTGTTGCCCTCCTCTGTACCCTCTCCAGGAGCTGTATGTCCCTCAAGTGTGTGGTTCCAGTACTGTACAGTACTCAAGGTGTGGTCTAACCAGTCCATTGTACAGTGGCAGAATCACTTTTGCTCCTAGAGGTGATCTCTGCGTATGCATCCCAACATCCTGTTTGCCTTGCTAGCTGCTCTCCTGCACTGCTCAGTGTTATTCATACATGTATCCACCATGACCCCTAGGTCTTTTTCCCTGTTGAGGCTTCCAGCACCTCCTCCCAGGGTGTACCTGTGTTTAGAGTTTCCGACCAAGATGCAACACCTTGCACTTGGTGATATTGAAATTTCACCTCATTGTGAGCCCAGCTTCCAGGGTGTCCAGGTCCCTTGCAGGCCAACCTCCTCTTCTCCCTCAACTACTGCTCCCATCTTGAGTCATCCGCGAAGAGACTCATTTCACCCTATACCATCCCTGATGTCTGATATGTATGCATTAAACAGGATTGGACCCAGGACTGGGCCTGTGGTACCCTACTACCAACCTCTGTAGGGTTCGAGCTCCCCACAGACCACTACTCTTCTGAGTGCGTCCAGCTATCCAGTTTTCAATCCATCTGACCATCAAAGGGCCTACTCTAACCTCATCTGTTTCTCCACCAGACCATTGTGGGGACAGAGTCAAACGCCTTGCTGAAGTCCAAGAATAATACATCCACAGGCTTACCCTATCCAGTTCTGATGTTGCCATTCATAGGGACTCACCAGGTTGGTTTGACATGATCTACCTGGCACAAAACCCATGCTGCCACTATCCAGACCTCCCACCTCCTCCAAGTAAACCCCAATCGCTCCTTTGGTATACTCTCCATTAATTTTCCCACCACCGAGGTTAAACTGATGGGTCTATAGTTTCCTGGTACTTCTTCGGCCCCTTTATGGATTGGTACCCACATGTGCCTCTACGCCCATCCTAGGTACCCTCCTGTCCAAGTGACCTGTTGAAAAGCTCCGCCCGAGTGCAGCAAGTATGTCCGCCAATTCCATAGTACTCTCGGATGAATGCCATCCGCCCAGGAGATTTGTTTCTTTAGGGCCTTGAGGGCAAATCCACACCCTTTGGTGGGGATGGCATCATCTCCGTCCCTCCACCTTACTGGTCTTTTATCCTTAACCAGATGTACCCCTGGTACCTTTCCTCCCTTTGCTCCATTTCTGCTGCTCCCTGATCCCACCCCCTGCTGCTTCTATCCCTTTGTGCCTTGCTTTGTAGATATCCCATCCCCTCCCTAGTGAACACAGAGGCAAAGTACTCGATTAAATACCTCTGCCTGGTCCTCGCCTCTTCCACCCACCTCCTTCTGATCTCAATCTGCTGAGATGGCCCTTAGTTTTCTCCGGCCTCCCAATGACGGAAGAACCCCTTTTCCCTCCATGTATCCCCTGTGCCAGCCGATGCTTTTACTTGACTTTGCTCCTCACCATAATGGGTGACTTTTCTAGATGCAAGCTGGTACATTTCCTTTATCCTATCCCTCTTGTTGTTTTATATTTTTGTAAGCGCCTTCTTTTCTCTGACTGCTACCTGGACCTCACTGGACCAGCATGGTTTTATGTGACCTTGCTCCTTTGACTTTCAACCTAGTCGCAAGATCCTGACTGCTCTTGAAGTCCCCGCTTTATGACCTCCCATCTCCTTTTCCACACTTGTTGTTGAGGTAATCCCCTTCAAGTGATCCTTGAGAATATTTCCCATGCCCATAAAGTCTGCCCCCTGAAGTCCACTGCCAGTGTCCTAGATCTCACCCTCCCCCCCAATGCTTATTTGAAACCAGACAGTATTAGGGTGTCTCCCAGTCAGGGGGTCCAAAGAACATGTCCTTAACAGATCCCCATCTGCCAGAACCACATCCAGGACACATGCCCCTCCTTGTGGGCTCCATCACATGCTGTGTTAAGAACACATCCTGGAAGCCATCCAGCAGCCTCTGCTCCTGGCCACCTTAGAGGACATGGTTCCCTCAGTTAGTACCTGGCATATTATGTCCCCATCAACACCACTCCTTCCTTTTGGACCACACTGGGCAATGATGTTGTCCAGCAAACCATCCTCTAGAACATCACTCATCCTGGGGCCTATATGCTACACCCAGCTTGACCTTATCTCCTGCTGGGGATCGTGTGACCCATAAGGCCTCCACGCTTCCCTCTGCCTCTTCTACCATAGCAATTTTATGTCATCTCTAATGAACATAGCCACTCCACCCCTCTGCCCTCCTTTTCTCATCCTTCCTTATAGGATAGTGTACCCTCGCGACATTTAGGTCCCAGTCATGGTTTTTGTTGGCCCACGCTCATGACTGCCGCCACATCCACCCCCCCCGAACAGCATGGCCTGGAACTCTGGCAACTTGTTTCCAAACTCCTGGCATTTACTAACACCTAACCCCACCCCTTATCCCTGATCCTTTTGTACGAACCCCACCCAGATTCCTTATACTTCCATCCTCCCCTGCTCCTCCTGGAAACCTCCACCTCCAGTCTGTTTCCTCCCCCTTGGGCTTGAAGGCTACTCCCTCATCTGGAGGGAGGGCTTGGTCAGCCCCTCCCTTATCCCTCTCCCTTAAATTTATCATCATTTCACAATCACAGTGATTTATAATCACCAAAATCATAATCTAAACTAATTTTAGATATGCAGCTGACATTACTTAACCTACGTTCACAAAGATGGTTAGCTTCCTGAGCAGCTAGGCCTTACAGGTCTCTCCAGGTATCAGCCCTAGAATGGGAAACCATGGCAACCAGATGCCCCACCTGCAGTACAAACTGATTACTATTCAGTCTGCTGAGCACACAGCGTATATTTGATAAATCCAATCAAGTAAGTAAACACAATTTTCTCAGTACTTCAACACTGTGTGCAGCGGGTAATTTTATATGAACACATACCACTGCGTGGTGATGTGCTTAAGAAGTGTCTGGAAGCACAGGCTCGTCTAGCTAGCCTATAACACAACTTGGAGAGAACTTTCACCATTTGGGCTTTCAGGAATTCACTCACTTGATACTTTCTAAGCTGCACGTGCTAAATTGCTATGCTCTTCCTAATATCTGGATTTGATATTTAAAACAGGATATTAAAAATTCTGAACACACACACACTGAGATGGGCTGAACGGAATAACAGGTATCATCTGTCACATTATATTTTGACTGCCTTGCCTTCGTTCTGGAGTGCAGTAATCTGCATTCACCATTGTTATTTACAAAACAGTTTGCCTTTCAAACATCTACATGCCTATAGTTGCTCAGGAAGGAAAACCTTTCAAATGTAGATTTCTCTAAATTAAAAAAATCTCAGAAATGAAATTTAGTTGTATACTCTGCTTTTTAAAGATTGGCTTAAGGCCCTCAACATGTACTTGCTGGAGAACAGAAGGGAGAGGGGATATACAGTAGAGACCTTCAAGTTCCTGAAAGGAATGAACAAGGAAGATTGTAGGGAGATATTCAGCAGGACTGGTGAATCAAGAACACAGGGGCAAAAGTGGAAGCTGGCGGGGGTGGTGGTGAGAGATTCAGGACGGATGTGAGAAAGCTTTATGTTACAGAGAGAATGTTTTTTATTTATTTATTGGAATTTCAGAAACAACCTTTGAGTAAGAACTCTTTACAAAGGGTCCACATCCGCTAAACAGTACAAATACAGACAAAATTGAATTCACATACAAATACAGACATAGCTGAATTATCAGTACAGAAAGTAACAAAAAACATAGAAAACAGCTAGGAGTTTCTTATGAGTTTCATTAAGGGTGTAATACTAAGTGCTGTATGGCATGAGGAAGTATAAGAGAGAGGAAAATGTAGGACAGGGAGAGGGTGGTTAGTGATTGGAGAGTGGGGATAGAGCAGCCCAGAAGGAGTCTTGTCACATTGCATTACAGCTCTGGAACCTAAGAGCTGGGGATGGTGCATGTGAGAGTGTGTGGCAAGGTGGGAGAAGGTGGTGAGAGAGAGAGAGAGTGGGGAGGGAGGAGAGAGGGAGAGGGAAGAGAGGGGAAGGAGGGAGAGAGAGACCAAGTGGGAGAGTGGTGGTATCATGAAAGTGGAGACTAATGGAGAAAAGGGGGGTGAGAGGAGGGGAGAGAGTGAGAGAGAGGGGCAATGAGGCACGAGATGATGAGAGAACGCAACTACTAGTGGAATAAGAGCTATGGAACATGAGGTGCCAGAGTCTGGGGAGCAGGGGTAGGGAGTGGGGAGGGGTGGACCGTGTGAGTGAGTCCATGAGTAGTTGCTGGTAGGCAGAATTGCTGCAGGCCCTGGAGACCCACTCTGAACAGTTTAACACTCACAGACATTCTTTTGCAATAAAAACTGCTTAAGTTTGACTTGAAAGTTCTAGGGTTAGCAGCATTTAGAGTGTTAGCTGGGATCTCAATAAGCCACAGTGGGGCACGGTAGGAGAAGGATCTTTGACCAAGAGCTGTCTTTCGAATGGGACACAGAATTGGTGTAGTTCTTTATTCCCGATACTGTACATGGAGTTGGTTAAGGTAATCAGGTCTGTGAGACAGGGAGGGGTTAGGCTTAGCGTGGTTGAGCCTGGGTAGAGCCTACCAGCAGAGGAGGTGGTGGGTGCAATAGTTGCAAACGCAGCTGGGACTGAATAAAAGGGGAAATGGTTACATGGGGAAAGCAAGTAAGGTAGAGGACAAGCGGGAGGGAGAGGAGGGCAATATCCTCAACTAGACAATGGGTCCCTGGGTAGGATAGGGTAAGACAGGGCAGACTGGCTGGACCGATGGGCTTTTCTGCTGACATTGTCTATGTTCCTATGTTTTTAAGACTAAGAGCTCGATCCACAAAAATGCCACGATAAGTGAGATTCGTGTCTGTGCAGCACATGAAGCCCCAAACTCTGATCTTGCTCCACACCATGAGGAACCCACAACCCCTAGCCAGTCCCATCTGCTTACACAGTGCAATCCACTGGGGCAGGTAGCATTTGGGGGAGGGGCAGAGATGGGCCGGAAGCTGGGCTATCAATAGGAAGCACGAGTCAACCACTGCGTGGATCCTCTGCTATGTGCAACTTGGAGATTGTACAATATGGCAGTCTGCCTGAATTGCTGTATCCCCTTTACAAGGGACTAGTTCATTTTTATTAAATATCAGATTTCTCTACCACCTGTGACACGGTGATCCACATTCGGGAACAAGTGCAGGTTGTTGAGGGCTGGGCAGGTGGGAGGGAATGTTTTACCCAGGCTACCACCCTGGGACCCACTCCCAGGCTGGTTAATTTGACTATTAATCTTTTGTGTGAGACTGTGTTAAATGCCTTGCTAAAGTCTAGGTAGGCCATGTCCACAGCCCCTCCCTGGTCTACTACTTTGGTCACCCAGTCAAAGAAATCTATTAGAATCTATTAGATCTATTAATTTAAGGAAGTATTTTTCACAGAGAGGGTTGTGGATGCATGGAACGGCCTTCCGGAGGAGGTTGTGGAGTCAAAATCAGTGGTGGAATTCAAGCATGCATGGGATAGTCATAAGGCAATTCTGGGGGGTGGGGGTAGGAAGAAGTAGGCTGCTGGTTAACTAGGATCTGCAGCTTATCCAGTAGGTAGGGAAATGGGCAGACTGGGTGGGCCAAGCGGTCCTTATCTGCTGTCAAATTCTATGTTTCTATGTTTCTATGAGGGTGCTAGCGGGGTACTAGGGAGGGGGCTATCAATATTTCAGCAGAATTTGCCTTGTTATTCATCAGGTGAAATGGACATTTGCCACCTGAATTTGGCTGATCTGCCTGGCAAATGAAAACACAAACTGCAGTCCCCTGCTCTGCGAATTTGCTGAAATTTACAGATTTGTTCGCAGAGTGAATTTCTGCAACTTCGCACATCTCTAGTAGTAACACATTTTTTTACAAAGTTATTATAGCATTAAAAATGTTCACTAGTAGTGATAGTGTGTTGGTGCAACCCTGGATTTCAATGCCCCTTTACGCAGTAACGTTATGGTAGCTGCTTGTCACCAGATGATCACACGCTGTTCTGCTGAACTGCCCCTGAATAGTCATTATAACATGGGGTATGGTAAGGAAGCACGGTAACTGGTGAAACAGCATCACCTGACCATGCATTAATTGGCAATACACACACAGTTGCTGTAAACTGCCATCAAGTAGGATTAGTGGGCAGAGCGTGACTCCTTATGTAGCTGAGAAACTCATAGTGAAAGGCAGCCATTAGTGAAGTGGGAGCAGTGACAGGTAGTCAATGAAGGTTTGAAACTGTGTATTTGTGCCACAGCATTTGTCCCTGCTGTGCCCTTTTTGTGGCTTTTGTTTCCTTCCGGTCCCCTCCTGCAGCAAGTGTCCCCGCCATTGGCGTTGTTGTGTCCTCCTGCGGCATGTGTCCCCAACATTCTCATTGTTGCCCCCTCCTGCAACATGTGTCCCCAATGTTCTCGTTGTTGCCCCCTCCTGCAGCATGTGTCCCCAATGTTCTCATTGTTGCCCCCTCCTGCAGCATGTGTCCATGCAGTTGCCCCCTCCTGCAGCATGTGCCCCCGCCATTGGTTGTCGTTTTTCATCCTGTTCTGTCCTGCAGCATTTCTTCCAGCTGTGCCTGTTGTTGGCTCTTCTTTTCCCTGTGGTCCCATCCTGCACTATTTCTCCCCCCTGTGCCCATTGGTGGCTCATTTCTCCTTTCCCCTCCCGCACCACTTGTTCTCGCAGTGACCGCATGCAGCTGTGCACACACAGTGAGACCAGGACACATAATTTAAAATGTCTTGCAGGCTCCTGTGTGCTTAACATGAAAAACGAACAGATACACAGCACTATACCCACACACAAGAGAGAGAGAAGAGAAGCAATCACGGAGAGTCAGTGTCCTGCACCAATTCAACCCCTCTCCAGATGGTACACAGTATCCCATCCTGTATGCACATCCCACTGATACCCGAGATTGTAGAGAGAAAGCCCCCCCCACGATGCACAATATGCCATCCACAAAGAATGCAGAGTGAGAGAGACAGACAGAACATCACCGTTGCGCCCTTGAGAAAACATACATTCATACATATGTTATGTCATGCATGTAAAAGTGTCACAAATGATTTCAGAACTGTATTTGTGGCATTTGTATGTTCATTACATAAACAACACATGCATTACTTTTTGGGACTACTTTCCCAATTGGCAGGATACAGTCATGTTTTCCTTCCTTCAAGCCCAAAAGCAAAAACTTCCCAAATTATTGTTTGTTTGTAAAGGTACCCCATGTTATAAGTGCAATAATCCACTGCAGAGTATGGGGTTATTGGGGATTAATCAACACCTGGGTGCTGTGAGGCACTCGGTCTGTGACCTCGTGTCACAACTCACCCAGGGTGTTGGATTAATCCCAATAACTCAATACCTGTCATGGATTATTGCTTACTTAAGGTACAGTTTTATAACAAACCTTCCCAGTAGCCTCTATAGGAACAAACCAGATATGGGCACTGACATTTTATGACTATGGTACACACATTTACAACTAGGGCACAGATGTTTTGTGACAAGGCACTCTGATACAGAAATTACCCCATGATAAAAATACCAGGGCACAAGAAGTGACATGGCACAGTGTAGTCTTGCCAGGGCACAGGCTCTGCTACGTCCCAGTCTGGAGCCACCACGTATCCTGCAAGTGTGAAGTTAAAAGCTCAGCCACTTCACTGACCACTGTGGCACAGAATTGCATTACATAGAAACATAGGGTTTGACGGCAGATAAGGACCACTTGGCCCATCCAGTCTGCCCATTTTTCCCCATCTACACTATTACATCATACTGTGCCTGATCTACAGCTTTTCCTCCCTCTCCCCTTCCTTTCCACTATGATTCCTTTGTGTTTATCCCATGCATTCGTGAACTGCACCACTGTTTTCACCCCCACCACCTCTGCTGGGAGACTGTTCCAGGAATCTAACACTTTAAGTGAAAAAGTACTTCCTCACAACTCTCCTGAATGTACCCCTCTCCCTCCAGCTTCACTGCATGTCCCCTTGAGCTTGAACACCTTTTCTTCTGAAACAATACTCCCCTCCTGTACCTTACTTACTCAAATTAAGTAGTTAAAGGTCTCTATCATACCCCCCCCCCCTTAGATTCTGGCCCTGAAAGATAAGCTGAAATAGAACATTTCTCAAACTCAGCTTTGGCTAAAAGAGGAAGGCTTGCAATCTATGCAAGGGGCTCAGTTTTTTAAGAACGGAAACTGTGTTTTGAAATCAACTCAGTTAACAGCAGCAGGGGATGTTGCTGCATTCTTTCACTAGTGCTGGTGTTGTAGTAACAATGTGCACTGGACAAGGACGCACAACCAACCACCTGTTGGATAATCATCTTAAGAGTTGCTTTACAGAGTGTTTAGTTTCTGTTCACTGCTTCCAAAAAAGCACACACATGCACGCTAATGACCCGGTCCACACTGTTCTTCTGGATATGGACCAAAGTCACATATCTGGGCACAGACCACCCACACCCCATTGTACTGTTTCACAAGCTGAGGCACTCCTGACCCCTGACCTCCCCACTACATGTGCAAAGAGGCCGGGGGCACTTGCGAGTGGAGCAGAGCCAGGCACTGATCACCCAATAGGACGCTTGCGCTGGTACCAGAGTGGATCCCATACTCTGCGTAGAGCAGTGTGGAGCACAGTAAGTAAGTAAGCAAATAGATTATTCTTGCAGGACAAGAAAAGGGTTGCCCAACTGAGCCAAGGCTCATTTACAATGGGGTCCACCACTGATACACTCAGTTACAATATAAAACAGTAAATAGATCAATAATACACTGAGTACTATATACTATGAGAATGAGATCTATAAGATCAAGAAAACATGCAATCACATAATACATGATAACATGTTGCATAACTTATACATATTTCACTAAAACATTTCTGTAAGAACTGTAATAAAATAGTCCAAATTGTAAGAGTTTTGTGCAGTTAATAATAACTTCAACATGTAATTGTAGGATGCTACCCTACACAGTTCTTAAGGGAACTTTTGTTTAATGGTTTGTTCTGGGACCTCTCCTGACATCTGAGCCAGCAAGGTGGGCTGGAGGCAATATGTCAGTGGGCTGGTTGGGCCCAAGAAGATCTGGAGTGAGCATGGGGAGGGCTTTTGTGGAGGGCGTGCAAGTGTTACATCGAAACATAAAAAATGTCAGCAGATGAAAGGTGTACTGGCCCATTTAGTCTGCCCAAGCCTGCCTATTTACTGCTGTCTCTCCACTGTGTAATGTTACCACCCTCTGTGTCCCCTTCCTGGCATACACAACTACAATGCTTCCCATAGACAAGTGTTCCCTGCCCCAACCCTTCCCTCAGATCGACTGTGTACATTGTGGCCTGGGATCAGGTGAGAGTAGGTCTTCACAGGGGCAGTATTATAAGCTGTGGATGTAGGGCAATCACCAGATACAGTATGTGGAGCAGGATCTCTGCACCCACAGTCTCCCCACCCACCCTTACAGAGGGCATAGTGCCTTCTCGGGCTATTCTGGGTCAGGCCTAAGCCTCATCCCAGTGAAAAGCATCATGGGTATGTGAATTTTTGCACAAGGGGCAGAGTGATGTGGCTTCAACAGAACATGATAAATCAGGATGTCATTTTTAGACAATCAAGAGTGTTTATTTCTTAACATTTCAGGCACTCCCCTCCAACCAGTCTGCACCCACCCGCTCCGCGCACTCCACCTCTCCACACCCCCCCTCAAGCCATACTTACCTCTGGAGCCCAGCGTGATGATCTTCGGTGGACCAAAACACATCTGCATCCTTCAAAGCCGACCATGAACTGAAGAAATGCCAGTAAGCTGTATAATGGCATAAATAGGGTTTTTTCAACTTTGGTGCATTTCTCGGCCATTTTTGCGAATTTTGGCACCACATTTTCAACATGGGGTTCTTGGGACCCCACCTCATGAATCCAGTCACTGTCACCTCATTATTCAGTCCTGAAAGGTGATTTTGTGGTCACTGCACAGAATCACCTTTTGGGACTGATTAACGAAATGATAGTGCGACTGTTCATAAGGAGGGCTCCCAAAAAGCCTATGTTGCAAATTTGGTGAATAAATTCCATAAAATGACTGTGTTACTAGTGTGCATTGTGCAGTTTCCACGCACAGTCGTAACTTCGAGAATTTTAATATTTTTACTCCATATTTTCAGCATTGCCATTTTTCACAGCTCCTTATGAACAGTACAGTTGCCATTTTTCACATCTTGCCCAAAATGTGGTTTTGTACATCTGGCGACAATGGCGCATTCACAGGGAAATCAACGCTTGGGACAGATTAAGAAAATCATTGTGCCACTGTTCATGAGCAAAGGTCTCAAAATGCCTAAGTTAAAATTTGGTGAAAGAATTCCAAACAAGCATTTGTCAATACCAAATGTTTGCTTGCTGCATTGGCAGTGGTAGTGTAGAAGTTACAGAGCTGCGTAATAGGAATGGCAGTGAAGTATTGAACTGAAACCAACCCACCACCATCCTGCGAAGTGACAGGCATTAGGGTGTGCGTTTGGGTCGTCAGGCATAGCGACCCGTCATTTCACCACACCACTCTGCAGAGACTGGCAAGTGTGGCGTGTTCCTTGGGGTCTTTGGCCTTATCGCACCCATTTCATTAGAAATACGGTGAGATGGGTGTGATATAGGAGAATGGGGTGAAGTTTGGGGCCGAAGAGTCCAAGGCATACCTCGATGTCTCTCAGTGACTGCAGGGTGTGGAATGGTATGAGCATCACAGGCAAAAATCCCAAGTCACACCCCTGATTCCTGTCATGCTCTAGAGGGTTGGGCGATTTAGTTGAAAAGCCTAATACCTCAGGCATTCGTTGGTATTTTCACTCCAAATTTTCAACATGTTTGTTTTGTGACCCCACCTCATGAACAGGGGGAATATCAGTTTGGTAGCCGAAAGCTGCTTATGCACAGTGACTATGGCATTTAGCACCACAGGTGCAAAAATATTCCGAACAGGATGTAGAAACATAGAAACATAGAAGTTGACGGCAGATATGACCGCAAGGCCCATTCAGTCTG
The DNA here is from genome assembly GCA_016271365.2 of Neoceratodus forsteri. Classification (NCBI taxonomy): domain Eukaryota; kingdom Metazoa; phylum Chordata; order Ceratodontiformes; family Ceratodontidae; genus Neoceratodus; species Neoceratodus forsteri. Next base: position 1,142,571,564 of record CM057451.1, on the reverse strand, counting down.
CCCATTTCTATCCTTATAAAAGTGCCATTGGCCTTTGTCAGTGACCTATCTATTCATAGTCATTTGTATTGCTCCCTTATGCCTATCCCATGCATGTTTGAAGCCCTGCACTGTATTCATAGCCACCACTTCTTGTGGTAAGCCATTCCATGCATCTACCACCCTTTCTGTGAAAAAGAATTTCCTCTCATTCCCTCTTAATCGGCCTCCCTCTAATCTCATGCTGTGTCCTCTTGTCCTGCTATTTTTCTTATATTTAAACATGTTAGACTCTTTCACCTTGTTTATGCCCTTAAGGTGTTTGAATGCCTCGATCATATCACCTCTCCCTCCTTTGCTCAAGGGTATACATATTGAGCTCCGTTAATCTGTCCTCATATGTCTTCTGATGCAGTCCCTGCACCATTTTGGTTGCCCTTCTCTGGACTGCCTCAATTTGGTTAATGTCCTTTTTGAGGTGTGGCCTCCAATACTGCATGCAGTACTCAGATGGGGAGCTAACCAATGTCTTGTACAGAGGGATTATTACCCTCTTACGACTTGTGATACCCCTACTAACACACCCTAACACCCCTAGCCTTACTCTACTGCTTTAGAGGTCCGCTTGGATGATTTCAGGTCATCAGTGATGATGATGCCCAAGTCTCTTTCTTCCTTTGTGACTGCTAGCAACTCCCTCCCAGCCTATAAGTGGCTTCTGTGGTTTCTCTTCCCTATGTGCATGATTTTGCACTTCTTTGCATTAAATCCCAGTTGCCACTCTTCTGACCATTCTGCTAGTTTATCCAGATCTCTTCCTTCTGCCCACCCCATCTGGATCATCTACTCTGCTGCAGATCTTGGTGTCATTTGCAAACAGACAAGCCTTACCCTCTAGTCCATCTGCGGGGTCACTAATGAAGATGTTGAATAGGACTGGCCCCAGGACTGATCCTGAGGTACCCACTTGTGACTTGCATCTCTTCTGACTGTATACCATTTACCACCACTCTCTGTTTTCTGCCAGTCAACCAGTTTGCCACCCAGTTGACCAACTTCTGACCCACCCCAAGCCTACCTAGCTTATTTATCAATCTTCTATGTGGAACAGTGTCAAAAGCTTTGCTGAAGTCAAGGTAGGCGACATCAACTGCTCCCCCTTGGTCCACCACTCTGGTTACCCAGTCAAAGAAATCTATGAGATTAGCTTGACAGGACCTTCCTTTTGTAAACCCATGCTGTCTTGGATCCTGTGCCCCTATGGATTCCAGGTGTTGCACTATCTTTTCCTTAAGGAGTGCCTCCATAATCTTGCCCACTACTGAGGTAAGACTGACTGGTCTGTAGTTCCCCACCTCCTCCCTGCTACCACTCTTGTGGAGTGGGATCACATGAGCCCTTCTCCAGTCTTCTAGGACCTCTCCTGTGCTCAGAGACTCACTAAACAATTCTGCTAATGGCTCTGCTAGTTCCTCCTTTAGCTCCTTAAGTACCCTGGGATGTATGCCATCAGGTCCCATTGCCTTATCCACCCTGAGCTAGCAAGCTCTTGTAGGACCCTTTCTTTTGTGAAGGGAGTAGTGCTCACCTCCCTCCCTGTGTCCATGATGCTGAGCTGTGGGCCCTGCCCTACCTTCTCTTCAGTAAATACTGAGCAAAAGTATCTATTTAGGATAGATGCCTTTACAGGGTCCTCCTCCTCACTTGCTCCTCTTTCTCCATTAAGCTTAATACCCCTCTAGACTTTCTCCTTTCACTAATGTATCTATAGAAAGTCTTGTCACCTTCTTTACTGTTAGTGCTAGTTTTCCTCAGTTTGGGACTTTGCCTGCCTTACCTCGCCTGCTTCCCTTAGGGCAGTTTGGTATGCCTCCTATCTTCATCCCGCTGTGTTCCTTATATTTCCTGAAGGCCAGCCTTTTTGGCTCTGACCTTTTCTGCTACTGTATTTGAGAACCAAAGTGGTTTCCTTCTTCTTTGCACTTCCTTTTCTGTCTAACACAATGGGATGTTGCTTCAAGTATTGCATCCTTAATGCTTGCCCACTTGCCTGTACCTCCTCACCTGTGTTTCTTTTTGCCAGGGCTAGCTTAACTCTGTTGGCCATCTTATCAAAGTCAGCTCCTCTGAAGTCCCATATTTTTGCCTTGGAATGGGATGATTTAGATGTAGTAGCCAAATTGAACCATACCATGTGATGGTCACTGGCCCCAGGTGACCTTCTACCTGGAGATCTGTGATCCTTCTTTGTTAGTCAGTACTAGATCTAGGATAGCCCTGTCTCTTGTGGGTTGCTGTACCAGTTGTTTGAGGCCCTCCCCTGCAGGGAATCCACCATGTGTCTAGTTCTGGCAGATGTTCCTGCTGGTATTGACCAATCTGTATCTGGCATGTTGAAGTCTCCCATTATCAGAACCTCCCCTTTAGCTGTCATGTTTTGTATATCTTCTAACAGTAATGTGTCTATGTCCTCCCCCTGGTCCGGGGGCCTGTAGACAACCCCAGTTCTTATGGCTGTCCCATTTCCTGTTTCCAGGGTGACCCACAGTTCTTCTGGCTCCTTATGTGTATTCTGAATTTCTGTAGCTTTGATATTTTCATTAACATGGGGCCCTCCTCCCCTTTTGCACCTCGGTCTCTTCTGAACAATACATAGCCAGGTACTGAAGTCTCCCAAGGGTGGTTGCTGGTAAACCACGTCTCACTAATTGCTACTATGTCCAGTTTAGGCTCTGATATTATTGCCTGCAGGTCTGGGATCTTATTTCCCAGGCTGTGAGCATTTGTGTACATGATTTTCCATTGGCCAGATTTTGGTGTGTTAGTTGTTGGAAGTTTGGCATTACCCTGTGCATCGTATGGGAGACAAACCTTTTTCTTACCTGGTGATGCAAATGAACAGCAAACACGCTGAATTCCTGTTTGACCACTAGCTGAGGGGAGGGTGTTCTTCCCATTCGATGTATGGGGTGCTGCACCCTCTCCCCATTTGCTAGTTTAAATATTCTGCAAGGCGTCAAACTCTGCCCCAATGCACTGACTCCTCTTTAGTCAGATGCAGTCCATCAAATTTAAAGAACTTTGCTCCCAGAACTGTTGCCAGTTCCTACAAATCTGTGTCCTTTTCCTGGCACCAGTCCTTGAGCCACGTGTTTAGCTCCCCTATCTCCCCTTCTCTGACCTTCCGTCCATCTGCTCCTTCTCCCAGACTGGCAGGATCTCAGAAGGAGATGCGGATGAAATAGATGATAGTTTGTCACCCAGCCTAGTCAGGTGTTCCTTGGTCTCCACAACTGACCCGGTTAGGCGAGATCATTAGTCCCTATGTGTACTAGGACATCAATGTTTTCTCCTGCTTTGTGAACAATTTTAGCAATGGTCAGTGTCTCTCCATGCTGATGTACCTGGAGACATCTGACCATCACCCTGGCTGGAGATGGGTATCAACTCCCGAATCATGGAGTCTCCTATGATCAGAAGTTTTTGGATTTCCTTTGTGCTTGTTTAGTTTTGGTTCCTGATTTGGGTGAGTATTGTTGTGCTAGCTCCTGTGCCGCAGTGTCCTGCTCTGCAGTGTCTTCTGCCTCTTTATTTGATTTCAGAGATAGAGGCAGATACTTGTTTGTAGTGTTTATATGGTTTTTGGAGGTAATGTGTTGGAGAGCAGAGAGTGATGGGGCACCTGATTTGCTCCTCCTAACCACCTGCCAACCTCCTGGACCAACTACCCTCTCGGTCGAGGTTTTCTGTTGGATGCTGGGGAAATGGCAGGTGGTTCTTATAATGTATTTCCTCTTCAATATGAAATTTGAGGCGTGCAATCTCTGCCCATGCTACCTGGAGCTGAGACCTAAGATCTCCAAGGCCCAGCATGTAGGACAGTGTCCTAAATCCTGTAAGACTATCCTTCTGAAAATTGTTCCACAGTACCTGCAGTTAATGAAATCCATTCCAAATAAGTTGCTGTGTTTGTAACCTAGTCAGAGTAATTTAGAAGGAAAAAAAGGAAAAAATGCAAGTAATGGTTTAATTGTGCTTTGTTTAACTTGTATAACAAGTTAAATTACTAGTAACCCTATAAATGAGATCACCTTGTGGAGGCCCCACTGATCTGCCCTTCCTGCTCTGCCACAGGAAATGTCACAACTGTGGTACCCTATAAAAGGAGTGTAGCGTGGGGTGGTTGGGGATGTAAAAAATGACAGCTGTACTCTTTCATGGGGAGGTGTAAAAATGGCTATGTTGCAAATGTGTAGTAAAAATATTTAAAAAAATGGTGAAGTCACAGCGTACATAGAAACTGTGCAACACCGTAATATAATTAGGTTGGGGATTTTATAGCAGATTGTCAACTCAGGCATTTTGGTGCCTCCGATCATGAATAGTGTCACTGTGATTTCTTTATCTGTGCTGAACAATGATTTCCACAGCGACCACGCATCTCTGCACTGAAAGTGTGAAAACACACTTCGGCCATGTTGTGAAAAATGGCAGCTGTACTGTTCCTAAGGAAGTGTGGAAAAATGCCACTAGTGAAAATCTGGACTGAAAATATTACAAAGTCATGAACTAACGAGGACTCGTGGAAACTGCACAATGCTCACTCGTAACACAGTCATTTTATGGACTTTTGTCACCAAATTTATAACATAGCCATTTTAAGACCTCTGCTCTGAACAGTGTAACTGTGATTTTCTTAATCTGTCCTAAACATTGCATTCGCACACCAACAGCACCATTGTGCACTACATGTGCGATAACACATTTTGGGTGACATATGAAAAATTGCAGCTGTACTGTTCATAAGGAAGTTTAATAAAATGGACATGTTGAAAATCTAGAGTGAAAATATTAAATTTGCAAACTTACGAGCATGCATAGGAACTGTGCAACAGACGCTTGTAAAAAGTCATATTAGGAATTTTTTCACCAAATTTTCAACATAGCCATTTAAGACCTCTGCTCATGAACAGTGTCACTGTGGTTTTGTTAATTTGTCTCATACATTGAGTTTGCAAACTGCGATGCCATTGTAGCCATGAGGGAAACCGTTTTGGGCAGGATATGAAAATGACAGCTGTACTGCTCATAAGGAGGTGTGAAAATGGCAATGTTGAAAATCTGAGGGAAATATTGAAAATTGCAAACCCACGAAGGTAAGGTGGAACTGTGCAACGACACTCGTAAAACAGTCATTTTTAGGAAATCTTTCACCAAATTTTCAACATTGCCATTTTAAGATCTCTGCTCATGAACAGTGACACTGTGAGTTTCTTAATGTCCCATACACTGAGTTCGCTGAACGACTGGCCCATTGTGCACTACATGGAGGAAACACGCTTTGGGGTGAGATGTGAAAATGACAGCTGTACTACTCATAAGAAGGTGTGGAAAAATGGCAATGTTGAAAATCTGGAGTGGAAATATTGAAATTGCAAACCTATGAGCGTGCATAGGAACTGCATAGCATGCGTTAAGTAAAACAGTCATTTTTAGGAATTTTTTCACCAAATTTTCAACATAGCCATTTCAAGACCTCTGCTCATGAACAGTGTCACTGTAAGTTTCTTAATTTGTCCCGTACATTGATTTTGCACACTGACTGCACCATTCTGCGCTACATGGGTGGAAACACATTTTGGGTGAGATGTGAAAAATGACAGCTGTACTACTCATAAGAAGGTATGGTGAAATGGCAATATTGAAAATCTGGAGTGAAAATATTGAAATTTCGCAAACTTACAAGCCTGCGTAAGAACTGCATAGCATACGCTCGTTAGTCATTTTTGGAATTTTGGCACCAAATTTTCAACATGGGGTTTTGGGCCCTTCTCATGACATGATGTCACTGTCATGGTGGTATTCAGGCCGAAGGGTGATTTTCGAATCACTGCACAAATCACCCTTCAGACTGCACTCTTGACAGTAAACATTCAAGAAAAGTCCAAAACCCCATGTTAATTACTGAAATAAAAATGGCTGAGATATGCAATAAGTTGAAACCCCACTATCCAGCCCATTTACAGCTTACGGCATTTCCTTAGTTCGCGGTCGGCTTTGAAGAGTGCAGGCGTGTTCCCGTCCACCGAAGATCATTGCGCGGGTCTGGAGGTAACTATGGGGTGAGGGGGTGTGGGAGGCTGGGTGCGCAGTGGGTGGGTGCGGTTGTGGGAGGGGGTTGGGAGGACGACCGCTGGACCGTTTTGTCTTACAGGTACAAAACAAGCACAAGGACTTTGGGGGCGTTCAGCCGGGATGGGGGATTAGGCACCCCGTCGGCAAAATGAGAAAAAAAAAAAAGACCTCGTGGGACCGTTTGCCATGCTGGGGTGGGCTCCCAGCTTGGCACAAGGACTTTGGGGCGTTCAGCCGACGGGGGATTGGGCACCCCCGTCAGCAAAATGACTGATTGCCATGCTGGGGTGGGCTCCCAGAGTGGCACCAACTACTGGGAGGGAGGAGATGATGCAGCTCAGCCGGCGGGGTTGGGCACCCGTCGGCTATACACTACGTATGAGGCGTATGCGCCTGCGGCTGGGGGCTGCGCGTGAGCGAATTCTTATCGCTGCTCACTCAAGCGTAGCTCCCCCTTTCAACTGTATGCCACTGCATTTTGGAGGCGTGTCATAGACGGCTCAAAATACGATAATACAGAAACCTGCCAGCACACTGCCTGAATTGGAGGAGGAGGTGACACACCTCCGAAATCTCCGATGATGGCACTATGTTTCTTGCACATGCGTGCAAGCAAACATAAAAATGACTGTGTTACGAGTGTGCATTGAGCAGTTTTTATGCACTCTCGTAACTTCAAGAATTTTTAATATTTACACTCCAGATTTTCAAAATTGCCATCTCTTCACACCTCCTTATGAATGGTGCAGTTGTCATTCTTCACATCCTGCCCAAACTCTGTTTTCACACGTGGTGCAGAATGGCGCGATCACTGTGGAAAATCAACATTCTGGACAGATTAACAACATCACTAGCGCCACTTCATGAACAGAAGTCCCAAATGCTTTCATGAGGTGGGTCTAAGAAGGGCCATGTTGAAAATTTGGAGTGCAAATACTAACAAAACGCCTGGGGCATTAGGGCTGCTAACCATAATGTCCCACTTGTACAGACAAACAGGCATCAGGGGTGTGCCTTTGGATTGTCAACTGTACTGTTCACACCATTGCCCTCCCACCCCCACCCTGCTCACACTGACAGGCATCAGGGTGTGCCTTGGACTCTTCAGCCCCAAAGTTCACCCTTTTCTCCTATACTGCACCCATCTCAATGTACTTCCTTATGGAATGGGGTGAGTGTAACTTCCAACGACCCCAAAGCATGACATAACACTTGTTGGAGTCTGCAGGGTAGGGTGAGGTGAAATGGCATGAACATTATGGCTGATGACCCAAAGGCACACCTCAATGCCTGTCATTCTCTGCAGCATGGGGTGGGGTTGACGTCAGTTCCATACTTCACTACCATTCCTATTATGCATCTCTCTAACTCCTGCACTACCAATGCCAATGCCAGCAAGACAACATTCGGCATTGACAAATGCTTGTTTACTATCTGCCTCCGAGTGTAATAAATGCGTGGGATACTTTACTATACGAAAGAGAAAATTATTTGGAATTTCTATGGCTTTAGATCCACTTAGAACTGACCAGTCTAAGGCGAGACCCAAGACATCTGGTGGTCAAGTGGCCACTTGCAATATATTGACGGTCACCCAGAAATTATATCTTGTGGCCAAAATGTTTCTGCTAATGCAATGTTGTGCTTCCCAGGTTTGCAGTAAGATGCTTGGGAAAAAGTTTCAAAAAAAAGGTCACTGAAATCAATTTATTTTCCTATTAAGTTCCTGAACTGGAGTCCCAATGCCAACAGAGCATGTTGCAGAAAATAGTTACAATTGTAGAACATATTTATTTATTTCAAATTTGGCAACCAGGAAAGGCAACTGACCCAAGACTCATTTCCAGATGTGACCGGGGAGGGAGAAGGAATTGGAAAAAGTACATTCAGGGATTAAGTACAATCTGGAGGGTGGCAGTATAGTGCAGTAGTGGTTAAGGGCACTGAGCTGCAAACCTGAGATTTGGTTTTGAACCCCATCAGCCCCTCCTTGCATACTACATGACCCTGAGCAAGTCACTATCTAAATGGGCTTGCTGCACTGCTAAACACAATCCATCCAGAGGAGCTGCAATTTGCATAAGAGTTTCCTTGGCGATTGAATGCCCTTACATCACCCTTCTCCCCATCATGATCTGACATCAGTGCTCACTCTTTTGATCGGTGGAGCTTACCAGGGCAACCAGCCCATTCAGATGGTTTCAACCCAGCCTGCCCTCCCCTTAACTAGGATTACTGAGCATGGGTTGGGCAATGAGCAAAGGCACACATTAACATACCCTGGAGATATGGGAAAACACCAAAAGCACAGTGCGCCACTCCTTGCACCTGCAATTACAAACACACTACTGGAAGGGATCTGGCTCCAAAGTTCCTCAAACCAAACTATGTCACATGAAGAAGACCATGTGACCCACTCACCGGTACATATATTAAGTATTTATTTTCCAAATATACAGGTCCAAAGCACCACACGATCAGTGTTTCATGGTGCACCCACCACTTCCTCAGGACAAAACAAGGTGGGACATTTCGGTGGAATAGCTAAGCGTTACATAACATGATAAGCATCACACCAGAAACTGTCTTTTACATTGGCTGAAACAGCTGATCAACAGTTGATCGACATCTGATCATCATTCTGCAACATGTTTATTCATTTTACAGCAAGTAAGGCTGCTACATTAGGGGCGTTTTGGAAATAGTGTCAGGAATTTACACTGTGGGCAATTGTATGATGGTATGTAGCTGTATTCGGTCAGTTGATGATGGGCAATTAACTGTTGGACGACTGTTTGTTGGGAAATCTTATGGATCCCATCTTATGGTGTGACCTTGAAAATCTTCAGGCCTTCATGTTAAATCAGTTGTAATCTCTTATGTTCGCCATGTACTGCATACTCATAAGCTTAGCTTCATGTCTTCTTTTTGTCTCAATTTCACAAATTCTCCGGCTTCTGTTGGGCCCCACTTCTCTGCCTTCATGGCGCTCAGGGCTATTGTGGGTTATACAGTAGTGGGTCACGTGGTCTCTTTCTATGACATACCCTGAAGATGGGGCACATTGCTTTATTAATGGGAGTGCATGTGATTAGGGGTATCCTTCATGAGCGGGAAGTGGAACTTTAAGGTAAGGGGAGGATGGGAGGTTGGTTGGGGACAATCTTTGGCAGATGGTACCTCCCAAAGTTTGCTTGAGTAATGCCATTTGCCTTTCACTAATAAGTCCTTGAGGCTGTGAATTTGGGATAAAGTGAACTTGAGCCTGTGCCCAGAATATGAAAGGTAAAACAGAAATGCATTAAAGATTGCTCCATCTCACTGAAAATGGTGACATGTACATCCATGAGGTCTTCCTGAGCATAGATATGTGATGCAGAATGCAATTCTCATCCATTCCTTTTCCATCCAAAACAAAGTGTCTTACAACTCATATCACTATATACAGAATAATGAGTGGCTGGGTAGGTGGCTATAAGAAGAATTTTACACACATCTGAGGTGTGGCATGCCACATAATCCCAGAGAGTGAAGCTCAAAGAGTTTATAAAGGCATCCCACACTGAAGGTGTGTGAAAAATTCAAGTTTTACACACCTACCCAGCCTTTGGTTTATATCATTGTTGGGGAGCATTTTCTTGCCAAAGCCATTATATAAAATATAGATAAAAAGATGTAGTGTGGACCACGGCCAAGTGGCTGCTGAAACCGTTTCATTTTTTTTTCGCCCACTTGCTCCTCTTCCCACCATCTGCCCTCCCGCACCACGAAAACACTGTTTCCCCAATTGAAAACAAACACTACCATTCTTAGTTTCCACATACTGGTCTCCTCTTCCTGTCACCTTCTCACTCTCTCGGCCTCACTAAAAGAAAGAAAGTGCTGGCAAGTGCTGCTGGTGGTGTAGTATCCGGCAATGAAAAGCAGTGACCGGTGCATGCCTGAAGCGAGGAAACCCGGCCTTGTTAGCTGTTCTAACCCATAAGGTGAACTATAACCGTGTTTCCCCATGGGAGAAAGTGCTCCCTGGTTATTATAAGTGTCTTATAACTCGCATTGCTATGACTCCACTCTTCCTGCATTTAAAGGGTTTTCATTTGATACTGGAACTTCTGGCTGATCTGATTTCCTAGTTGTACCTACAAGCATTTTGATGCAGAACTCGCTTGTTCATATAATGAAATTTAGGGACTGGAATCCTTTATTCTGTTCATAACTGTATCATAAAAATGAAAAGTACCTTTGTGACTATACACTTTGCTCCTCAGTTATGTTGCAGTAATATTTGTGCTTCTAGTGTTTATGTTAGTGTCATTTCAGTGTCAGCATTGTGTCATTTAACAGGAGACAGTATAGCATAGTGGTTAAGAGTACTGAGCTGCAAACCTGGAGACTTGGGTTTGAATCCCACAGTCACCAGCTGCATACTGCATGACTAAAAGCAAATTATTTATTTATAGAAAAGTTTAACCAGGAAAGGCCCAGTGAACAATTACAATTGCTTTTCTCAAGGAGTGTCCTGGGGAGGGATACAGATGAGTCTAATCCAACCACATACATTTGTCATTTTTTTTAACAGGCAACAGGCAAGACATGAATCAAAAACCTATACAGCACAGATATTCGTAGGACAGACAAAGATATAAAACTAGAACTACGTGAGATCAAATACAAAAATACAGGAATAAGTGCATACAGTCATTTTACCCAGCACAGAGGTAAAATATATGGATTACAACATACAAAAATTGTTGTACAAAAGTTGGTTTACTAAGTGCAATGTGCAGTATGATATTAGAGAATAACCTAAATAGAATAAGACCGCACTAGGAAGGGGAAGGAAGGGTTGTTTGGAGGAATTGCGGGGTAGAAGAGAGGAAGTTAAGGAGGGAGACTGAGATGGACCAGAGGGAGGAGGAGGAGTGTCTGATTTGACTAGGCAGGGTGTTCCATAGCTTTGGGAGCCTGTGTGAGAAGGCAGTTTGGCCTGTTGCAGTGGAGCATCTAGGAATGACCAAGGTGTGGGAATCGTTTGATCTGAGAGAAAGAGAGAGAGAGAGAGAGAGAGAGAGAGAGAGTTGGGATGGAGGGTGAGAGGCCAGGGAAGCTGATAGGTGAGGGGGAAAGGGAACCAAACCAGAATTTGGAGATGAACTTCATACAGTGTAATAGGCACCTGTTTTCCAGCGAGGTTACAGCAAGAAATTGATAGAGAGAACAATGGTGGGTAAGAGGAGGAGATTCTAGGGCAAAATGACAGAAGGCATTAAAGGGGGTATCCAATCTGGTGAAGGAGGAGAGTGGTGTGGCACTATAGACTACGTCACAGTAGTTGAAAATAGGTAGGATCATTTTCCGAATGAGCTCCCGCCTAGCTGGTAATGGTAGGCAACTTTGGTTCCTGTATAGTACACCTAGTTTGGGTCACAGTTTTTAGGATGGAGTCTGTATGCCCAGAAAAGTTGAGATGCTGGTCTAACCCGGACCCCCAAGATACCTCAACTTAACTTCCTGTGCTCCCAGGATACACCAAAGAGGTGCAGGTCAGTATGCTGTAAGAAGTATGGCTAAGGAATAACAGCATGTCAGAAATAGCATTTGCAATTGTAGTGCACTGATGTTATTGTCATGTGTCAACTATAGCATGGACTGGACTTGTTATATATATGTGTATATATATATATATATATATATATATATATACATATATATATATATATATATATATATATATATATATATTATGGGTGCAGTAGGCAGAGCTCTCTGCATAACATTGTAAAGAACTACTTTGGCCCTGTTACAGCTGTTTTCTTTGGCATGGTTCCTTGGCCAGCTTTGTACGTGTTTTGACTTTTGGCATTTTATCGAGTAGCTTGTTTTGCTGTAGTTGTAGTTTCTTAGTGCTTGTTGTTGGAGTTGTTTTTCTGTTAGGTATTATGACACGGTGCCACACCTAGAAACAAGCCTTGGCTTAGTTAGTCTTCCCTGGCCAAAAATTGTAAATAAATAAATAAATACATTTCAGTGTCTGTGTCTGTGGCTCTGTGGTTCAGTAGGTTGCAGGCTCGCATTTGGAGACAGCAGACCATGGGTTCTAGTCACACATCAGGAACTTGGGCTAATATCAGCTACTGACACTGTAGTGCAGCGCTAAGGGGTTGCTGAACTGTTAAGGTGCTGTCCTTCAGATGAGATGTTAAACCAAGGTCTCTTCTGCCCATCTTTGGTGGTTGTGGAGGCAGAAATTAAGATCCATGGCACTTGTTAGAGTAGGGGATTTCCTGGGTGGGTGTCCTGGCCAGCATTCCATGTGTTAATAAAACTAGTCCATGAAAGGAACCCCCCACTCACTCACTCCCCGGAGGCACAAGGAAACATGCTGTCAGAGCTCAGTGTGCCTTTCCTAGTTAGGAATAAATAATGCAGTATCTTTTGTAATAATCATTTTCCAGAAAATAAATATATATTCATTTACTGTATTTAATTATAGAAAAATGAAGGTTCTGCTCCTGTATAGTTCTAATAGTGTATCAGAACTATCTAGAATCGGAACCTACCTTTTTCTAATTTGTGGATTTCATCTTACCGAGAAGTGTTCTTCTGCACTATATAATTTCTCACAGGCTTAGTCACACTCTGGGCATCCGGGTTCTTTTTCTCACTGTATTTATGTATACAGCAGTGGAGATAAATATGGCAAGATAACAAGTGATATCTTTGTAGCTAACCTCAAGATATTGTGATACGTTGATATCTTGAAGGCTAGTTTCATCACAGTAGAGTACTGAACCAATTAGACAGCAGCTTTCACAACGCTGAAGACATCACGATTGCCTAGAGCAGCACTGACGTGAGCAATTGAACTCAAAAAGAAATAATTAAATCTTCAAACAAACATCAGGTTTAAAAGCTATAACTAGTGAACTGATGTATCATGAATCCAACATGCAATGGTCTGACTCAAAATACGCTGTTTATCATTACATATGAGGGGACGGGACTTTCATAACTTACTCATGGCTCCGCTGCATGTGAAGTGTGGTCCTACGCCCTCACACTTGAAGATAAAATTCATATTTTGAGTCAAGGCATTGCAAATCTGCTATATATAATACAAAACAAGTTGAGCAACACATATTGTGCATTTTGATAATGAGTAGAGTGCAGTACAACAGGTGCAATGTTAAAAAACGTTTGCAAGTAAACTTCTGTAAAGTACCTTACTAGTAGATATTTCTGTGTTAGTGTCTGCCGATTATGTGCCTGTTTCAAATATTACTCTCTGTTCAAAACAGCCTAAATAAAGATCATAACTTCCTGTTTGTGCCTACATGTCAGCAGTTTTAGCAACCTAAAGTGTGAACTTGATGAATTATTGCACGTCAGTTGAATTTAACAGATCTTTATACCTGCTTGCAGTAAGAAAGCCCTATAGAACTATTCTAACATTTAAGCTTCCGTGACAGGATGGGGAGTTACGTTGTTTTGCACAGCCACAGGTTTGCATTAAACATTTTGAGCATTCCAGCACACATGATCACAAGTAGGATATTTAGAAATAAAGTACTAATATTGTTGATAGCAAAATGACCCTTCGGAGCTGGAACTATACAACGCAGCAGACCCCAGAACACACAAGAACCACATGACACAGATTATAAGGGGTAGAAGGGATAGAAGTGGGCCACAGAATGCTTTTATTAGGGGCAGGATGTTTTGGTTTTTGTTTTTACTTTCCTTCTCCCTACATCACAAAATACGGATGTTATGCAAAGGTAATCTGCACTTTTCACACATCGGAGTGGAGGCATAGTTAAGACATTTTGCACCTCTATAAAAAATGCTTACCTTTCTGGTATGGAAACATAGCAACTGATGGCAGATAAGAACCACTAGGCCCACCCAGTCTGACCATTTTCTCTGCATGCTGCAGAAACCACAGACCCTACCTGATCTCTGGCTTTAATCTCTTTCCTCTCACTAGGGTTCTCCTATGCCTACCCCATGCATTTTTAAATTCCCCTACCGAAATTGTCCCCACCACCTCTGCTGGAAGGCTGTTCCATGCATCCACCACCCTTTCTGTGAAGAAATGCTTCCTCATGTTGCCCCTTAGTCTACCTGCTTGCATCTTCATGTCATGACCCCTTGTTCTAAAACATCCCTTTTTCCAAAAATGCTACCCTCCTGTTCCTTACTTATGCCTTTGGGATATATGAAGGTCTCTATCATATCTCCTCTCTCTCTTTCCTTTCTTCCAGGGTATACATATTGCGGTCCTCCAGTCTCTCCTCATATGACTTATGGTGCAGGCCCTGCACAATTTTTGTTGCCCTTCTCTGAACTGCATCCACCCTATGTCCTTCTAAAGGTGTAGCCTCCAGAACTGGTCACAGTTCTCCAGATAGTCTCATGGAGGTTTATTGTTGTAGATTTTGACCAGAAAAGGGCTGATAAGCTGTCCTGCTTGCTTCAAGTGTGTTGGGGGGTTACATGGATATTTTTTTATATTTTTTTAGCACATCACAATGGAATTTTAATTTCCACAATCAGTGGTTGGGGGGAAGCTCCATGTCCCAGAGAAATTGTATATATGTGTGTGTGTGTGTGTGTGTGTGTGTGTGTGTGTGTGTGTGTGTGTTACTGATACAAATGCAGTCATTCACTGAAAATAAAAATGGCCAGTGGTGGCTACCGGACTTGTATAAATGTGGGCCTAGAGGTGGCCCCACTGTATACGCACAGGCTTTCAGAAATGCAGTCCCACTCTGTAGACCCAGAGCATGGCCCATTCAGCAGGTTGGCAAAATCTTTAAAAATCATTTTATCCACAAATGTGCAGATGATTGTTTGGATTACACAGCAGGATGTACACATTATGGTGGGATAATGGCATTCCATGAAACGTGAAACACAAAGTAACGCTGGGTGCCTTACCCACCAAGAAATGCTATTACCTTATAACTATGCCCACCCTGGGAGGCTTAATGCGATTTAAAAATGATGTCATAGGGCTGGCCTGCCAACACAGCAGTAAGCGCCATCACTTATGGTGCTGGCAGTCTGGGTTCGGAAGCAAATTTAGGGCATTGGAGGGTCATTAGGGAGGAGGATTGAGCATCTGAGGGATCATGCCTCCTCCAGGGTGGGGATGCAGAGCCCAGCGTATGCTTGGCCACTAGTGGAGGCTAGGGGAAGGCAGTCTGGGGCCGTCAGATGCACAGGGAGGTGTGGTGGACATTGACAGGAGCATGCAATGTGTGTCATGAGGGCATCGCACATCTGCATCTCCTCTGGAGAATGCAGGAAAACCTCCTAGCCCAGAAGGATGATATTGGACACCTGTAGGCATGGCACCTTGCTATTTTGGCTGTGAATGGGGGATTACCAATTGGAGTTGCTTTACCATGATTATGAAATGCAGTCAGACATTTTATAACATTAGTTTAGTAAAAAATAGCTAAATAAAAAGTCACCTGAATTCAGCTCATCACCCTGCTTCATTCAACGGCAGGGTATGTGACTAATGTAGATAATGCTCTTGCCATGCTTCACACAACAGCAGGGTATGTGACCTATGTAAATATTGTACACACCCTGCTTTACACAATGGCAGAGTATGCGACCTATGTGAATAACGCACATGACCTGCTTCTCACAATGGCAGGGTATGTGACTAATGTGGATAATGCTCATGCCATGCTTCACACAACGGCAGGGTATGTGACCTATGTAAATACTGTGTACACCCTACTTTACACAATGGCAGGATATGTGACCTATGTGAATAACGCACATGACCTGCTTCTCACAATGGTAGCGTGATCGTGAATACCTGTGTGCCCTGTTTCACACAACAGCAGAGTATGCACCAGTGTAAATACTGCACACACCGTTATTTTGCCACACAATGGCAGTGGTATTTGACCTGTGTGAATACTTACACATGCCCTGCTTCAAGACATTGCAGGGTATGTGATCTGTAAATAACATGTGTGTCCAGTGTGGCAGAGTTAGGCTACAGCCTCGGCTGTGACTGATGCATCACTTTTCTATTTCATTTCTTAGCTACAAAACTTCTGTTGCGCAACAGTTAACACTTTTCTCTTGCTTCTTTCCCCCAACCCTAGGTTGACCACCTAGCGTAGCTCTTTACTGTCCCTACTAAACTTCCTACTAGTTCTCTCTTTTCATTCCTTTTCCATTTCCATACGTCCAGTCCCTGGAATGATGCCAAACACCAGGAGGGGTGTTGTGTAAAGTGCATAAGTGCATTTTGTGTACAGAAAACATGAAGGCTATTTTAAATGGGAATAAATACAGTTAATAAAGCCTTTTTAAATAAGAAGGATTCAGAAGCCATATAAAACAATAATAATTTCATGATTAGTACAGTTATAAGAAATTCTTAAGGTCTTTTCATAAATTCACACTATAAACCTGTTACTGTATAAAGTTCAATGTAGGAGGCTGAACAAAAGAATGTGGTATGCTTTACAGAGTGCTTAATCACTGTGGATCAGAGATCTAGAGAGTCAATATCTGTGGAGATATCGCTGTACCTTTAACTGAACCAGGAAGTCCCTTGAAACAAAAAAAAACCTTGGTTTGAAGCAACATGTCCAGACTTGTAAATAGAAAGGGCTCAGTCAGGTGACCCACCAAAGATATAAAACCTCTTCACTGAGTTCACTTCAGTTCAGTCCAGTAGAGTTCAGTCTTGAGAGTGAAGGAGAGAGGTGCTACTGTGGACAAACTTGAATGCAAATGAAAAGGGTCTTAGGAGCTCTAAGATCAAGACTGTATTAGTGAGAAACTACTGATGTCAAGTAGTGATTTTCTTTGCAATTTTGTTTTATTTTCATTTATTATTTTCTAACTTTTGAAAAATAAACATCACAAAATGGTGTGTTTTAAACCTGTAAATTTGCCTAATCTGAAGTATATTCCCACATGCTGTGACTCCCAGCTTCACACAATGGCAGAGTATGGGACCTGTGCGACTACTGCGCATGGTCAGCTTCACACAATGGCAGGGTATGTGATTCGTATGGATACTGCATGTGCTCTGCTTCACACAATGGCAGGGTATATGACCCATGTGTGTACAGCGCATGCCTTGTTTCATACAATGGCAGGGTATGTGACCCATGTGAATGTTGTGTGTGCCCTGCTTCATACAATGGCAGGGTATGTGACCTGTGTGAATACAGTGCACATCTGCTTCACACAATAGCAAGGTATATGACCCATGTGAACACAGCGCATGCCCTGCTTCACACAATGGCAGGGTATGTGACCTGTGTGAATATCGTGTGTGCCCTGCTTCATACAATGGCAGGTATGTGACCTGTGTGAATATCGTGCACACCCTGCTTCACACAATGGCAGGTATGTGACCTGTGTGAATATCGTGCACACCCTGCTTCACACAATGGCAGAGTATGTGACCCGTGTGAATACAGTGCATGCCCTGCTTCATACAATGGCAGGGTATGTGACCTGTGTGAATACAGTACACACCCTGCTTCACACAATAGCAAGGTATGTGACCCATGTGAATACAGCGCATGCCCTGCTTCACACAATGGCAGGGTATGTGACCTGTGTGAATATCGTGTGTGCCCTGCTTCATACAATGGCAGGTATGTGACCTGTGTGAATACCGTACACGCACTTCACACAATGGCAAATATGTGACCCGTGTGAATACAGTGCATGCCCTGCTTCATACAATGGCAGGGTATGTGACCTGTGTGAATACCGTGCACACCCTGCTTCACACAATAGCAGGGTATGTGACCTGTGTGAATACTCTGTGCACCCTGCTTCACACAATAGCAGGGTATGTGACCTGTATGAATACTGTGCACATTCTGCTTCACACAATAGCAGGGTATGTGACCCGTGTGAATACAGCGCATGCCCTGCTTCACACAATGGCAGGGTATGTGACCTGTGTGAATACTATGTGCAACCTGCTTCACACAATGGCAGGGTATGTGACCTGTGTGACTACAGCACACCCTGCTTCACACAATGGCAGGGTATGTGACTTGTGAATACTATGTGTGCCCTGCTTCATGCAATGGTAGGGTATGTGACCTGTGTGAATACCATGTGTGCCCTGCTTCATACAATGACAGGTATGTGACCTGTGTGAATACACGTGCACACCCTGCATCACACAATGGCAGAGTATGTGACCCGTGTGTATATTCATAAGCCTTGCTTCACACAATGAGGGTATGTGACCTGTGAATATTGCATGCACCCTGCTTCACATGATGGCAGGGTATGTGACTCGTGTGGATACTGAATGTGCCCTGCTTCACACAATGGCTGGGTATGCGACCTGTGTGTATATTGTGCAAGCCTTGCTTCACACAATGACAGGTATGTGACCTGTGTGAATATTGCAGCACCTGATTCACATGATGGCAGGGGTATGTGACTCGTGTGGATACTGAATGTGCCCTGCTTCACACAATGGCTGGGTATGTGACCTGTGTGTATACTGTGCAAGCCTTGATTCACACAATGACAGAGTATGTGACCTGTGTGAATATTGCACGCACCCTGCTTCACATGATGGCAGGGTATGTGACTCGTGTGGATACTTAATGTGCCCTGCTTCACACAATGGCAGGGCATGTGACCTGTGTGAATACTGTGTGTGCCCTGCTTTACACAACTGCAGGGTAAGTGATCCATGTGAATACTTTTACTGTATCTAATACTGTGAGGGTGGGTTCCCTTTCCCCTAAATGCATTATCAAGCACATTTTGGCACTGAATTTCAACTGCCAGATCTTTGACCAACTTTCTAGTTTTTCCCAATCCCTCTGACATTCCCTCACCTCGTCCTCACTGTCTGCCCCGCTGAACACCTTTGTGTTATCAGCAACGAGATGCAGTTTAACCTGAATACCATTCTCTGTGTCACTAATGAACATATTGAATAGGAGAGGTCCCAAGCCTGACCCCTGTGGCCCCCTTCTCTGACCTCCCTATCCCTGGATTTGAGCCTGTTTACTAGCCCTCCTCCCGTGGAGCAGGACCATATCTTCTGCATGTTAGAGTGCAAGACAAAAATAACTCTAATGAGGGAGTAGTCTGTTCTAGTGTATTCATGAATATACCCTATCTCAGCTCAAGAAGAGATCAGCCACTCACCATCTATTTAAGTAAGGTCATTGCTTATAATTGCTGTGGCACAGCTGTTGACAGGTTCCTCACAGTCCTGTCATATTTCACCGGTGCTGCATGGACTGCACTGGCTGCCTGCTCAGTGGCAGATCACCATTAAGGTCGGTCTCCTGACTTTAAAAACCATACACGGACTTGGCCCGGACTACCTGAAAGAACTCCTGGTTCCTCACTGCCCCGGGCGATTGCTCCGCTCAGCCAACAAAGGGTTGTTAGAGGTTCTGAGGGTATGCTTGAAATCTTCTGGCACTAGAACATTTATGTATGCTGCCCCTACCCTCTGGAATTCTCTACCCCATTGGTTATGTGAGCACATGATCATGGAGGGTTTCAAACAAGCACTTAACACCTGACTATGGAGTCAAGGCATTCGACACAGTCTCACACAAAAGATTAATATACAAGTTAGCCAGCCTTGGAGTGGGTCCCAAGGTGGTAGCCTGGATAAAAAACTGGCTGGACAACAGGACACAAAGGATAATAGTAAATGGAGTCCACAGTGAAGAAAGGAGGGTAACTAGTGGCATACTGCAGGGTTCGGTACTGGGACCGGTCCACTTTAATATCTTTATAAGTGACATTGGAGAGCACCTGGAAGGAAAGGTATGCCTCTTTGCAGATGACACAAAGATCTGCAAAAGGGTTGAGACACAAGGTGGGGTGGAAAGAATGAAAAGGGACTTGGCAAGGTTGGAGGAATGGTCAAATATGTGGCAGCTCAGATTCAATGCAAAGAAGTGCAAGGTAATGCATCTGGGAAATAAAAACCCAGGGGAAGAGTACACAATGGGGGGTGAGTTAATAACAACAACAAAAATCAAAACTGACCTAGGAGTAATTATATCAGATGACCTAAAGGTGGGCAAGCAATGTGAGAAGGCAGTAAGGAGGGCTGGGGGGGATACTGGGATGCATAAGGAGAGGCATCAACAGTAGAAAACAGGAAGTTGTAATCCCTCTCTACAGACAGTTAGTGAGACCCCATCTGGAGTACTGTGTGCAATTCTGGAGACCCCATCTCTGCAAAGACATAGACAGAGTGGAGGTTGTTCAGAGGAGGGCAACCAAAATGGTGCAGGGTCTGCACCAGAAGACATACGAGGAGAGACTAAAGCAGCTTAATATGTATACCCTTGAGGAAAGGAGGGAGAGGGGGGACATGACAGAAACGTTCAAGTATCTCAAGGGAATTAACAAGGTACAAGAGGGTAGTATCTTTCAGAAGAAGAGAACAAGGGGCACAATTTGAAGATAGATGGGGGACAGCTCAGAGGTAATGTTAGAAAGTATTTTCACAGAGAGTTATGGATGCATGGAACAGCCTTCCTGAGGAGGTGTGGAGTCAGGAACAGTGGGAGAATTCAAGAATGCATGGGACAGGCATAAGACAATTCTAATAGGGGCAGGAGGAAGTAAGCTGTTGATTAACTAGACTCTGTAGCTTATCCATCAGGTAGGAAATGGGCAGACTGGGTGGGCCAGGCAGTCCTTATCTGCAAATCAAGTTCTATGTTTCTATGTTTAAACATATGGTATTTAACTGATGGAAAGTTTTAAGATGTTATGATTATTTGTTGTTAAGATGTTTTGTTGATTATGTTGTGGTGAACTTTTGTGATTATGTGGTTTTAACTTTGTTAGGCGCCTTGGTTTTGAAAGGCGCCATAAAAATAAAGTTGATTATTATTATAGTATTATTATTATTAAGACACAGTTAACATCACTGACTGTGAAATCACCAACATTTTGGAGGAACATAGGTAGAGATCTGTGTATTTTTTAAATAAGAAATAAGAAATTCAAGGGATAAAAATAAATAAAATGAAAATAAACACATGAAAAAAGTTCAAAAATTGCTTGCTGTTTTGGTAAAACTAAATAAATGCTTGCAGCAGTTGCTGTTTAGTTTTATTGTTGCTACAGAGACAGTCTGCAAAGGCAGTGGCAGTGGAATTGTTTGATTGACAAAACCTTTCAAGACCATAGCATTATGTTGCCTAATATGATGTAGTATACTAGGAATGAGATTTCTAGTGTCTATAAGGTCACTTTGGTGTATTTAATGAATGTAAATGTGATAACAAGAAATAAAACTACATTTTCAATGACTAAAAAGAAATAACACAAAATTCCAGAAAAATAAAAAGAAACAATATAAAAAAATAAAAATAAAAAACAAAGAATTTCAAGGGGCTCTAAAACATAGGCCTCCTTCCTTAGGGTGAAAACACTGTATTTTGTTTCCTTATATCCAAATATTATGTCTCTTTTGAATTTTTTATGGCTGCCTAGCATTGTGACATTCTGTCATCTGGCTTCTGGTTGTGCTTGAATCCCTGGATAATAAATTCAAAAGAAACTAGGATTGGGGTACATGCAAATTAAATGTACACTTCTTTTGCCCTGAGGAAGGTGGCCTATGTTCCTCCAAAATGTTGGCAATTATACAGTCAGTAAAGTGACATATGTCTTAATAAAACAATAGCCATGCTTAAATAGACAGCGTGACTGATCTGTTCCTGTGCTATGATGGGGAATCTTGATGGGCAGTTTGCTTTCTTCTGTGCTATTACCCAGCTATAGAATCAAGCATTTATTTTCTCCTTTAGTCCACCAGAAGTGACCACCTGGTTGGCTTCTACCCTAACATAGCCTCTGGAACTTTTCAATCCAAAGATGAATACTACCTACTGCCACTAATTATGCTATAACTTATTTACTTACTATAATAAATTCTGTCATAGCATACCTCACCACACTATGCATAAAATTTGATATCTGGGAAGGGTGAGAGAGAAAGAGAAGGGGGGAGAGAGAGAGAGAGAGGGAGTGAGTGTCCACAACTGTTACATGACAACATGTCAAGATTTTACTTGTACAATTCAGAATAATTGTCGATATTATGCATTTATCAATGCTACATGATGAACACAGGAAAAAAAGCACCTGGACATCCCTTCTTTTCAAATTTACAATGAGGAGGCAGTATAAGCGCAGTGGTTTAAGGCTCTGAGCTGTAAACCTGGATACCTGGTTTGAATCCCACAGCCCCTACTTGCATACTGTGTGATCCTAAGCAATTCACTTAACTTCCTTGTGCTCCCAGGTTGCACCTGTAAACAAGCATCATCTTAGTATGTCTTTCCTGGTTAAAAAATAATAATAATTCTTCTCCCAACCCCAACTTCTGCCCCTTTACTCTCCCATCACAGCATGCAATGGCTGTCTGGCATTCACAACATTAAATACATCTCTACCACTGCAACCTGCAATGGCTGGCTTAGATGCAGTGGTGTGAACATCAGCGCAGGATGCTTTGAAACATAGAAACATAGACCATGACAACAGAAAAGGACCACTTGTCCATCCAGTCTCCCCTCTGTCATACCCTGGGACCTTTAGTTAATACAGGGATTTTCTATATTGTCCATCCTTTGCTTCCTGTCTTACTGCTACCCCCCTTCCCTGAGCTTGATGCTTGAGTCTCTTATAAATTCTGCAGGCTTTCTTTGCACCAGAGGCATACTGCAATATCATTAATTTACATATCGTGATATCATTGCTTTACATTATATCAGTAATTTATATATATACACTAGTGTCATTAGCTGCTATGCTACACTGAGTAAGCATTTTTAAGAGACAGTGGAACAGAAGCCTAGCTTGCCCTTTCAAGCTTAACCTTTGATGTATAGTTCGTTATAATAGTGGATTGAGAGTTCAGTCCAGCATCCACTTTTTTTTTGCAAAGCTGTATCACTTAAATTGTTGTACAAGAGGTAGACTTCTGAAAAAATTGAATTCTTCTTCAGACTCTAAATCCCCCACAAACCTTCCAAATATAATTTATAACATGGTTCTACCTGCTCACAGTCTCAAGCTTGATGATTTAATGCAAATATGATGGAAACATAGACTACTGTACTGAAAATTACACTTCAAGGAACAGAAAAAAACAAGTTAAAGCGTGAAGCTTATCTTGGGCACTTTGCTGTACAGCCAAATAATTGTCTTGGTTGTCTTTAGGTCCTAACTCGTTATAGTTTTAAAATGCAATGTTGGCAGGTTTCTAACTTTCATAACAAAAGACTGTGATGCAGTGATGTGGCAGATTGATGGATGGAATGGGATGTCTGGCAACAAATATCATATTCACACACCTACATCCTCCATTTTAACAATCTGCCACTGTACGGAAGCACCACGGAGCCAAAGTCAGCCACTGGATCGGAGTTCTGGTTGTTCAGATTTGGACCCCAATCATTTAGATCGCTGGATCTGGATCCAAATTAAGAATGTGATCATATTAGTGGGAAACAGCATATTTATAGACAGCTATATTACATATAGTTTTAATGACAATGAGATAAAACACAGTGTTTCCACAGGCATCAATTGTGTTAAGCTGAATGCAATGCACTGATGTAACGTATCACATTTTATCCATGGCAAAAATAACCCTAGCTTATTACACTTCAGTGTATATGTAATATAATATAACTTTTTAAAACATGCAGTGGTTCTTTGCTTTAGAAAAATTCATATTATAAAAAAAATAATACACATTAGTTGAAAGATACTTGTGTGAAAAGTATGGTTGGCATAAAATGGCACTTTACAAATGCTTGAAAACCAAAAAGTTCAAGTAAAATATTTTGGAGAGTAGGATGGTTACCACTTTAGCACTGTATTCTGTTTTTCACTAACTGAAGCATATAATCCATTAGCTGACATTTTCATCCAGATGTACTGGCACTAACTCCCCATGGAAACCTGGATTGCCCTTCAAAGTTTAACCACATCTTCTGTACCAACTGATCATATCTGGCAGAAGTGTTAACTTAACATATTCCTACACAATTTCTCTTCTTCCTGTCATGCAGATAGAACAACAAGCAAGCCTTACCAGAGTGTGGTGCAGTTATACTTTAAGGAGCAGCTGTCAGACCATCCTGGCTTGCCAAGTGCCCCTCTCTTACCTGGACAGAGTCTCTAATTTTCACAAACCCCCCACCTTCCTCCTCAGAGAGACCTACGTATTTAAATGGACTCTCCATAAAATCTGGTCATTAGTTCATCTGAGTCTAGTGTCTTGCTGCAAACTTCC
This sequence comes from Neoceratodus forsteri, assembly GCA_016271365.2. Taxonomy (NCBI): domain Eukaryota; kingdom Metazoa; phylum Chordata; order Ceratodontiformes; family Ceratodontidae; genus Neoceratodus; species Neoceratodus forsteri. The sequence continues at coordinate 1,142,547,131 of CM057451.1, read as the reverse complement.
CAGTCTCCTTCATGATGGTCCATGGATTGTAGCACTCATGGACCATGCTGACAGGATGACTGATAAAAGACTGCATCGCACTCATCTGTAATCATTTGTAGGGTGGGTGGGGGCTGAGAACTGAGCAGCATCTAGAAGCGGTATCAGTGACTTACTAACTTCTCCACTGAATCCATTATATACAGTAGTAACACGGTAATTTAAAATAGCAGTATTAGTTAACCAGGAAGTGTTCATCACTTCCTAGATTTTCTGAGTGTCTGGTTTCAAAATTCTAATTTTACTTTTGAATTTTTTACTGTTTTCTGATAACGGTTTCCCTTGACTTCTAATACAGTTCTAATGTTTTGGAGTCATGGGGAATATTGCAACCCCATACCATTTCCTGTCTTCACCTTTATTTACATTACGTGTTCCTATGAGCACTCAGCAGGCAAAAGAAGGGGTGGAGTATTCTCATTACATCAGAAAAAATAATCAATAACTTACTCACTTAAGTATAATGACCTCATTGGAAATAAGTTTGCTCAACTAGTATCAATTCATATTACTATGAATAAAAGTTTTACTACTACCATTACAATGAAAATGGCAGCGCCATTTCCCTTAGAATGCAGTATGGCCCACCTGGTAAGAGTCTATGCTAAATTATCAGAAAAAATGAAAGCAAGAGATTAAAGTTGTGTTAGTTGTGGGGCCTGTCTGACATAACAATTGTTCAAAAGAACATGTTTATTAACTGGTACTGCTGCGTTAAGGTTGGAAGGGATATAGTTCCATTATGTGCTCCCACTCCTAGGGCTAAAAGTAAGTATGCTGAGCAAACACATACAAACTGATAGGGATTCCCTACCCACTGTACTACTCAGGGTACTAAATGATTTCTTTTGTAAACTGAAATGTGTTTAACTGTATCTTAAAGTAATATTTCCAGGATCTAGAATTGGTTTGAAAATTATGGGTCCAGATTTTCAAACAACAACACAGGGCTTCTGTCAAGCAAGTCTGAAAAAAAGATGCTCAAGAACAAGGGGTCATGCTATGAAGCTGGGGGGGTAGACTTAGGGGAGATGTGAGAAAGTACTTCTTCACGAAGAGGGTGGTGGATGCCTGAAACAGCCTCCCAGTGGAGGTGGTGGGGGCAAAAGCTGTAACAGGGTTCAAGAAAGCATGGAATAGGCATAAAGGAACCTTAGAGATGAGACGGGGGGAGGATAAGCTGGAAATCAAGTAGGGTCTGCGGTGATACAGTAAATATGGAAAAACAGGCAGATTAGGAGGGCCAGGCAGTCTTTATCTGCCACCAGATTCTGTTTCTATGTTTTCATTAAGTCCTCGTCAAACCTGTCTTTTGATGGAGCTGCACCAGACACCTGCCACAACTAAGCCTGATTTCAGTAGGTCAGCTGCAGGTGCAACACTTTACCTGATTTATCACAGCTTGCACCAAATATTAGGTACAAGCCTGTAAAAAGGGTACCCAGGATTGCCACAAGCTAGAGCAGAAAAAGGTAGTCCAACCTGCGGCAGTTGGTGCACAGGATGGAAAATCCCAATTGCTGGCCAGGAGAATGTTGCAAGCCCTGTGTTCCATTTGTTTGGGGCATCCCGGGCTGGCGCCATTCAGAAGCCTTTGAAAATCCAGCCCATAATATGCAGACACAATTCAGTTTATATGTCCTTAATGGTGTACAGTTTTTTCCTGCATCTCTTAATTTCTTATTACTGAGGAAATTCACATGAAAACAGGACCTTAGACTCACGGATTTCATCTTGTTTTCTTTTTTGTTAACTGGGTAACCACACTAGACAATTAAATGCCTATTTTCAGGTACGACTCAGGAGAGTACAAATGCAGGCTTTAGCCAGGGAACAATGTCAATTACAATGTAACAGAAATGTGAATGCAGAATCACAGCATGAACAACAAATTACATTTAGGAAAAGCAGTTAAGTGAATATAACAGTAGATGTAAGAAAACTTGTGAATAAAATATGTTTAAAGAACAGCGCCAAATACAATGTAAGTGAAATATGAATGCTGGACTACAGCGAGAAAAACAAATATAACTAGGCAAAGCAGATTTGTGAATGTTACTGTCAATGCAAAACAATTTAGGCTTGGATATGATTAATGATTAGAATGTGGGTAATTTGCCAGCAAAGTGCAGAGATAGACCGGTGTCATGAGAGGGTAGACCCAGATCATCACCCAGGAGGGACAGAAGCTATGCCACGGGGAAGTGGTATGGGTAAGGAGCAGTCACAGACTAAGGGTATAAAAATTGTTTCCCCAGAGCACTAAGGATAACCGAGTAAGTGAGTTGCATTTGGTGGGGCTTAGGGAGTTCCAGAGGCTAGGGGCAAATGAAGAGAAGGCATAATCACTTCTTGCTTTTCATTTGCAATCGTATTTATACATCTCAACCTCCTGCCTCAGAAATTAGGGACAAGGCTGAAAAAAATCAGGGATGAATGTCTCCACAGACCCTAACTGGTCTGACCCTGCCTTCTCATTGCCTATTTACTAATATTCCCCTATGTCTATCACGTGATGAATGAAGCCCCTACTGTTTTGCCTCCACTGCTTTCACTGGCAGTCTGTTCCACACTCTTTCAGTGAAATTGTACTTCCTCACATCCCTCTTAAACTACCCCACCACCAGCTTCACTGCATGCCCTCTGGTCCTGGTGCTCCTTCTCACTCGAAAGAGACTCCCTCCCTACCTCTGTTCACTCTGAGGTTCTTGTAGGTCTCTATCATGTCCCCTCACTCCTCCTCTCTTCCAGGGGTGCACATGCTGAGATTCCTCAGCCTCACTTTGTAGGGCTTTGATGCAACCCTGCACCATTTTAGTTGCCTTTCTCTGGACTGCATTCACTTTTATGTCCTTTCTGAGGCATGGCCCAGAATGGGACACAATACTCAGGTGTGGTCTCACAAGTAAATAATACAGTGGCAACACCACCTCCTCTCTTTTCTCCTGGCAATACTCTCTCCTATGCATCTCAGCATCCCACTGGCCCCACCCACTGCTTTGTCACACTGCCTTGCTATTTTGAGGTCATCATATATATTACCTTCAGGTCCCTTTCCTGCTTAGTGATGCTCAGTACCCCCCCCCATCCTACTGTCTACTGTATACTCAGTTCCTGGGTTCCTGCCCTAGGTGTGTGGTTTTGCACTTTTTGGCATTGAACCCCAGCTGCCATGAGTTTCCCAAGGTTCCTACGCGTTCTTTCCACAAACTCCTGACTTTCCACCCCATTACTGATTTTGGTGTCATCTGCAAAAAGGCATACCTTCATCCAGTTATTCCACAATGTCACTTATGAAAACATTGAAGAGGACTGGTTCCGGCACTGAGTCCTGCAGCACCCGACTAGTCACTCTTCCCTTACTAGAGTGAGTGCCGATAACCACCACCCTCTGTCTCCTAATAAAGGAAAACTACACCCTCATAGTTTGCAAATCGTATTTGTTTCCTTGTCAACAGACAACACTTTTCCAGTAGCTGATGGGGGTATACATGTTTGCTTTCATTTGTTTTCACTGTTCATGTTAGTCCCCTGTAGCTGTCCTGGGGAGTTCCATTTTATGGTTGCTGAAATCCCATTGTCTATGCGAGCTGCATTAGCGAAGAAAGACACATCGCCCATTTATTTCAAGTATCTCTGTGCTGTACAACTATCCCAAAACAAAAAAAATACCTTTAGAAACATGCAAACTGAATACAATTTAAAAGGAAAAACCCTTGTTTTACAACTCAAACAGATTGCAAGACTAACTGAAGGTAAACGTGGTATTACACACCTGGCTGCAACTTGTTTTGTTGAAATCTAATTAAGCAGAACAGGCATACTGTGGAGTCTAAAGCGTGTCTCACATACCTTGTTCTCATGTGCTAATGCAGCTCTCAGGGACAATGAGATTTCAAGAACCAGAAATGGAGACACCCCAGGATAGCTACAGGGGACTAACATGAACAGTGTAAATAAAGTCAAGCAATCACATATATCCCTAACAGCCACATGAAAAGAGTTGTCTGTTGACATCGACACAAATAACATTTATAAGATATGAGAGTGTATAGGTTTTCCTTTAACCAGTTTTGAACCCAATCTACTAGTGTGGACTCCATACCTAAACTATTCATCTTCCTAGTTAGCCTTCTGTATGGCACCGGGTCAAAGGCCATGCTGAAGTACAGATAGGCCATGTCCACTGCCTTCACCTCTTCTATTTTCCTAGTCACCCAGTCAAGAAATCAGTCAAATTTGTCTAGCATGACCTCCTCATGTCCCCCTCCCCCCGGAATCCATGCTGTCTTTGGTCTTGTAGCTCACTAGATTAAAGATACTCGACAACATTTCCTTTAGCATGGTTTCCATTAATTTCCCAACCACTGATGTGAGACTGACTGACCTGTAGTTGCGAGCTAGTGGAAGCAGTCCAGGGAAGGGCAACTAAAATGTTCCAGGGCCTGCACCAAAACTGTATAAGAAGAGATTAAAGGACCTAATATGTACACCCTGGAAGAGAGGAAAGGAGGATAAGATAGAAACCTTTGAATACCCCATGGGGTAAACAAGACACAAGAAGGAAGTATTTTTCAGAAAAAGGTGCTCAAAGACAAGGGGCATGATAAGTAGCTGAAGGTGGTAAATTCAGGAGAAATGTGAGGAAGTACTTATTCAGAAAGAGTGGTGGAGTCCTGAAACAGTCATCCAGCAGAGCCGGTGAGGCAAAAGCAGTGGTGGGGTTCAAAATGAATGGGATAGGCATACGGACTCTTATGGAAAGGAGGGGTGAATGGGTTGGAGATCAAGTAGGATCACGGTAATATGGATAGGCAGGGAAAAGGGCAGACTAGGTGGGCCAGCGTATCTGCCAGAAAATTATATGTTTGTATGCTTCATAGCCTCATCCACTTTCAGAGCTGCAAGTACCTTTAGAACTCTTTCCTCTGAAAGTGGACTTGTGTCTGCCTCCCCTCCTTTGTTCCTGCTACTTTGCCCCCCCCCACTATGAAAACTGAGCAGAACTACCAGTTCATGATGTCTTAAAAAATAAAATCAGCTCAAAAAGCTGTGTATAATATGCTGTTTTCTGTAACTAGCATTTCTTAAAGGGACACTGTCAACCATTTTTGCATCATATGATTTCTAGTTGAAAAGTCACATTTATGATCTTGCCTTTTCTACAGTTCATTGATGTCACTGATTGTTTTATCTGCTTTCTCCCTTAGTAGAACTGAACTGTACACTAATGGTATAATTATACCCAACCTTGTTTTGTTTGAAATCCTTGATCTACTCTCATTGAATACTTCCTGAACATTAGGAAGACCCTCCCAACATACTTCTCAACCTCTTCCCTTATCAATCAGGGACACTGCTTAAACAAATCAGGGACAAAGACCCAAAATAAGGGACACATTTTATAAACTGATAATATTCACTCAGAAAGCTGATAGAATAAGGGGAATAGTGATGAGATGTATTTTCTGAAGAAGAAGTCTGTAACTTTAATGTTTGACATTATTTTGTGCTTACAATCTCCACTGCATCACAAACATCTACATCATTTTATGAGGAACAAAGGAAAAGTTTGAGGCAAAATCAAGGACGTTCCTGAAAATCAGGGAAGTTGAGAGGTGTGCCTCCCAATTCAATTACAGTGCAGCCACTCATGATGCAATAGTCTCCTCTCTTTACACTGCACCATGAGCGGCTGGACTGTGCTGGGGTGCTGCCATGTCTAGGAAGGCAGTGGTAGTTGACCAAGGACTGTAAACAATGATGTTTTGGTGGGGTAACACCAATATGGTGGCCAGTCTGTTTTTCACTTTTAAAAAGGAAAAAAGGAATTTGAATCAACTATTCACTACTGTACATCAACAATATCCACAGAATGTAACCAATCATTACACACATTTTTAGAGACAGTTTGAGACCTTTTGGGGTTGACAGTGTACCTTTAATGGGAACTAGATTGTATGATGTGTGGCTCAGTGTGAAAAGCATTTTGTGAATAATTATACTGCAACAAAAATTCCTGGCATAATTTTATATTTTGAATTCCTACCTTTAAGAAACAGTATTGTCAAATTTAGGAGAGAAGAATGGCATTTTCAAGGCATAATAAGGGACATCCCTGAAAAGCAGAGACAGTTCTGCAAACAGAGGGTTACGACTTCATAGAGGTGGGGGTTGAGGGTCAGGAGGATGAAATGAAGCCTGAGATAAGAAGGTCCTGTTCTCCCACAAATGGCTGACAATATGCTATGATTCAGACTTGTTTGCTTCAGTGACTGAAATGCTAACATTTGGAGGGACAGAGAACATTTCACAGGCAAAATCGGGGCTGTCCACCTGAACATCAGGTTCAGCTGACAGGTTTGATTCTGTTTGTGACATCATACTCATTTCCACAGAAACTAATTTTGATGTCAATAACATAGGATCATGAGAGAAAAACTGGAGGATAAGATGACATCTGTTATACAAAGATCCTCTTTTCATGCAAATGTACTCTGTAGTAAAGAATTAAGAGAGATAAATACAGGAAATAAATTAAATAAAATCTGAAATGTGTCTAAACGCTAAATTTGAAAGGTTTCTTGGATATTGGAAAATTACATTTAAGGCCTATACTATCTTCATATCCAACACTGTCCATTGGGAGGCTATTGATAATTTAACTATATTTTCTTTTGTCAATTTGGGGCTGGATTTTGGCCCTCTTGAGACCAAGTCCTCCAGAGTGGCTGGTGTGGACTAAAATCTCTGCACCTGTGGACTTCCATGTAGTCAGCCCGTGACACTGCGGGGAGATGGTATGCCTGGTTCCACTAGATGTACCATTTCATCACAGCTGTGGTGAAAAAAGGGTCACAAGCTGCTACATATCATGGAGCCAGTTGTAAACCATCTCCACTTTTGAAGATACTGCAGCTGTGGAAAAAATGCGGCTCTGCAAGTGGCAACCCACTTGCGCTGTTTTTTTCCCACAGCTGTGCAAATTTTAGAGGCTCTGAAAATCCAGCCCTCGATTTATAAGTGTTCCAGAATACAGTGTAATATAGAGAATGTGTAATTTTCTGCATTCTAGTTTATGACTGCAGTCATACTATTCTGCCAAGAACACACTTTTTTTTTATTTCTGTGCCTTTCAATAATTTGCAAACAAATGATATTACTTACTTCTTGGCTCCCTGGGGCCATCCACTGTGACTTTAATAGCTCTGTGATATGTAGCTACTTGAGGAGGGCTTGTGAATACAGTGATTGTCAGAGTAAAACTTTTACCTAAATGAATAAATGAAGAAAATGAAATGTTAAACATAAATGGGTGCTCCATCAAATCATGTTGCACGTGATATAATTTAAGAAGTTGAAAATGTATTGAGGTGAAATGCTTTCATCTTTGTTACACATCATATACAATAACACCATTTAGATATCCTTGTTTTCCTTCCATGGATATTTAAGCATTGTGGCTTGACCAGAGTTTTGGTTGCCACCAGTTAATCTAATCTTAATGATGTATGAGGCACAAGGTGTAGCCAAGTGTCCAATGCCCCTAAGGTTGGATTAACAAAGGTAACCCAAACCTTGGTGTGCCTTAACACTATTATTAAACAAAAAACTTGTCATAGTTTTCAAAGTGGTTTAATTTAAAATTCTAATCATTTTATAGTATATGGTCAGATGCTGTTCAGTATAAAACTCATCCTGCTCAAATCCTTATAATATATGGCTACCCCCTTGCTGGGCATGGAAGTCAGCTAGTTCAAAATACTTGTTGTGCGTGTTCTAAAGTATTGTTTTGTATGTTCCATCCGAAACCAAACCAGACCAAAACAGCAGCCTGTGTTCCTGCAGTGTGATCTCTCTGTCAGGCAGCAGTATGATTGACCATATACTATAAAAAATAGAATATGGACAAACATACACAACTCAGAATATGTTTCCATCTCGTGGGTGACAGGACATCACAGACTTCTTGAAATCCCTATGATGTCCACTCTACTCCTTAATGGAAAGAGACGTGTTGGTATGGTGGTCCCTATGGTATTCTAAATGCTGTGCACATTCCAAACTGTTGTGCATGTTCCATAGTGTTGTTATGCACGGTCCAAACAGTTCAAAGATCATAACATTTTAAATTCCTTGTGCATCCTAGCTCCCAGGTGCTGACTAACCAACCAGTGTCCAAAGTTGTGCCTTAACCAGCATTACTGAAATACAAATGCTTCATATCCCAAGACTGCCACCCAGCACTGAACTATTCTATAATAGCTTAAATTTACAGACTTCTACAAGTTGAAAGATTCATTCCTTGGCACTTGTGGGTAGAAGGCAGATGGCATGGGGTGAGGTTGTTTTTTCATAAAACAGCAATTTTTTTTCGAGGGGTCACTTCTCTCTCTCTCTCTCTCTCTCTCTCTCTATATATATATACATACACACACACACATATATATATATATATATATTATAGTGGCACAGTAGTGCCACTATAGTTAGGGTTGAGTACCCCATTTAAGGTTAAAGTGTGAACTTTTGCAGCTTAATAACTTTGCCACCATAAGATGGATTTGCCTGAGATTTGGCAGGCATTGGTGGTACCATAGATCTTGGGATCTGCCAAGTTTTATGCTGGTCAGATATACGATTTGTGGAGTTATAGAGTGACATTCCGTAGCACATAAACCCTTTATGTGCATTCTTTTTCGCGTCTACAGGTTGCACGGTTTGTAAGGCTGGTCTAAACCCTTCAGAGAACATGCAGCCAGGGTCCCCGATGTGTCTTTTAAAGATCTGGTGAAAAATATTACACGGTTCAAAGTTATTCAAAAACAAGTTTCCATTATGGTCAAGGGAAAAGTTAACAAAGGTTGACAGTGTCACAAATGCAGTTTTAGTGTCACAATGACCCCTGTAGTGTCGTGAGTCAGCCATTTTATGTTTGCTTGCACGCATGTGCAAGAAACATAATGCCTTCATCGGAGATTTCGGAGGTGTGTCACCTCCTCCTCAATTCAGAGCACTGTGCTGGCGAAGCCTTGTGACCCCTGTAAGCCAATGCATTTGGAGCTGTCTGTGACGCTCCAAAATGCAGTAAGCCTTCTGAGTTGAAAGGGAGCTACACTTAGGAGCAGCGATAAGAGGCTGCTCACGTGGCTCCTCAGCCGCAGGGCGTAGCGCCCGCATGCAGCGAATAGCCGACGGGTGCCCAATCCCGTCGGCTGAACTGCGTCTGTCTCCTCCCTCCCTCCCAATGGTTGATGCCATGCTGGGGCCCACCCCAGCATGGCGATCCATCATGTTGCGCTGACGGGGTGCCCAATCCCGTCGGCTAAAACGATGCCCCTCCCGAAGTCCTTGTGCCACGCTGGGAGCCCACCCCAGCGTGGCAAACGTCCTCGTTTTAAATTTTTTGCTGACGGGGTGCCCAATCCCGTCAGGCTGAACGCCCTCAAAGTCCTTGTGCCATGCTGAGAGCCCACCCCAGCGTGTGGCGATCCCACGACGCTTTTTTTTGTTTTAACCTGTAAAACAAAACGGTCCCAAGCACGTCTCCCAACCCCTCCCACAACCCGCACCCACCCACTGTGCACCCAGCCTCCCACCCCTCACCCCATACTTACCTCCGGACTCCAGTGCGACGACTGCGGACGGGAACACGTCTGCACTCTTCAAAGCCGACCGCGAACTGAGGAAATGCTGGTAAGCTGTATAATGGGCTAGATAGAGAGGTTCAACTTTATGCATATCTATGGCATTTTGGGAATTTTACCAAATTTTCAACATGGATTTTTGGGACCCCTTCTCATGAAAGATGTCACTGTCATGGCGTTATTCAGGCTCAAAGGTTGATTTCGCGCAGTGACTGCAAAATCACCCTTCGGGACTGAATACCGCCATGACAGTGACATCATTCATGACAAGGGGGCCCAAAACCCCCATGTTGAAAATTTGGTGCCAAAATTCCAAAAAATGACTGTTTAACGAGTGTGCGTTGCGCAGTTCCTACGCAGGCTCATAAGTTCACAAAATTTTAATATTTTCACTCCAGATTTTCAACATTGCCATTTCACCACACTGTCTTATGAGTAGTACAGCTGTCATTTTTCACATCTCACCCAAAATGTGTTTCCACCCTTGTAGCGCAGAATGGCGCAGTTGGTGTGCGAAATCAATGTACGGGACAAATTAAGAAAATCACAGTGACACTGTTCATGAGCAGAGGTCTTGAAATGGCTATGTTGAAAATTTGGTGAAAAAATTCCTAAAAATGACTGTTTTACGAGCGTGCTTTGCGCAGTTCCTACGCACGCTCATAGGTTTGCGAATTTTCAATATTTCCACTCCAGATTTTCAACATTGCCATTTTTCCACACCTTCTTATGAGTAGTACAGCTGTCATTTTTCACATCTCACCCAAAACGTGTTTCCGCCCATGTAGCGCACAATGGTACAGTCGTTGTGCGAACTCAGTGTATGGGACACATTAAGAAAATCACAGTGTCACTATTCATGAGCAGAGATCTTAAAATGGCAATGTTGAAAATTTGGTGACAGAATTCCTATAAAATGACTGTTTTACGAGTGTGCATTGCACAGTTCCCACGCACGCTCGTAGGTTTGCGAATTTTCAATATTTCCACTCCAGATTTCCAACATTGCCATTTTCCACACCTCCTTATGAGCAGTACAGCTGTCATTTTCACATCCTGCCCAAAACGTGTTTCCGCCATGTAGCGCATCAATGGCGCAGTCGGTGTGCAAACCTCAATGTATGGGACACATTAACAAAACCACAGTGACACTGTTCATGAGCAGAGGTCTTAAAATGGCCATGTTGAAAACTTGGTGAAAAATGCCTAAAAATGACTTTTCTCGACGTCGTTGCACAGTTCCTATGCATGCTCGTAAGTTTGCAAATTTAATATTTTCACTCTAGATTTTCAACATGTCCATTTTATTAAACTTCCTTATGAACAGTACAGCTGCAATTTTCATATGTCACCCAAAATGTGTTGATCGCACATGTAGCGCTTTAATGGTGCTGTTGGTGTCTGAAAGCAATGTTTAGGACAGATTAAGAAAATCACAGTTACACTGTTCATGAGCAGAGGTCTTAAAATGGCTATGTTGAAAATTTGGTGACAAAAGTCCATAAAATGACTATGTTTCGAGTGAGCATTGTGCAGTTTCCACGCATCCTCGTTAGTTCATGACTTTGTAATATTTTCAGTCCAGATTTTCACTAGTGGCATTTTTCAACACTTCCTTATGAACAGTACAGCTGCCATTTTTCACAACATGGCCGAAGTGTGTTTTCACACTTTCAGTGCAGTGATGCGTGGTCGCTGTGGGAAATCATTGTTCGGCACAGATAAAGAAAATCACAGTGACACTGTTCATGATGGAGGCACCAAAATGCCTGAGTTGATAATCTGCTATAAAATATCCCCAACCTACTTATATAACGTGTGCGTTGCACAGTTTCTATGTACGCTCGTGACTTCACCATTTTTTTAAATATTTTTACTACACATTTGCAACATAGCCATTTTTACACCTCCCCATGAAAGAGTACAGCTGTCATTTTTTACAGCCTGTTCAGAATATTTTTGCACCTGTGGTGCTAAATCCTGTAGTCACTGTGCATAAGCAGCTTTCGGCTACCAAACTGATATTCCCCCTGTTCATGAGGTGGGGTCACAAAACAAACATGTTGAAGATTTGGAGTTAAAATACCAACGAATGCCTGAGGTATTAGGCTTTTCAACTAAATCGCCCAACCCTCTAGAGAATGACAGGAATCAGGGTGTGACTTGGGATTCTTGCCTGTGATGCTCATACCATTCCACACCCTCAGTCACTGAGAGGCAGGGTATGCCTTGGACTCTTGACCCCAAACTTCACCCCATTCTCCTATATCGCACCCATCTCACCGTATTTCTAATGAAATGGGTGCGCTATGGGACCAAAGACCCTAAGGAACACGCCACACTTGTCAGTCTCTGCAGAGTGGGGCGTGGTGAAATGGCATGTCGCTGGTGCCTGACCACTCCAAAATGCACACCCCAATGCCTGTCACTCTGCAGGGTGGTGGTGGGGTTGGCTTCAGTTCAATACTTCACTGCCATTCCTATTACGCAGCTCTGTAACTTCTACACTACCACTGCCAATGCCAGTAAGCAAACATTCAGCATTGACAAATGCTTGTTTTCAGTTAGTGGTCACAGAAATGCTTGGCATTTAAATTTGGGACCTCTAAAGACACAATTATTTTTGTGTTCATCTAGTCGAACCCTGAGGATGCTAGCCATGACTTTTTTGGGGATTAAACATCCGAGAAATATGTTTTTAAATTGTTGCAAAGCAGTAGTGTCGCACTCAAGTATACTTTCATGATTTTTTTTGTGAAAGTGTCATGATTTGCTACACTACTTTGCGACACTGTGGCCAAAATAACAGGAATTCTTTGCCACCCTACTGCAAAAGAACGGTTTGGTCTTTTGGGTTGAAATTTGGAGGGAAGAAAGCCAACATCCCACAGATGTGGCTTTTCATGGTTTGGTGACAAAATATTACAGGGCTGCAAAGTTACGGTACTCCAAATTGGACGCATTTCCTAGACTAACATTAGGTAACCGCTGTTTCGGGTCCTATCTTGAGACGTCAAGATACAGACTTTTGTCAGAAAATGCTTAGTGCAAAACTAGCCAGGAAAGTCATAATTTATATGAAATTTAATTTTTTTCTGTTGTACGGTTCCTGAGATATAAGCAATTTAGTATTCCAAGTGCTCATTTTCTGCTCAGAGGCCCATTATTACGCCATACATTCTTTGTACTCACTGTGTTACTCATGCAGCTGTTAGGGGAAAAACAGGGTGTGCACTTCTGTTACTGCTACAGTTCGCGTTTCCACTTGCATTTCTGTACCCGTTTGCATTACCTTTCCCATGTATGCCACTGTGTGCATTTCGCTTTGCGTTTTTGTTTGCGCTTGCATTTGCGTTACTGTTACCATTTGTGTTTCCACTACTGTTTCTGTGTGTGTTTCATTTTGTGTCACTGTGTGCATTACCATTTGCATTTGCGTACGTGCTTCCATTTACGTTTGTCTTTCCTTTGGCATCATCTTTGCTGTTACCGTTACCATTTGTGTTTCTAATTGTGTTACTGTGACCGTGCATATTACGGTTTGTGTTTCTGTACTCGCTTGCATTTGCATTTCTGTTTCCATTACCATTTGTGTTTTTATTACCATTTGTATTATTGTTAACGTTTGCATCCCCATGTGTATTAGCATTTGTGTTTGAGTTACTGTTACCATTTGCATTAGTGTACATGCTTCTGTTTGTCTTTCCTTTGGCGTCATCTTTGCTGTTACCATTAGCATTTGCATTTCCAATTGTGTTACCATGACTGTGCGCATTGCGGTTTGTGTTTCCATATGTGCTTGCATTTGTGTTTCCACTTGTCTTTCCTTTGGCGTCATCGTTGTTGTTACCGTTAGCATTTGTGTTGCCAAATGCAGTACCATGACCGTGCACATTACCATTTGCTGTTACTGTAACTGTTTGCATTTCCATTTGCATTACCATTACTGTTTGCATCTTCATCATCATTTGTGTTTCTGTTGCCCTTAGCGTTTGCATTTTCGGTTGCATTTCCATTGTTAATTGCATTACTGTTTTCTTCAGTGGCGCTGTTGCCTTAACTGTTTGCATTTCTGTTTGCGTTTCTGTTACCGTTGACATTTTTCTTACCATTTGCATTTCCATTGGCATTACTGTTTTCGTTACTGTTTTCATTAACGTTTGCATTTCTGTTGCCGTTAGCGTTTGTGTTACCATTTCTGTTTTCATTAACATTTTCGCTTGCGTTTCTCTTACCATTTGTGCTACCATTTACCTTTGGGTCACCATGTGTGTTACCATTTGCACTTGCATTTGCGTTACCGTTAGCGTTACTATGTGACAAAAAAATCACATGGTGGGAGGCTCCCACCACCACATTCCATTCACTATTTATAGTGGTCCTTCTCAAAAAGAAGGGAAATTCATGACAAAAAACTCAGTTTAATGCATCATTTAGGGTTGTTCCACAGCAGCAAAAGTGAGGAAACTCAGTGTTAGGATTGCCATCTCTTGCACCTCAAGCCCATCCCGTCCCCCACCAACAGGCATTGGGGTGTGCGTTGGGTTCATCGGTCTAACTCACCCCATTCTCTATACTGCACCACCTCAGTTTGTTTACACAGGGGTTGGGGTGAGAGTTAGGACTGATGAACCCACACACACCCGATGCCTGTTGGCGGGACGGGTAGGCTTGGGATACAAGGGGTGGCAACCCTAACACCAAATTTCCTCACTTTTGTCGCTGTGGAACAATCCTAACTGATGCATTAAATGGAGTTTTTGCCATGAATATATATATATATATATATATATATATATATATATATATGTGTGTGTATATATAAAATAAAATATGAGCAACCACACACAACAATCTTAATTGCTCCATTGCACAAGAGGGTTTCCAACTGTTAATTTAACCCTTTTGGAATGTTGCCAGCCAATCAGATTGTCCCATTCTCAGTCACCATTTTGTAATATCCAGTATGTGGGAAGCTGTCCTACCTGAAGTACCTCTCTTTAAACAATACAAAATCTAGAGCTACATCATCAGCAGATTTTTTTGTTATTACAGAAATCACACTTACATTTACAAGTTCCAGGAATATAGTACCTTGAATGACCCTGCTAGGACAAAACTGTGCATTTAGCTGGGAGGCCAATAAATATATTATAACATCATTATATGATAATGCTGAAAAATAGCTGCAGGGTAGGGTGGGCAGCATAGGCAGTGTGACACTAAGCACAACTCAGAATGACCAGAGCATGGTTCAAGACTGATATGCAGAGACAAGACATTTCAAGGTTAGCTCATAAGGAGAGGTAGGTGTATTTTTCTCTTGAATGAAGAACTAGTATTACAGGCCACCCAGTTGTAAAATATGGGGAAGTAATCCCACTGGTAATGAGATCATGCATCTCAACTGGCTGTTCTTGGTAAACAAATAAATAAAATAAACAATATTAATATACAAGCATCAAGCTCAGTCACTGCTAGATCTGCGGATCCTGATGGGGATGAACATCAGTGGTGATGTGGGTAACAGGACAAAATATTTCCAGGCACTTTTTATTCTTATTTTATTCTAGCACAGGGACGGGATCACAAATGAGTACAGCTGCTGCAGTGTCCTCCCTGTGAAATAATCTTTGTACATATTTTTAACCATGACAAGCAAAAGCAGAAACTGCAGGCAAGTGATGAGTACATGGGCAGCAAATAGCACAAGGGTCCTTTCCAACACACACTGAAAATAGCAGATAAAAGTTAGAATATATGTTCAGCCACAAGGCCTCCTTCAGGAATGAGCTGTAAGAGAAACGGATCTAACCATGCTTATATTTTCTTTATAGACAATTCCTGAAAAGATAGAATGGTCAAAAGTTGACCCTAACTTTTATTTCCAAGTTTCAGTCTGCATTTAGTGTTACCTTTTGGTTTAAACAAAACAACTCTTCCAGGACTACATTTCACTTTTGCACCTTATGCTGTATGTACGTCCACATTATAAGCCTCTTGTAAGCTGTAGGTTTATGCAGAGTTTTAAACTAAACTGAAGAAGTATGACAAACAGTGGCATTAGAGCATACATAATTGTATATGCCCCAACAAAGTATTCTTAAAACATATCAAAATAAATTTGTATATTAATTTATACAGGCAACTATGTCAGTAACCTTGTAGTTAGGTGATATCATCATAGAAAATAATAAACTAGAATGGCATGGAATAGAATACACTAGTATACAATAGAATGGAAAGGAAGGGAATGGAACAGAACAGAACAGAACAGAACAGAACAGAACAGAACAGAACAGAACAGAACAGATCAGCACAGCACAGAACAGGATGAAATGGAAGTGAACAGAATAAAAACTGGTGTAATATAAATGACCTTTGTAGCATGGCATGAATTGTGCACCTCTGAGGGAGCAAGCCGATAGGGCTAGGGCGGTCACGAGACGGCAGCCGAAGTGGGTAATGCTTGCAGCATATATCGTGCCCGCCCGCAGTGCACCGTCAGCAGCCAGACCCCAGCCTAGCAGCACTGGGTACTGTAGGGCAGCGAGTGCAGCAATAAGACGAAGGTGCGATGCAGCCTCTAGGCATCCGAGTCCAGAAATGGGGAAGAGTAATTGTAACCCACAGCGGACATTAGGGAGACTAATCACAACGACAGTGTAGATGGCATGCAGAATCCCAGCGTGTGCTTCGCTGTGTGTGGGACACTTGGGATGGATCGGTGGGTTGCCGATCAGTGGTGGGGTGCAGGACCGGGTGGTAGTGTCCTACAGCGTGCCGTGGCAGTCTCAGGCATGGAGGCGGCAGAGTCCGTGAATAGCGAGGGGCAGAAGCATCTGGCAGGACAATCCTGCAGATGTGAGGGGCAGAGCCAGCAGCAACACGGACAGCCTAGCTGCAGGAGGTCACGGTCGGAGCAGTGTGCGGGGCGGAGCAGGAAGTGAGCGCCCCCGACATGCAAAGCGCGACCGCAATCCTCCTCGCAGCAGCTGAACCATCTACCGAGACCTCCTGGAGGCGGGTATGAGGAGAACCACCGCGAGAACTGGACTGCACCAGCACAGAAATCATGCTTGTGGCCGAGCTGCAGCTCAAGTACTCCAGATAGTGACGCATCTGTATCTATATAATCCTGTGCACCATTGTGTGAAAGTTAACCAGACTGTAACAAATGTCACAGCGTCTCCGATCTATTATTGTCTGTGTAACAGAGTCGATTGCCCTCAACATGCCTCACCAGCGTGCGGCCCATGTTACAAGCACATTAAGCCACTCCGTCGGTGTGCTCTAATCACGATTGATGCATGGGGGCGGGTGCTAGCTCGCCCTGGGCCTCGGGCACGCACCGCGCCCCATGCATCAATCCAGTGCATTAGAGCACACTCACGCCGTGCTTAATGCCTACTTCATACTATCATATCCCCATGCATGTCACAAAATAATGAGTTAGATATGGTGCAACAGCTGTATGTGACATGCATATAACAGCCATTACATAAGCTAATACCGTATACACCACCATACTGCATAACAACTAGGGGTGGGAGGCTGGCTCATATAAGCTTAGAACCTTCCAGAACATGTTCCATTTTCTGTAAAAGAACCTTATTAGAACATTCTTTTAGGTTCTGATAAAATTATCAGCAATGATTTAGGAGCTTTAATACCCCCCCGGCCCCTGTGGGTTGTCTTTATACAGAAAGCATGCTGAAGTGATGAAAGATCCTGAAGGAAGGCTAGTGATGGAGATAGGACCTAGTCAGCTATGTCTGTATTAAATGATCAAAGTGGTTTTACACAGGAGGACTAGTTAAGCATTAATACTTGGCAGAGTGTGGAATATCATGTGATATCATCATGTCTTGGGTGCATTGTAAGATATGAGGCAATACTGAGGGTCCTCAACCACATAAGAAGTGATGGTATTCCATGATATACCACACCTTGGAGTGTATTATTGCGATAATAAAATGGCCCTAAAGTGTTAGAAAATGAGTGATCTAGGGTAATCAGTTTACTGTTACAGCCAGTCAGCTTCCAGGATTTCTTCTATCCATGTTATAATTAAGCAATAAGGCACCACTGGGTGTGATATATCATGGGATATCATCACGCCTTGGGTGGTTGGGCATGAGGCCGCAGGCTGAGTGCATCCAACCACCCGAGAAGTGCCGATATCCCATGATATACCACATCCTGAAGTGACTTATTGCTATTATGAAATGAGTTTCAAGTTTTATAAATAAAAAAAAATAAAAGAAACAGGTTTTGAAATATTTTATGAATTAGTTTTTGGGTGGTGTAAGAGTACATTTTGAGAAAATAGTTCTCATACAGTAGAGAGCAAGGAGGCTGGTGGCGCTGGAACTTTTGAAGCCATGGATGATGTAGCCCGATTTCATCATGGCTTCAAAGAGCTCTGGACCAATCAGATTCTCTGTTTACGATCCTCAGTTCATAATTAACTTTATATCACTGAGTATATTTAATGCTACTCTGAACTTTGTTTTACCTTCATTTCCTTCTCTACGATAGTTTGTGGGTGGAAATGTATTTTAAATCAATAAAACAGTACAAAATTCTCAGAGTTTGGGTAAGAATTACCTTTGTAAACACCCTATGAGCACTGATTTATGTTTGTGCAACATGATCCAGAGTAATATGCAAACCTTGGTAGTCCTTCCAAATTCTGGAAAGTCATTAACTCCCTTTTCTCCTCCAAACAACTAGCCCTCCACCTCTTCTCCTTGCCCAAGGGACTCTTCTTTCTGATCCCTGAAGTAGCCTCTGAGTTTAATTCCGATTTCACTACCTGTGCCCTGGCCCTCCTTGAAGCCCTACCACCCGTATCCACTCCATCTCCTCAGTCTTCTATCCCCCAACCATCTTGCATGAACCCCTTCTCCTTTCGACCCATTTCCCCCTCTGAAACCCTAGAAGCCCTTCGCGCCCTAAACCCCTCCAAGGCAAATCCCCCGATGGTCTTGATAACAAACTCCTCTTCCGATCTGCTCCCGCCATTGCTACCCCCCTCGCAGCCCTGCTAAATCTTTCCTTCATTACCGAGTCACTCCCCTCCAAATGGAAGCATGCCACTGTCCTACCCCTCCCTAAAGGCGGTGATCCTACCTCTTCATCCAACTACCGCCCCATCTCCCTCCTCCCCACCCTCGCAAAACTCCAGGAACACCTTGTGCTATCCCAACTCTCTCACTTCCTCTCCGAAACTAACTTCTTCACCCCTTTCCAGTCAGGGTTCAGAAAACACCACTCCACTACCTCCTCCCTGCTAAGACTCACAGACTACATCTTCACTGGGATGGACAAGGGGCTAGTCACTGCTGCTATTTTCATTGATCTAGCAAAAGCCTTCAACACTGTTTCTCATTCTCTCTTACTATCCTGCCTTTCTGGAGCTGGGTTATCTGAAACCGCTACAAACTGGTTCAGTGCCTACCTCCTAAATAGAACCCAACCAACTAAAATAGCGGGCCACATCTCCCTCCCCCTCCCAATCACCACTGGCGTACCCCAAGGCTCAGTTCTTGGTCCCATGCTCTTCTCCATCCTACTAAACGACCTGCCAAACTCTTGCTCCTCTTCCGTTATCCACATGTATGCAGGCGACACAGTCCTTTTCACCTCGGCGGACCCAGAAGAAGTCACCTCAAACTCCAAACCGACTTCAACAAAATCCAGCACTGGTTCAATAGCAACCAACTCTCCCTAAATGCTAAGAAAACCAACTCTATGACTTTCAGTACCAGACAGCGCCTATCCAAACTCCCTCCCTCTGAGATTCCACACCCTTAATAACACCATCCTCGATGAAGTACTCCTTCAGGTATCTAGGGGTCTGGCTGACTGCCACCTCTCCTTTTCCACGCACGTGGATGCCATTATTCAAACTGCGCCCAAAACTTGGTGCCTCTACAGAAACCGCTTAGCCTCCCTCTTCCTGCCAGACGTGAAATTGTCCAGAAAATGATCCTACCGTCCTTCGATTACTGTGATGTAGTTTACAGCTCCACAGCTCAGACCACCTTAGCCAGATTAGACCCCTATTCAATGCTTTCTGCGCTTTGCCCTCAATGCCCCCCGCACACATCACTGCTTGCTTTACCGATCCTTGTCCCTTCCTTCTCTGAGTAACCAGCATCTAATCCATAGCGCTAAATTCGCTTCTAACTTCTGGCTCAGCTCTCTCCTCCTACCTCGTATCCGCCCTATCCTCCCCACCTACCCCCTCGCATGCCCTCAGGTCTGCTGACACTAGGCTACTATTCATCCCTCTCTGAAGGACCACCGCCGGCCAATCCGCATTCTCTTACCTCTTCCCTAAACTCTGGAATGGCATACCAACCCAGATCTGCCATTCTTCATCCAAACTCTCCCTTTCCTATGCCCTCTCCAACTTCCTCGCAGCCAGTTGCTACTGCCCCGACCATCCCCCCGGTAGCTCATCTTCCCCAGCCCCTCCCACGCCGGACCAGCGGCCCGCCATCGCCTAATTGTCTGCTTATCTACTGCCCTGTGCACTTACACTCTCTTTACTTACTGCACTCTCAACTTCTCCCTTCCCCCTTCCTATTCAACCTATCCCCCAGCCCCATTCCCTTCCTCCTCACCTTCCTCCCCCCTACACACCTAACTCTTATTAGACCCTCCTTCGCTACCCCCCTTCTTGCTCTCCAAATCCTCCTCTCAACTTGGTGCATCTCCCTGTAGCTCGACCTCTGCTTTTGGCACTCAAGTTCTGCTAGTACTACCCTGTTCTGAATTTTGGCACTTAGGTATGTCATGCTTTGCCTCGATGAGTACCCATGATTTGTATACCATACCTTACGACCTTGCTCTGTACTGTTCCTACTTTGTTGTGTAACCATGAATTGTATAACCAGTACTTGTATCCCTTGCCCTTACGACCTTGCTCTGTACTGTTCCTACCTCGTTGTGTAACCATGAATTGTTTAACCAGTACTTGTATCCCTTGCCCTTACGATCTTGTTCTGTACTGTTCCTACCTCGTTGTGTAACCATGATCTGTATAACCTTTACTTGCTGGTCCTGTACTGTTCTGTACTGCTCTGCCTATGTAACAAGCTCAATGTATACCCTCCCAACTATGTATACTATCCCTATTGCACTGCTGTATAGTTCAACTACTGTATGTATACCTTCCCCCTCTGTAACCCCCCCCCCCAGGTCGCACCGTGAGACAAGCATCTTTTTGCTCGGTGTGCCTCTCCTGGTGAAACATTTTCAATAAATAAATAAATAAATTACTTGACTAGGCCTTACCTTTTACCAGCAGGTTTACATGCACTTAACCCACTTTGTATCTGACCTGCTTTTATGGTACTATGTCCAAGGATAGCTATCTTGACCTGACCACTGTCAATACCTTGTTGTGTTGTATCTCCAACTATGTTGTGTTGTATATTAAAGGAATAATGCCCTCCAGGGTGTGTGTCGTGCTGGGATAACGCACGCCTGGGGTGTGTGCATCCAATGCCCCAGGCGTGGCGTATCCCAAATGACACACACCCTGGAGGCATATTCTATTATACAATGGCTGTTGTTATATATAAAATAAAAAATAATTTTAAAGAATGTTTTTATTAGTGTGGAAAAATATTTTTGTTTCTTAAGAGAGATGCAAAAGAGCTCTAGCTCATCATCCAAAAATCATCTCCAGGTTCACAGTGAGGCTGAGACTAGATCTGTGGCATCGTGCTGGATAGCATCATGGGTCCAGCCCAAACTGACCAATCACAGTCCAAGATTCTTTCTTGCCATAGTACAATACCTGCTATCTTATGCTTACACTGTCTTTAACTCTTAATTGTGTAGCACTACCTGCCTTGCTTTGTGCTGCTGTATCACCTGTTATATCACCTATGTTGTCACCAATAATAGTATCACCTATGCTCTCTGTAAGTCTCCCGTGTCGTGCCTGAAAATAGGCAATGCTTTTGTCTAGTGCACCTACTTGGTTAACAAAAACAAACTAAAGAAATAAAATAAATAAAGCTCAGATAACTATCAAAACTTTTACTGGCTTATCATCACCTTTCAGAACCACCTGCAGCCCCTCCATCCCTAAATTAGAGTGTGTTATTTGCTGAGGGAGGAAACGTTGGTCATTATACGTAACTGACTCATATAAAGAATGGGTAGTGTGGGTGTCATTTTCATTTAAGGAAGAGCTCTGAAAAAATATCCCCTTGATCCACAGCATAATATTCCAAATGTGCTCATCCTTTAATATAATCATCTCTGTACATGTTAGATTACAGAGTCTGTCCGTCACATGGGCTACTTAAGTGCATGCTTTAATACAGCAGAGTGTAGCCAGTGGCCAAGCAGAAGAAGGGCTCCTTCATTTGATTAATGGACTAGCATTTCATTTTAATTATTTTAGGCATTTATTAAACATTGTACTGTCGCTGAGATACATTGTACCCAACTTGTGCATGTCTGTTAAAATTGTAGGGCACTTGAAGCAAGCTACTTGGAAAAACATGTGGAATGTCATTTCTTTTGACAATGAGCCCATGATCATCTACATAGTCTAATTAATTATTCATGAGGCCACAGTGCACTCTGATTGACTGCTGCACCCGATATTAATGTCTAATAAATGCCCCCTACAGTTCAGAACAGCACTACATGTTTGTCCAGAGCTAATTTTTTTCTGTTTTAAAAAGCTGTTTTTTTTCTAACTAAATGCATTTAGGCTCATAATCACAATAATAGCCTCAGAAACTGGCATTTCTTAGGTTTAACACCCTTACTGAGGTTAACGGTCCTTGGCTGTGCCTTGGACTGTCAACACCATCAGCTGGGTGTTAATCCCCAGGAAGTAACTCCTTGTTCATGTGTTATTACTCTAATAATGAACTGGTGGCAAGTCCAACAAACTACCTAAGGTTTGGTCTGTGAATTGTTTTAGGGCTATATAGTATTCAATGGCCTACAAATTGTTGTTGGATACTGCATAGCTGAATCAGAGCTATATCTGGTGGATAACAGAGAAATCCTTTCACACAGAGAACATTCCTCCACTGACCACAAAAAAACTTTCCAGAAAAAGTGACCCTGGGATTCTGAAACCTGTACCAAAATTATATGTATTACAGACTGATGACAACTGCAAATAGGTGTTATAAATAAGGTATTCTATCATATCATTTGTTTATTTGAACTTTTTTTTAACCAGGATAGCAAACTGAGAGAACAAATAACTAATTTTCAGATGCACCCTAGGGGCTGGCAGTATAGCCTAGAGGTTAGAGTAATGAGTGCAATACATCCAGCAGACCTGGGTTTGATTCCCACACATATTGTATGACTCTGAGCAAGTCATTTAACATCCCCGGTGCTCATGGGTCACCCCTGAAAAAGAGCATGTGGGCCTTACGTGGTTACCAAAGAATAAAAAAAATTGAGAAGAGAGGTGGAAAACTTCACGGTACAAATAATTTAGATTTGTGCATATTGTAAGCTTTCAATTTTAGTGTGATTGTTTACTTGTCTTTATTTGAAAATAAAAATGTAACTGAGAAAAAAAAGCATACAATTTGTACTGGATTAAGTGCTGGTTATCAAAGAATGAACACTGAAGTGTTGACTAAATGCTTTGTTTTCCATATATGTGTAATATGGGAGGCAATATAGTGTAGTGGTTAAGAGCACTGTGCTGCAAATGTGGAGAAATGGGTTTGAATCCCACAGCCACCATGTGCATATTGTGTGATCATGTGCAAGTCCTTAATTTCCTGTGATCCCAGGACATACCTGAAAACAAGCTTTGGTTTAATGTTTCTTTCCTGACCAAAAAATGTGTATAATTCTGCTTCTAGACAGTAATAAAAAAAACACACTGTATCAAAACTGGGTTAAAGAGCCAGGCCAAGACACAGCATTTAGTTTGGAAAATCTGTAAGAATTGTGCAAAGACAGCCTAATAGAATAATAGGGTGCAGAAATGAAAGTTGCTCTCAGTTTATAAAAGAAAAAAAAAACATTTTCCATGTATCAACCTGCAAGCAGTTAACTGTAACGTTTTGAATAAATCTGGGACCTGGAAAAGAACCAGCTGGAAACAGGAAATAACTGAGAGAATGTAAAACTATTTGGGCTTCATAAAAGTTAAAAGTAAACAGTTATTACATGCAGAGCCTTTCTGCTCTAATTGTATTCAATTAATTTTAGTGGAAAGGAAATAGAACAGAAAATGCATTTAGAATATTTGTTGAAAGACCAGTAAATTATTTACTGTATGTTCTAAGGAGGAGAGGGAGCACGAACCAATGGAGCAATGGCTACACATATAATTCTTCTTGTATTGTACTGGGTTGCTTGCCTGTGATTATTTGTGGGTAGAATAACAAAGTAATCAAGGACTCTGGAGTTCTATAATTCTGTGGCCACTGTATTTTCTGCAGAATTTGCATCATGCCACAGAATATATATATACTGTATATGTGTGTGTGTGTGTGTGTGTGTGTATACATATATATATAAATATATATATATATACACATATACATATACATATATATATATATATATATATATATATATATACACACACAACTGCAGAATTTATTGTTCTTGGTGAATTTTCATTCAAAAGAGTTTTTCCATAGTGCCCAACTCCCTTTCCCATCTTGTTTATCCTAAAGCCCTCCTCTATGTTCAGTGTGTGCCATCATCAGTGACATCCTATTTAGCCAATGGCAGAACTGTACTCAAGGGTGCGAAGATGGTAAAGCTGAGGGCTGAGAATCAAAAGGCACTTATAAGGGAACAAAGGCACTTTTCTACTAGTTTTGCCATACAGAAATAAAAGTGGGAGGCTCCTGCCCTTCCGCCTCGTTCCGCACCTATGACTGTACTCTGCCACAGAAATTAGTAAATGCTGCAGCAGAAATCAAATAAGCTCTAGCCAGAGCCGATACGGCTGTGGTGAGCTTGCAGAGCAATGTGAGAGCGAGTGCCACCAACTGGCGGCAACGCAACTGTGCATACATGGCATTCACACATGAGTAGTTGCGGTGAATGACATTCTGCCATTCACAAGATGATGGTGGCAGTGGAACTGCACAAGCTCGTGAGGCGCGCATGCGCAGTTCTTGCCCTGGAATGCGAAAGTAACAGCTAAAATAGTGTGGGTGTTACTCCATAGCGGCCAATCATGGCACAGGGTTTCAAGCTCCATTGGATTTTCAGAAAGATACTTCCAAAAGTCCAATGGAAGGTGCCACGATCAGCCATTTTAAGGCAAGTGATGCCAAAATGACTGAAGGCTCAACCCACAGCTGTAAAAATGCTGCTGTAGAAGCGTATGTGCTCTGGCACAGAAATCAGGACAATGTGCCGATGAGCACTTGGGGCCCTCATAGTAATATAGTAATATAGTAATATAGTAATTTAAAGAGATTTTCCAAGCTGGCCTGTCTGCTCTGTGACAGAGATTCTACTCACGATGCTTGAGACCCAGGTTCACTCCCCAAGCCTAGATCATCAAAGGGCTGGTGGGGGGGGGGAAGAGAAGAATCAAGTGGTCCAGATGCTCTCCTTCTTCTGGGAAGGTGAAAGGCACTCTCTGCCACAGAGTTGAAAGGGAGGGTGGAGGCCTGATGGCTCAACATGATGCCAAGCAGTTGTGTGCACATCCAGGCACTGGATTCCTAGTGAGCAGACATACACCATGGAGGGGCAAAAGGGATTACAAATTCTCTATCTGGCAGCAGGATACCTGGTACACTCAGGCCTTATGTACCCTGCTGTACCCCTCAGTATCCTTAAGTGCTCCGGTGAGAGGAGGAACCTACCCCAATATGACCCCACTCTGGGGAATAAGCTGGGGGTCTAAACAGTGAGGGCCACAGCTGGAGGTGACTGGGCTGGGTGGTCACCTGGGTAGAATGGGAGCAGGACCAGTATGGAAAAGTACATATTAAAAAGCCTGAGATTTTCTAGTTTCTAGCCAACAACTCACAACTGGTATCGGGGAACCCAGCGATCCACAAATGTCTGCAAATATTAATTTTCCAGGACCTTCCATTGTTTATTATTGAAAATGTTTTCATTAAAACAGTATATTTTTTTCCCTTAACACATCATCTATTCGCATTGCTTTTCCCTGCTCCGAAGCTACAATCCACTCCTTATGACATCACAAATGTGCTGCTATGGAAATGATGCTGATGTCATAAGCAGAAGATTAAGGGCTGGGGTTTCAGCCATTTGCAGCACAATTTGGCTGCTCTTGCATTTCTTGTGACAAGATCCTTAGACTGCAGGACATGTGGTCAAATTTCTTGTCGCAAGTGTCTCGAGGTGCGCACTGAAAAAGCCGCATTTGTCAAATATTTGACGCATGCATAATTTTTGGCAGTAAATCGAGCAAAGTATTGTCAATGCATCAGAAAGTCTGAAAATCTCATGCACACATTCTATTGCATTTATATGAACAAATCTGCAGTCGTGCGACTGCTGCAGGTACTGCATCAAGATGTCTAAAAATCCAGGCCTATGACTTCAGGACAGGAAAAGGGGCAGAAACAATGGAAACCTAAGATCAAAAGCATGTTTCTGTGTAAATGCCTTCAGCAATAAAGAACAGAAAGTCCCAGCATTCAAACATTTAGAGAATGTTATTAGATTTAAGTCCACCTGATAATAGCTATAAATAATTTACCGGAAACTGGAACATCACTTTAAGGCCAGACTAGATGTAGATACAGCAAGTTTGCCCGCCCCCCAACACACTTTATAACTTTAATTGTCTCAGCATGGTCTTTCTCGACCAACGTTTCAAATCCACTTTGAAAAAGAATATTTTTCATGTGATGCCTCTCTTTCATGGAACAGTTAAGAAATTCAGCTTCCCTTTCTATTTTCAAAATCAACCTAAAAATGTTGTTGTTACAGAAATGACTTACATGTACTTGTTATAACTGATGCTGTTTTGTCATTGTTTGTACTTACTCTCTCTATTAATTTAGTGACTTTAATGGTTACTGTAGGAAGATTTTATATGTACGTGTCATAATTAGAGTTGTTTGTGTTAGTATATGTTCTCATCATTTTAAATGACTTGGGACATTCTGTAAACAAGATTTGTTTCTCATATAACCTATCCTGTAATTCATTCAACTTTTAAATAAAATAAAATAAAAAGCAGAGATAAGTATGCTGTGCAAACATACTTCTTTAAAGTAGTAGTATTTGTTAGTTTGCAAACAATTTCGTCATACAGGTTTTTTTTTTCTGTCAGCAAAAATGAATTTCTGGCATCCTAAGACTCATGCTCACCATAGTTTTAGTTTCTCATATATTATTAAAACAGCTCTTACGGCTAATTTGGTAATTAATGAGTCATATCATTAAAGAAGACAGTCACTATCAGTTTTTAAAAATCTGTTATGCTGCGGTTACCTGTTGAATGTATATGCTAGATTCATACTGTGCATGTATTAGGATGGTGCTCCCACATGTTTCTGACGGTAAACAGCACAACACCGTACTAAGAGATTTCATTTTTTTCATGGTGGGCATGGCATGGGAGTGGGGATTTTTAAAAACTTTAAAATCCTGCATCTTAGTTCGGGAATGAAAGAAAATGGAAAGAAAAATGTGTATCTTAATATTTTTGCAAGACAAACATTGCTGAAAAAGTTATGTGGTTACTCACAAATACTACTGCTTTAAAGGGGTTCCATATATTTAGACATATGATTTGTCTAAGTAAACGTAGAAAGAGAAGCAGGTGTAAATATCAGAAGATGTATCCATTGAAAATTATTATGACCTTTATTTAGAAAAAAATATATATACACTCATGGATAAGCGGGGATTTGCAATATTTTGGTTGCAGCCCAAAACAAAGAGTCATCCCGTGTCTCTACACATTGGAGTGCTGACCTGTATGTGCTTTACAACTGGGATTCAGTGCCGAGATCATCTCAGCACACTGACATAATCACCACAGCCCTCATCCTTCTGCTCCACAATCCCGATTCAGATTCCATCACTGAAATGGCACTTGGAAATGGTGAGGCTGTCGGAAAAGGGGGTTCTGTAAATGCTATAGGAGGGAAGAGTTGACTTGTTTGGTGGTGAGGATTATATTTGAACACCACCACTGGTGGGAATGAGGAGGTAGAAGATGAATCCTCTGATTCTCATACCAGTGAGTGAAATTAAAAGCTTAGCTCAGTTCCAGGAAAAGCGTGATGAAGGAAAGTTGCCACTGTACCCACTAAAGGCATAAAGGCACATTAAAGAAGATAAAGATTGTGTTCTTACACAGATAAACACATACAACTTGAACTGTGCTTGCTGTTTTTCATCTGTAAGCTATCTTTTTTTTTAATTACAAAACAGAATTTTGTGTTGAGGTCTATTTGGTATAGAGACCAAGCTTCTGTGTTAAATATATATACAGCATTTTCTTAAAATGGAAGTATCTAAGAATTCACTGATCCTTGCTAATTTTATTTGCAGTTGCAGAAGTTAGAGGCATAGAGTTTGCTTAATTTTCTTTTTTACAATTTAATTACCCAAGATAGACCTGCGGAGATGCAATATCTCATTTTAAGTTGGGTCTAACTTCTATACACTTCTGTAGTTGGGGACTGAGAGATTAAACACCCCCTCACTCCTAAGAGAGACTTCAGTGGCTCATTTTGCATTGACTTCTGTTTCATTCAGGGGTGAAGGGGTTGAGTGAATTGCCAAAAATCACACATTTGGTGTTTTGGCTCTACTGGGGTTTGAACTTATGCTCTCCTATTTCCAAGCCAGTGCTCTAAGCACTAGATCAAACAACCTGCTATAAGAGAATGTGTATGGCCAGTTATCTGAGATGGCAAACCACATTGTGGAGTTCTGCAGATCAGTTCTGAGCTGTATATCCAATGAAGGTGCAGAGAACTGTTTGACACTTTGTATTGCTTGTGTAACCATTGCTCTCAATTTATGTCCATTTGTTTAACTATCAGCTTGATTTACAAACAACTTGCATGCTACTTGCATATATCACTTTACTGTATATTTACTATATTTTGTTACATTGTACTTTACTCCACATATAATGTTTCTGTATCTGTTCTTTATTTTTTATTTTATTCTTTTGGTAACTGGTTAGGCCCACTAGGCACAAGTGCTTGTTTTCAGGGTGAACTGGAAGCACTGGGCAGTTAAGTGATTTGCTCAGAGTCACACAGTATGCAAGTGGAGGCTGTGAGAATCAAACTCAGGTCTGGTCTGCTGGATGTACCAAGCTTGTTCACACCTCGTTCCTCTAACCTCTAGACTATACTGTCAGCCCTGTTCTGGTTATCATTGAGTCCTGGACTGTATTCTCTTGGGTAATGTCTGAAAATAGGCATTTATTGTCTAGTGCACTTACCCCATAAAAGACTCAACTAAATAAATATTTTTTTTGCCATTTACAATTCCCTTACAAAGCATAAAAATAAAGTGTTATTAATTGTAGGGTTTTGAGACTCTAATATATATATATATATATATATATATATATATATATATATATATGCATATATACATATTTATACAATGGGGTGAAGGATAAATGTGATAAAAACATGTATCCTCACTGTGGTGACATAACCACAAGAGATAAATCATGCCGTGACATCACAACTAGAGATAACTCATGTTGTGACATCACCTCTGTGAAATATTTCACTGCTGCCTGCAGCCAACTCATTACCATGGCAATACATTCTCACCTGTTTCCTATACTCTGTTTCACTCCCAGCCCATTGCTGTGATACTCCCAGCTTGACTGCAACCAGAATTCTAAAGGACACAGCTTCACAAAACAGTCTGTTTCTCCTGCTGCCTGCAGCCAACTCAATTACCATGGCAAAATATTCTCACCTGTTCCCACATTCTGTCTTACTCCCATCCCATTACTGTGATACTCTCAACTTGACTGCAGCCAGAATTCTAAAGGACACAGCTTCACAAAACAGTTTGTTTCTCACTGCTGCCTGCAGCTAACTCAATTACCATGGCAAAATATTCTCACCTGTTCCCACATTCTGTCTCACTCCCATCCCATTATTGTGATGCTCTCAGCTTGACTGCAGCCTGAATTCTAAAGGACACAGCTTCAACAAAACAGTCTGTTTCTCACGCTGCCTGAAGCTAACTTACTTAGCATTGCAAAACACACTCAGTTTTTCCCACAGAGTTTGTAACACTGTCAGCGCATTCAGAAAATCACGCACACAGAAACAGCAAACACAGAAACAGCAACACAACACAAAAAATCATAACAATACTTCTGAAACTTGTACCCCTATTGTATTAATGGAACACAAGATGTGCAGATCGTGTGCTATGGAAAATATCTTCACTCCTGCATCGTGAGTTCCGGATACTCTCTCTCGTGCCTTCGGCACTCATGAGTATCCAGAGCTCACTCTGCAGGAGTGAAGATATTTTCCATATCACACTTCTGCCCATCTTGTATCATATATATATATACACACACACACACACATATATATATTATCCAAGGCTTAACATTAAGTATGAAAAGCAATAATAACTGTAGAACCTCATGCTTAAGTACTTAATTAGTTAATGAATAAACTGGAGACCGAGAGAGTCACACTGAGCTGAATCTTGTTTCAAAGTGAGACCCCAGGAGGGGTACAGAGGAGAAAGGGACAAATGGATGAAAAAGTCACAGGCAAAACAAAATAAACTTAACAGTAAGTAGTAGAAGATGTAAGTTGTACTACAAAGTGTTGTGATATACCTATTAAATCAGGAGTCATTATGTTTTTATTATTATTAATTTATTTAATCCAAAGGAAACATACAGAGATAGAAGGAATCTCATCTACAGATGGGTCCTGTGGGAAGGGAAACCAAGAGATAGAATTTGATTAACAAAAAGCAACCAAGCTAGAGTCAGGCAGGCCCATTGGGGTAAAACATGAGGACAGCTGAGGACTGTGCCAAATTGTGAAGCTAAAGGGCCAGAAGCAATGTACAGGAAAGGAGAAAGAGGAGCAGAAAGTGAGACAGAAATGAGGTTTGCAATAGAAAAAGCTGCAGGAGTGGGAAATTAGGTCTTGGAGGAGGGCTCAAAAGGAAGGGTAGAGAGAGAGAGAGAGAGAGAGAGAGAGAGAGAGAGAGAGAGAGAGAGAGAGAGAGGAATGATATGGAGGAGCAAAGAGCAGGAGGGAGTTATTCCAAAGGAGGCGGAGGCATGAGAGGGGCTTTCATAATGAAAACATATTAATGTTTTTCCACCACATCTTAATCCAAACACAAACTACAACATTATATTCTAACAACCCTTATTTTATATGGTACATTGGACTCTGTCATTATGCATACATAGAGGATACACAATGGCCTGTGTTCAAATGCATTTATTTCCATGAGTGAGGGGCAGGACCATAATTCACGAGTGGCAAAGCCATGAGTGAGTTATGAAAGTCCTGCCACCTACAAATGGAAATTAATTGTATATTTGAACACAGTCCATAGTATGTTCTGTGTATACAATATCTGTGTTCTGTGTGATAATTTGGGGCAGATGCATTGGGGGATTGGCAGACTGGGCTATCAGTCAAGTTGATTGTGATGTAGGCAGTGAATAATAAACAGTGTTATTTACCCACTGGGCACTATAGCATCATTATGTTTCATTGGGTCAGAGTCTTAGGGAAAATATTGCACTTATTTAAGTAGTGGAATCCGCATACATTGTATATATGTAGTTACCCATGCTTCTAAGCTAAAGTTAGCTATAGAAGGAAATATATGGATCTCAGAAGGTACACTGACTACTGAATGGACATTTTGAAAGCATTTTATCTATTTGTAACTTTTAACCAGGAAAGGCAGATTAAGCTATGATGACTTGTTCTGAGGTCCGTGCTTAGGGGTGGTTGCATTGATCTGTTTTATTGACAGGGGGAATGTTGACCATGACATTGTGGCACCTATCCTGTTCTTCTTTGATATGTGCCATGTGATTATTTGGACTGCCACCTGGACAGTGAATAGCAGTGGGCAGAAGAGCACCTGGTTTTAATGTCTCATCTGAAGGATGGCACCTCACAAGTGCAGCACCTCTCTTGTACTGCACTACTGTTTCAGTTATGGATATTACCCCAAATGCCTGGTATAGGGCTAAAACCCATGACCATCTGATCTTCTGGTCACAGATGCCAGTGTGCTAGCTACTGAGCCACTGACACTGTCCATATTAATTTGTTTTTGTGCATTGTAAGACTAAATTAAAACTGCCATTCTCAAACAAGCAGGAGTGCATACTAGAGACAGAGCAATGGAGAAAAGCACTGATTGCGTCAAGATTGATAAACTGCTTGCTCCTTGTGACTGTATGTTTATTATTCACAGTGCACAGGCAGCCCATATACAAAAACACTTAGCAAACAACCTCTGCAAAATGTGCAAAGGATGCCCTGGACAGATAAAGGCTGACTGATGAGGCAAGGTGTACTGCAAGCCTCAGATAATAAAAGGCAGCAGGAAAATAAAAGATATGATTGCAAACCAAGTGATAGAATGAAATTTTAATGGAATATTGACTCAGGTCTGCAAATCAGTACAACAAAACATATTTTAAAAATTACAAAAAAAAAGTCACTGCAGGATTAGCAATGCAATTCTGCATTCTTAAAAAACATATATCCTTTCAAAAGAAGTTTAGCAATTATATGACAAATGTAGCCCTCAAAGGGTACAGCTGCCGGGAAGGAGGGGACAGCCTTGATGATCTTAAGACCTTCCTCCATCTTAAATGCTTTTATTCTTGCATTCTTTGGGGGTTGGTTCTAAACATGTGGTGATTTATTTCATACTTTCACCTAAATATGTGACCCAAATCTTGCACAATTTCAATGGTTAATATTTGTGGTCTTGGAAGTGAGGGACTTAGGGGCCTGAATGTTCAGAACGGAAGTTACTTTTGTTCTGTTCTTGAAATAACCAACTGCTCTAAACAGAGGAAAACACATAACGCAGAATACTATGGAAGCTGAGGTAGCACCACACGTATTAATACACAACATGCTCATACTTGTAAGGCACTAACACTGGCTACCTTCCTCAGACCAAGATAAACGCAGCTATTATTTCTTTTTTATTAGAAAATAATGTATTTCATAATTATCAGACTCTGCATTTCCTATGCTCGGGTATATAAATTATTTTATATAAATAAAACCTCCTTCTTTGACAAATTGCTTTTGATGTATATACGCTAATAGGCCTCTGAGGGATGGCTGTTATGGTCTAAGAGACTCTGAACATGAGGTTTGGATGAGAGGACAGCAAACCAAAGGTGAGAGGTTCTGGCTGCCCACACCTCACATTCGGAGTCTCTTAGACCAGAACAGATACCCCTCAGAGACCCTATTAACTTAACAATAAATCACTTGAGTTACTGAGTTAACTAGAGGGATTTAACATATGTTTTAAGTGTTTTTGTTTAATTTCAATAGGTCAAGTGAAGATGCCTTCCTCCTGGCTGTAAAGTAAATGCTTCCCTTCTCACATTCCTGCATGAGGGACCACTGTACATTGATACAATCTACAGTGGCTTTATGCACTGATTGGCTGAAATCACATAAGTGATTTATAAATATTTTTATTACACAGTGTTGGCAAAAGTTACTAACGATTGGTTCGCTGCAATGGATTCTAAGAAAATAACGGGAGCAGTATTCTTAGATCTCAGTAAAGCTTTCGATACAGTAGATCATAACTTAGTAGTGATTAGCCTTATTAAAATCGGTTCCACACCTTCCACTACCCAGTGGTTCAATAGTTACTTATCCGGAAGGACCCAGAAAGTTAAAGCAGGAGGTTTGTTCTCATCCTCCCTGCCTATCACTAGGGGAGTTCCACAAGGCTCCATCCTAGGTCCCATTCTTTTCTCTCTGTATATCAACAATCTTGACCACCAGATATCTAAATCAAACCTGCATTTCTTTGCAGATGACACAGTGCTATATACTTCTGGCCCCACATTATCTGGAGTCAGAGGCCTCCTCCAAGCTGACTTTATGCAGCTAGAAACTAACGTAATTAGTGCCAAGCTGCTACTAAATGCCAAGAAAACTAAAGCCATGTTTTTCTCTCCATATACCTCCCGCACTACTACTCCCGCCACATCTAAAGACCTTATTGTCACCTCTTTAGGAGAACCACTGGAAATTATTTCTAAATTCAAATATCTTGGCATCTGGCTTGATAACAAACTCTCCTTTAATGATTACCTCGAAAACCTGTCCAAGGGATTAAAAATCAGGCTAGGTTTCTTGTTCCGCAACATGTCTTTCCTTCCTTTGGAGACCAGGCTCAGACTTGTACAAGCCACTTTCCTCCCCCCTTCTGGACTATGGCGACATAATTTATAACACTTCAGCAATTACCAACCTCCATAAATTAGACACCCTCTACCACTGTGCCCCGTACCGAACTCATCACTGTGATTTGTACCTAGCAGTTGGGTGGACCTCGCTAACCATTAGGCGTGCACTCCATGCCGGCACCTGGACCCTAAACCTTCTTCCGAATAAACTCCCGAGCTACCTAACTTCTCTTGTCCATATTTCCCACAGTGTCTACTCACTCAGAAAGTCGGACTTTATTATTCAAGATGTACCCAGGACTCAGACCTCCTTTGGTAAACGCGCTTTCTCGTGTTCCCCTTCCAACCATTTGGAATCGCTTACAATTCTCGCTGAAATTATCCAGTACTGTCTCTGTTAACTTCTTCAAAAGGATAGCGATTGACAAATTAAAAGATATATGTAACTGCTTCTAATCTCCTCCTCTATCCTAGTATGCCTCATTTAGCCATCACCTGCCCTCCCCCCTTTTTTCTTCTCTTATTTGCCATGTACTCTTTATCCCTCCTGCTCCTTACACCTCCCCATAGGCTCATGCTGATTGTCTTTTAAGAATGTTACTTTATGACCTGAACATAGTGTACTACATTGAATCTTACTGTTTATTAATTACTGTTATGTCATTCTATATTTGTATTGTGTACTTGTCTGTAAACCTGTAATCAGAACCTCCTTGTGAATGAGCTTGCTCAATGGAGTTTTCCTGCAATAAACTTGAATTTGAACACAGGCATAATGGTTTTCAATATCAACGCCTCTAATGTTTAGTTAGCACAGTTCTTTACAAGCTTGGTTCCATGCATTGGCCACATTTGTAGCTACACTGTATTTGGAGAATTAATTCACTTGGAACAAATCTAAAACTCAAGTGCCCCTTTTGCTTGAGGTTCAGACCTGATCAGAAACCTGCACATGGCAAAACTATGCGGCATGTTCTACAAATGCAGCCATTGTTACTAAAAGGAGTCACTGGCAAGAGACACAGAGTAGTGATAGTTAATGTATATGCTCCAAGCCCATTTATTGCAGCAATTATTTTGAAAGTCTACAAAAGAATCAAAAGTAAACTATTTAAATATGAAGTAATAACCCATGACAGGGCATGGGGTTATGGTGGATTATTGCATGCCTGGGTGCATTGTAAGGCACAAGGCTGAAGGTGAGTGTCCTCCAGCATTCAGAAGTGCATTAATTCCACATAACCCCATGCCCTGAGAATAGGTTATTGCACTTAGAAAATAGGTTAGATGTTAAAAAAAAAAAAAAAACAATCAGAAGAAAGTAATTTTTAAGTGGAAAACTTAAGAAATGTATTGTGCATTGATCCACCATGTAAAGAAGTTTGATTAACCTAATGATCAAAGCTTGTGTTTTGAACATTGAAGCATTGTAAATGTTTATAAACTGCAACATCAAGCATGTGCTTTGAACATGAAGACACTGTAAAACTTTATAAACTGTTACGTGGCTCAGAAATGCATAGTGATATTGTTCTGTTAAGTGACTTCTAAAGAAAGATGGCAAGGAGTTTGGGTACCTAACTGTGGATTAAACAGGAGATTTAGTCAACAGAAAATGACAGGCTCCACCGTGTCTACAGCGTCTCAACCGTTTGCTAGCACCACAGTAGGAGGTGGCCCCAACACTCCACATGCAAGCACAATCCAACAAACAGTGGTGCGCAAAGAATCACAAAGCACAAATAAAGGCAGATTGCAAATTTTACTTAATTCAAAATGTGCATAATACAAAGTGAGAGCAGGAGATCAAGGAGCTGCCTAACTACAAGTAACTACATGAGTCTTCAAGGGGGGTCTGGGAGTTTGGGTACCTAACTGTGGATTAAATAGGAAATTTAGTCAATAGGCAGGTGACGCTATTTGACCAATTAGGTGTTGAGTCTTAATCTACCCATTTATGAATAATTTTATGGCTGGAATACAACACTGTTAATTTCTGCTAAGGGTGGGCAGCAGCATGGGTTCATCTCAGGTAGATCTTGCCAGACCAGTTTAATAGAGTACTATGACTGGGTAACACGAGAGCTGGATAGGGCCATGCAGTGGATGTCCTGTAGTTGGACTTTGGTAAGGCCTTTGATTCAGTGCCTCATGGGCAGCTGGGGGGGGGGGACTGAGATCCGTGGGGTGGGAGAAGATGGCTAATTGGATCAGGAATTGGCTGACAGGGAGGCCACAGCAGGTAGTGGTGGTGGTGAGGACTCTCACCCCCCAGGAATGTGACAAGTAGGGTGCCACAGGGCTCTGCGCTGGGTCCAGTTTTGTTTAGCCTGTTCATATTGGATATCTCACATGGAGCTATGAACAGGATCAGTCTGTTCACAGATGATACCAAGATAGCAGCAGTGGTGGATGATGTCAGGGGTGGAAAGAGTTACAGGGGATCTAACCAAATTGAGGAGTGATCGGTGAAGTGGCAGCTGGGCTTCAGTGTAGAAGTTTAAGGCTATGCACTTCAGGTGAAAAATCCGAGGAGGGATACTGGTTGGGTGGGGTGAGACTGGGGGTCACTGAGAAAGAGAATGACCTGGGGATGATGATATCTGAGAGCATGAACAACTCTGCCCAGTGTAGAAAGGCTGCAGCCAAGGCTAACAGGATGCTGGGGTGTACTGCAAGGGGAATCTCATCCGGACATAAAGGCACAATCCTGCTTCTCTACAGATCTTTGGTCAGACCACACTTAGAGTACTGTGTGCAGTTCTGGCAGCTGTATCTGAAGAAGAATATATTAGGCTACTAGAGGGGGTGCAGTGTAGGGCAACAAAAATGATACAGGGGATGGAAGGCAAATCCTACGAGGACAGATTGAGGAATCTGAGTTTGTACACCCTGGAGGAGTGGAGGGATCGGGGATATGATTGAAATGTTCAAGTATCTGAAGGGTTCAACAAATCTGGCACAGTTGACTTACTTAGGCTAAGGAAAGGAAGGGACACAAGAGGTCACGAACTAAGCTTGGAGGAGCAGATTCAGGAGAGAGATGAGGAGGCATTACTTCACAGAAAGGGTGTTGTCGATATGGAATACCCTACTGGAGGAGCTGGTATCATGTAGGATGGTGAGCACTTTCAAAAGGGCATGGGACAGGGCAAGGGGGGGTGTCTGGGTAAATAAAAATGAGAATTTATCAGAGGGGAGTGAGTGGGATGGGAGTGGGACAACTGTGATCTTGGGGTGCTAGCTGTGCATACGAGCAGACTTGATAGACCATGGGCTTGTTTCTGCTGGCAGATTCATATGTATGTATGCATGAATGTATGTATGCTTTCAAAATATAAAGGAATGGTGTATAAACCTTTTTCAGAATACTAGTATCTGCTAATTTGAGATTTACTGATGTCAGTACAATACAGCATGCAGCATTTTACTATGCATGTCAGTATTTAAACCTGAACATTAAAGCTGCATATTTGGATTTCATTTTAGATAATGATTCGGGACTTTTCAAGCTAGTAAGGCAATAGCAAGGCAAGGCGGTTTTATTTGTAAATTGTAAGGTACCCAATCAGGAAAGCTCTTGGTGCTGCATGCCAAATGAGAAAAACACAGGAAAGTAAAGGCACACCCTCATCATACTAACTTTAACATTTCCTAGTTAGACCTGTAAGATAAATTACGTAATTGTTTTTATAAAACCTCAAACACATCAACTAAGGGCCCTCAATACATAATGGCAGGAGTTTCATAGTACTGGGCTTCAGCCCCAAAAGCTAGGTGCTCAGATGACTTAAGCCAGGAGTAGAAAACATTCAGAAGGCCTGCCTCACATGAGCAAAGGTGGCATACTGGAGCATATTTAGTCAGGAGGTCTTTTAGGCAGTCAGGGCCCAAACTGTGCTGGGTTTCATAGCTTAACAAACATCTAAAGTTGATATGCCACAACTGGCCACCAGTGCAAAGCAGGAGCCCCAACAGAATATGTTCAGTACCTGAAGTGCCAGCAGTGAACAGATGTGGTATACAGCAGTCTTCCAAGAACAATGGTATCTTGTTTGGAAAATAATAAAAAAAAATTCAGGGAAGCCCACTTAGCCCTCAGTGACAGCACAAAGGTTGAGGGTATGGTGTGGGGAAGGGGCAATCAGGCTTCTTTAGGGCACCTGGCAGCCATGGGAGGAAGCCCTGCTGCATAGTGCTCAGATCCCCCACCAACCCTCTGCACTGTAGAAAACTGTTTGTTGGTGTGTGGAAGCATGCCCACACCCGTGTCCACCCTGACCTGGCCACACATGTGAGAGTGTGGTCATGGTGGAATAAGGTGCAGGGGCCAGCAAAACCCATTCTGTGGATTAATTATTTGCTCCCCAGGTGCGGACAGGCACTCTGTAGCTTCTGCCAACCATCCTCATGTATGAACAGGGTTAGAGACTCTTTGTGGCTTAAGCCCTTAGGGATTATTCAGCTATCCTATGGTGCATTTTTAAACAAGTTAAAATTAATCTTAAAAACATGATGATATATATATATATATATATATATATATATACTGTATATATCTATATATATATATATACACTGTATA
Source organism: Neoceratodus forsteri (assembly GCA_016271365.2). Taxonomy (NCBI): domain Eukaryota; kingdom Metazoa; phylum Chordata; order Ceratodontiformes; family Ceratodontidae; genus Neoceratodus; species Neoceratodus forsteri. The sequence continues at coordinate 1,142,508,448 of CM057451.1, read as the reverse complement.
TAGTGGGATTGTTTAAGACAGGAGGTGGTCGAGTTCTAAAAAATTTAGGGTAGTTTCACTCTATGCATAAGAAGGATTATTTGGCTCAAAGTATTGCTAGTGGTCTGTGGGTATTTTACCTCTGGGTCATTTTTTGGTTCAGACCCAACCCAGATTGGTAATGGATAGAGAAGGTTGCTGTCTGAGGATCATTGGGTGGTTTGCGTGCATTCCAGTGGGCTCTACTTGGCAACCCCTGTTTGCAGTCTGACAAGAGAGGCCAAGGGCTAAATGGATATGCTGAGCTGAACGCAGAGAGCTGAGGCACAGTGGGCCAGGCAGTATACGCTTTCACTGTGGTCACACACTATCCAATGAAATGAGAAAGTGTGGTCTAGTGGGGAGAACACAGAGTAATAAATCATAACTCCTAATGTATATCCCAGCACAGCCACTGGCGAGTAACTTTCCCTAGTTCTTCTAGCATATATATACATATATATATATATATATATATATATACACATATATATATATATATATATACACACACACACATATACATACATGCACACATCAAACACTTGCTGTAATGTTCACCTGCCTGCTTATAACTTGTTTGCTCTATATGCACTTTACATTGGCTTTGTGTGTTCTTTCTTGCCACTTTATTGTAACACTCTACTTGTCTATGTTATGTATTGTTTCTACCCATTGCTCCCCTCTCCCAGTTTGCACCTGTAAAGGAGCCTTAGCACAGTGTGCCTTTCCCTGTCATCAGTTTTCAAATAAATAAATAAACACAGGGTGTGCCCTGCCTTGAATGAGACTGTCATTTCCGATGAGCAGCCCTGCATGGGTAAAGGCTGCAAATGCTGAATTTAACAATACCTTGCTTAACTTGAAGACTACGTTTGGCCCCTGGTGCTGTCAGCCTACTTGTGTACAACAGTTTTTGTTCATGTGGCATAGGTCACACTGCAGAAAATGTGCCTTTTTAATGAGTGGAAGATCTCACTATGGGAGCCCAGCATTTTTCCATTTGAATTAATATAAAAAGGAGTGGTGATAAGTCTTCTGCAGACTAGTGGGTGCAGAATCTGACAGACTGTAAAGGTAGAATTTCCCCCACAACTGGCATACCAATAAATGGAGAGTCACACTGTGGTTGGCTTGACTAAAGAAGCCCCCCTGCCATAATTCAGATTTTTTTAAAACACGGGTACAAGGTCTAAAAAGATTTGTTTTTACATATCCGTTTACACTTTGAAAGGGCTGGTTTCAACAGCTTGTTTTGAAGTGGCATTTTAGCAATGCAATTTCGCATTAGATTGGGGGGGGGCGGTCACTGGGCCTTATAATTAGCTTCAGTTTATTTCTACAGTAACTTGGTCCTAGTCTTCAGCTCAAGACACACTGAAGTGGCTTGATTCCCTGGTAAATGGGAGCCTTCAGTTTCTTGGGATGCGAGTGTGGATTTATACCACAGGCAAAAAAAAAAAAAAAAGATGCACAGGAAAAGCTGTGTTGCTGTGTTTGAGGTTATCGCACTGAGCAACTGCTGCCCATTTTGCCTTAGTTTGCTTTGCCAGCAACAGTTGACTCTAATTTATGGATGTGCCTCCACCAGGCTTAGTATGCAATAAGGCAGGTCCCATACAATACTCAAGCAGCAGTGCCTGATGCATTCCACATACGCGCATCTATATGATCACCTACCTCTCCCGCTTCTTCCCACAAATCGGAGGTCGTTGAAGCGGGCCACTTGGTTTTCATGACAGCTGAAGCATTTCGCAGTTCTGCGGAATAGTTTTCATCATTTCCTGCCATCACAGTGACCAGGGTCCCATCTGGGACATCTCCAAGTGCCACCACCTGCAGGCATAAAGAAAGGGATCTGCATGTGTAATATATAGACCGAGGCCCCTCTGTTCCCCAACAAGTTAAAGCAAGGCGGGGGTTATTGGATACAGAGGCGGTTCATTTCCCTAATAGAGTTTTGCTTTTGCTGCTGGCCTCCACATAGACTGAAAACAGACTTCAAATAAATCATTCATCTGATATATAATTTAGGGCAACTACCATTTTATGGACCATGTTCATCAGTTGTAACATTTGCATATATTGCTGGGATCAGTTTTAACAGGATAAGAAACTTAACCATAGAACGTTAATCAAAAACAAACAAACAAAAAAACGGTAGAAGCGTTTTGTCTCTTGCTAAAGGTATGGTCTTGCCTTACAAGAAGGCCTTTCTACTAGGCACTCCTGCAGCAAACACGTCATGGAACGGAAAATATATTTGACCGCATGCATTTGTTTATCTAAGAGCTATAATGCTAGTAATCCCTTGCAAATAAAAACATTCTAGTTCGCAAGACTATTTAGGAAGTATTGGAGGGATGCATGGCCTGTAATGCCCCAACACATCGAATGTATTACACTCTGGATTCGTTATGGTCCAATTCCAATTACATACCTAAATTAATTATGCAGTGGGTGAGTATTTTAGTTATTGGTGTTAACTAAGCTCTAGATAGAATATTCTATAGTCTCAAGCAAAAAAGTAAACGCTGGTTCTTGAACATGCCTGCAGGCTTTAATTCGGGAACTCCACAAGAACCCCTCAGATAATTGTAGCTCTCAGGTTGTTGTGTAAGCTAATGCTTCAAGCGGTTCATAACATATTTTAATTTTCTGTTCTTGTGTAGACGTTTTGTTTCTAACAAAAACCAAAAGTGTAAACTGTGGTGGATTTGTAATTTACCTTTGCGTGGACATTAAGTTTATTTAGGACCAGTACTTACTGGATGCTCGCTTTCCTCATTTTCATTCATCTTTATAACATTTACGCTCAGTCTGCAGTCTGTTTCGCTATTTTTTCAGAGTCCAGCGAACATTATTTGTCTATAAGGTACCAACCACCCTACCTCTATATATATCTTTTTACTTCTGCGTTCTCTTTTTTCTGCATTACGTGTCGTTATATGCGGGTTTTCTCGTGGCTTCTTGTCTTTTCCCTCTAAACTAATTGGGATTTTATCCAGCGTTTTCTTTTGATCACTTTTTCTTTATCATTATTTATACATTCAATTCTGCATTCAGTTCATATTTCCCCTTTGGTATCTTTACTTAACTAAAATGGCTTGAACGATCTAAAATATGCATTCTATACATGTTGTAAACCATTTGCAACCCTTACTAGAATTTATATGTATCATTTTCATTTATCGCTGTACTCCTGTGTATGCGTGTCTTTTTTATTTTATATAAACACACACACACATACACACACACACACACTCTGTTCCTGTACTTCTTAATTTTTTACTGCAGATGAAAGAGTGCTGCTTAGCAATATATCTCAAATGTGGTATTTTATCAAACCAAGAGCTTTACGAAAGTACTTCATATGCTAATGTGGGTGGTTCCAGATTTACACGCAGCTCTTATGTTGTGAACAGAATTGTGCATTGTTAATTACTCCCAAGATTCGTAGTTAACACATTATATGTGTGCATACAATCTATATAGCCGAATTATTGCAGGTTTGCGGAAATAATATGCTTTAAGTAGTAATTGTGGGTTTCATAGTTCGAGCACCTAGTAATTTATATCGATAATACCATATCTCCACTATAATTATGCATAAACTCGTGATATACTTAAATAGTTATCTATAACAAATTACTTGTCTGTACTATATGGGAAAGAAGTAATTAAAAAAACTGTATGCCTCTCTCTCTCTCTCTCTATATATATATATATATATATGTATTGTATAAATACACACACACACACACACACAGAAAATGCAGGGCTTACCTTAAAGGCGACGGCAGGGTTTTGTTACATCTCCAGTGTGAAGGCAGAACTGAGCAGAGAAAATTGGGGCTGTCGGTGCGGACGAGTTCTCCGGCATGATCCGCTAGCACATCCACGACAGAGCGGCCAGTGTCCGGTCGTTGCCTGTTGCTACCTGTCCCAGGAGGGCTGCCCAGTGTCCCGCTGCTGCTCTCTCCCATCTTGGCAGGAGAAGGTGGTGGACGGAGGGGTGAAGCGCCTGCTCGTGGTCTGGTCTACAGGAATACGCATCACAACAGCTGGGTTAGAGCAGTCAAACTCGGGGAGGGGCTGTAGAGCTGCAGGGTGAGGGATAGTGGGCGGCGGGGCTGAGCCTGCACAGGGCGAGCCCAGCCCTGAGTTTACATACACAGGGGCCGAGGGAAGAATTTAAGGCGGGTTCCGAGCCTTGCACGGGATCTGCTGCTGGCACAGACAACTGCTGCCTCCCTCCCGGTAACTGCGGTGCCCAAGTCTGCAGACCTGCTCACTCACTACAGGGTGGAGTCGGGCAGCCCTGTGAGCCCACGCCCGTCTGCTGCCAGTTCGGCCCAACAAAGTTTGTAAAGGCTCCCTGCAAGCTTGATTCAGGTGACAGTAGCTCGGGACTGGTCGCCCTCTGCAGTCGGATTCTTTGCTGCTAATAGTGCTGCTTCGAGGAAAGGAAACCCAGTGGCGGGCCCGCGGTGAGGAGCCGGCAGCAGCGGCTGAGTGACAGCCGTCAAGTGGCCCGACCTCGACTCTTGGGCAGCTTGCGGTGGCAGTTAAGGAAGCGCAGGATGACAGCTCCAGCAGCAGCTCAATGGGCACTGAACGCTTGATTTCGGGTGTGGATTGTTGGATAGGGTCTGCGACAAATGTCCCCGGCCACCTGGCGGACACTTGTTCCCAGTTGCGCCCCTGATTCTTATCAACAGTGACCCCTCTCTCTCCCCAGTCTGTACCGGGACAGTGTGCACTGTGGGCCCGGACTGTCGCGCCTGCTCCCCGTGTCACACAAGGCTCCTCCCTCGTTGTATAGCATGCAAACAGCAGCTCCGGGATGGCCGATCTCCCGCTACCCTGCAGCCCACTCAGTGATTGTCACCCTGCAGCACAACAGGTCGCACACACACAGGAATATCATACACACTACAGGGTGGGCTGTGTTCTCAAACTCGCAAGTGGCCCTAGTATCCTCCTCGGTGGCTTGGGTGATATTAAAAGTATCTTCTGCCAGGCAGCAACTCCCTGGAGAATACAGTTCTTGTGTTCCCCCCAACAGCCTTTGGTGCTCCTGCGAGTTGTCCTAATTCTAAGCTGCAGCTTCAGGGTGTCCTGGCATTCCTCACTCCTGGGAGTCGATCGGATCCCCCGAGCTGTCACTTGTTTTGCCCAGTGGCAGCTCTGTGGCCAGGGCTCCCTGCGGCTACTCCTTCAGCGGTTAGGTGGGCGCAACGCAACCCAGGGATTCGTTCGTCAATTACTTTAGAACATCAATCAACTTCCTGATCTTACTCAAATGTAGCTAATCGTTCACCCGTGGTATATATCCGCTTTTCGTAGGTTTAATTTAAAAAAAGGCCATTGACGGCACAGAAGGTGACTATCAGGCTGTCTTTTACACTCCGTGAGAAACCTACGTCGGTCTAAAACCAGGAACAGGAGACGCTGCGGTGATATAGTACTAGGTACTCAGAGTTGAGCTGTGGCTGATTGACAGGGAGTTTGGTCAATAGAAGCCTGCCTATTCTAGGCGTGTGCCCTACTGAGAGAGCGAGACGACCAGAAAGGGGCGGGACTTGTTGGAACCAATCAGTTAACGATCTCTCCCACTGTTTAGTACCCATGTTTATAGGGCCAGCTCTACTGCGAGATATCTATACGTTTATTATTGCACATTTCAGGCTGTTGGTAAGGGCTACACAAAAAACATATCACCACAATCCCCATCTTTTTTAAATAGCTGACATTGTAGACTGTATAGTTTGACTAGAAAAATCACCTGTCAACATAGAGAATCTTGATACTTTATCTTACACCTTGCATCGTCATTATTATAATAAACAGGTAATAAGCTTTGCTGCTTATTAAAATTGTATCCCTTCCGGTTTGTCGATGCATAGAACCTGTATATGTGTGCTGTAATATGATCTGTAAAAGCAGGTTATTAAGCTTCCGAGGAAGGATTTGGTTGGCCTGAAAGCTTAGGCACTGTTTTCTTTTTGTAACATCTATGTTGGTCCAATAAAGGTCTCAAACCATTTGTTTCTGGAGCAGGTTATTAATAAACAAATCAAGAAATGTCCTCTGGAACTGCAATCAATTGTGCCTTCATTTATTATATGCCAGTACACAAATCTTTGTCATATAAACCATACAACACTGTCTAATCGAGTGGCTTATTTATAAAAGTTGATGCAGGTTGAAAGACTGAATACAAGAGTTGTACTTGCAAGTCATTTCCCTATACAGGTTTTTTTTTTATATGTTGGTTTCAGTCAGGTTCCAATGATTCCATCTTCACTGACCTTTGGTTGCTTCTGATTTACCTGCTCCTGGTAAGTACCATTTTAAAACGGGATGATGTTTTTAATGTTCATTACCGCTACATAAATCTATAGCAAGAATGCATTGAAACAGCAATGCAAGGGATTAGCAGAAGGGCAAGCATTCTCAAACGATTATCTTAAATCAAAATACCCAATGAGTTTACTAAAACGAGACTTGAACAATAACAGAATGGGAACCAGCACTGGCTGTAAACCAACATTTGAAAACAGCTTCTGCAGAAAATAGAGGCTTGCAGGTTAAAGTGAGTTCTCCTTCAACATAATCTTTTATATGTCTTAATATAATTGCAAAAAAATGTTGTAGGTGCCGTATTGGTCCTTTTAAAAAACAGATCCAGAAACAAAGTTTATGTAAGTGTAAGTTTATGGTTATCTACATTGTTGACTTTTCACCTTAACACTGTGGTGAGTGCGTTTGAGTGTGTGTGTGTGTGTATACTGATGTATGTATGTATGTGTGTGTGTGTTTGGTGTGTGTTGTGTTTTTATGTGTTGTGGGTATGGTGTGTATGTGTGTTTTGTTTGTTGTGCGTGGTGTGGTGTGGTGTGTGCAGAATGTGTTTGCTATATTTGTTGTGTGTTGTGGTTGTGTGGGGTGTGCAGGTGTGTGTGTGTGTGTGTGTGTGTATGGGGGTGTGGTATGGTGTATGTACACACATATGTGTGGGTGGAGCGTGGCATGGGGCAGTTGTTATGTGGCTAGAACACTTAGTTTTCACATATAGTGTGCATTTATTTCCTTCTATTAGTTGTCAGTGGGTGGATTTCACACTGTCACATTTTCAACTGCTCATATTAAGATGCATATCTCATTTACTTGGGGGGTTATTAAAGGTGTAATTCCTTTGGGTTTTCATTTAGATTGCTTAGACTGATTCTGTGCATTTTGTTATACACAGACTCTGTGTTGAAATCTGCATTTATCAGGCTCATGGTTCGTTTTCTTGGGGGTCCTTGACAAGGTTTTTTTTTTTTTTGCACTTACACTTACAAGTGATACTTTCATGCATCATGTTTATATGAGTAGGTTAATTTGAAGCTTGATTTCAACTTGCAGTTATACCTAATTTCAGGATTGTGTCTCTCATTATCTGTCCTTTAATATACCAGGACAATTGGAATGTAAGTTGTAAGCTCATCTTACATGTATTAGGGAGAATGCCACTCCAAGGTTTTTTTATCACTAGAATGCTTTCTTGGCATACTGAGACATTTTAAAATTTATGTGACAAGAACTCTCTCTGGCTGTAGAGAATTCTTGATAACCTTTGCCCTTCTGAGGCTCCTCAGTTTAAGGCATACTGGTGTTAATTAGCTTCTCTGACGTAATCTTCTCTATTGTTTTAAATGTATATGTTAAACCAATGAGAATTATTTCTGCTTTTTCTATATAATCTGGTGTTAATAGTATGGGATATGTGAAAAAACTGCCACAAAGCTTCTGAAGAAGGACCTGGTTGGTTCGAAAGCTAAAGCATTTTGTTCTTTTCTGTAACATCCATGTTGGTCCAATAAAAGGTATCAAATCATTTGTTTTTGGATCTGTTTAATATAATTGGACATTTGAGCATATATTAATTTGTTGAATATATACCCTCTGTACTAGTTCGTTTTTATTAAAACAATATTATTTTCTCTTTATTTAGGGTCTCTTAAAGCTGCATTTCCAGCCCAATATTCGTTTTTAAATTACTGAGCATATCTCTCAACATTTTGTCACTGACATGAGGTACAGGAGCACTCAAAATGAGGGACAGGGAAAGTCACACATCTTCAAACATGGAGATGCAAGCTCAGAACACTATGGACGCACCTGCATTTACTTGTACAGTTATTTGTTTTTATTTAGACTCTCTTCTGCCTTGACAGCACCTGCTCTGTGTGGGCAGCACCTTTTCCATGAGAGATAAAGGACAGAGCAATTTCGAGGGGTAAAACGAGGGTCCCTCCTCGTATTCAGGGACAGTTGTGAGGTATGCTTGTGAGTTCGGGAGCCTAGTGACATCAGCGGAAGCCTACACTGAGGATTATTCCATGTTGGCACCGACTCAAGTAATGTCAGCAGGTTCTGGAACCGATAAGTAATTAAACATTGAGTCTCAGGTGGGAAAAGCCGCTTTCACAGGGTTCTCTAAATAAGGAAATAAGTTCAGAACAGACACCATGAAACAGTACACTTTATAAAACAAAACAAACCCCCAAAAAACTTACACATTCTCTTTTCCAGTGATAAATCATGACATAATTTTAGCTACCCAGGATTGTTTATTTCTAACCATTCTAGGTACTCTTATAACCATAAGAGTGTGTCTCATGCACAACAATTATGAAGTTCTAAGTTCAGTTGGCACAGTCCACTTCCAACAAAGAGGATTCTCTAATATGCTGTAAAATAAAACCTTTGATTTAAAATTATTTTGTTTTAAATAATGATGTTTAGAATAATATGCTTATATGTACATTTCCTGTGCCCTTATGGTACTAAGAGTGTCTTCTCAAACCATTTGTCTGCTAGAAGCTGCGCTTTAAAGTTCTCTCACCCAAAGAACTCAAGAATGCACTCTTATAACCACAGACGCAGTAAGTGTACATACAAACATATAACAATGTGAAACACAGGCTTATGCTCTTCATTAAAGTGGGAAATATGTGAGCAGTGGACAAGTGCATTTGTATTTTCTAGTTGGATGTCTGCAATTTGTTATTTTCTTCATTTCTTTGTTTACTACGAAAGAACTGTGGGCTAAAGAGCCATTTGCATGATCGCCCTGGCCACAGGCAATACTACTATGCATGACCAGTCGTTACAGGTATACAGTGCAGCTACAGATAAACGTGCTGAAGACATTCAGTTCATACAGTACGTGCGCAAAGCAGAAACACATTGTCAGCAATAACAACTAATCTACAGACACAAACAAACACAACCACATGGGTGAGGGGGACTGGCCAATTATCGCAAATCTATAACGTAATCTTCTCTAGCTCCCCAACCTATATGGAAAGGAAACATTAGTGGTCCCCATTCACAAAAACAGGTCCCCAGTTGGATTCTGAAAATCTCCGTCTCAGAAGTAGTCTAGCGGTTCTTGCTAAGGTCTTTGGACTAGATCAGCTGAAACTATGAACGGAATCTAACTCCATTTTACGCCTTCAGCAGGCCAGATTTGGAACCTCTTATTCTACAATGGATAAATGTGTCACTTTAAACTATTTACCAGATGAAAATATCTAATACAAAAGAAACATGTTTGCAGCTTATTGACTTTAAGGCTGCTTTCCATGCAGTACATAGATCCAGAAGAAAATGATTTGATGCCTTTTATTGGACCAACATAGATGTTACACAAAAAAGGACGAAGTTCTCTAGCTTTCGGATCAGCCAAGTCCTTCTTCAGTTCTGAAGAAGGACCTAGTTGGTCCGAAAGCTAGAGCACTTTGTTCTTTTTTGTGTAACATCTATGTTGGTCCAATAAAAGGTGTAACATCATTTGCATCTGGATCTGTTCTTACAAGGACCAATACGGCAGCTACACTATTTGTTTGTCAATGCTGTACATAGAACCTTTATGGGCTAAACTAAGAGAGCTTGGTATTAAACCGTATTTGCTTTCTTTATAAATTAAATATCATGAAGAGCTTTGGATCTCAGAATCAGAGCAGGCCCGTCCGACTTTTAACAACACGCACCATATTCAGAATGGGGATATATACTTACTCAAAGATTTACATGTAACCATTTTTCAAAGTTACAGAAGCAGGAACTTAAGTCATAAAACGTGTTCAAAGCAACACCTGGTGTTAAATGACCATTTAAAGAGCAACTCTATTATAACAAAAAGCTTAACCACACTAGAGTTTCACCAATTATGTTTTAACATTATTGTTTTCTAGTTATTTATTTTACTATCCCCGCTGTTGGTCTACTAAATATTGCAGATAATGCAGTATTTATTGCGCCGAATCTGTCAAAATTTATCGGACTCTTCCATGCTAACCACACAATGGCCGTTTACGACTTTACAGTCTGTTGTCTTGTTGAGCACTATCCTGTTATAAACAAAGACACTGTTTGGTGAACAGGGGAGAGACAAATGTTTTCAGATGTTTTATTCGCAGACTTTTTAGATGGACTACCAAGATGTCCTGTGAATCTTGGAAATGAAAATTAAAAACAAAAAGTATCCCCTAGTAAAGTGTAACAGATGAAACATCTTGTTTAGTTAAGTGCAGAGTTGCTCTTTGAGCAACTTCAATATCCAGGAAGTAATTTAAAATGTAATACCGAGGCACAATTCAGTTTGTTTTTGTGTCCCTCATTCATTATCACAGATGACATTTACATGAAAGCAGGATTTGAGTCTATTAGACTTTGTCTCCTCCTCCTCCTGCCCCCTCCCACAAGTCCTCTGTAACCCACTATGAGATCATTGGCTATCTGGACAAAAAATAGTTGGTGATGTCATAAACAGAGAATGATGATTGCAACAACAGCAACGGGAGATGAATGGGAACTGTAACATAGTGTATGGTGGAACGTCCTTCTCCACCGAAATCCATCCTTGTGGAAACCTTGTAGTCACACACTAGTGACGTTTGCAGTGCAGCAGAAGGTTTTTTTCTACTGCACTGCGAACGTCACACTGTGTCCTTGAGCAGCATTTGACAGTTAGGGCTCACTCCATAGACAGGACACATAGCGAAAGCAGCAATGTCGGAGGCAGTACCAATGTTTAGCGTTAAAAACGTTCAAAATGTAAAGTTATTAAACATTTAAAATGTCAAGCGTGAAAATGTTCAAAATGTAAAGTTATTTTTCCTTATAGTAACCCAGTAAAATGTTTTGAAGCAGAAATATGCTGTAGTGATTTTTCCCCAAAATAACGACATTCCACCATACACTATAAAGAAGAAAAGTGCATGGGGAACAGTTGACAATAGGGCATCTTCTCTCGTTGGCACTATGACGGGATTACCTCTCAGGCCTCGAGGTAATTCCCTCGTCATAGTGCCAACTCGGTAGAGAGAATAGCCCTGTTGTCAACTGTTCCCATGCACTGTCCTATATGACATTTTTAATCAACTGTCTACAGCAAACAGAAAAAAATGGACAAGATACAGAAAAATACATGAACTGCAAGTCAAACGGTGTTTGAAGATTATATTTGTAGAAAGTTTGGACACCGAAAATCGCCTCGGATAATAGCAGGGCATGTTTTCTGTTATCATTCAGTAAAAGTCAAGTGATGCATCACACTGCTATCTGAAACTAAACGGTTTAATTACTCCTTACAGGAAAGGCAAAGGACCATTCCTATGTACAGTCTATTATTTACACCCGCTTATTGTTGGGGGCAAGAGGGACCTTAGGTCCCTTGCGAGTTTGTCAGTCTCTCCATCCATCCATCATCTGAGACTCAACTACCACAATGCATACTACTTTATGAAAGAAAACAAGCAAATTTTGGACTTTTAGGAGCAAGGAACACAGGAACAAGAAATTAAATTGTTTCACGGAAGCAGAGAGACAAGAGGAGGACAGAAAAAGACTTGAACAGCTCATTCATGAATTCACGAGTTTGTTCATGAAGTATGTTAGTTACAATTATGTCAAGGCGTTGCCTTAAGATAAAGACTTACACGCCTGTCATTAAACATTAAAGACAAATGCGGTTCCTTTCGACGAACCCCGAAGCCAACCCTTAATAACGGAAAGGAAGCCCCAAGACACGTATTTGTTTCATTTGTTAAACACACACACACACACACACACACACACACCTATTTAAATAGTGATATGGTCGCTTTTATATTTTGTGTTCACTTTGGTTGACTTGTGGTGTTCAAACTTTCAGCAACCCAACCCAACACCCACAAAAATGTAAGACATAGGCCAGCCGCAGCCCGTCACTGCCTTTTCTTTCCTCACTTCCCTTGTCATATTTCATGTTTTCGTTTGTCCTACAACATCATGATGATGGTAACATTAAAATCTCATTTAACTATGCCTTTAATTGTCGTTATAGATCCAGCTCAGTGTTATATCTGCAGCATGGTCTACAAATTAATGTAACGGCAATGCATTATGTAGCTATTAGCGGATTTATGTTTGACAAGGAGAATTGACGTGCCTCAAAACTCAACGGGACATCAACAGAAACGAAAAGATGGGTAGTAGAAAAGGACATCAACCCAGCTTGGTGACATTTACTTTGATCGTATTTTACAAGAGAATCGGAAGGTGTTTTGACTTTTATTAAAGCGTTAAAGTATAGTCACAGAAAATAAAAACTAAACCCTAACTATCAAGCACTTCAGGTATCTTTCTGCCAGGCGGCTAGATATTTAGTGCGGACTGCCTGGGAGGTCCAGAAATGTCCACTAGTGGGCGCTTTGGTTATTTCGTAGAATAGTTTTCTCTGTACGGGCTGCAGTACAGCAGCAGCAGACAGGCTGCATCGCTTGGGATGAATACAGCAATTGTATTCGAAAGGCTGCTGAGGAGGAAGGCGGGATCTTGACAAGTTTATTGTGCGTTAGCTGGCTTTCTCCACATCCATTTGCGTTTAAAGTCGGCAGCTAGCTGAACACATCTTTTGCACAGCAATTTTATAACATATAAAAATACGAATCAGGGTCACTGTCTGTCTGTCTACACCTCCTACCTATCGCTTACATTCAATGCAAATATACAAACCCATCAAGACAAACATACTCTTTATTACGAATTACAGTATTGAATCCTGCTGCACCTGCAAAATAATACATTTTCTAAACGTGCAGTTAATGCCTTATATGTTTCAAGTATTTTTAAGTAAGTACCTATGCTATTTTTATCACTTGCTTTATAACATGTGCTGTTATTAACCCTGTATTTGTTTTTTAGAACAAAAATATATACAATATCCATACAACTTATATAGAAAACTCGCACTTGAAACATTTCTTTATTGCCTGGAATCTTCTGATACACATTTACCCCCCTTTAATGTGTTTCATCAGTCGGGTGGTCCGATGCGGTGCAGCGGAATGAACCCCGGACCCCAGATAAGACAGATCATCATTTCATAAGGGTAGTTTTATTACTGAAACGATGTGCTGATAATAAGAAATCTTCCTTGAAACTGGTTAAACCTTAAGGTACATGGGGTAGAAATCTCTGCACGCACAGGGAAGGCTTTGTAGAACCCCCCCCCCAAAAAAAATACATCGTTGTCTCTACTGCTTGACATCACAAGAGTCAGTAAATTCAGGAACCACTGGTTGATATGGTTTTAGCACTTTGACTTTCTGATCTAAGTGTTTCAGTAATTCCAACTCGCAAAAAACTTTGAGTGGCAAGTTATAGCTATGTTTGAACCCTGGTGTCATTAAGATGGCATGTGCCGTACGGCGACAGTATTTTGTAACAAAAAGTGGTGTATGAAACCGAGAAGATAGTTGTGCGATTGATGGAGCTGGTGTTCCATGCAACTGTGACATCTGTCCGATCGCACGTAACCGTCAGGGACTGCTTCAAAATCCCCCTAGCTTGAGGGTTTTTGGCCATTGTTAAAATGCTGCAGTTGTGTACAGCTTGTTCGTCTGTATGACGTTCACAGTTTGGGTTTCGTTCCAAACAGCTCTGGTAGAAGTTATAATTAAGAAAATCATAACAATAGCAACATAGTATTTAAAGTCGGCAAGGGGCTTTATGGCCCATCAAGTCCGCCCCTGCAAGCAGGCATGAATAAATATGCTTTGCAAGCAACTACTTATATAAAGGGGTTATAGTAATACTTAATGTTATAATAATATAAAACAAAAAGTGCCTTAAACTACGCTCTACGGTACATAAGGGTGCAACTCTGTCCAGGGGTTCTGATGGCATACATCATACTGTAAATTTGTTACAAGGACCGGAGATCGCGTTAAACCCTTATTTTTGCAGAGTTTGGATGCACAGTATTTTGTTCCTTATATATAGTACTATATAGCCCTGATCTCAGGGTGTTGTGAGCCCTGGCAAACCTATTTATAAACGCCCATACTGTAATAGTTTATTTTTTCGCCAGATATTTTAGCAAGGGTTTTGCAATTTGCATACACTGTTTGTACACTAAATATTACAAAACTATTTTTCCTTAAGTTGGAAAGCTAGTACACAGCCTGCGATCCTCACAGTTAGTCCCACTCTGTGTTTTTTTAGACTCCACAAATACTTAGTATTGTTTGTCATGCCTCTTGTGGACGCGTGAGCTATTCTCTTTCCCATGATTTAAGTTTCTGCAGTATTTCAAATATTTATTTAAAGATTTATTAATACACCTTAACTCTGTTTAGATTTGCAATTTCAGGCAGCAGTGACCTTTTTATTTTCTGCATATATTTTGATAGTTTGCAGTGTCAGTATCGTCTTGATCTTAGGTACTGAAAATAAGTTTAAAAATCAAACGGTGGGGTAGAGCCTAGCATCTATTATGAAACACATTACATTTAAGTGAGAGGACCTGTGGCGGCTAATTTTAAAATCGGACAGAATCGCATACCCTGAAAAGAGCATGAAAAGCGGAACTGGTGACAGGAAGAGCTGGGCTACAATTTGTTACTGGCATGGAGCAAATCGGACATCAAGTGCTGGAGAAAAGTAAATACAAACTTTTTTCTTTTCCCTCCCAAAAGGCCAGAACTCCTTGTGGTGCCAACGCCTAGGTGGGGCATAGCAGGACTCTCCAGCCCACTTATCATCCCACAAAAAAGCTCCACACTTCACCAGCCTGGAGGGGTATCCTGACAGCAGCACAGCAAACTCTGTGCTGTCTCTGGATTCTGCCTCCCAGTTTGCAAATCTAACACAAATGCTAACAAAAGTTCTTCAGGACATTGCTGAGCTGAAATTGACTACGACTAAAACTAATACAGACTTACAGCTAGTAGCTCAGGGAGTGTCCAAAATGGAGGAAATAGTTCAACAATAAAGCCAGCAACTGCACCAACATCAAGCCATATGGCAAGTATAACAACAGCAAATAAATTACCTCCTGAATAAAAGGGATGATATGGAGAATCGTTCAGAAGAAGCAACATTAGAGTAGTGGGCATTCCAGAAGGGATGGAAGGATGAAACATGGTGGCATTTCTCTGCACTGCTTTGCCAGACATGCTGCATCTCAACAACCTGGCTCCACCAGAATTGGAGAGGGCATATAGGAGCTTAGCCTCAGACCCCTCCTGGGACAGACCAGGGCCCATTTTGGTGAAGTTCTTATGATATCCTGTTAAAGAACTGTTCTTGAAGACTGCCAGGGAGCTTAAAAATGTTGAATGGCAAGGCCAATCTATTCAAATCTACCAAGATTTTTCCTACGAATTATCTAAGAAATGGATGGCATATGCTGCTGTCAAAAAACAACTGTATCAGCTTAACATTCCGGCTGCCCTCTGCTACCCTGCTATGCTTCGTGTAGAAACATAGAAACATAGACTTTGATGGCAGATAAGGACCACTCGGCCCACCCAGTCTGCCCATTTCCCTACCTATTGGATAAGCTGCAGGTTCTAGTTAACCAACAGCCTAATTCCTGCAACCCCCACTATAATTGCCTTATGTCTGTCCCATGCATGTTTGAATTCCCCCGCTGTTTTAGACCCCACAACCTCCCCAGGAAGGCGGATCCATGTGTCCACCACTCTCTCCATGAAAAAGAATTTCCTCACATTGCCCTTGAGTCGTTCCCCCCCATCTTTAAATTGTGCCCCTTGTTATTGCACATCTCTTTTTCTGAAAGATGCTATCCTCCTGGACTTTGTTGATTCCCTTGAGGTACTTGGAAGTTTCTATCATGTCCCCTGTCCCTCCTTTCATCAAGTGTATACATGTTAAGCTCTCTCAGTCTCTCTTCATATCGTTTCTGATGCAGACCCTTCACCATTTTAGTTGCCCTCCTCTGGACTGCTTCCATCCTGTCTATGTCCTTGCATAGATGGGGTCTCCAAAACTGCATGCAGTACTCCAAATGGGGTCTCACCAACTGTCTGTACAGAGGGATAACCACTTCCCTTTTTCTACTTGTGATGCCCCTCCCTATGCATCCCAGTATCCCCCTAGCTCTCCTTACTGACTTTTCACATTACTTACCCTCCTTTAGGTCATCTGATATGACTACCCCCAAGTCCCTTTCCATTTTTGTTATTGTTTGTACCTCCCCTGCCACTGTGTGCTCTTCTCCTGGGTTTTTGTTTCCCAGGTGCATTACTTTGCACTTCTTTGCATTGAATCTAAATTGCCATACATCTGACCATTCCTCCAACTTTGCCAAGTCCCTTCTCATCCTTTCTACCCCCCTTGTGTATCAACTCTGTTACAGATCTTTGTGTCATCTGCAAAGAGGCATACCTTTCCTTCAAGACCCTCTGCAATGTCACCTATAAAGATGTTAAAGAGGACTGGAACCAGTACTGAGCCCTGAGGTACTCCACTAGTAACTCCCTTTCTTCGAATGAGTTCCATTCACTATTACCTTCTGTGTCCTGTTGTGCAGCCAGTTTGCTACCCATGCTGTCACCCTGGGACCCACTCCCAGGCTGGTAGCATATTATTAATCTTTTTATGCGGTACTGTGTCAAATGCCTTGCTAAAGTCTAGGTAGGCCCTATCCAGCCCCTCCTGGTCTATTACTTTGGTCACCCAGTCAAAGAAATCAATTAGATTTGTCTGACATGACCTTCCGCTGTTTATCCATGCTGCTTTGGGTCCTGTGCCCGCTGACCTCTAGGTACTCAACAATTCTTTGTTTCAGAGTGATTCTATCATTTTCCTACCACTGAGGTCAAACTAACAGGTCTGTAGTTTCCTGATTCTGCCTTGCTCCCACTTTGTGAGGAATCACATCTGCCCTCCTCCAAGTCCTCAGGTACCACCCATCCACTCCATGATTTGTTAAAAGTGTGGTCAGTGGTGTCACTAGGTCCCTATAGTTCTTTTAGGATTCTGGGATGAAACCCGTCAGGCCCAATTGCTTTGTCCACCTTGAGTTTTAGGAGTTCTTTCAGGACTCTTTCTTCTGTAAATGGACTGGTGTCAACCCTCCTACCCAAAGTGCTTCTATTATTTGGTTTAGGTAACTCCTCCTCTTCTTCTTTTGTGAATACTGAGCAAAAGTATTCATTCAGTATCTCTGCCTTTTCACTGTCTTCCTCTGCCCACCTCTCCTCTCCTTTATTAATCTTCACTATCCCTCCCTTAACCTTTCTATGCTCCCTAATGTACCTATAAAAGGTTTTATCCCCCTTCTTAACTGAGTTGGCTATCTTTTCCTCGGTTTGGGCCTTTGCTATTCTGACTGCCTTCCCCACTTCTTTCTGCTTTAATTGATACAGTTCCCTATCATGCTCCTTCTGTGATTCCTTATACTTTTTGAATGCAGCCTTTTCTCCTTAACCTTCCTGCCACTTCTTTTGAGAACCATAGTGTTTTTTACTCCATTTTGTCTTCTTTATTTGTTTCACAAAGGCTTGTTGCCTCCATGATGTCAGTTTTGATTTTCTCATTGTTCTTCCACCCCTCCTTCCTGCCCATTTGTTGAGTGCATTCATAGGCACTCACCCATTTTGCCATAGTCAGCCCTTCTAAGTCCAATATCCTTGTTTTGTATGGCTTGTCTCCATGGTTGTGCTTATTGTGAACCACACACTGTGTGGTGGTCACTTGCTCCCAGATGGCTGACTTCTAAATCTGTGATCCTCTCCATTTGAGAGTACCAGGTCTAATATTGCTCCCTCCTGAGTGGGTTTCAGCACTAGCTGTCTAAGGTATGTCCCCTGTAGGGCATCGAGAATGACCCTGCTCTTGGATATGGCTGCAGTACATGTTGTCCAGTTAACATCTGGCATATTCAGGTCCCCCATCAACAGTACCTCCCCTTTTTCAACCATTTTGAGAATGTCCTCTATCATTTTCTTGTCCATTTCCTCCCCTTGAGATGGGGGTCTGTATACAACCCCTGTGCAGATTGTGATGCCATTTTCTGTCTCCAAGGTAACCCACAGTGCCTCTTGTTCTCCCCCTTTACTTTTTAGTTCTATAACTTTGATCCCTTCCCTTATGTAGAGAGCTACTCCACCTCCTCTTTTACCCTCCCTGTCCCTTCTGTAGATTGTGTAGCCTGGTATGTTGACATCCCAGTCATGGTTCTCCGTGTACCATGTTTCCGTGACTGCCACAATATCCAAGTGTGATGTATAATGGGGAATATATCACCTTTAACTCCCTTAACAAGTGGACATGTTCTACAGATATTCAAAAGAAATGCGAGGGCCTTGGGACATCTGCATAAGAACCAAGAAGCTCCTCTAGGCAACCCATGGAAGTAACGTGTGAGACACCAGACCTACACAGCCCACCGATACAGAATAACACCTCTCTGAGGAGCCATGGCAGAAGGAGCAGTGTGACAGACCCAAGAAACAGACAAAGCAGGTTTCAGGTATGAAATCTCACCCAAAGGAACAGATCCAGAAGCAGGAAATGACTCCAACTACTCTCAGATGCTAGTAGTGTCTCGCCTGGAACAACCCGATCAAAACAAGCAACCGCTTTTCTCCCCTGTGGGATCTGCCTCCCTTGACCTTAAAAACTCACTACAGAAATAGAGCATCCGGCCCTAAATCCTGCAACCACCTATGACTTCTCTTGACTGGACTCCATGGTGCCAAGAGTGGGTGAACTGCATCGAGGATCGGCAAGAACCTAGTGAGCCGGGAATGTGGATTAGGGCGACTACGCAATAACTAAGGTGAATTTTTTGTCAATCCAGGGTAATGTACACACTGCATCTGTGGTACAGTGAGCCTCTTAAAAGAATTAAACTCACTGGGGATTGAAAACTGTCATTGTCTCATGGAGAAAGTGCTGGCACTTGTCTCTACCACCTCAAGTTCCTGTTTGCATTATGCGAGGTTTTAAACATAATGCAGGGTTTCTTGATGTGCCCTACTGCATATTGGAGCATACACAGTACTGATGCATCACATAAACTGTCTTTGAAGCACTGGAATTAACTGTCTTTAAGAACATTACTCCTCAGTTCCTAACAATATCCATTTGCTTACCTGGCTTCAGTGAGAAGCCCCACCTCTTGGTACAACACCAGAACAGACTGCTACCTTGCCCAATATATAGACACTGTTGACAATGGATATGCCACACCTGCTGAGGTATTTATCAGTGGACTGGGACAATGGTGATACAGGCTGTTGACAATGTGGCATTTCATCAGTGTGTGAAATAGGGGCATGTTTTAGGTTCCAATGACATTTTCTCACTCTTTGGCCCCAAATACCCCTAACAATGCTCCACTTACCTACTTTACAGCAGTTGGCCCTGATGTTGTTGTTACACCCACCAGAACACACAGCTAATCCCTTGAGGGTTCCCTATGCCCCACATCTTGCCCCAATGGTAGCAGATCTGTGAAAAAGACCCTAAAAGGGTCACCCAGGTATAATTATCTCTTGCTCACTCAACATGGGCGTCCAGCTGATCAGACAGCCTGGTTTCATTACCCCGTGGTTATAAAGCACAAAGAAAAACCAATCGATAGATCCTCATGTCCCTCATCCACCCCAGCATCTTGTGGTAACCACCTTCATGCAAATCACTCCCCACCTCCCTGAACAGGACTGGGAAGAAGCGCCCTCACCTCTAGGCAGGGAAGATGAGGGACCACCCACCTTTTCTGGGGTTCCAATACCATGTATAAGCCATGGGCCCCAAATCACTTCAAGTAACTGTTTTAGATAAAAGTTCAGATGTTGTTTATATGGTTGGTTCATTTGTTTACTATTCATACTGCCTTGGAATGCTACCCATGCCATTGGTGCTGTCTAACAAGACCCATCGGGCAGATATGGGTAGCACCTTCCGAACTTAAGCCGCAAATACAGCTACATTTTGTATTTACTGTTAGGATGTTGCACTTACAGCTTATACTGTTGCTGACTAGATGGAATCTTTCTTATCAACGCATCAATATAGCCACGTCCTTTCCAAGTAGCACCAGTACAGGAACAAAGAAACTTGGGTGACAAGGGAAGGGCAGGGATCAGTTGATCATTTGTTCAGAACTTGTACTAGGTTGAAAGACCCAAAGCAGCCAGAGGTGACAGGATTGGTTTCTCATGTATAGGGTCCATTTTGTAATTATGCTATCTCTGACTAACAGCGAGTGAGCTAGACATCTCCTTGAATGTAGGGGCCTAAACTCTCCTATTAAAAGGAAAAAATTCTGAACAGACTGAAACAGCTTAACTCAGAATAGCCTTCATACAGGAGGCCAATCTATCGAATCTTGAAGCTACCAAACTGGTACAGGAATGGAAGAGTTAGGAAGTACATAACGGCACAGTCTGCCCAATGTAGGGTTTTAATTCTATGTCATAAGAAATTAAAATGGTCATTATTGGACCACAAAAAAGATAAGAATGGGCGCTGGGTGATGGCAAAAGTCTCAACTTAAACAGGTAAATTGATCCTTGTAAATGTTTATGCCCCAAACAATAGGCTCCTGACTTTTTCATGAGATCTTCCAAGCACTCTCAGACTTTATGGACAGTAACACAGAGATCATAGTGGGGGTGACATGAACCTCACAGTTGACCATTTGTTGATAGAGTTCAATTCAAAGCAAGAGCCCACACACCAAATCACTTCTGGCTCTCAAGAGTTAATCAACACACACCCTACAGGATAGCTGAGGCTCCAACACCAACTAACAGAGATTACACATATTTTGCTGCTCCAAGACAGATGGCCAATAGGCTGGACTACTGGCTCACCTCTCCCCAGATATCACAAAAGTAGGTGGATTTGAAATCCCCTTTATACCTCTCTGATCATGCATCCTTATTGATGGCCCTAATGGACAGCACTACCCCAAAAATATCCCTTACATAGCATTTGACCCTCTATTGCTGCAGGATGCTGATTTCAAAACCTGGGTGTCAAAACAAAAGCTCTAAACTACTTTGCAGATAACCCTCCGAGAACAGCATCCTGTGCAGCCATCTGGTGAGACCTTCAAAAGCTACCACATGGGGAAATAATTAGCTATGCCTCATACATAGAAAGAAAAGAGAAGGAAGCAGCAAATTTAGAACAGCTGTTGGCAGCCAAAGGTCATATAAAAAGAAACTCAGGAGGCTTATCCCACTCCTAACCTATGAGATCGTAAAAATCAGGCTACAGTTAAACAGTCTGGCCACTAGAAAAGCTGAATTACTGATCCAAAGGATGCAATGCAAATACTGGGCTCAAGGGAAAAATCAGGAAAACTCTTAGCCTTCAGGCTGAAAAAACATCAGGCTGAAAGACACATAGCTCAGTTACAAGAACAAAGAGGACAGCCTCAGGCCACTGAAGCAGGGATAAATCAGGCTATGCTGGAGTTTACAAGACACTCTATAGCACCTACATTAAATGGGATGCACAAAAATATTCTGCCTTCATCACCAACCTATATATGCCCCATTTCTCTGATTCTCAAAAGGCAGTCCTGGACTCTCCATTGACAGAGCCTGAAATCAGAGATGCACTCAAAAACATGGCCCCACACAAAGCTTCGGGAGGTGATGGTTTCCCTGTAGATATGTATAAACTGGTTCAAGATACTATCTCTCTTCCCCTGCTCAACATGGTGCAAGATGCCTTGAATGAAGGGGGACTCCCTAACACTCTGAGAGAAGCTATTATAACTGTACTTCCGAAAGAGGGGAAGGACCCATCTCTCCCCTCTAACTACAGGCCCATCTCACTCCACAAATACCGATACAAAATTCTGGCTAAACATTAGCAGCTCGATTAGAAAAAGTTCTTCCCAACAATTCATCTTTCCCAAGTGGGATTCGTTAAAAGGCTAAGTAAGCTCAGACCACCATCGGCGTTAGTAACATTACTGCAGGAGCATTGGCAAATCCACCCCAGCTGCAGCCAAATACAGTCAATTTGAGAAGCTTTTGACTCAGTGGGTGAAATTTCTAGATGCTACTCTGCGGCACCTCAACTTTGGCCTTATTTTTTAGCACCTGGGTTAAAACCCTATAAACTAACCCCACTGCAAGGGTCCTCACTAATAGTGCCTTTCTGAACCATTCTGCCTGTACAGGAACTAGAACAGGATGCCTCTTGTCACCCATGCTTTTTGTTCTGGCGATTGAAACTCAAGCATGTGTCATCAAGAGCACCCAAATACAAGAGGCTGGAGCTAGGTGGGATTACATCACACTATGCTTTATGTGGATGCCTGTCTCATCCTAACTAAAGACTTGCAGACTAATTTACCCTCAGTTCTGTCCTTACTTGACTCCTTTGCAAAGATATCAGGTCTTCGCATTAACACTAACAAAAAGGAGGTACCCCCACTAAACCCAGTTGGTTCTCCACATATGCTAGCAAACACCGGCCTAGCATGGGCTACAAAGGGCATAAAATACTTGGGAGTGATTATATCCTCAAATAGGCAGACCCTTATGGACAAGAATCTCTCCCCTCTATTTGCTCTGTTACAGTGTGAGGTGCAAAGATGGAAACACCTTAACCTAACCATGCCAGGGAAAATAGCTGCTGTTAAGATGATGACTGCCCAGGAATCTTTCATCTCATGTCCCACCTGACTCTAGAATTTCCTGGCAAATGGTTACAAAACTAGATTCCCTAATAGGCAACTTTTGTGGGACACTGCTAAGTCAAGATACAGTAGGGCAAAATTAAAAGCTCCATGGAACAAAGGGGATGGGCTCCTTAATTTCCATCTCATGCCTATGCTTTTTTGGTAGCTAGAACTTGCCATATATTCCAAGATCTGGGCCCAAACAAATCTGCATGGTGTGATCTAGAACACGGGATACTGGGAGGGATTGATTTGTCGGCCTATCTGGGAGGCCACTGCCCAGTTTCCTGAAAAAGTAGAGGTTATTCAAAATGACCATAGAGCCTGGCATAAAATCCGGCAAATCACCAAATCATGTATGAGCCCTGAATCATTAGTACGTAGCTGGAATAATCCCAACTGGCTAATTGAGCGGAAACCCATTAAATTGGCCTCAATGGAAGGACAATCAGATTATTAGGATAAAAGACTTATCCTTACTTCTGACAATCTCACTCTTAAACTCATTTTCTTCTTTAAAGAAATATATCTACTACCCAGCAAGATTTTTGGAAATACCTTCAACTGAGACAAGCTTACACTACTTGGTTACATAAGGCTGCTCATGCCAAACAGCCACAGCCGACGAAGAAAAAAGCAGCTCCCTCCTCTCCCTCTGGGTAGCTGGCAACACAAGTTGAAAGGCCTAGCTGGTATAATATACAAAAACGTGGGGACTCCGCCCAGACCCCACCACTAGAGCTCAAGTAAGTGGCAGAAAGACTCCCACTCCTTTATCAGATGAAGACTGGGCTGCATGCTGGGCTTCTACCAGAAAGGCCTGCTGTGACCCACGTAGTCTCCTGATACAGAATAAAAGTGCAACACTCATGGTGTTGTGACTCAACTCAATTAAGAACAATGGGGCTAATCCCAGAGGACAATTGCTGGAGATCACAGTGCAGGGTGCAGATCTTCTCCATATTCTTTGGCACTGCCCCAATCCGCCCCATTGGGGAAGAATCATAGCAGTGCTCAGAAATTTAAGCAGCACTCTACACAGTCACCTTCCCTGTGGATACTGGGACTCCTCCTAAAACCTAAAGCTACCATATCAGCACAAATTGTGGTTGATACAGGCCTCTGTAGGGATTAAAGAGCATTATTGAGAAACTGGCAGTCTACCATAATTCCCCTCTTTTCAGGGCTGGTTAATGTCCATGGAAAAATTGGCCAATTTCACTAAAATGTCCCATTGTGCACGAGTACCACTACCATGCTTTTGAGATGAAATAGCTTTGCTCTTACATATCTTTAAAGGATGCACTCCACTCCACCACAGAACAAGATCTTTTAAGACCCCCGAAACCTAAATATCAAGATCTTATTTCCCCAAACCCTAGGATCCTGATTCTCGCCCAGCTTCAGATGTAACTATCCACTCTAGTTCAATAATGCCTATACTGCCTTCTTGTCGCTATCTGTTGGAAACCTAACGGCAATACATACCTGCTTTTATAGTAGATTGTATCTTATGTAAATGTTATGCAATGATTACACAAAAAAAAATATATGCAACATCCTTTTTGACCTATTAATTAATTGTCATTTGAGGAAAGCTCTGTATGTTGTATCTATCTGTACCTGAGTTGTACACTTGAAAACTTGGAAACACAATAAAAAGATTAACTGCAAAAAAAAAAATCAAATGGTGCATTCTTGAGGGACAGATAATGATTTGATTTATGCTGCTGCATCCCACATTTCTGTTATATAATCTCCACACATTGAGACAGTGTTACTTAACTCCTGGGACAGGGGCGGTGGTTGTGGTATGTGTGCGTGTGTGTGATTGTGCGCGTGTGTGTGTGGCAATATAATTGCCAGGCTGGTCCTGGGTTCTGTAGAAATTTCATTCCATTTCATTTTTTATTAGGGTTACAGCCACTGAGCATAGTTCATTTACAGTGGTGACCCGTAGAAAACGTAAACAGACACAGTTACTGCGTACATTCATAAACAGTTAAAGTGATTTTCTGAGATTTTGAAGATACCTTTTTTACATAGTATGCCATTGCCACTCATGCTTCAGATGCTGAAGCTGCATTTTTTTTGAGGAAAAAAAAAAGTTATGTTTATGTTTTATCAGCACTTGTTTCTGCCTGTCCTCCAATTTATTGTGTGTGGCCATACCCCCAGAATGATGTCATGCAAGGGATATTTTACATACAGCAACAAGGAATTCTGGGTAAATTGTAAAGTTGACTTAAATGTGCCTTACTTAGAGGTGCAAGCCCTTATTTTGCTAGTGGTGACTGCAGTACTGCACCTGATATGTAGACTTATTTATTAATGTAAAAGTTTCACCAGGAAAGACATACTGAGCAGACAAGCTAGTTTCCAGATGCGTCCTGGGGTAGAGGGGAAATGGGTACACAGTAGGTACATATGTAGCAAGGCATTGTGGGTACAGTACATAGCTGATTTTTCTGTCTCCTTACTCCTATTTTGCTAGTGTACATGTCTGAAATACCAAGACTGACCAACAGAGGTCCCTTAAGGTTACCACCTTTTAAGAAGCCCAGAGTGGGACATTTCTTACCGAAATACGTTTTTTTACAGGACAATATGTAACATTGACCAATGCAACAGACCCCTTTTCTCAAAATAATCAGAATTAAGACTAAGTGTTGTAGTTTTTTTGTTGTTTATATTGTTTCTTATTATTTCAAGGCATTTTAGTTAAGGTATAGTTTCTGCAACATTTAGAAGAAAGTTAGACAATATTTTTTTTTCTACTAAAGGTCAAGACATGCAGTATATTTCATGTTTTTTTTTTGCAGGACACAGCTGCCCAAATCAGGGCTATCCTGCAAAAATCAGGGGAGGTGATAACCCTAAGGTCTCCGTTTCACAACAGTGCTTAGAAACTTTGTTTCCCCTTGCATGATGTCACAGTTGGGGGTTGCAGCACTGAGAAAAAAGGGGCGGGTTATGCAAATGAAGCAGAGCACAGAAATAAAAGCATTTTACTCATGGAAAACAGCACTTTTTGGCAGTTTGACTGGTAGGAGATTGAATCACAACTCCTACAGGTTACTAATCCCATTTGCTTGGCAAAACTCAGAAAATCACTTTAAATAGTTACACATAACAAACAGTAACAGTCATGTAAAATGTGGAGGTGCGCTACAACTGCAACACCCCCCCATGCTGAAATTGAATTTCAGTTAATGTTTTTAAATGGGTTTTGCATTTTCCCTGTAACTCCAGGACAATTTTCTGGTATATTCCAGTAATTACATTATTTCCTGTGGAAGTTGAATTGCTCAGTTTTCCCAGCTTGATTGTATAGCAACTTTAGCACAGTAACTCACAGCACATGCCATGTGAGGACAAGTTGGCAGCAGCTGTTAGAGGTGTACTGACCTTAACAGGAAGGTCTGGGGGTTAGAGACAGAGAAGTAGAATAAGGGTCGCACAGTAAGAAAGCGGCACGTGGGGAATTCAAACCGCATCTCCAAAGTTCACAGCTCTTAAACCAAAACTTAAACCAAATGGGCTATCGCCACAGTACACATAAACTGATGGCTGCCTTTCATTTGCCATTGCTAGAAGAACTTTCAATAAGATTTATGTTGTTTTTTTCGTCATCCCCCCCAACCTGACAAGCATTGTTTCCCTTGACTCGGGGCAAGTTGACTCAAAAAGCGTTATACAGGTGAGCCAGACATGCTGGGCTGAGGAACACCACAGTTGCACTTTCAGATGGAAGCCATATCGCACTTTTACTTCCCATGTGGGTTGCGTGCCTGCGATACATATAAAAAGTCTTTGTGGCACAGCAAACCCACACACAACAATTCCTACAGTCACTGTCCAAAAAGAAAAGTAACACTTCAAAACCTGCAGGCTGACAAGAAACTGAGAAACTGCATACTGGATTATTTCAAGATCACTGGAACTTGAAATATGCCACCTTTCCTTTTGCATTTTTTGGCTAGAAAAACAATGGCTGCTGCTGTACTGTAACATTCTGAAATAGACAAGGTTCTTTTAAGAGCAAAGAAGATTTGCTTTAAGCATAGATTAGGGCAGCTTTAAAGAGGGTATCCAGTAAGTCACAGTTTGCTCAGCAGACCCCATTTAGCCAACATCCTAAAATAAAAATACATTATAGAATATTATTTTCTGTATCAATAATGATATATGTATGCAAATATAATCTTCATTCTGTACAGTTAAAGTAGAAGTATTGCTTAGTCAGCAAAACAAAACACAAACAAGAACAAAAACAAAAATATGGAGCTTTTTGGCAAAACAAATGTTTTTGACATCCTCAGTGTACGTTTAATTTCCTCACATGTTTTAAAATCCACTTTTATGGCTAATTTTGTAATTAATGACTCATATAATTCAAGATGGCCACTATTCCCAAGTTTAAAAAGCTCCTAGGTTGAATTTAAATACTATACTTGACTTATATCCTGGATGTATTAGGATGGTGCTAACACATTTCTGATAGTGTTCCGCATTTCACTGCAGGAACATTTGAAAACGTCACAATCTTGAAGCTTCTTTCAGGAATGAAAGAAAACAAAACGAAAAATAAATGGTGCATTGAACTTATTGCCAGGAAAACCTTCTTGCTAAAAAAAGCTACATACTGACAAATATTTGTTATTTATTTATTTTACAGTTTTTGATCAGGAAGGACACACTAAGTCCAATATTGTTTCCAGGTGTGTCATAGGAGCACAAGGAAGTTAAGTGGCTTGCTCATGGTCACACAGTATGCAGGCGGTGGCTCTTAACCACTGCGCTATACTGCCTCTCAAATACTGCTGCCTTAAGTCTGCACTGATGTTATTTAGGCAGCTGATATGCTTGTGACTTCATAGTCTAGAACCCGATTATGATGTCACCAACAGCAGAGGATTATGACCTCAGCTCTGGCACGGCACTAGGACAGCATGAACTTCAAAAAAGAAAGCACAGTTTTGATTGACATATCCCTATTTTTAAAGAACAGAAGGCTTTGAATTCAATTTTATTTAGTATTGTCTTGTGACTGGGATTTGCTGTTGCCAACGGTGATCAAGGGGAGCAGGCAATTTATTCATAGATTATAAAATAGCAAGGAATTTTTCTGACTTCTGATTGGTCAGAGGTCATTCTAAACAGTGATATTATCACAATACAAAATCACACTTCATGAAAGTCCCTGGCCATCAGCCTTTTCACCCTTATAAAATCAATGAGCTTTGTCAGTCACAGTTTTCCATCACAAACATGGCTGCCACTTTTACTCAGTAGCAACCTTCAACTAGGTCCTAAAAATCAAACTGCGTTAAAAAAAAGAAATAATTAGATGTTATTTGCCCTCATAATCCTCTTCTCACACACAATTCAATTTTATTTCAGACTGTTGTGTGATTGGGATCTGCTGTTGCCAATGGATTAAGGTCTGCAGGTAACTTATACATAGTCAGCTGCAGATGGGCACATTTTCTCTGTTCATTCCTGGAATTCCACCTGAAGAGTTAGTTTCCATAGTGGAAACTGGACCCACTCTGAATTCCACTGGAGAATTAAACTTTTTTTTCCATGGTCAATCCAGTTTGCAAAATTTGTGAAACCAAGGGGGGCATTTCTGTTCCTCCATGGAAATCCTTCAGAAGTAAATCCTGTAGTTTTGCATGGCTCTATCATAAGTACACCTTAAACCATATTTACACTTAACTAAGCCACATCATGTACCTTTGTGTACCTGCTGCTGCTGTAACTCTCCTCATGATTCTCTTGAAAAGCAGAAAAGGGCTGGCAGTATAACCTAGAGAGTAGAGCAGCTTTGCACTGTGCAATAAGCTTGGTACATCCAGAACACCTGGGTCTGATTCTCACAAGCTCCGCTTGCATGATATGTGACCCTGAGCAAGTCACTTAACCTCCCTGTGTTCCTGTGGCATGCCTGTAAATGGGCTTTGTACCTTATCTGGTTACCAAAGTATTAAAAAACAAAAGACCAACCAAATAAAGCCTATGCTGGTGTGTGAAACAAATAAAGTATGATGCATGATAATTTCCTTTTGTAAAATACTATTATTTAATTATACAATGGCAAGAAAAAATCCTGGACTCTGATTGGTCAGTCTTGGGCTGGACCCATGAAGTTAACCCAGCACAACATCACGGCTCTAGTCTCATCATTATGGAGCAGCTTCTTCTCTTTTTTTTGCATTTCCTCTTAAGAAACAAAAATATTTTTCCACACTAATAAAAACGTTCTTTAAAATTATTTTTTATTTTATATATAACAACGAGCCATTGTATAATAGCAATAATGCCCTCCAGGGTATGTATGTCGTTTAGGATAACGTCACACCTCAGTTGTTGGACGACTTGGCCTGCGGCCTCGTGCCCAACCACCTGAGGCGTGACGTTATCCCAGCACAACACACACCCTGTTGGGCATTATTGCTTAATTGATGTATTGCTGCCTTCCTATTATAAATGATCTGATCTGAAGGGGGCTTCATCTTGCAGAGTAAAACTTGAATCATGTGGCAATGTATGTTATGGTGCACATTTTGCAGGTATGCTGTGTTATTCTTTTTTAGAGTACTCTCTTTCTTCTGTCCTGTAAGATGCAATTTCTTCTGCATGTTTTAGCCTGCATTAGCATTGTTTTAGATTTTAAACAATTAATGGAGTTCTTCTTTAAATATGGGGTTCCCCAGGCTTTCATACATATTCTCCGCTTTTTTTTAACATACTTTGTCCCATAAGGTCAGAGTGCAGTATCCATTGCATGCTAGTTCACATTTGTCACAGAAAAAAAGTGCGGGTCAGCAACGGGTGTTCAAAAACAGCTGAGAATACTGATGAAAACCTGGGGATGTGTCCTTTTGTAAAATAGTATTATTTAATTGATATAGTGATGTATTGCTATGTGCTAAAATGTGGATAACCCCTCACCTCCTTGCCCTGATGAGCTCCAGAGACCGCCTATGGAATAAGCACAAATATACTCTCTCTGACCAGGATATGCAAAACTACAAGGCTGCATGGAATAAATGCACCATGGCAATCCGTCAGGCTAAAGCTAACTTCCACAGACTTGAGCTTAACTCCTCCTTGGGGGACAGTCGTCGCTTCTGGGACAGCATTAATGCAATCGTTGGGAAAAGTGATACCTCAGCACTCACAATGCTGAGCCACAATGGATCCCTTATACAAGACCTCAGATCCATCACAGACATCTTCAACAACGCCTTCACTGACCTCAGTACAGTGCTCCCCCCCAGTTTCCAAGACCAAGCCGGTTCCAACCAGCCCAGCCCCCAAAGTTTCCCCACAATGCACAAAGCCCCCTCTTTCTACCTCAGAGTCCTATCTAAAGGTGAGGTAAAAAAATATCTCATCAAAGTCTTCGGGAAGCCCAGGCACAGCTCCGAGGGTCTTGACCTAAAACTAATCTCTCTTACCCTTGATGAATTGCTAACCCCACTGACCTGCATCATAAATCTGTCACTCACCACAGGTACCTTCCCAAACCTCTGGAAAGCTACAATAATAACCCCTGTCCATAAAGCAGGCAGTAAGTCAGACCATGCCCACTACCGCCCGATTTCAATCCTACTACCTATCTCAAAAGCCCTCAAGCGTATAGTCTACGATCAGCTGGTGGAACACCTCGGCAAATACCAATTACAATGCCAGCAGCAGCACGGCTTCCATCAACACCACAGCACTACCACAGCGCTTCTCGAGTTCATGGGTTACATTCACAGTGCCTTCAATCAGGGCACTTGGTGGGGCAACCTTTATCGACATCACCAAGGCCTTTGATACAGTCAACCATGACCTCCTCCTGGCCCAATTAGAGGTTATTGGGCTCTCCTCTGACTCACTGTGCTGGTTCCGGAGCTACTTCTCTGGACTTATTCAGCAGGTAAAAATATGCAATGTACTCTCTGACCCCCTTCAAGTGTCCATTGAAGTCCCCAAGGATCCATCCTTGGCCCCTTCCTCTTTAGCCTCTTTCTAAACAACCTACCACTAGCCTGTCAACACAAAATGCTTCTCTACGCTGATGATGCGGTGATCTACTCCAGTCATCCTGACCCTATCACACTGGAGCAGCATCTTCAACAGGACTTCTACAATGTCAAAGACTGGTTTAACAAAACTAAACTCCTAGTCAACCACACAAAGACAAAGACCATGCTCTTTGCTCCTGTGCACAGCTGCCACAGGGACACAACCCTGAACATACAGAATTTACATAATATCACCATTGAAATAGTCCCCAAATTCAAATACCTGGGCCTCACCCTTGACAGTTCTCTCTCATATGCCACACATATAGACCATGTGGCCACTACAGCTAACAGGAAGCTTGGCCTGCTATATAAGCACCTAAGCTGCCTCCCTGCCAAAGCCCTTCAGCTTTCCATAACCAGTTCGGTCTTCTCAACCATTGATTATGGCTTTGCTATCTACAGTGCAGCCTCTGACAGCACCCTCAGGTGACTCGGCTCCACGCTCAACAAAGCCTGCAGACATGCACTCGGAGCCCCACGTCTGACCCATATCTGCCACCTCTACCAGCAAACTGGTTGGTTAAATCTGTTTGATAGGGCCCGCGATCAAACCTGTCTCCTTGCCAAAAAAGCAACTCTGGGCCTACTGCCTCCAGGGCCCAGCTCCCTCATACACCAGGTCGCACCAACTAGGACTACAAGGACCTCCAATAAGATCTCCATCAAGATCCCCTATCGACACACCACTCAAGGTCAGTGATCCTTTTAATACCGGGCCCCGCTATGGCTTACCTCACTCCCAACAGAACTAGTCACTATTAGCAAAATCGGCTAGTTCAAATCTGCACTTAGAGCACATCTTTCCATTCAAGGAAAATGCATCTGCCCTACCTAACCAACCCACCTGGCTAAAAACTCTGACTATCCCACCAATGTGCACTTCGCAAGCACCCAAATCCGCTACTTCCCTCTCTTACCCTCCTCCACCAACCCCATTCCCCCCGACCTCAACCCAGTCACGCACCCCACCTCTTTTCCCCAGGGCTCCATGCCCTTACCTAGCTCACAACCCCTACCCTTCTTCCCCAACCCTTTTTCTGACAAGGTGACCCTAACCTGTGGTTACTGCAAGCTGGACATCTCCATTTTCCCTCCCTTCACTCTTACACCCCTCCCTCCTTGTCCCCCACTCTCTCATGTTATTGCTGCTGCTGTTCTGTCTTTTCCTGTTTGTTAAGGCACTATCCCTATCCAATGCACTACATCAGTCATTTTTACCATAGTGAATTGTTTTATGTTCATTGTTGCCTGTGTTTTACTATTGTATGTTCACATTATCTTCCTGACATGGAACCTTTGTAAATGAGCTTGTAGCTCAAAGGTTGTAATCCGAGAATTCAATAAATAAATAAATATATCTATATATATTTATTTATTTTATTTAAAATTGGTGACCGGGAAAGGCACTTTGAGCCGAGACTTTTTTCGAGGTGTGACCAGGGGATAAGGTTTACACAGGAGCAAAGAGTAATTCGGTACAATTAATATATAAAAGTTATAAGAGATTAGTATTGTTTGTGTACAATATATACAAAGTATGACACTAAATATGAGGCAGGATACAATGCATGACAATATACTTTTTTTTTTTAATTCTTTATCTGCTCCAGTTGACTGGGACATCTCTCAGGTGGGCTTTCTCAGCGTCGCCTCCACCACCCACCTGAACCCATCTTTCAACCGAGGAATCGGGTATGGTACCCCCTCTCCTGCCGGCCCTCACAAGAGGAGGCGGGGATCTAGGAGAGTCAAGTCGGAGTCTGGGCCAGCATTGGGTGTGTGGGCTCGGCCACTGAAGCACAACCATTGCCTCACCCGGCAGCTGGAGAGTTTTCCTTGTTCTCCCACCCCCCCTCAGCACAGGACATGCAATGCCAACCAGTGCGTGACATGCGCGCTTCCACCCTCAGGAAGGCCGCCTGACGCTGTCCCCCTATTTGCTCATCCTATGGATGCAGTGCACCCAGTCTCCACTGGGTGCCACTCACATCACGGGACTTGGACCCCCTCCCAGGAGAGGAGAGCAGTCCATCTCTCCTACCTGGCCAACCCCCAGCTACCCAGGCTCATTCCTGAGCCAGGATCACCAGCATGGCACGAGGTAAGGTGGATGCCTCAACCCTCAGTGTCACTGGGCCAGTGCGGTAATATACTATGACACGTTAAGGCAGTGGCTCAGCTTGGGATCAGGAGGGTAGTCTACTCAGGTCAACAAGACCTGTGGGCACAGAGCAGGAGGCTTGTGTAGAAAAAACAGAGGGGATGGGAGGTGGGATGAAGGTGGAGGTGGGCGGCTAGGACCATTGGAGGCACAGAGGGGAGGGGAGAAGTCTGAGGAGTCTTTTGGAAGACAATAGAGGAGAGGCAAGGTGAAGGTCGGAGGGTAGGTTATTCCAAAGTAAAGGGAGCCAGTATGTGAAGGTGGACTGGGCAGCAGTAGAGTGTGAATGGGGAATGGAGAAGGTCCAGGAATTCCTGTGGCAGAGAGAGTAGGTTGTGGGCATGGCTGGTGAGAGGTGGGATGAGAAATGGGAGGAGCCTAACCAATATTTAGCAATGAGAGAGTTGCAGTGAATATATATGTATGTATATATATATATATATATATATATATATATATATATATATTCAGATGATAGGATGTTGTAAGAGTTCCATATATTACAAAAGCAGCTAGGAAATCATCAGTAACAATGCCTGTAAGTCCATCTTCAGATAACATCACAAACTGCTCACATTTATCTCTTGTGATTTATGGTGTCACCAGAACCCCTTGATGGAAATACAGCCTCATTATTGATAGTTTATTATTATTATTACTTTTAACCAGGAGAGACACACTAAGCTGAAAGCTTAGTTACAGGTGTGCCCTGGGAGCACAAGGAAGTTAAGTGACTTGCTCCGGGTCACACAGTATGCAAGTGGGGGCTGTGGGATTCAAATCCAGATCTTCAGGTTTGCAGTTCAGAGCCTTAAACCACTGTGCTATACTGCCTCCTTCTATAAGCAGGGTAAACAAAAAGTCACAATCTAATTGGCTCACAGACATTCAAAGTCCCTAGACTAACTGCTGGTAAACCTGTGGTTGGAGCCTCATCACGTGAAGGCACAGCTGATCCTTACTCTAGAATGAGAAAAACAAGATCTGTCTAAAATTCCAAGCATTCTAACAAAAACTGTCAGTGGGCATTTAAATTTAATGTTTTTTTGTAGTAGACATGTAGCATTCTATCTGCAATCAAGCCTTTTTTGTGTTAAAGATTATTTTTATTTATTTATTTATTGAATTTTGATGACCAGGTGAGCCCACTGAGGCAAAACAGTCCCTTTTTCAGGGGCGACCCGGGAAGTGCAGTACATTGCCAGTGCAATTCATTGAAGACAATACTTTCACTGGCACACAGAGAGCACACAAAGCATTAAAAAATTCAAGATGGGTCAAGCGGACAAAAGATAATAACAATGCAGTCTAAGCTAACAAAAACTGGTGTAAAAGTACAGATTTAGATCAAACAATACAGTAATTTTAAATCAATCAGTACAGTAGCAGTAGTTCATAAACAGGCAGCAATTAGAGAACACAGCTACTTATGCAGGAAAATCAGTTTGTGCCAGATATGAGGGGACAAGCGTTTCCTAAATATCAAACACTAATTACAGTTAACAGATAGAATATGCAGGAGGAGTAACTAAGGATTGGTTAGAGTTGTGCATAGTTTACCAGGGGAGACATATGTTGGCAGGAAGGATTGCCAGATGGCAGGAGTCAGTGAAAGCAGGTACAGTGTGCAGCAGCAAGGTGATATTGCAAGGACGACTTGAAAAGAGGGAGAGAGAAGATAGCCGGTATGGATGGGGGGAGTGAATTCCAACAAGACACAGCCGAGAAGGCAAAAGACGTCTGGGCCACAGCTAGCCGAGTATTAGGTAATAGGAGAAGTGGCAATGATGCAGATCTGAGTGGGCATTGTGGTTGTTTACGTTGCACTATATCAGCAAGACAGGGAGGAGTAAAGCAGTGAACCAGCTTATAGCTGGAGTATAGTGTAACATACCTTAGCTTAGATTCCTAAGGTAGCCATCCGAGGAAGATAGTGCACTGCAGTGGAGGTGTCGAGCATTGACCCCCAGAGCAAACATATGAACATACAAAATTGCCAGGTGCTAAGCAGGCGAGTAACCCTGGAAAGCTAACTGCAGGTTGGTGCCTATCTTGAGGCCTTGGAGAATGTGTATGGAGCCCAGATTCTGATGAGGACCTATGGTGAGAGTAAGAAATGCAGCAACAGTACTATGGGAGTTGTTGTCTGTGTATGTCTCGGTTGGAAAAATTGTTGCAAGAATGCCTCAGAAAGGGTAGTTTGCCAGCGATTGAACTGGACCGAACCAGACTGGACAGAATCCTTAAGTCTGGCCCTTCTCAGAACTGCTGTTGCTTCAGTTACGCCCCTGGCAACTCGAGCTGGAATCCCCACCTCCTATGATGAGTTGATGAGAGAAGTTCGAGGAGTTGAGAGTGGCTGACCTGGGAGAGTACTTGCACCAACAGCTGTGGCTCACGACCAGTGACTGAGGGTGACCCATCAAGTGAAGTTCAGGGGCAGAGG
Source organism: Neoceratodus forsteri (assembly GCA_016271365.2). Classification (NCBI taxonomy): domain Eukaryota; kingdom Metazoa; phylum Chordata; order Ceratodontiformes; family Ceratodontidae; genus Neoceratodus; species Neoceratodus forsteri. The sequence goes on along the minus strand of CM057451.1, from coordinate 1,142,472,740 downwards.
TTGACAGTCAATGAGTGCTCTGTGCAGGAAAAGATATGCCACAATGGGGCGGAACTGTTGAGAGATCCAAGAATTCAAAACAATGATCCCTTTATGAAGGCCCACGCCTGAAGTATGCAGACCCTGACCTATATCCGACTGCATCTGCTATGGGGGTGGGGTACCACCCATGTATCTCCTGCTGATAACGGTCCAAACTCAATCCTTGACCATGGAAGTGGAGAAACTGTGAGATGTCTCCAAATGCTTATCACGTCATGAGACAGAGATGGCACCCAGGTTTCCAGTTAGTAATACCCCCTCTGGCTCCCAGTGTGGCGCCTCTGGCCAGCTCAAACTCCAGAAAGTATGTTTTGCTATAATTGTGGAAAGATGTGCACATGAAAAGGGAATGCCAGTCCCCAAAAGACACTGACAAAGTTGCATATAGGCTACAAGGAGAGCTTCGAGAAGAAATCAGTGGTTAAGAGGTGCACGATATGATCCCAGTGAGGGCACCAAAATGCTAATTCATCATCCCTTTGTGGTAAGGTCAGTTGCCCAGGCCCCCACTACCTCTCTCAGACTGGTCCAGAATAGTGGGTCCCTCCATGGAGACCACTGTAAGGTGAATGGAGTGTCTACAAGAGCTGTATTAACAGTGGCTCCCAAGTGACAATTATGTTCCAGGATTGGTATCAGAAACATTTGTCAGGCGTGCCCTTACAACCATTAGAAGGACTGCATGTATGGGGGTTGATTGAAGGCCTACCCCTATTCCGGGTATATCCGATTTGGCTGTCTTTCCCCCACCTCCGTGGCTGGAGTGGCCGAACAAGTAGAGACTCTAGCCTTAGTGTGTCCCCCACTGGACTGTATGATGGTGTCCCTTTGTTGACTGGAACAAATGCTCATATGTTGGAGCTGGCACAGTTGTGTTATGAAAAACAGGGGTCAAAGACTAGTAGAGCTTTAAGAGTTCGGCTTTAATTAAAGAAGGCCTATGAGGCACAGAGAGATGCTGAAAAAACAGAACCAGAGGAACCGGTCGGAATTGTATGGAAGAAGGATCCCGAGTCTCTGATCCTGGCGCCAAATGCCCAGTGTACCTTACAGGGAGAGGTCCGTATCAGAAAGGATGTTAAGAATAAAATATTAATGTTGGATGCAGCAGGCGATGGAAAATTGCCAGAGGACTGCTGGTCAAAGCTTAGTATTTTGCCGCTAGAGCCCATGCTTATGCCAGAAGGGTAATGGTCCAAGTTCATAATGTGTCTGAAAGAGACATTCGAGTAAACAGAGGTTGCATCCTGGCTAATGTGCATTGTGCAGACACTGCAGTGCTACCCAGCAGCAAGAGTTCAGGAAGAATGACAGAGTAGCGCCTGACATTTGATTCCGGCGACTCCCGCTGCCAGCTGAATGGAAAGTGAGGATCAGTGAGAAGCTTGCCCAGAGAGACCAGGTGTTTTCTTTAAAGGAATGGGATGTAGGATGGTGCAAGGAGCTGAGCACAATATCCGGCTGCATGACGAAAGACCATTTCGTGAGGTCCTAAGCGCCTGGCACCTGCTGACATAGATGATGTGAGCGGCATCTGACGAAGATGTTAGCTGCTGGTGTAATACAAATCCAAGCCCTTATACTTCCCCATTGTGGTAGTGAGGAAAAAGATGGGACAGTAGGATGTGTGTGGATTGCTCGCTTTTGTAAACGGCGGACTATCCCTGATCAGTATGCAATGCCCGCATTCAAGATGCTTTGGACTGCCTAAGCGGGAGCAAAGTGATTCTCTGTGCTGGATCTGAAAGTGGGTACTACTAGATCCCTGGCGGCCCCAGAGGACCGTGGAGAAGACGGCCTTTATCTGTCCGCTTGGCTTTATGAATTCATGAGGATGCCTCAAGGATTTAGGTGCCCCAGCCACTTTCAGACGATTGATGGAGGCGTGCAGTGGGGACATGAACTTACTAGAGTGCCTGGTATACCTAGATGATGTTATTGTGTTTGGCAGCTCACTGGAGGAACATGAGAGCAGATTATTTAAGGTATTGGACCGACTGGAGGACTTTGGCCTTAAACTGTCCATTGATAAGTGTCAATTCTTTCAAACATCAGTAAAGTATGTGGGACACATAGTATCCACCGAGGAATAGGAACCGACCCAAGTAAAGTTGAGGCCTTGACCACCTGGCAGCTGGCCTAAAAATCAAAGAACTGCAAAGATTCCTGGGATTCTGTGGTTATTATCGTCGCTCATCAAGGACTATTCAAGAGTGATCACGCCCTTTACTTAACCTTACTCAAGGGTATCCCCCAACCCACAAAAATACCAAAAGTCAAAGTGCCTCAAGACTGAAAGAGTGTATTTTCATCCAGTGAAGTATTTGGGGCCCGCTGGACTCCTGATTGTGAGACTGCTTTTCATGAGATCATATCAACTTACCCATGCTCCAGTGCTGGCCTATGCCGATCCAAGAAAACCTTACGTCCTGCACACTGATGCTAGCTTGCAAGGGTTGGGGGCTGTGTTGTACCAAGAGCACGAGAATGGCCTGAGACCAGTGGCCTTTGTCAGTAGAAGCCTGACCCCATCGAAAAGAACTATCCTGTACATAAGTTAGAGTTCCTAGCTTTGAAGTGGGCTATTGTTGACCAATCCATGAGTACTTGTATGGGGCTAAAATACTAGTAAAACTGACAATAATCCTTTGACCTATGTGCAGACCTCAGCTAAGTTGGATGCCACTGGCCATAGGTGGCTTTCTGCATTATCTACATATGACTATGCTCTCGAATACGAGCAGGTCTGAACCACATAGATGCTGATGCTCTCTCCGGAGGCCTGTTCCCAGAATGATTGGGTCCGATTGGCAGAACCTGACGATTGAGGCACTCTGCCGGAAGTTTGACAGGAGGAATAAATGTCCACGCGGGCAGTGGACTGCATGGTGGATTGCTTGGAGCCTCTGAGAGATGTGCATACCTGCTGCTTTTGCCACTTTTCTGCAATAGACATTGGTGCACCGCCTCAGCTGGACAATGACAGTATATCGCGGGCTCAATCCCGCGATCCCATGATCAAAGCAGCTTTAGAAGCCTCTATGCAGGAAAAGATGTGTCCAAATTACGCTCCACTGATTTGAGAACTGCACTGTTATACAAAGAAGGTCCTAAGTTGAAACTGATCAATAAACTGTTATACAGAGGAAACAGTAGACAGAGGGGACAAGTAGACAAACAACAACTAGTGCTGCCCACTGCCTTCGAGACTCAGTACTGAGGTCCTTGCACAACCACATGGGGCACCTTGGTATAGACAGAACACTTGACTTGGTGAGATCCAGATTCTATTGGCCTAAGATGGGGGCTGATGTGGAGCAACACATTCGAACTTGTAGTCGCTGCTTACAGAGGAAAGCTTTGCCTCAGAGGGCTGCCCCCCTTGTTAACATCACCACCAGTGCACCCATGGAGCTGGTCTGTATTGATTTTCTGAGTTTGGAGTCAGATCAAAGAAATATCAGTAATGTGCTGGTGGTCACTGACCATTTCACGAGATATGCCAAGCTTTCCCACCAAAGACCAGAGCATCCACTGTGGCCAAAGTACTTGTAGAAAACTTTTTGTTCACTATGGGCTCACAAAAGAATCCATTCTGATCAAGGGAGAGACTTTGAGAGTCGCTCTGATCAAAGAGATGCTTTCTCTGTGGGGAGTCTGAAAGTCCAGAACCACTTACCACCCCGGGGGACCCACAGCCTGAACATTTCAACCGCACTTTGCTAGATATGCTAGGCACCCTGCCCAAAGGACAAGCCTAGATGGAGTCAACAAATTAGCACCCTGGTACATGCTTATAACTGCACCAAAAGTGATGCCACTGGATTCTCCCCACCGCTTGATGTTTGGAAGAAGAAGCTCGACTACCAGTAGATGTGTGTTTTGGGTCTCCTGATGGGGTTCAAGCTGACAACTATTTACAAGTATGTGCAAAAGTTAAAGGCCCAGCTAACTCATGCTGCCAACTGGCTCAAACCATGGCTGCCAAAAGAAATCAGCCAACAAAGAAAGGTATGAGTAAAAGGTGAAGCACAGGAACTCCAGGAGGGAGATCGGGTATTGCTAAGAAATCTGGGACTGCATGGCAAGCACAAGATTGCTGACAGATGGCACCATCTCCCTCACATTGTAGTGGGCAAACTAGATGATCTGACAGTGTACAAAGTAAGGCCTGAGAATAATTCAAAAGATGTAAAAACAATGCATAGAAATCATTTACTGCCCATTGGACAAATCTTGATTGAGTCTGAGCCCCCAGAAGATGCCCCCTCTGGACCAGTGACTAGAGCTGCTGCTAAAGATCAAGAAAGTCTGCACCTACAGAAGCAAAGTTAAAGTGTTCCTCCACAAGTCCCAGTTGAGCATGACTGTCAGTCCATCTCGGAAGAAAGTGAGAGTGACTTTGAATACTATCCTTCTTCTGAACTGAGTCAATTGTTTCGGGGCAATCCCTAGTCAATACTGGAGATGAAGCTGGGCCTTCTGGACTGTCTAAGCCCCAGCTTCATCCCTGGAGCCAATGCTCCCAGAAAGTGAAGTGCAAAGCATCAGATCAGATGAAATGGAATCATTGTGCATGGTTGAACTGTTTGAGCTTTGAGGGAAAATGAAGATTAGGGGCAGACTGGTGATACACCAGAACAAGAAGAGTATTTTGAGTGCCCTGACAGTCCACTGCCAGTGTCCGAAAGCTCTCCATGCAAGTCAAATGTTGTGGACTCAGAGACTGTAACTCCTGGAGCTGAAAGTGCCCCAAGTACTCAGCCTCTCTACCCCATGGAGACCCCCTGACAAGTGAGGACAATGCTGAAAATGAGGCTCAGAGTGCAGAGACTGTAACAGTTCCCCTAGAAAGACTGGTCGAGCTGTAAAGCCTGTGGTGCACCTCAGTTATGATTCCCTTGGGAGGCCTGTGGATTTGCCTCTAATGTTGTCCATAAAGGAGTGTATGTGTCCCCGAGCTCATTGCCCAAACTGAGCGTCAGTGCTAACTCCAAGTTACTTGTGTTGCCCTCTAAGTATGGTGCCCTTGCCCTGCCCATCCCCAAGGTAACTGATGAGGAAGGGCCCCTCTCTTCAGTTTCATGTACAGAGGTAATAACTTGAGTTATGGTACAATGTGTATGTAATACTGTGTAAAGAGTGGCGTACTGCAATGTTTCAAAATGTGTTCTTGGTAAAATATATATTGACTGATGATTACATGTGCGAGCCTTCTAATGCAAATGTATATTGCAGTTGAAACTTATGGGTACTTTGCTTGACGCTGGACGCTAAGCTTCCTAGGCTAGGAAGGGTGTAACTTCTGCAAATGGGGGGTTCCTAAAAGACTTTCAGGAGCTTGCTTGAATGCTCCAAGCCTGAATGGTGTTTGGCATTTAAGCCATTTATCAGTGAGTGTTTTAGAACCTCTGGTACTGTCTCTTTAAGAGCTGTCTGCTTGCAGACATAATTAGTTGTATGGGGACTGTGTTTCTTTGATTGAGTACCACTCAAGCTGCTGCCAATTCACTCCATTTTTGCAGTCACTAGGGTGCAAAGGAACCTATCTGAAAGATGTAACTGTTTGCCAGAAATTATTTAGAGTAATGAAATTACAGTTTGTCTAACCTGCTTTCTTTGCAGTCAGAACTGTGTCTGCTAGTTCCCATTCTAGTTTTGAACTGCTGAACTGGACCAATCAGTGTGGGGTAAGCTAGCTCTAAATGGTGCCTTGAATGAATCAGAACTTGGACTCATAATCTGAGCCAGCCACAAGAGGATTGTATGGGCAGTGACTCTGGAGATGTAGTTTAGACTTCAGTGCCTTTTTGGACCAACAGCAGCAGTCTATTGTGAGTGACAGCCAATCCAGTCAAGAACTGGGAGGAACTCAAAGGAAGTGCCGGTTTTGTCAGTTGGAGTTTCAGTTGAGCTTTGGCAGTGAAGAAGGAAGAGCCCTGTGCTTTTTCAGTGTGCAGTTTAGTCAAAACGTGTGTAAGGCCCAGAGTTCCGGTCTGCAGCTTGTGTAACAGCTTGTTAGGACTGAATCCTCCTGTGAAAGAATCAAAGGATCTCTGAAGAGTAGAAACCAGGCTCACCATGTAGAAGACTGGAGAAATTGCTGAAAATTGCACTCGGTCTGTCAGGAACTGAATCTGCTGTGTGTTCTCCGGGTATTGTGCAGTAATTGCGATCGGGATACAGATGCAGCCTGCCTGGTATAGTGCTTTCTTTTATATGGATGTGTGAAGAGGTTTGTGTACCTCAAGTGAGCCCTGCTGACATTGAAGGACCCTATCTTATTTGGAGTCGTGGAGTACTAATTCAGGGTCGCCCCTGTTGAATTGCCACATTAAATCCAAATGGAATTACTGTACTGCTGACTGTTTAATTCTCCTTTTCTCTGTGTGAAAGGGCCCTACCAGCTACACGGTTTGACTAGCCACTAGGGCTTGGGTACCTAGGGACAGTAACTGATAGGGATAGGCCTGTGCACAGAGCCATAGGTAGATTATTAGAGTGATAAGCTACTAACCTGATTTCCTGTCCTTGTTATATCCCCCTAAATAAATCAGAGCTGCTTGTTTCAGCAAAGTTATACTGCCTGAGGTATTTGTCTATGTTAAAGTACTGTACTGTGATTGTTGCACTGTATCTCATTTCTCAGGAGGTCCCAGTGCCGGAACCAGACCTGGGGGTAAGTGTATACTGTGAAGGTAATTCTGATATATTGTGTGGCCACTAGTGGGAAGAAGGGGTTGCAGTGTCCCAGGGCTGTGACCAAGTTAGTTTAACTATTGCAAACCCTGACCTCTGGGTGGAGGCACCCGCCATTGGATCCAGGCCCTCAACCTGTTAGTGGCAAATCAGGCAGGGGTAGTAGCCCCTGGGATAGCGCCATCTAGGGGTTACATTAAGATCCCTCAATCTCTCCTCGTAGAGTTTCTGGTGCCACTCCACTAACTTTTCTATTTCTTCTTTACAAACATTTCCTGAAGAAGACCTATAATCGAAATGTCAGTTCTAACCCTAATTTCTATTTTTAGTGTGCATTTAATATTACCTTTTTGTTTTGTTTACAACTTATAATTATGCCACTGAATGCCTGCCACAGCCCCACCAAGCTGCATTTCAATGGCGTAAGTGGGGAAGGAACTTCAGGGCTATATATTGCTACCAGAGGCAGCAGCGGCATTTGAATACTACCGAAACTTCTAAATGGCTCCGTAGATGTTCAGGGGGGTAGAACGGCAATACTACCCCTTAACATGTATGTGCCTTCAGAGATTTCAATAGTATTCAAATGCCGCTTCTTCTCAAAAAACAATATATGCTATTTATAGCCTTGAAGTCCCCGCCACTTCACATCATCAAAACGCAGTTTCCTTTGGGGGCGGTGCTGCAACAGGCACTCAACTTCAGCTGTACAAGGACGTGAAATTGTGATATTAGTGTTATTTAGGAGGCAGCATAGTTCAGTGGTTTAAGACTCTGAGCTGCAAACCTGGAGACCTGGGTTTGAACCTCACAGCCCACACTTGCATATTGTGTGACCCTGCAAGTCACTTAACTTCCTTGTGCTCCCAGGTCACACCTGTAAACAAGCTTCAGCTTAGTGTCCTCTCTCCTGGTTAAAAAATAAATAAATAACTTCTTATTCCCTAAACCAAGACATTGTAAATATGGCTCATTTCGTCCTGCAGCAGGTATCTACTGGACATGAGCTGCCTGCCCCAACCACAAGATGATGTCATCTGCTCTTTAAAAACAGATTCATTTTCCACCACAAGGTTCCAAACTAATTTTTGTAATGCTTCTTTAGGGAGCAAATAAATACAGGTTACTCACCTGTAACAGGAGTTCTAGGAATGGTATATGTTGTTCATCCACACTCATTGGCAGTATCCTTGCCGCTTTAAATCTTGCGGAAGGTCTTCAAGCTTGCTCCTCCCACCCACCGGGTGGTATAACTCTGGCTCCGCCCCATGGCGTAGCCAGATCTGGCCCGCTGGAAGCTCAGGTTGTCTTGCTCGAAGCGGGAGGTCGGGTGGAGTGGATGAACATATACCATTCCTAGAACTCCTGTTACAGGTGAGTAACCTGTATTCTAGGGACATGGATATGTTGTTCATCCACACTCATTGGCAGACTCTAGCAGTTCTCCGGGAGGAGGGAGGCAAGACGACACCCCATATACTTACTTGGGAAAGAGAGACTGGAGAACGAGGCCCCAAAACCAGCATCCCGGCGTGACTCAAGGTCGATGTGGTAGTGGGTAATGAAGGTGTTTGCTGACTTCCAGGTAGCAGCCCTGCAGATTTCCTGGATAGGGGCGTCCCTGGAGCAGCCACCGTTACAGCAGTATGGCGGGTAGAATGAGCTCTTATCCCTCTGGGAGGCTCCATGCCCGCCAACTTATAGCAGAGATCTATGCGAGGTTACCCACCTGCTTATCGTCCGCTTGGCTGCAGGTCTGCCAGATGCGGCTTCCAGCGTGGTGACAAACAGCTGGCGAACCTCTCCCCGATTTCAGCCGTATGCCCTTATAATAAGCGAGCCCTTCTAGGGTCCAGAGTATGGAGCCTATATTCGACCTCCGGTGTGATTGGGGTAGAACACCGGCAGAGTCAACACCTGGTTAAGGTGAACTCCGACACCACCTTGAAGGAATTTGGTGGGGCGCATGGACAACCTTGTCCCTGTGGAAGACCAGGTAAGGAGACTCGATGGAGCGCCTGGAGCTCTCCCATCCTTCTGGCTGGATGATGGCCACCAGAAGGCGGTCTTCACGACAGGTGAGAGAGAGCACACCTGTGCATAGGTTCGAATAAGCTTGCCCATGAGCTTTGCCAGTACCAGCAGTAGATCCCACGAGGTGGGGTTCCCGCACTGGAGAAGTAGCAGTCAAGGCCTTTGAAAAGCACCAGACCACCTTCTCCCTGCGCCACAGGCATGCTTCCTGCCCGCCACTGTAAGCAGAGATGGCTGCCAGGTGCACCCTTAGGGTCGCCGACCTAAGCCCTTGACTAGAAAGGGACCATAAATAGTCCAAGATGCTTGCCAAGGAACAGGAGGAAGGGTCCAAGCCCTTGCCTGACACCAAATGGAAAACCTTTTCCATTTGAAGGCATAACATTTTCTGGTCGACTCCTTCACGGACGCCTCCCACTACATTGAGGACCTCGTCTGGAAAGACCCAAGGCCTGGAACTCTAGCAGCTCAGAACCAGGCCGTCAGGGTGCAGGGATTGAAGGTCCGGATGGAACACCTTCCCTGATTGACTGAGGAGCAGGTCCGGCGAGCTGGAAGCTGCCGTGGAGTCCTGGAGCTGAGACTGAGGAGATCTGGGTACCAGAACTGGCGAGGCCAGTCTGGGGCTATCAGAATCACCTGCGCCTTGTCCCCTCGCCTTGAGAAGCACCTTGTGGATCAAGGGAAATGGGGAAAGGCGTAAAAGAGGCCGGGGTCCATTGCCTCGAGAAGGCATCCCCTGCAGCGAGCCCTGCTGAGGGGGGGCATGGAACAGACTCAGCCTCGTTCTCCATGGAGGCAAACAGGTCCACCTGAGGTGTGCCCCAAAGGGAGAACAGATGCTGTACCTCCGGCAGGAGAGACCATCGTGGGATGCAGCCCCTATCCGCTCAGGGCATCGGCCAGGGTGTTGGAGGCTCCTGCCACGTGAATGGCTAGGAGATCCGCCTCCAGGCTGTGCACAAGTGACCAATGCGGAGAGCTTCCTTGCATAGAAGCATGGGCAGCGTCCTGCCCTGGCGGTTTAGATAGTACATAGTCGTGGTATTGTCCGTCTGGACTCGGACCCACTTGACCCCGGAGGAGCTGGAGCAAAAGGCGGTGAGCTAGGCGGACCGCTCGGAGCTCCAGCAGGTTGATGTGGCATCGACTCCATGGGGACCAGGAGGCCATGAGCCCGGTGTTCCCCAGATGGGCACCCCAACCCATCAGAGAGGCATCGGTCGATAGAGACCGTCGGCTCAGGGCGGACAAGCAGGGATGCCCTCCTGCAAATGATCTGGAGCGGTCCACCACTGGAGAGCGTTCCCACATCCCCTGTCACCGACTAAGCTGGTCAAGGGATCGCAGCGTTGTGACACTGGCTGGCCAGTCCCCCTGAAGGGGCGCATGTTCCAGCGGGCCCAGGACCACGCTGGTGCAGGCGCCTATGAGACCCAGGAGGCGCAGGAAGTCCCGGGCAGGGCGCATTGCCCAACCAGAAATGATCGGGCAAAGGAGGAAAGAACCTCGGCCCTGTCCGCGGGGCCAGCTCTGGCTCGAAGAGAGTCGAGCTGCGCCGATGAATAGAATCACTGCTTGGCTCGAGTTCCGACTTGGCCTCGTTGATAAGGAGGCCCAGTTGAGAGCAGACCTGGAGGCCAGATCTCTGGACCCTCCGCCTCCTTCCTGGAGAGGTGCTATCACCAGTCGTCCAGGTAAGGGTACACCGGACCCCTCGGCCAGCAGGAATGCTGTCACCACTGCCATGCATTTGGTGAAGACCCTGGGAGCTGGAGACAAGCCAAGGGCATGGCTTGGAACTCGAAGAGATACCTTCTTTCCGAAGAGGAATTCTGGTGAGACGGACGGATAGGGACGTGAAAAAGCGTCCCTGCAAGTCCAGAGAGCAGAACCACGCCTGCTGCTCAAGGATGGTATTATCTGAGCCAGAGTGACCATCCTGAAGGTTCGAGACCTTAGGGAACTTGTTTAGGTCGTGTAGGTCGAGAATGGGGCGCCAGCCCCCGTCCGCTTCGGAACCAGGAAATACCTGGACACAAACCCTGGGTCTGAAGGAGGGTCCACCACCTCTCTTACCACCTCCTTCTGGAGGAGGAGATGGCGTCGTCTCGACGAGCCGCCAGTGAGGCTGGGGATCCCGGCTTCCCGAGGGCGGACGGCTCTGAAGGGGTGGTGCCTGCTCAATTCCAGAGGCAGGCCTCTTCCCACCACTCTCTAAGACCCACCTGTCCGTGGTAACAGCGTGACCAGGCGAAACTTAGGTGCTGGAGCCGCCTCCCCACGGGGACCTAGGGCAAGACGGGATGGGGCGACACCCTCAGCCCGCTACTGGGCAGGCTTGAGGAGGGACCGCCGAGGGACCTCCTGGGCCCTTTCCTCCCTGCCTCCTGTTAGAGGAAGCAAGGCTTGGGTTTGGGATGCCAAGGCCGAGCTGCTGGCCCTGGCGCTGTTGGGCCGGGCGCGCAGGGGCACAGGAAGGAACAGAAGGGCTTAGGCTGTGGTTTGCTGCCTTTGTCCTCTGAGCGGAAGAGACCGAGTCCAAGGTGGCATTGGACTTCTGATCCTCTGCAGGTGACCTTCCACCCCAGGGTCGAAGAGGTCAGTCCCCAAAAAGGGAACATCCGCCAACTTGTGCTGGGTATCCTAAGTAAAGGTGGATATCCTCAGCCAAGCTCACGACGATAGCCACTGCGGCCGCCACCGATCTGGCACATGAGTCCCCTATATCCAAAGCAGTCTGGAGCTGCTGTTTGGCCACTGCCCTGCCCTGGTCCCGCACCTGCTTAACCGTAGTCTGCAGATCGGCGGGAAGATGAGGGATGACCTCATCCAGGGAGCCCAACAGGGCATGAGAAAAATGTGCCATGAGGACGGCCGAACTGGCCTGACGAAGGCCGAGAGAGGACGCAGCGTAGACTTTTCGCCCGATATAGTCCAATTTCTTGGACTCCTTGTCAGGAGGTTTGTCCACATCCCTGGCGTTGCCGGCGCGCCGGAAAACGCTGTCGGTAACCAACCCTCAGCAGAGGGTGTTCAAAAACCGGATAAGGAACCGGTGGACCGTGATACTTCCTGGCCATCCTGGCCAAGGCGCAGGGCAGGAAGCAGGGCGCTGCCAAAGTTCCAGTGCCGGACCCACTATGGCCTCGCCACTGAAAGGCCTCCGTCGGAGAATCCCTCGGTCCAGAACTCGTGAGGGGATACCTGGCCCGCTTGGAACGTCGGTTCGAGCTCCATCCCGGTAGACTCCAGATGAGCTGAAGCAGTCCTAGGAAGGACGACGGGCTATCGTCTATTGACTGACCTCCTGAAGACTCCAAGTCCAGTCGCTTGGAGAAAAAGGAGGAATCATCTTCGGACTCGGAAGAGTCCTCGAAGAGCTGCCTCTGGCCTGAGCCACCCTTCACCTGCCGAGGTCGATCGGGAGTGAGGGTAACTGACAGCCGATGGGGTAAACCCTTAGCCGACCGAGAATCCTTGGTCGGAGCCCCAATTGGTGGCTGTGGAGGCGGAGGTTCCACCGGAATCGGTGGAGCAGCTGGTTTTGGCCGAACAACCGGCCTGGGTATAGGCTCCTCGGACAAGTCGAGGGGTTGTGTCGGCCGTTCCGGTGACAGCCACTTAATGGTCGGGAAGGCGCGGAGTGGCTTATTCCCGGCCAGGAGGAGCTGTTGCAACATAAGGTCCTCGTGCAATACCGGCGTAATTTACGCCGGCTTCCTCATCCGAGTGAGGAGGACGAGGACGAGCGGCGACGCCGCTTACCGCGGTGCCGAGACCGAGACCGCCTATGACGGTGGGAAACGCTGGACCGCGAAGAGGTCCGAGACCGAGACCGAGAGTCCCGGAATTTCCGGGGTCGGTGCGGGAGGTGTCGGCCGGAACCGCACTCCTTCGCTCGGAAGGTCCATCCGAGGGCTCCGGAACGAGGCACAGGCGAGCCCATCGGATCCTCAACTTCCTCCCGGGAACCGGAGGGAATCGGGCCGCTAAAGGCGACAGCTCGGTCTAATGGGTCGAGAAAAATCTCGACTTCATCAGTGGGAGTCTCGGTCAACTGACCTGACGGGGACACCGTGAGGCCAGTGGCCGAAGTCGAGCGGTCGACCGAAGCCGACGGTCGACGGCCCGGGGAGAGGGACCTTTCCCGCTCCCAAGAGCGTCGACGGAGGGACTTACCCTTGTCCCTCTTTTTGGACCGAGAATAAGGTCCAGCAGACGCAGGCCCTTCTCCTTTAGTGGAGAGGGACAGACAAAGCTCCTTAAAAGAAGCCGTGTAGGAAGAACCCAGAGAGAGCGGGATAAATGCCGCGGCCGAGGAAGATACGGCCCGCGCCGCCTCCTCTTCGAGGGCGACCATCCGCTCGAGCTGATCCGGCTGAGCTCACGACAAGGACACCGCTAACCGGGCCTCCTTTGACTTCACACCGAGGGAACGCTCGGACGGCCCAGTTGCAATCGGGCAGCACGGTCTTCGAGGACGAGGCGGCGAAAGATGAGCACAGGTCGCAAGCCTCGAGTGGTGCTCAAGGCCTAGCCAGTAGACAAACACGTGAGTGTGGATCCCGTCCGAGACATCTTCTGGACCGCATGGGCATCTCCAAACTGGGAGTCGATTTGTCCATCGCAGCCGCGAGGGATAGAAGACTGAAGTCTTTTTGCAAAATTTTATTTTTAAATCCGCAAACGGAGAAATAGGAACCAGTCGCAAACGCAGAGCGTTAAGGAGGGAACCTGAGCTTCCAAGCGGTAAGTAAGATCTGGCGTCATGGGGCGGAGCCGAGAGTTATACCACCCGGGTGGGTGGGAGGAGCAAGCTTGAAGACCTTCCGGCAAGATTTAAAGCGGCAAGGATACTGCCAATGAGTGTGGATGAACAACATATCCATGTCCCTAGAATACTTTTTAAATTTATAAATTAAGAATGTAAAGGCTTGCCTGCAGTTTTTGGCTCCTATCTAATATAGTGGATGATATCGTGATGTCATCAGATAAGATTTCCATCATAGCGAAGTCTAGTCTGATTGCGTATTTGATCACGTAAGCACTACAACTATTAATAGGAGTTGTGGTAGTGGTAATACAGTACTGGTAGGAGGATTGGGGACTGGGAAGGCTTTACCTCCCCAAACAAAATGATCCACTGTGTGTGTGTGTGTGTGTGTGTGTGTGTGTGTGTGTGTGTGTGTGGAGGGTGCGGGGCACAGTCCTCTGATCGCTCCATTCAGTCAGTGCCGAGACTGGTATACTGTTGGCTGTTACTTGGCAACAGACTGCTCATGTGGAAATGTTGTCTGCCATATTAACTCGGACCCAGAAAATGCAGCCGCTCCAATGATAGATGGTGGGTATGCACTACTGAACTACTGACTCTGAGGACTTTGCATGCTCTTTGCTTGCATTTGGTCTGCAGTCACCAACCACAGCAGGTATTTATGCTAGTTTAGTAAGTAAGTAACGTTTTACTTGTTTAGTGCATATTCCTGGGCTCCTGGCGCAGTATATAGGTCAAGGAAACAGGATAAGATATTAGCAAATAAATCATATTTTATAAACTCATCATGATAAAATAATAATAATAACCTTTATTTGTATGGCACCTTTCAAAAACCAAGGCGCCTTAACATAATTAAAATCACAATGTCAACAGACAAATAGACAAATTAATAGATAATACAATTCAATACATAGGACAACAGCCAGTGTAGGGGAGACCCTTACCCATACCCCAAAGGCCTCCCTAAACAGCTGAGACTTCAGGCCCCTCTTAAAGACCTCCACCGAGGGGGGCCTTCCTCAAGGATCTGGAAGTGGGTTCCACAGGGCCGGACCGGCAATCTCAAAAGCCCTGTCAGTTGATGATTTAAGACTAGCCCTGGGAGCGGCTAGGGAGGCCCACCTCGGAGGAGTGGAGAGGGTAATGGACATGGTGGAGAGGTCGCTCAGATAACAAGGGCACAGTCTATGTAGGGCTTTTCAGGTCCTGCAAACCGACCCTGAAGGTGATCTGCCACCTCAACGGCAGTCAGTGCAAGTCATGCTGGAATGGGGTCACATGACAGGACCATGGAAGGCCCGCCAGCAACCTGGCCGCTGTGTTCTGCAACAGCTGCAGGCAATGGAGGACCCCTCCCACCAGCCCCAAGATATACAGCGTTACAGTAGTCAAGTCCAGAAGTTACAAAAGCATGCACTAGTAAGGGCAAGCCATCCAGTGGGAGCAAGGTTTAAGGAGCTGTGATGCTTCAAAACAACTTTGAAAACCATAATACTTAAGTACAAATCAGCTTATATTCCATACACGTTCTATGGATTTCACCTACCCATTATGTATTACTGATGAAATTTACATTAATACCTGATATTTATCCCTTGTAGTTCATCTGCCTCTATAGTTTATTCCCTACTTCAGTTCATAATCCTCTGCTGTGACATCACACTCCGTTGCTATGGGAGTAACTGTGATGTCACAAGCAGTGCATTATGACCTCAGGTAGGGAAAAAGCAACAGGAGTAGTTGAACTCTTCCGGAGCAAAGATCCTGTTTTCATGCAAATGACCTAAGTGATAAATAATGGGGATAAGAAATACTGAACTAATGTGAAATACAAGCTGAACTGTGCCTCAATATTGTGTTTTGCTAAATTTATGAATGCATTAGCTGCTCTTTAATCCACATGCTATTTCTGAGATGGTAAAGCTATTCTGGACTATGGATGACAACTAAGCCAACTGCTGGTTCATGATCCAGAATGATCCCTAGATTCTTTCACCTTGGCAGAGGCTGCAAGTCGAGAGGAAGCAAGCACCAGGCCAGTCACCTCTCCTGCCACCTCCGCACCCTGCCAACAACCAGACTCAATCACCAGTACCTCCATCTTGAACGGGCTGAGTCTTAGCTAGCTAGAGGACATCCAGTCCTGGATCTCAGCCAGGCATAAATGTAGTACCTCAACTGCGCCAGGTATCCTACGTGCAAATGACATAAACAGCTGGGTGTCATCTGCATAACAGTGAAATACCAGACTGCAGCATCGGTGACTTAACAAGAAAGTGATAAAGAACAAGAGGGGTGCCTTTTCAATTGGAGTTGGAGTAGTGCATTAGTTGTAGCTCAAGAGTGGGGCCTCCAGGAGAGGCCAGAAGAACTTTGCTGCAGCAAATGGGGATCACCAGAGGTTACACCACATCCCATGGTTTGAAGAACTTGGCTGCCTGAGATAGGTCATATCAGACTGCCAGGCAAGATGCAACTGCAGAACTCTTTTGTCGGACCCTAAAGTCACCAGCGAAGAGGTTGCTACAGATAGCCAAACAGGGTCTTTCCAAGAAGCACCAGCTGTAGTCCAAAGATCTCGCAGCTTTTGTCACTCCTGGATTTGGCCATGTTTTTCGCTCCTGTAAAAGAAAACCCCAACCAACTGCAGGAAGTCCCTGGCTATTGAGCCAGTGCATCTACTAAGCTGCCTTTACTTTCTAGTAGGGGCAGGCTGTAGCAAAGAAGCAGCAGGAGGTGACCTTGCCCGATTACTGCCCTAACTTCTATCTCAATAGCCGGCCCCAGAACAGAAGTGTGCATGAATGAGAAAGCAGGTTGTAGCAGTCAAAATAAGGTTCTTGTTAAAACTGGTGTCATCCTTTATGTGCACGCTAGAATATCTTTGTATCAGCACTCACTTTACACTTCAGACAAATTAATACAGTTTGCTCAGAGGTGTGTACCCCAATTAGCAGTTAGGTAGTTCACAAAGCAAGAAGTAGTAGGTTGGGCTGACTCACACTTCTATTTGGATACACTGAGCAGTAGATTGATTCACACAGTGATGCAGCATTTCTGAGAAAGTACGGAGTACTGCACAAAATAAATTCACACAACACTGAGAGGTCTCTTTTAAAGCTGGTCAATGGACAGATTCGCTCACTGATGCCAGGCTTCTCATTAAAGCACAGAACAGGGACAAGTTCACACAGGCTAGCAATGTCTCTAAAAATGCAGAGCAAAGGGGCTATGTAGCACAGTATAGTAAAGTCTTTTGAAAATGCAGAGCAAAGGGGCTTATTCACACAGTCTAACAATATCACTGTAGAATAACTGTTACCCCTCTTCTAAATTTGCTGAAGCAATACCTTTGTAAACTCTGTAGCTTCCAAGGAGGGCTCTAGGTTACATCCTATGGGAAGGTTCAAATGCAGTTTGTTCCCCTTTTCAATAATAGTTTCTGGGGAGCTGGACTCTTGCTCTGCCTCACTGGCATCATGGGCACCTGCTAACCCACCCCCTCACTAGCTCCCATGCAGCTGAACAGTAAAGCCTGCCCTATGTGCAGTCCCATAATCAGATCTCAACCAGCCCAACACTGACTCTTGTGAATCCCTTCGCTTCCACTGGCAGTCACTCTCCGACTGCCCTCCCTGTCCTTCCACATGTCCTCAGCCACTGATAAGGCACCTAATGGTGTGTTCCACATGCTAGAAGAGAAAGCTGAAGGCTGACATGATGGAGAACAGCACTCAGACTGTGCCGTCACCCAGTCACCACCTCTATCGGGAACCTGAAGGGCATGCAGGACTACAGCCAAGTACTGTGGTTCGGGTGGGGGACGACTGCAGGTTAAAGGTGCTGCTGTTGCTTGCTGATGCCCAGACAGTTGATCGGGACTACTTCGCTTCTCAAGGTAAGAAGTTAGTCACCGCCATTCTCGTGTCTCCTCCTGTACTGATCTTATTATCTTTTACCACCTTCACCTTGGCAGGAGGCAACAGTGATAGCTGGGCACCAAGTTGGAGGAGGGTGATTCAGAGGAAATTTGAGGAAGAATTTCTTCACAGAAAGGGTGGTGGACAAGTTGAACACCCTGCCAGAGGAAGTGGTGGGGGCTGAAACAATCACGGGATTTAAGAATGCATGGGATAGACATAAGGAATTCTGGAGGTCAGGCTAAGGGGCAATAGACTTCTAGAAAAACGTAAAGGAACTTACAAGCTCAAATGGGCAGACTGGGTGGGCCATAGGCCTTATCTGCCGACAGTGTCTATGTATCTATGTATTAATTCTCTAGTAAGCTAGGAGCCCGTAATGTCTTTGCTGCTTTATAGCAAAAGTCTGAAAATACAATAGCATTGACTTTTATACTTCAGTACCTCAAAGTTTTGCCAGCTTGGATATATAGTCCTGATCATATTCAAAAGGTAATGTTGCCAAAATGGTAACTTCTGCTGTTGAGAATTTTCCAGGGATTTTGTATGGACTCTGAAAGCTAGAGGTTTGAAATATGAAAAACTGCAGCAGCTTGACAGAGATTGGACTTTTGACTGTCTCCTCTGAATTGGTCCAGTATTATCTTTATGTTCAAACATTTATTCCATTATTCCCTCATTACTGCTGTTATAAAATCCATATGAACTTAGTGTGAGATAGTAATGTGAAAATTATATCTCAATTACTGACCAGTGATGTCTGTAAACATATTACGAAAATTCCAAAATGCAAAGTTTCTAAAAACAGAATAATGAATATTGTAACAGGCTGACATAAGAGGCTCTAGCAGCTGCAACAGTGTGATTTTAGAGTAAAAATAATGCTTCCCTTTCAGCTGCAGTGAACAGGCAGTTCAGCAATGATCCAACCGAGTGACAGTCAGTAGGGAAAAGTGGATTTACTGCCAAGGTTTAGAAAATATTTCTTTAATGGTTTTGTGATGGTGCTTGCATGGCTTCATAATTCCCAGGGTATGAATCACCATTCATAGCTTAGGCAATAAGGAAGATATCACAGAAAAAGGCATTCATCAAAGCATTTTACAAGTCAGTCTTCCAGAACTAGTGAGCTGTGGTGCTGGGCACTTGTCAAGGCACCGCCCTCATAAACCACCAGATGGCATTTTCTGTCATTGGGTGTCTCATCTCCTGGGCTGTTCTACTCAAGAATTCCCCTTACTCTGACCACCTCCCCAGAGGAATGCTAACTCAGTTCAAGTGAGTGAGGACCCCTCAGCACTAGACTACACCTTATTGCAGAACTGGGAGAAACTGGGAAGGTTTTTGCCTCTCACTTCTCATCTCATCATCACCTTAGAACAAGCTCCTCCTCTCCTAAATCTAACATGGCTGAGAACAGAAAATCTTCCACAACACATCAAATCAGAGCCATCTGCATGACTTGTGTCTGTAAATGAGTAATATAATGTAAGTTATTTAAAGGCCCTTTGATAATTTCATAAAGCCTGTTCTATTCTCTTTTTATTTCCAAGAAAGGGTATTGTGTAACTGTTTGAAATCAGGGCTGCCAATATAGCTGAGGAAAATACAACTCATCTTTTGGAATAAAATTATTTACACAGGGCAGTGGACAAGGTAGGGTGTATTCAGAAAATACACAAAAGGCAGCACTCTCAGAGCAAATCAAAACTCAGTCATTAAATGAGCCCATACGGCATTGAGTTACAGGCAAATGTGAAACAAGAACCCACTGTAACATTACATTGATTTGTTTTGGATGTGAAAAACTGTTTAGGTGATACTTTGATGAAAATGAATGTTGGTATACATACTGATTTATTGTATTTTTGCCAAGATGTCAGATTGCTGTTTGATACATTGATGGGAAATAGAGTAACAGAAGTAACGCCCACCTGATGCACTTGTTCCTCTGATTCCTCAGACTGGGGTTGCAGGCCCAAGGACCAGGCCTGGGCCACTCTACCATGGCTGCTTTCCATGCATTCTGTATCACAATTTGGCATGAACCCCTGTTCCATGCATCGCACCTCTCTCAAGTTGTTCTTGGTTAGGTATGCCTAACCGCTGTATGCTCCTGATCTTCCTCTCCTATACTTGTCTCTTGCTCTTTCCCTACATTACGTATCTTGCTATCCTTCTTATTAACTGTTACTCCGGTTACATGTACTCATTATTCATATTTCTCATGTATAGCTCCCCTTCATTTTTATTGTCCTGCACCAAGCACGTGATAACCATGTATGTACCAATCTGTTATATATGTACCAGCATTGTTCTAGTACTGCCTACAATGTAGCTTGTGTATGTAATCAATGTACAGTGTATCTTGTGTATGTAAAGTTCTACGACCTCTGTAACCCTATTCCTGGGTCACCCCTGAAAAAGGGATTGTACAATCTCAGTGAGCCTACCCAGTTATCAAAATTCAAATAAATAAATAAATGACTTGAGGGGGCGCTAGAGAGCCGATCTCCAGGCAGAAAGCTTTTTTTGAGCACTCTGCACTTCAGCTCTATTTAAGTACAAAATCCTACTAATATAACTCAACAAACTTTAAAACTTTTTTAGTGGATTGGTTTCACGAGATTTCCAGCTGTTGACTGATCCCAAACTTGACATGAGGAAACAATAAGGCTCGGCTCCAGCAGCTTCTAAATCCAGCACTGCAAAACCAGGGAAGGCCAGTGAGACCTAGTGCTCTGAACCAGGTACTGCTGCAGACTCCCAACTGGTCCGCCATGTCAACAAATACTGGTGACTATGCAATCCATGGATGCTAAAATGGAGAAGACGCTGCCAGATTAGAGAAGCATGATGCAGCCCTGACAGAACTTAATAGCATTGTTCTGAAGTGTGATAAAAGATCTACCATCAGCCAAGCAGCAGCTGCAACCTTGACGCAGAGAACACACAGCTCTGAGGCAGGCTTGAGGCCTGAAGAATGAAGCACAGGCTGGCAACCTATGATTTGTAGGTATACCAGAAGGTGCAGAGGGTCTTAATCTGTTTACGTTTCTGGTGGAATGGTTACAAACCTCGATTTTTACACCTGGGGACTTTCATTGGAGCACCTTAAGAATAGCTTATAGGCAGGGACCCTGGTTTTCCATTTTTACCGGTAACACCGGTAGCAATCATGGAATTCTGCTTGGTATGCGGAATTTGAATTCTTGTACCGGTGCCTCACAGAAATTGCATGTCACTGCACAGAATCTCTAAGATTTCAGCATCTTTTTAAATTTTTTTTATTTTCTCTTTCTATGTCCCCTTCTCACAGCATCAGTCTCCACTTTTCAGAGATCTCTAGGCTGGGTATCCCCTAGTTTCACCCCCAGGTAATGCTCAGGAGCTCCTGTGGACCTGCCCCTATCCTGCCTGGGTTGTACCCCCCCAGGTGGGAAGGGAGGGGACCCCAGATCACCCCTACACACTCCCTTAGTGTGTGTCGAGTAGCCCAGTGGGTCCCTCATGGAGCCTGGTTATGAAGTCTGGGGCACCTGGGTCCCTTCTGCCAGTGGCCGATGTGGGGTGATTATTCCTGGTTTTCTGGTCTCTGCCCTTGAGGGTACCGGCACTAGAGGAGATCCAAGGAGGTAGGTCACATAGAGACATGCCACTGCTCCAGATCCTGGCTAGCGTCCTCCCCTCCTGATCACTCTGCAGCACCATTGCACCACCACCCATGGTTACACAGGTGGTGGTAAAGCAGCAGGACCTGCAGCCCACCCTCCCTGGAGGAGGAGAGCAGTCCCACGGGTGCTCTACCCTACTCCCCTGGCCAGACCTCCAGCATCCCATGTTCGCTTCCAACCCTGGGTCACTGGCATTGCAAGCAGTAGTGCTACCACAGTACCAGCAGGTCGACCCAGATTTCAGCATCTTAAAATGAATGCTGCTGTGCTTTGCATTCTTTCTACTTTGCTGCGTATAGAGTCAGTAAGGAAATCACCCGCACTGCTTTGTCGTAATCAGCCATTCAGTTTAACCACCCATGCTTCCCACCTACATCTCCATCACCTGAGGACTGCTTTCCTTCCTGAAACCACAGTTTTCTTGTAGTATGTGCCTAAGAGTCTACAAGTATCAGTACACATGGGCAGGGCTACTGGAGAATTGCAGGAAAAGTAACCTGAAATTGCAGAGTTTTTTTGCAAAACTTGCTGGAAAATTACAGGAGTTCTACTATAGATCCTGAGTGCTTCACAATAAATCCTTTACTGTTTTCTACAGCATATATTAGTCAGCATAAACTACTAAATGAATACACTGACACTTGAATATGTTTTAAATATGAAGAAAAACTTCTGTTTCTAACATGAATCATAAACGGATAAGATGTGTTGCCTCTTCCAAAATGTAAAAACATCTGCCTCATGTAGTGCTAGATTCTATTTAGTGAGCCACAGAAAATCAATATTAAATAAATCCAGAATAAACAAATGTTATCTATTTCTGGATGTAGAATAATGAAGCCTGATCAGAAGCTATTTACAGTGCTCTGTCAACTATTTCACCCACTTTGGTGTAAGAAAAAATAAAGACAGATCAGTGGTGAATAACTCAGTTTTAGTAAAATGTTGTAAAGTGTTTAATGTTCATAATTTGTACTGTAGGTACTGTGCACTATTATTAAAATTATATATTAAAACATTGTCTATGGGTGTTATTATAGCTGGCAGTATAGCCTAGTGGTTAGAATAACAAACAGTGATTGAACTGGGTACATCCAGCAGACTTGGGTTTGATTCCCACAACCTCCACCCACATGCTGTGAGACTCCAAACAAGTCACTTAACCTCCCCAGTGCTTCTAGGTCACTCCTGAAAACAGGCAATTCTGCCTAGTGGGCCTTAAATGGTTTACAAAGAATATAAAAAATACCAATATATGTTTAGTACTACATCATAGAATAGTAGCCAGGGTACCATGTAATTTCCTTGAGTTTTACTTGGGCTGCAATGATTTTGTGTAGGTAAAATAAATGTTCATCTACATTTTATGTATTTTATAAGCTTACTTTTAGATTTTAGTCAGGTTTTATTTTATTCTTTGCATATGAGAATCTAGGTTGTAGATTACTAAATGCAGGATCACTGTTACCAACTAGCTTATTGAAGTTTATAATCAGCAGGCCATCCAAAATCCTCAGTTGTTTGAATGAAAACTAGTCTGAATGAAAGTATGTTCACAAGGAAAAAGCTGCCTTACTACTTATGAAAAGACTTCACAGTCAGCACCCCATTTCGTGAATTAGATCATGTGCACATTTTCTCCCACCTGCTGTTTCAGTCTCTGTGGCAGCAAAAGTTTTCTGATAGACTGCTTCAACAAAAGCAAATGTAAGTATTTAAGTGTACTTATGTTTGGCCAGTGGATTTTGAAAGCACATTCAATGACATACAAAAGGTAGGACTCAGGGCTGTATGCTGGTGGGTAGAGTGGTGCTCAATTCACATCTGAGCTCAGACATGAAAACTGGGAGACACCCTTTTCATGGACACCAAGTGAAAAAAAAGCATCCACATGTCTGGGAGATGCTTGAATCCATTTGAAGGTCCTCCACTAATCACTTGTGGATTTTTTAGGTAAAGACACTTTATTTCAAAGAAGCAAATTCAAGCATTTTTTTTTTGGTCCTCCTACCCCCTGGCCATCCACTCCTTCAGGCCTGCCAAGTCCCCCTACCACAGCTGTTGAGTCACGAC
Organism: Neoceratodus forsteri; assembly: GCA_016271365.2. Lineage (NCBI taxonomy): Eukaryota > Metazoa > Chordata > Ceratodontiformes > Ceratodontidae > Neoceratodus > Neoceratodus forsteri. Next base: position 1,142,449,518 of record CM057451.1, on the reverse strand, counting down.
CACCATCCACTGTCCCTTACTGCTGTGCTACCAGGTAACCCAAAGTAACCCTTTATTGAGTGGGCCCCTAACCCTGTGGGAGGTTACCAGGGGAGAAGAATTGCCCCAAAGAGCTTCCTGTGTATCCTGGGCATGACAGGGGTCAGAACGGACACATTTCTGGGGCTTCTGGCTTATGGAGGGACCAGCAGCCGTCCTTCGGTTTGCCAGAAGGTGCTTTCCCATTTTCTTGGGAGCATGACAGGCCACATGATGTCAAGGCACAAGCCGATGTTCATCACCCTCCCTCCCGCAGTGAGGGCCAATGTGTTGTCGTGCCTCTGGCCTCCACCAGGACAGAAAATGCTGAGTCGTGAACCCACCCTCCCTCCTAGGAGAAGGTGAGTGGTTATTGGACACTCAAGCATTCACCCACCAGCTGGCCCCCCCAACACCCAAGTATGTTCCCTAATCCTGGTCAGTGGTGTCACAGGCAGAAATCCAATTCATGCAGTTAAATTATAGATAGAAAAAAACAAAGGTAGTCCACCTTAGCGGTGATGGTTCAGATTAATTCACATCTGAGTTCTAACAAGCAAAGAGACCAAGTTATTTGTAACTTGTGCATGTGGGTGTGGGTGTTGAACAAGGGATCATAATGCTGTCACTACTGCCATCACCCCAGAGGGATGTGGACTGCATTGTTGCTACTGCCATCACACGAAGGGGTGGGGCTGTAGTGCTTCTGCCACCACCATTGGTGAATGGGAATGTAGTACTGCTGTCATCACATCTAAGGGATGGGGGCCGCAGTGCTGCTGCTTCTGTCACACCTGAGGGAGGGAGGTCATAGTGCTGTTGCTGCTGCCATCACACCAGAGGGATAGGGGCCGTAGTACTGTTGGTGCTGCCATCGCACCTGAGGGATGGGGAGGTAGTGCTGCTTCCATCACACCATAGGGATGGGGGCTGTAGTGCTGCTGCTGCCATCACATCTTGTACCTAAAATAACTTTAAATTGGTACAAGGATGGAAGGATGTGCAATAGTGGAGGTCAAAATTGCTAAAATGCATGTTAGCAGAGTTAAAAATTGTTAAATAAAGTACACAGAACCAAATACCAGTAAAACGGATTTTGGCTTAGCAGACACCGTGACAATACCATTTTTACAATGTGCAAAATGGAATATACCCTTTCTCAATCCCGGTAAACCAGTGTCCCTGCTTATAGGGTAAATCCCAGAGTAAGACCTCCGGATACCAGAGTACCTTGAATGGTCCTGGTGCGTAACAGCAGGTGTAGAGATCAGGACACGATCTTGTCTGCACACGGGCGGCATATCCACTCACCATAAATGATTCAGATGTGAAGTGTTTCCTGGACCTTCCTTTCAGACACGGGCCCAAAGAAAGTGCTTTGATGAGGTCAGGCAGAGACTGCAGGCGCTTTGGAATCATTCATTCCTTTTCTACTGCCGGGCGCGTTGAGGATCACATATGCTGGGAAGTCGTGGCAATTTACAGAGCCAAAAGACACCAGGCGATGGCTGGAGAGAACCAAAAAGGAATTTGCCTCTCGGGAGACTGGTAATCCGGGTGCTAAGGAATCCGAAGATGAGTCGAGTGAAGACTGATTTACACTAGCAGATTATTGTTTTTGCTTCAATCGGTAATGCTGGCCGGGACATTGAGCCACTCTACAGAGTATTTCTAGAAATTTAAATCAAGGCATAACACTGTTTGGTTCCCTATGTTGTTGTTTTTTTCCTTCCCTTATGTAGAGTAAGGTAGGAAGCTCAGACTGTTTTGTTTGGGAGGGGGCCTTAGTGCAGGTCATTTAGGCTCCTGTGGTGATAGTCACCAACTTGGGATAAGTTCTTAACCTGCTCTTACCTGGGAGGAAACATTACGTTCTGAAATGTTGGCTCAGTGTTAGCGAGTCGGCTTGCCTGTTGCACTGACATTGCTTTAAGCCAATTTTGTTCGAGCATGACTGACATTCGGTAATGTTTACTGTTCAAAGTTTGTGGGTTATAAATGTATGCATAGATTGCTATGTGCAGTATACTTAAGAAATACAGGTTACTCACCTGTAACAGGAGTTCTAGGAATGGTATATGTTGTTCATCCACACTGTCTGGCAGGTTCCTTGCCGCTTTAAATCTTGCTGGAAGGTCTTCAAGCCGGCTCCTCCCACCCACCCGGGTGGTAAAACTCTCGGCTCCGCCCCATGACGCCAGATCTAGCCCGCTGGAAGCCAGGTTGTGCGTCGAAGCTGGGGAGGCGGGTGGGTCGTGTGGATGAACAACATATACCATTCCTAGAACTCCTGTTACAGGTGAGTAACCTGTATTTCTAGGGACATGGATATGTTGTTCATCTACACTGTCTGGCAGACTCCTAGCAGTTCTCCGGGAGGAGGAAGACAAGGCGCACACCCCTACTTAGGCAATAAAGACTGGAGAACCGAGGCCCCAAAACCAGCATCCCGTCGTGACTCAAGGTCGATGTGGTAGTGGGTGATGAAGGTGTGTGCTGACTTCCAGGTAGCAGCCCTGCAGATTTCCTGGATAGGGACGTCCCTAGAAGCAGCCACCGATGCAGCGGTATGGCGGGTAGAATGAGCTCTTATCCCTCTGGGAGGCTCCATGCCCGGCAACCTATAGCAGAGATCTATGCAGGAGGTGACCCACCTGCCTATCGTCTGCTTGGCTGCAGGTCTTCCAGGTGCAGCTTCAGCGTAGGTGAAAAACAGCTGGCAAACCTCTCCCCGAACTTCAGCCATCCGCTCCTTATAGTAAGCGAGCGCTCTTCTAGGGTCCAAAGTATGAAGCCTATATTCGGCCTCCAAGGTGTGATTAGGGTAGAACACCGGCAGAGTCAACACCTGGTTAAGGTGAAACTCCGACACCACCTTCAGAAGGAATTTCAGGTGGGGGCGCAGGACAAACTTGTCCCTGTGGAAGACCAGATAGGGAGACTCAATGGAAAGCACCTGGAGCTCTCCCATCCTTCTGGCCGACGTGATAGCCACCAAGAAGGCGGTCTTCCACGACAGGTGAGAGATGTCTCACCTGTGCATCGGTTCGAATGGCTTGCCCATGAGTTTAGCCAATACCAGCAGCAGATCCCACGGAGGTGGAGGTTCTCGCACCGGAGGGGAAATGTGATCAAGGCCTTTGAAAAATGCACCCGACCACCTTCTCCTGCGCCACCAACTGCTTCCCGGCCCGCACCCGGTAAGCAGAGATGGCTGCCAGGAGCACCTTAAGGGTCGTCAACCAAAGCCCTTCCTGAGAAAGGGACCACAGGTAGTCCAGAATGCTTGCCAAGGAACAGGAGGAAGGGTCCAGGCCCTTGCCCTGACACCAAATGGAGAATCTTTTTCCATTTGAAGGCATAGCATTTTCTGGTCGACTCCTACGGGACGCCTCAACAACATTGAGGACTTCGCCAGAAAGACCCAAGGCCTGGAACTCTAGCCGCCAGGAACCAGGCCATCAGGTGCAGGGATTGAAGGTCCGGATGGAATACCTTCCCCTGATTGACTGAGATCAGGTCCGGGCGGGCTGGAAGCCGCCTCGGGAGCCTGGAGCTGAGACTGAGGAGATCTAGATACCAGAACTGGAGGGGCCAGTCTGGGGCTACCAGAATCACCTGCGCCTTGTCCCTCCTCGCCTTGAGAAGCACCTTGTGGATCAAGGGAAATGGGGGAAAGGTGCAGAAGAGGCCCAGGATCCACAGCCTCGAGAAGGCATACCCCTGCAGCGAGCCCTGCTGAGGGGGGCAGGCATGAAACAGTCTCAGCTTCGCATTCTCCCTGGAGGCAAACAGGTCCACCTGAGGCATGCCCCAGTGGGAGAACAGATCTTGTACTACCTCCGCAGGAGAGACCACTGTGGGACACAGCCCCCATCCGGCTTAGGGCGCCGGCCAGAGTGTTGGAGGCCTCGTCACATGGATGGCAATGAGATCCGCCTCCAGGCTGCGCATAAGTGACCAAATGTGGAGAGCCTTGCACAGAGGCATGGAGTGCGCCCCGCCTGGCGGTTTAAGTAGTACATGGTCGTGGAATTGTCCATCTGGACCTGAACCACTTGACCCATAGAAACAGAGCGAAGGTGGTGAGGGGCTAGACTAACTGCTTGAAGCTCCAGCAGGTTGATGTGGCATCGACTCTGAGGACCAGAGGCCAGGCGCCTGTGCTCCCCAGATGGGCACCCCAACCCATCAGAGAGGCATCGGTCGATAGAGAGACCGTCGGCTCGGGGCAGATGAACGGGATGCCCTCCTGCAGATGTATTGGAATGGTCCACCACTGGAGAGCGTTCCACATCCCCTGGGTCACTGTCACTAGCTGATCCAGAGGATCGAAGTGCTATGACCATTGGCTGGCCAGCCCCCATTGAAGGGGATGCATGTAACAACGGGCCCAACGGACCACGCTGGTGCAGGCCGCCAAGAGGCCCAGGAGGCACAGGAAGTCCCGGCCAGGGCACAACTGCCCAACCTGAAATGATTGGGCAAAGGACGTAAAGAACCTCGGCCCCTGTCCGCGGAGCCGTACGTTTGCCTCGTAGACAGTTGAGCTCTGCCCGATGAATTGTATCACCTGCTTTGGCATGAGTTCCAACTTGGCCTCGTTGATGAGGAGGCCAACCGAGAGCAAACCTGGAGGGCCAGATCTCTGACTGCTCCACCTCCATTCTGGAGGAGGCTGCAATCAGCCAGTCGTCCAGGTAGGGTACATCCGGACCCTTCGAGGCCACGAGAATGCTGTCACCACTGCCATGCATTTGGTGAAGACTCTGGGAGCTAGGAAAGGCCAAGGGCATGGGCCCAGAACTTCTGTAGAAGGATCCCTCTGCCCTGAAGCGGAGGAATCTCTGGTGACTGACGGATTGGGACGGAAAGAACGTATCCTGGAGGTCCAGAGAACAGAACCACATGCCTCATTCCAGGATGGGATTATCTAAGCCAGAGTGACTATCCTGAAGGTTCGAGACCTTAGGAACCTGTTCAGAACGTGCAGGTTAGAATGGGCACCAGCCCCCGTCTGTTTTGGGACCAGGAAGTACCTGGACACAAACTCCGGGTCTGGTGGAGGATCCCCCACCTTCCTGATCACCTCTTTGAGGAGCAGGGCTACATCGGGCTCGGCGAGCCAATAGAGAGGCTATGGATCTCTGTAGCTCTCTAAGGGGCGACTGCTTGGAAGGGAGGCGCCTGCTCGAACCCTGGGGCAGGCTCTTTCCTACCATCTCCAACACCCAGCGGTCCATGGTGATAGCAGACCAGGTGGAAAGGAAGTGGATGGAGCCGTCTCCCCACAGGGGAACCTCAGGGGGGAGTGACGAGGCTGGGGGCGACACCCCTCAACCCGTCACTGGGCAGGCTTGGAATAGGGACCGGCCGAGGGACCTCCTGGGCCTTTTCCTCCTTGCTTCCTGTTAGAGGAAGCCGCAGGCTTGGCTTTGGGGTGCCAAGCGCGAGCCTGCTGGCCCTGATGCTGGTGCTGTTGGGCCGGATGTGCCGCAGGCGCAGAAGGGCGAAAGGACTTATGTTGTTGGTGAAGGCCCTTGTCCTTCTGGGTGGGGGTGACCGAGTCCAGAGTGGCATTGGACTTTTCGATCTGCTGGAGGTGACCTTCCACTCCAGGGCCGAAGAGGTCAGTCCCCAGGAAGGGCACATTCGCCAGTTTATGCTGGGTATCCGCCGTGAAGGTGGATATCCTCAGCCATGCTCTGTGGCACATGGCCACTGCGGCCGCAACTGATCTGGCACAGGAGTCTCCAATGTCCAGAGCCATTTGGAGCTGCTGTTTTGCCACCGCCTCTTCCTTGGTCCCGTACCTGCTTGACCGTGGTCTGCAGGTCGGCCGGGAGATGAGGGATCACTCATCCAGGGAGCCCATGAGGGCGTGGGAGAAGGGTGCCATCAGCACGCCGAGCTTGCCTGGCAGAGGCCAAGGGAGGACGCAGCATGCACTGCCTCGCCTGGCATAGTCCAGCTTTTGACCTCTTGTTGGGGGCTTATCCAATATCCCTAGCGCTCCTGGAATGCTGGAAAACACTATCAGTGACTAACCCCTCAGGAGGGGTGTTCAAAAACTGGACAAGAAGCTGCCGCTGCCAAAGCTCCAAGGCTGGGCCAACAATGGCTTCAGCCACTGGAAAGGCCTCCGTGGGCTTAATCCCCGTCCAGTATCTCCAACAGGGAATACTTGGCCTGCTTGGATACGGGCTCGAGCTGCATCCCATTGAACTCTGGAGATGAGCCGGCAGAGACCATAAAGGACGATGGGCTGTCCGCCCACCGACTGGCTCCCTCGGAGGACTCCAGGTCAATGGGCCTGGAGAACAGGGAGAGTCGTTGTCAGACTCCGAGGAGTCCGCGAAGAGCTGCCTGGGACCTGAGCCACCCTCCACCTGCCAAGGACGGTCAGGAGTGAGGGTGACCGACAACCTGTGGGGCAGACCCTGACCTGACCGAGAGTCCTTGGTCGGCGCCTCTGATTTCGCGTGTGGAGACGGAGGTTCCACCACAATCGGTGGGGCAGCTGGTTTCAGCCGAACAACTGGCCCAGGCTTGGGCACCGACCACAGTGAGGGGTTGTTTCGGCTGTTCGGGTGACAGCCACTTGATGGCCGGGAAGGCAACAGCGTCGGCTTGTTCCCGGACAGAAGTAACTGCTGCCACATTAGGTCCTCGTAGCGTCAACGCAATTTGTGCCGAAGCCTCTCCTCTTCCGAGGAGGAAGACGAGAACAAGTGGCGGCACCGCTTACTTCGGTGCTGTGACCGAGACCGCCGATGTCGGTGGGATCGGCTGGACCGAGACGAGGTCCAAGACCGAGACCCCCGGTGTTTCCGAGGACAGGTCTGGGAAGGAGCGGGAGACACCCGTTCTTCCCTCGGCTCGGAAGCCTTGACCGGGGACTCCGGCATGGGAGGCGCAGGCAAGTCCTCGGTCTCCACCGGGGGAACCGGTGAAGAAGGGTTGTCGGCTTCACCAGTCGACAGCCCGTCCGATGGGTCGAGAAAAATCTCGACCGCGTTGACGGGTGTCTCAGCCGGCTGACCTGACGGGGACACCGTGAACCCAGCAGCCTTAGCCGCAACCTTGACCGGAGTTGAGTGTCGACTGTCCAGGGAAGGGGACCTCTCCCGCTCCCACGAATGCCGACAGTGGGACTTACCTTTTGAGTCCTTCTTTTTGGACCGAGAAGAGTGTCCCGATGGCCCCTCTCCCTTCTTGGAAAGGGATTGGCAAAGCTCCTTAAAAAAAGCTGTGTAGGAGGATCCCAAAGAGAGCGGGATAAATGCCGCGACCGAGGAAGAAGATGATGTGGCCTGGACTGCCTCCTTCTCGAGGGCGATCATCTGCTCGAGCTGCTCAGCTGAGCCAGCCGCCACGGACACCGCCCAATGGGTCTCCTTGGACTTCACCGGCGGGTAGCGCTTCTCGGGGTGCCCAAGCTGTAACCGGGCAGCGCCGTCTTCCAGAACGTTGGCCGAAAACGAACGGCATAACTCGCAGGCCTGCAGGTCATGATCTAGGCCGAGGCAGTAGATGCACGTGAAGTGCGGATCCATCCTGGACATTTTCTGCCCACATGGGCACCGCTGAAAACCGGGTCGGTTGTCCACCAGCGGCCGCGAGGGAAGTAATTTGACAGTCTTGAAAACTTAAGAATGAGTTTGGGTGAACCGAAGTGGGATCCAGTCTATACGCAGAGCGTGAAGGAGGAACCTGAGCCTAGCGGTAAGGAAGATCTGGCGTCATGGGGTGGAGCCAGAGTTTTACCACCCGGGTGGGTGGGAGGGAGGAGCCAGCTTGAAGACCTTCCAGCAAGATTTAAAGCGGCAAGGAACTTGCCAGACAGTGTGGATGAACAATATATCCAAGTCCTAGAAAGCACAGTTATTCCTATTATATCTTAACCTGTAAATGGATAAATAACAGTTCATAGTGACTGCAGTTAACATATCTTTTTAAATTCTACCTAAATAAGGATCCTCCATAGCCACTGAGATGGCTGGCATTTTGGACAAATGTTCTTTGTTGTTAATACTATGGAACCCCACTTCTATTGTAACAGATTACAGGGTATAAATGATTATCACATGCATGATTGGCTGTAATGCTAAATGTTATTATTGCCCTGTATGAGGAATTAAGTACTTGTTTTATTAAAAGCAATAAACATAAAGCATAAAATAAATAAATAAATAAATTACTTGTATCCTGACGGACACTGAACTAGGTGGTAGCCTTTTTTATCTCCCCCTTCCCTCCTTCCCCTTTTCTTTCTTCAGATCTGTCTCTTATGTGTTTAATCTGTGCCTTTTAGAAAAAAATTAATGATCGACTATTATAACTTTTTGTTAGAATTATATTGTTTAGATGATAAGTGTATAAAGATGAGTATGTCAGTTTAATACACTTCTGTATTATTGGTGCCTGCACCAGATAGCTATGGTGCATGTTTTGGAATGATGTATGTCACTTTAAACGTTTGAAATAAATTCAACGCACAGAGCACCATAGACACTCCCTGACGAAGAGTCACTCATGCAAGACTCTTTAAAGATCTTTATTCCAAACCCCTGTCTGTTTCTATGCTCAAGAAATCTTTGTTTTCAAACGCTCAGATTTGTAACTGTTTTAGTTAAATGCAAATATATTGCACATTGAATACTATGGTTGTATGTATTGTATTGATATGACAATGTTTGAACTAGGTTGTTATTGTGTAAATGAATATCATATGACTTTGTTGATGTACATACTGTCATTTGACTGTTAATGCACGTACTGTCATTTGTATGATTTTAATGTTGGAAATAGGTTACCACTGTTGAATGAGTGTAAGCTCAATGGTTATTCCTAATAAACAACAACAACTCGAAGCACTGGGTTAGTGCTGTGGGTTCTGTTTCGCATTTGCCTCTAACTGGATGCCTTATGGTCTTTTTGTAATGGCTGATTTTTTATTTGCTATGAGAGTGCTGCCTTTTGTGTATTTTCTGGCTGGTTTCAGGCAAGCACCTGCTCGTATTCCTAGAGTGCGGTCCGACTAGCGTCTTTCTAGGGTGTATTCAGCAGTTATTTTTGTGGCCAAAACATATGCCATCTCTGATAAAGCACTTGGCGGGCTAAAAAGTACTGTCAAATCCAATAAAAATGCTCTCTGAAAACACAAAAGCAAGGATGTGAGGGGCGCCCTTTGTATTCTGCCCATTATTTTATTGCAAGGAAGTCTCATCTATCTTCTTTACAGATTCATGGATTTAAATGCCTTTTTCCAGGCCTTTCGTAGAAGGGATTCATTTTGTGGACTTTGTTATGTTAAAGACTATTCTGTGTATTGTCCATGGTCTTGCTGCTCAAGGCTTTTTATTTAACATCTGGACTAACATATTATTTAGCTGTCCCCTAATGTAGTATTATCAAGGGATGAAGAGCTAAGAATTACCTAACTACCCACAGAGACAACAGATCCTGGGGTATGGTAGGGTAATATGGGCAGACTGGATGGACCATCAGTCTATTTCAGCTATCATTGTGTATGTTTTTGTGTAAAACTGATAAATGTTCTTCATCTTATACTCCAGACCAAGGTTAACTTTATAATATTTATTTATATCATTTTTCATAACAAAGAAAAAGAAAGTAAAAAAAAAAAAGAATAAGATATACCAAAATCCAGAGAGACCCGCACTCAGGAGCAAGGAGTGGTGCCAGACACAAATGTGAAGTTTTTAAAGGCAAATTGACATTTATTTTACTACTACTTCCTTGTTGTCAGCAGGCAAGGCAAGGTTTATTTGTACCGTGCCCAGTCCCGCAGGTATTTGACACAGTCCCACATAAAAGATTAGTAGTCAAATTAACCAGTCTGGGAGTGGGTCCCAGGGTGGTAGCCTGGGTAAAACATTGGCTGGATAGCAGAACACAGAAGGTAATTGTAAATGGAGTCCACTCTGAAGAAAGAGGGGTTACTAGTGGGGTACCGCAGGGTTCAGTACTGGGTCCAGTCGTTTTTAATGTCTTTATAAGTGACATTGCAGAGGAACTGAAAGGAAAAGTATGCCTCTTTGCAGATGATACAAAGATCTGCAACAGGGTTGATACACAAGGAGGCGTGGAAAGGATGAGAAGGGACTTGGCAAAATTGGAGGAATGGTCAGAAGTATGGCAGCTTGGATTCAATGCAAAGAAGTGCAAAATAATGCACCCGTGAAACAAAAACCCAGGGGAAGATCACACAATGGGGGGAGGTAGTAACAACAACAAAAATGGAAAGGGACCTGGGGGTAATAATATCAGATGACCTTAAGGTTAGCAAGTAATGTGAGAAGGCAGTAGGGAGGGCTGGGGGATACTGGCATGTATAGGGAGAGGCATCATCAGCAAAAACAGGAAGTTGTTATCCTCTGTACAGACAGTTGGTGAGACCCCATCTGGAGTACTGTGTCCAGTTCTGAGACCCCATTTCCGCAAGGACATAGACAGGATGGAGGCAGTCCTGAGGAGGGCAACTAAAATGGTGCAGGATCTGCAAGAGAAGCCATCTGAGGAGAGACTAAAGGAGCTTAATATGTGTACACTTGAGGAAAGAGGAGGAGAGGGGACATGATAGAAACTTTAAGTATCTCAGTGGAATCAACAAAGTCCAAGAGGGTAGCATCTTTCAGAAAAGAGATGTGCAAGAACAAGGGGACACAATTTGAAGATAGAGGGGAATGGCCTCAGGGCAATGTGAGGAAGTATTTTTCACAGACGATGGAACAGCCTTCCTGAGGAGATGTGGGGTCTAAAACTGTGGGAGAATTCAAGAATGCATGGGACAGACATAAGACAATTCTTGTGGGGGTAGGAAGCAACAGGCTGTTGGTTAACTAGGATCTGCAGCTATCCTGTAGGAGGAAATGGGCAGACTAGTTGGCTGTCAAAGTCTATGTTTCTATGTTTCTCTGGGCACTTATATCAAAGCAAGAACAGAATAAAGCAAGCAGGAAAATAGATACAATAACACAGTAAGATAAATATATAAATAAACTAAAACATTTCTGCAGCAGTACTAAAATTAATACTAGCCATAACCCTTCCCTCAAAGGCCAGGAGCAAACAGATGGGCCTTGATACCTCTTTCAAATACTTCAACCGAAAGGCCTCCTGGACAGATGATGGTAGAGCATTCCACAGGACAAGGCCGCGACACTGAAAGCATGGTCACCGCAGTTCTCAACCTAGTCCTGGGAACCTCTTAAAGGCCCCTGGCCGAGGAGCGGAGGGAGTGGACCGAAGGAAGGGTGTCAGAAACTCAGCCAGGTAACCAGGGCCTAGACTGTGTAGGGCCTTATAGGAGAAGATACACCATGAAGATACCCCCCACCTGACAGGCAGCCAATGCAAAGAATGCAACACAGGGTCACATGACTGGACCTCGGAAGGCCAGTCAATAACCTAACAGCAGCATTCTGTACCAGCTGCAGTAGGCAGAGGGTACCTCCAGAGACCCTGAGTAAAGACTATTACAGTGAGTCAGGCCTGGAGGTTACAAGGGCATTATTACCAGCGTGAGCAGGTTCCTCAGGTGGAACTAGGGGTCTGATCCTGGTGATATTCCTTAAGTGGTAAAATCCACTTTGGATGGCCTTCGACACCTGGAGCTTCAAGTGTCAGCCTGTCATCTAAGATCACACCAAGCTCTCACACCATAGCAGAGGTCAACAATGACACAAGATCCAGGTGAAGACCCGGCATCCCAGCATCGGTGACACTCCCATCACAGCCAAGGCCCGACCCAACAACTGGTACCTCTGTCTTGTCCAGGTTCAGTTGCAACCAGCTGGAGGACAGCCAGTCATTGATCTTGGCAAGGCAGTTTTTCAGTACTTCCACAGCATCCAATGTCCTGGGAGCAAAGGACAGATACAGTTGGGTATCATCTGCATAACAGTGAAAACCCCCACTGTAACGCCTAATGAGCTCATCCAGGGTCAGCATATACACTGCAACAACACTGGCGACAAGACTGACCCTGAGGCACTCCACATGGCAGGAGCCTTGGGAGGAGGAGAAATTGCCCATCACCACCCGCTCCTGCCAGAGAGAAAGGAATCAAACCAGCGGATGACAGTGCCGATGAGTCCACAGTACTGATCGAGTAACACAATGAAAATCCTCTCCCCTGTCAGTGTAAAACCACTGACCCACATAACCTTTGCCCTCTCATCATCTACTATGCCTGACTCATGGAAGCATGCGCATGTGGTGACAATTTTCAAATCTGGTGATCCCGTTGCCTCAGAAAATGAAAATTACGTACCTACCGTAATTCTTGATCTCTCTTGTATTTTCACCATTCATTACTGATTGGGTAGTGCTGGAGGCGCACACTCATGAGATTTTTTGTGTGTTTTTGAGTTCTGCTCCACGGCGCCACCATTTAGAGCGACGCACTGCGTCATGCGTGAGGGGCGGCCGTTAGGTGCCGCAGACTCCTCCTTCATCTCAGTTCTGGTAGCCGGAGAGGCAAGAAGAAAAAATTACTCACCTTAGTAATGTTGTTTCTTCTAATGGAGTCTTGCTATATTGTGACTGATGCAGTTTGTCCCACCATTAGAACTGCTCCGGAGGTGAAAGAGTTAACTTCCATGCAGTGCATGGAACTTAGAGCTCAAGGTCGGTTAGGAAAGCTCTGTCAGGGTAATTTCAAACTGAAACCGCCAGATCTTTACGAAGCAAAACTCACTAAGGCTCTGTGTGGAAGCTGTAACCTACACTAGCCAACTGGCTACTAAAATATTCACAATTTTCCTGGTCCCAACACCAAGACTCAAGTCAGGGGACCAGAAAAATAAGATAAAATAAATAAAACACAACACCCAAACACCCCAACAAGAAGGGGTGGAAAACATAAAAGGGGCATCAATAAGTGCCAACAGTGGACTGCCCACCCCATACCCAAAGTAGAAGTTCTGAGAGGGGCAGGCTGGGGGGGAGGTCATAATATAGCAAGACTCCATTAGAAGAAACAACATTACTAAGGTGAGTAATTTTTTCTTCAAACAACATGAAGTCTTGCTATATTATGACTGATGCAGACTACACAGCAGTACCTCCATGGAGGAGGGACAGAACCTACTTAGGGAACAGGCTCTGAAGCACGGCTGTGCCAAACCGAGCATCCCTCCTGGCCTGGATATCCAGGGAGTAATGCTTGGTGAAAGTGTGTACTGTTTTCCAAGTAGCTGCTTGACATATCTCTAAAATAGGGATGTCTCTGGCAGCAGCTAGAGATGCAGCTGAACCTCTGGTAGAGTGAGCCCTCAGGCCTGAAGGGGGAACCTTACCCAGTTTTTGATAGCAAAATTGGATACAAGAGACAATCCACCTGGCAATGGATCTCTTAGTGGCAGGTCTCCTTTCCCAACCTCACCATAAGTGAGAAATAGTTGGAGGAGTCAAACCTGTGACCCTTGGTACGCCTATGTAGTAACTTAGGGCCCTCTTAACATCTGTTGTGCAGCCTCCTCTCACCAGAGGAGGAATGGTCAGTGAAGAACACTGAAGTGAAACAGATTGGTTAAGGTGGAACTCAAACCACCTTAGGCAAAACTTCCTGTTAGTCCTGAGGACTACCTTATCCCTGTGAAAGGAAATAAAGTCAGTCTCCACTGATAAAGCCTGTAACTCACTTATGCGCCTGGCAGAAGTGATGGCTACTAGAAATACAGTTTTCCAAGTCAATACTTAAGCTCTCTCAAGACAGAGGTTCAAAGGGGGTTGCATCAGCTGAGCAATGCAAACATTAAGATCCCAGGCAGGGCAGGGTCCCTGAATGGAGGATTGTATGAAGCAATCCCTTAAAAACTTGGAAAATACAGGGTGAGCAGAAAGAAAAGAGGGCTTCCTGCTGAATGAAAGCAGAGACAGCTGCCAAATGCACTTTCAGGGTAGCTGGTCTCAGTCCCAAAGAATTAAGATGGACCATATAGTCCAAAACAGTGGGTAAATCAGCAGATTCCGGGGAAATATGCTTCCCAGAACACCATATGGAAAACCTTTTCCACTTGGAGTTATAGGTAGCCCTGGTGGAAGGCTTTCTAGAAGCTTTCAAGATTTCAAGAACACCCTGAGAAAGTTGTAGATCAGCAAACTCTAACTCCTCAAGAGCCAGGCCTTGAGGTTGAGGGATTTGAGATTCGGATACCAGACTCTCCCTGAGCACAGGTTAACAGATTGTGGTTCCTGGGAGACACAGGGAAGATGGACTGCTAAGGACAGAAGGAGTGGGTACCAGGGCTGGCTCTGAGTCTGGAGCAATCAGGATCATCTTGCAGGGCTGAGACCTGATTTTGACTAGCACATTGAACAGGAGGGGGGGGGGGGAGGCATAGAGAAACTTCCCTTCCCAACCGAGGAGAAAGGCATCCAGGGGGACTGAGCCCAACACTGGGGGCCTGCAACAAAAAAGTGGAAGTTGATTGTCTGGGGCTGCAAAAAGATCTATCTGAGGAGTGCCCCATCTGGCAAAAACTATCCCCAGTACTAGGGGATCCAGTGACCATTCGTGATGGCCCTGGGAAATCCTGCTGAGAGCATCTGCCAGGACATTGTCCTTGCCTGGGAGGTGAACTGCTATGAGGGAAGTGTTCAGGAATAAGCCAGAGACCACAACTTCATCGCCTCGTGCACAAGGCCAAGACCGAGTGCCCCTTGTTTGTTGATGTACCACATTGTAGTGGTGTTGTCTGTTCTGACCTGTACCACCTTGTTCTGAACAGATGCAGAAAAAACCTTAAGTGCTAGAAAAACAGCTCTGAGTTCCAACAGATTGATGTGGAGCAGAGATTCCTGAGGGGACCATAACCTCTGGGTGGAGAGGTCACCCATGTGAGCTCCCCATCCCAAGAGGGACGCATCTGTAGTAAGGGTCAAGGAGTGGGATAGAGGGATGAAGGGCACCCCTTGTCTCAGATTGCTCTGATCCTGCCACCACTGGAGGGCCTGGATCAGGTTCAGTCACTGGGATTAACTTGGATAGGGAATCTCTTTGAGACCAGAAGGCTCTCAAATGGAACTGAATGTCCTCATCTGAAATCTTGCTCCTTGCATTACAGCTGTGGAAGCAGCCATGTGTCCTAGGAGCTGCAGGAAATGCCTTGCTGGTCGAGAGACCTGCAGAGTGAAGGACGAGGCCAGGGCCACCAAGGTCCTTACCCTTTCTAGGGGAAGGAAGGCTCTGGCCTGCTTTGTGTCCAGTTCTGCACCTATAAAGGTGAGTACCTGGACAGGTTCCAGAACTGACTTTGGAAGATTGAGAAGAAAGCCCAGAGAGGTAAGCAGCTGCTGGGTAACTTAGAAACATAGACTTTGACGGCAGAAAGGACCACTTGGCCCACCCAGTCTGCCCATTTCCTACCTACTGGATAACTTGCAGGTGTGATTTGATCTGGTCTGGAGACTGACCCACAATGAGCCAGTCGTCCAGGTAGGGAAAGATGGCAATCTTTGGCCTTCTTAGATGAGCAACTGCTACTGCCAGACATTTTGTGAATACCCTTGGGGCAGAGGTAAGGTCAAGTGCATTGCTCTGAGCTGATAATGGCCTGAGGGCAGTTGAATCTGAGGTACTTTCGATGGGAGCTTCTGATAAGAACATGAAGTAGGCATCCTTGAGGTCCAGGGAAGCTAGCCAGTCCCTGGCCTTAGGGAGGGTAAAATAATTCCCAGAGTCACCATTTTGAATTTTGGTTTTAAAAGGTGCTTGTTCAGATATCTTAGGTCCAGGATGGGCCGCCACTCTCCTGTCTTTTGGGTAAGGAAGTACCTGGAGTACAGACCCTTGCCCTGGTGTAGGGAGAAACCTTCACAGCTCTGAGAGCCAGGAGGGTTGAGACTTCTGTTTCAAAGCAAGAGTCTCTAAAGGGTTTGCAGGTGGAAAGGATCTGATTCTCATCTTGGAAATTTTTGAAGCTGAGAACCAGACCCTGGCTCACTACTTCCAGGACCCACTTGTCTGATGTTAAAGACTCCCAGTCCTGGACGAAGTAAGCCAGCCTGCCCCCTACAGGTAATGGAGAGCTGACCCTGGGCATCCCATCAGGTGCCTGTTTGGCAGGGGCTTTAGGGCTGAGGAGGAGCAGGCCTGCTTGTACCCTGCCTGCCTCTCCTCTGAAGAACCCCTCTGAACATAGGCTGAAGAGGAGGCCTGGGTCTGGTAAAAGTCCTGGAAAAGGCCTGCCCCTACCCCTGGGTTGCCTCTGAGAGGGCTTGCCGCCCTTGGCTTTAGCACCCTATAAGTGGTTCTATATTCATCCATTTTTCATATAATTCTCTGTCTGCTCCCCAAACAGAGAATTTCCCACCACAGGAAAATCCATAGCCTTAGACTGGGTATCCTGTGACAAAGTAGTACACCTGAGCCAAGCCAATCTACTAAAAGCCACAGATGTAGCCATGACTCTAGAGGATACATCATTAGAATCCACTGCAGCATGGAATTGCACCTTAGATGCCTCACTACCATCAGCAGCCACCTGCTCCAGCTCCTTTGCAAGCTGGCTAGGGCCTGTTTGGCTAAGGCCAGACAGTGTCCCATCTAGATTTCTGATATCTGCAACATAGCCATATAGTTTGCTTGTCTGAGTCCCAAAGACGCTGCTATGTATTGTTTTTGGCCATGGCATCAATCTTCCTGAGTCCTTGTCAGGAGGATGTGAAGCCAGGGAATATTAGTTTATCACAGGCTGCAGCCTGAACTACCCCAACATGACTGCATTGCTGTGAAAGAAATTCTGTATCAGGACCTGATGAAAGTGTACCTCCTGTCCATCTTTTTATCCACAGGAGGCACAGAATTAGGAGCTTTAAAATTTTTATTGTTTGTTTCCTAAAAGATTTATGTAAAGGGATAGACAATCTCCTGGACTCTGGGATATCCATCATCTCTACAAAGTCAGGCTCCTCTTGCTCATCCAAAGCCTCCTCTAAAGGAAGCTGGAGGGTTTCAGCAACTTTTTTATAAAACAGAAAATGAGAAGGGGACTCAGCAAGCCTAGGGTGAGATTCACCTAAAGGTCTGTCTGGGGAGATGTCCGGTTCAATGGGCACATCCAGACTTTCAAAGTCACATTCGCACTGATCATAATCATCCTCCCCCTCCTCTGGTTCATAAAACTCCTCTATATCATATTCTTGAACCGGTGGAACCGACCGAACCGACCTTTTGCCAGATAGTGGCGGTTCGGAGGGAACCGGGGAAAGAGACTGGACAATCTATATTGCCCTGGCCATCTCTGCAGCAGTTGGAGAAGGGATTTTGACTCCACACCTGCTGACTTTCTAGTTCTCTTTGCTGGAACTGGCTCCTCAGAGTCAGCTTTACGTTTGCCCGAGGAAGTCTCGCCCTGGTCAGAGGGCACTCCCTCCGGTTCGGTTGGCACCAAACCGGGCTGGCCATCCGGGTCAGTGGACTTTTTGGCCTCTCGTTCCCTGAGCCTACCAACTCTCTTATCTAGGGTAGCTGCAGGGAAATTCTTGCAAATCTGGCAGTCTGCATTGAGGTGGTCAAACCCCAGACAATAAACACATGTGGTGTGTGGGTCAGCCTTGGCAAGAGCTTCCCACAGACACTACAGTGTTGAAACCAGTGGGCCCGGTTTTCTTTTGGGTTTCTCAGACATAATGCCAGCCTAACCAAAAACTTGCCCTTTTGTTGGCAGTGCCAGGCAAGACACCCTTATCAGTTCCCAACCGTGCAACGGGTCGTGGAAAAAATCGTAATGAAATCCGTTTTTTTAGAACCGATAAGAACCGGAACCGCACACTAACAAGCCTTTAAACGCTTCAGAATGAAGTTTAAATGCAATCTGATCAGTTCAAACCGAACCGATAAACATTTACAAGTTCCACACAGAAAACCTATCTATTACTTACAATACCATAGACAGAGCTTGAACCGATCGGTTTGTGGTTAAAATAATGAATATCGCGGTTGAATTTAACCGAGAAAAAACACTTTAAACCGAGAAAATGAACCGAGCAGCAGGAGGAATCTCCGGAGCGACTGTTCAGTGAGGCGGAGTAAAGAATCTGACGGTTTCGGTTTGAAATTACCCTGACAGAGTTTCCTAACCGAGCTCGCGCTCTAAGTTCCATGCACTGCATGGAAGTTAACTCTTTCACCTCCGGAGCAGTTCTAATGGTGGGACAAACTGCATCAGTCATAATATAGCAAGACTTCATGTTGTTTGAAAAAGGGTAAAGGAAAAAAGGGGAGAGTGAGGCAAGAGAGCCGAGGGATAGAAAAAGGAAAGGATATAAACTGAAGAAGGAATAAGCAGGTAGAGGACAGATGTAAGAGGGAGAGGGAGAATACCTACCCTAAGGGACCGCAGGGCCTCCCATCTGGGGTGGCTCTAAGGGAGGAACAGATAAAAAGAAAAGGAAGAAGAAGAAGAAGAAAGGGGATGTTGAGAGGGGAGAACACTGCCCATAGATATACTGGTTGAAAGGGTTATAAGTTCGGAACCAAAAACCAAGGGAGCAAGAATCCCTTTTAGTAGGAGTGAGAAATGGTTCAACTGAACCGCTTGTATAGATTGGAGACAAAGGGCAGGTTCTCTATAATCTCATCATCCCAACCCCCTACGCTCTAGCTGAGAGCTTACAGACTGCCGGACAGAAACCGTTCCGGAAGAGAGCGCCCAACTATGGGGTAAGCCTTAGCACCTTGTTAATGCTAACACCAAAGTGTGTGGGTAGGTTAGGTCCTACAAAAGGCAGCTTTGTATGAAGGATAGAGTGGAACTCAGTCGTACTCCTGAAGGCAAGGGCAGCAGTTCAAGGTTAAAAAGTGCAGAAGCACCAACCAGAAGAAGCTAACAATTAAATAATGCCCGCCAGGGGGAACCTTAATTCTGAGGCCGAGCCAAGAGGGATGGTTTCTTCAGCTGTGAGCTGAACATTGTGGCTAAAGCGCCCAGAGATCACCCCTAGAGGCAGTCAGAAAGAGTTCCCTCAGGATAGAAGAAAAGTCCTACTCGTTCCCCTTTACCTTGAGGAAATAAGATCCGTCCAAGAAGGATGGAAACCAGGATATTTTTTTTTTTTGGCATAAAGGCCAAAGGAAAGGAGAGGAACGAGAAGGGAGGGGGAGATGCCGCAGTAGGAGGCCACTGAGGGGAAGGTGGGTGGGCATCAGTAATGAATGGTGAAGATACAAGAGAAGATCAAGAATTATGGCAGGTAAGTAATTTTCATATCTTCCCATGTCAATCTTCACCATTCATTACTGCTTGGGTGAGTACCAAGCTCCCCCCCTGGGGGGGATAAAGAAACCCTGAGGGAGCAAGACCCCCAGCCTCCTGTTGGTGGGAAACAGAAGGGGAAGACCCTGGGCTAATCAAATGAGAAGCCTATGGTGGAGGAGAGCTAGGTGTCCCCCGAGGACGGGGAGACAGAGGAAGCCCCTGCAGAAGTCTTCTAGCTCTGGAGAAAAAGAGACGGGTCCTCCAGAAAGCAGAGTGAATCACCATACACCAGGCCAGGGGTGACAACCTTGACAGATGAAGCCATGCTGTCTGTCTAATACAGATCGCTGTCCCTGCAAGCCTGGAAGCCACCTCATTGGCGTCATAAGATGCCCTTGCTTGGTGTCTTGCCAGCTCCAGGCCTATAGCAGAGAGGGCAATAGCTTGTCTGGTTTGCTCCGTATCAGGCATTGATGCTAAGATTTGGGAAAGCATCGACCACAAATGCCTACTGTAGGCAGCATGGTGAGCCTGATGTGATGCAATGCATAACATCGTATGAGAGGAAGGGAACACTCTTCGCCCCCACCGGTCAAATTGTAGAGAATCTGAGTCCGGTGGATGGTCGTGCACCAGGCGGCGGTGCCTGGAGGGATTTTTTAGGTAGGTCAATCCCGAAGGTGGGTTGGGGAGAGTACCTAGAGATTACAATGGGGCACAATACCTTCGTCCGCTGTCTGCCAGGGCTGGAGAAAGGGAGTCTGGTGACTGCCAGGAATGGACAGACGCCTCCTGGAAGGGAATAGGCCAGGATAGTACCACCAAATGCTGGATACTGAATTTGCCAAGGAATTCATGCGTCTCCCCGTTCAGTATTGTCTCGCCTAACAAAGGAGATACGAAGATCCCTCACCATCCTCGAAAGGAATCGCTGATATTTAGTGAAATCAGCATCGGAGGGAGATGAGCAGGTTCCCTCCCTCAGAGGAGGGAGACAAGGATGATGGAGAGCTCAAATGTCCAGAGGACTCCTGCAGCGGTGGAGACAGGCGAAATACCTGCTCATGCATGTAACTAACATATGAGGGGAAGGTCAAGAGAGCGCCTCCCAGGATAACGGGCCCATAGGACCGACATATGGCCTGGGAGAGAGGGGTGGCTGCAGAGGAATGAGAGAGGGGCACCTATGGCGAGGCAACTGTCCTCTGCTGAGGCTCTGGAATCTGGGGGACGGAGCCCGAGCTGGCGGGATCTCGGACAACAAACCAGGTCGCAGAACGGAACCCAGGGGATGCGAAACCTGGAAGAGCCTAGTAGGGGATATTCCCCTGACGAACCTGGGGCTGCATGGATCCAGAAGGGCAGCCCACAGCAACGCCACCAGAGGGGTCCCTGGGGCTCGAGGGAGAAAGACGGGGTCCAGCGTTACGGCTCCTACCCGCCCCCCTGAGGGATGCCAGGTGAAAACCGAGGCGCCAGAACCCTGTCTCTCGACCTCCCAGACTCTGAGAAGGCGCCCTCCTGACCCCATGTGACCCCCACACCCGAGGGTGCACAAAACACCGAGATCAGCAGCTCTTTCAGGGACCCCAGACCACCCCAGCCTGGGACAGCAGCGGAGACAGAGGAATAGGCGCTGGGCCGCTAGCACTGTCCACCGGAGACCCTGACTTCAACAGTCAGGGTGCCAGGACACATCCACATCTGAATCATCCTCCGAGGAGGAGGAAGAGACCAGCTGGACCACAATATTGGCCACCCTGGGGTCTCCAGAGAAAGCGACACTGAGAATGGCGCGGTGCCAGCGGTGGCGCGAGACGACCCCATAGCAACAGACTCAGCCTCGACTCTCCCAGCGCCCGGCCAGACCCACAGCACCGTGACCCGACTGGGCACTGCTAGAAGAACTGACCGGGCCCACAGCGCCGCAGGTGGCACCGAGCCAACACGGCCGCCTCGATCACCGGTGCCACAAACAGCCAGGATCCGAAACGGTGCCGGAAGGCAGCGTCGAGGGTCCACCGATGCCAGGCCCAGCAGACCTGGGCCTCGACACTGGGAGAGCCTGCACCTCCGCAGAGGTGACTGCTGAGGCGATGTCCCCACCACGGCCCGGAAGGGACCTCGGCGTTCCTCCGACGCCGCAAAAGAAGCCTCCTCTTCGGCAAGAGAAGATGAGGAAGCCTCCTCCTTTACAGACCGTATAGGCCTGAGAGGGGACCCGGAGGAAGGGTCTAGAGACCTTACCTGGGAATCCCTGGAGTGGCGCCGTCCCCCGAAAGTCGGCGGGGCCTTGCTGAGCTTGAACACGCGGACTTCCAGGATGCGACGGTCCATCGAGAAACAGGCGTCGCATGCATCCATACTGTGGTTGGGTCCCAGGCAACGGAGACAAACGTCATGCCGGCCCATGATGGAAAAATGCCGGCCACAGGAGCACCGACGCATAGGGGCGTGACCCGCCTTCGACTTACATTTTGCCCCCGAACCTGACATGATGCGAAAAAATTAAGACCAAAACAAACACAGCTCTCGGCGCCATCGAAAAAGAGAAAGGGAAAAAGAACGGTCTTACCGGTGACAATGTCGAGAAAAACAGGAGAAGGAGTTTGGAACGGTTGATGTTGCACTAGGCCTTAAACTGAATCTGACTGCGCAGAGCAGGTGCAGCCTCGACGGCGGAGAAACAGAACTGAGATGGAGGAGGAGTCTGCAGCACCTAACGCCACCGCCAGATGACGAAGGCCAGTCACTCATGGCAGCGCCGTTGGAGCTGACTCCAAAAAACAAAAAATCTCCCATAGCAGGTGCGTGCCTCCGGCACTACCCAATCAGTAATGAACAGTGAAGATGGACAAGGGAAGATCTGCCGTCCCATTTCCCTCCTCCCACATCTAAGCAAACTATTAGAAAAAATCATTCACTACCAGCTATCCGAGCATCTAGATAATTACAACCTCCTGAGCCCCCTCCAACATGGTTTCCGCAAACACCACAGCACCTCTTCGACCTTGGCCCTCTTCTCCAGCCATGTCCTTAGAAACATGGACATGGGTAAGGCCACAGGTGCAGTGTTTGTGGACCTATCGAAGGCCTCTGACCTTATTAACCACCACCTTCTCCACTCCACCCTGCTATACCTAGGCTGCTCCCTGGACACCACCTCTTCCGCATTACCTGTCCACACTGGTGTTCCCCAGGGTTCCATACTGGGGCCATTATTATTCTCACTGTTCATAAATGATCTCCCCACTGAAAGTATAAACTGTAGTGCACTCCTCTATGCAGATGACCTCGTCACCTACTATAGTGCCAAGTCCCTAGAATCTATATCTTCCACTCTCTCTACAAACTATGGAGCTGCACATAATTGGTTCCTCTCCAAAACACTTCCTGTGAAGAAAAAACAAAACAAAGGCCATGCTCTTTGACTCTAAGCCATGCCTTGCAAAGGTCGCTAATCAGAATCTGCTCCACACAGTAACCTCTGCAGGACCTCCACTCGACACTGTATCCTCTTTCAAGTATCTAGGAGTTACTCTTGATCCCTCCCTTACCTTCAATGATCATATTTTAACACTGTGAAGAAAGTCCACCAGAAGACAGGGGCAACCTACCATGTTAACCAACTCCTGACCCCAGAGGCTCACCCTGCAGTTGCTCAGGGAAATCTACTGCCCCTACTTGACTACAGCTCCCCAGTGTTCTCCACCATGTCCTCCTCACTTCTTTCTCACCTAAATATCACATACAACTCTATCTGTTGCTTTGCCCTTCAGGTCCCTTCCTCCACTTATCACTGTTCTCTATATCAGTCCCTAGGCTGGTTCAGTCTGCAAGGAAATTTCGAGTCGCTGTGGGCTGCCTAGTTGACACCTCTCTCCAGGAACTACCAAAGTCCCCTTGTCCTCGCTTCTCACGGCAGAGGTGGTACCTCAGTACTTCAGGGTCTCCTCCATTACCCGTGGTAGTTCCCCTGATATTTACTGTTATGAGGAGCAAGGCTTTCTGTCTCTGCCCCTCGCTTTGGAACAGACTACCACCGCTAGCTGAATGTCCCCCTCTCATCAGTCCTTCAAATCAAATCTAAGAGCTTGGCTTATGACTCAGGACACCTGTAACTGCTTCCTAGGAAACACCCTCATCAATAATCTGCCTTAGGGGCCAGTGTACTACTTGTCTTATTTCCCCAAGTACTGGCCGCTAAATAAACGCTAGCCATGTTAGACTCCATTGTTTGAAAATGTTGATTGCTATAGTGTAATATCATGTGCACTGTTTTGTAAACCCTTGACTGGTTGGATTCTGTCTTGACTACTGCAAGTGTATTTCCTAGTTCTCTGCAAGCATAGATGTATCACTTTATTGTTTTGAACTTATGTTATGTCCTTAACCCATATTAAGATGTGCTGTTCTCACCCCTGGAATTCTTTAGCATCTGTTGACAGATGCAGTATGCCAGCTGGGTTCAGCTGCCCTGGAGAGGAGGAATCAATGCAAAGGAGGAAGGCACTGGCCAATCAGGATACAGTTAGAGTAGAGTGCTGCCTGCAGTCAGCCTGAGGGACCTCAGAACTTTTTCTCCGCTGAACTGGCAACACTGCCCCGGAGCTCTCCTCTTTAGAGATCTTCCTGTGCAATTTTCTTTCTTTTTGAGTGCTGCTTTTAAGGTATTTTGTATATTTTCTTCATTTTATCTATTTTCACTGCATGTCCGCTGAGTTCCGTGCAGCTGCGGGATTTTTCGTGTTTTTTCCCACTTCGCATGTTTTCTGAAGTAAAATAAAATTCACCCACGTATGCGTGATAAATTGCGTTGTTTTTGTTTAATTTATTTGTTTTACTATTTATCAGTAGTTTTAAAGCTTTGTGCTAAAATCATTGATTTTTTTTTTGCACGCAGCAATTTTTCCGCTAGCACCAGCACGAATTCTTGGAACCCTTTTTCTATTTAAATTCAAAATGACTGATATTTGAAGGGTAATCCTCTCTTTGGGGTGAGACGCCTTTTGTTTGCTGTGCAGTGGACTTTGTTGGACGAGGTGTGGAGGTAGTTCTGTTTTTCCTCTTCTATAAAAGAAGAAAGAAAGAAAGAAATCTCTTAAAGTTGATTTTGATTTGTTTAAGCTTTGGCCTAACTACTATTATTTGGCCTTTTCAGTCTACCTCCCCTCTCTAAAAGTGCTGAGGAGGTTCCCTCAAGTTGACACAAAAGAAATGACAAGTCCCCTTGGGACTACTATTATTACAAGTCTGGTTCTGTAGTACTTGTTTCTCTGTCCAAGCCTTTAATTTGAAAATAAGCAGGGTGTCCTCTTCCCTGCACAAAGATGGAGATTAATCTCTCTCCTCTGTCCCTCCTTCCTGAAGGACTTAGGGAGACATCAGGGGTTGATAAAATTAAGCCCTCTGCAACTGAATTTCTGTGAGCTTGGCAATTATTCCAGACTTTATATTTCTGGGCGTGTTCTCAGCTCCTTCGGGTCCGAGTAATCCTCTCCATGTTAATCCTTACACCCAAGGATATTACTGTTATTATTATTATTAATATTAATTTAGGAGAGATTTTCCTTCATGAACTCCTCTCGGTACCCACTAATTCCAGTCAGTCACCCTGGGGTTGATTCAGGCTATGGTATAATTAGGCATTTATATTCAACCGCAGGGTTTTAAATAATTGATTAGCAGTTTTTTTCTTGGGACAATACTAACTGTACAAAAAGCATTTATATAGGTTTTCTAGAAGTGTTATGTTTGTTAAATACAGTCAGGCAAGTGCTATGCATTTTCACAATGTTTTAGAACTTTTATGAGCAAAATGCTAATCAATTTTTAGAGTTAAATAAAACCCTGAACCGGTAGACCCTGGACTTTTCCTCCAGGGCGACACTGATAAAGAAGTGGTGGATGATGACTTCATAGAGCTGGTGGTTGCTCTCCTCCAAAGAAGTTAACAACTCTCTGAAGACACCGACAGGTCTGAAACCCCTCCTTCTCTTTCAGGGTTGACAAGAAGCATTCAGAGAAATACCAGCTCAGTAAGTGTTTTGCTGTTTTTCTCTGTACACTTTCAGATTAAAGAGAGTTGGGGCAAACAGCGGACGCCTTCCAGCCTTGTGCCACTGTCAGCTTTCCTCCAGAGATAGACTCTAGATAATCAGATACCATGTGTAAAAATATTTATGTAATGCCTCCTACCTTTCTAGCACATGCTATTAGAAATTAAGAGTTTTTGGTGTTTCCTATCCTTGCCATAGTCGACAGCTCTGGAGCACTAGTCACAGGGAGGTTTGTTGAAATACCCAAGTGGCATCACGGTAGCACCTTGCTCTCATAGCCTTAAGTCATAACGTTACAGCTTCTAGAGTCTTGGCGTAGGTCATTTCCCTCAGGCTTGCTTGTCTGAAAAGTTCTAGCCCTTTGGGTTATGCTTTGGTGCAAATTTTGGTTTGTCTTTATGGTGAACTAAAGCCGACAGGCACGAAGGGACGAGTTTAACTCTCCTAGTATTCGGTTAAAGATGTGCGTTCCTTCCCCAGAAGTCTCAGGATAGGTGGTCTTCGGGTAGTAATTTTTCTCCCTTTAGCCTTTTTTCCCCTATGCCAACACATTCGGAATTTTCCAAATGTGAAATTTTCCAGGGGTATACATAGGAATGCTCTTTTCATGCCTGGCAATCCCTTTTTCTTCAGTTACTTTTCTTCTTGGTCCAATTTTAACCCCTTCTTTGGTTGGTGTAAAAAATAAATAAATAAAAATAAATACATAAATAAATGAAAGGAGACAGATGTATGCAGATATAAACATATAAATATAAATATATATATGTTTGTGTACGTGGTAAGTAAGTAAATAAATAACTAAAGTTTACCTCCAAGTGCTGCATTCTCTGTTTTCTCCAGTAGCATGTCAGCAGTGGAACTAGAGTACTAGAACCTCACGAGGCTCAAAGTTGTGAAAGGGTTCCTTCTCCTTGGGAGTCGGACCTTTTTCGGCTTTACCTGAATTTTAAAGGAAAATGGGAACGGCAAATCATTATTAACTTTCAAAATCTGGGGTCAGGATGCTTCCTTGGCTCAGGTCTTTCTTTTGCAAGCACAGGGATTGTCTTGTCTCCCTCGATACAATCTATATTTCTCAGTCTTAGTCCTGGGTTTTTCTCAGTGGCTACCAGTTTTCTTCCATGCCATTTCGACTGCCTCTAGAGTGTTCTCAGATATGGAGTAAAAATCAGTCTATTCTCCAGGTATCTGGGTAGGTTGGTGGTTCTCCCCTGAAGTCAGGGAATCTCTGGTTTCCCTCCTCAGAGGCTTGGCTGTCCTTAGCCAATTCTCCTTGACTTTGGTTTTCAAGCCCTAAATCTGGCATGTTATTTCCTACAGTCTTAGTTTTTTTTTTTGTACCTATTAGGAAAAAGTTCCCTAACCATCTAAATCTCAGCAACTCTTAGGGGGCAATGCTCATCTCTTGTCAGGGGAAGTTCATTCCCTGTATATGGTACATGATTTTGTCACTAGAGTCCCAGGGGCTAGACCTCTAGGTCGGATTCCAAATAAGAGAATTTTTCGTGAAGCCTGAACTCTGTTATAAGCTGGACTGGTGTAAGGAAAGAAAAAATTACTCACCTTAGTAATGTTGTTTCTTCTAATGGAGTATTGCTATATTATGACAATTGCAGTATGACCGCAGGTTAGAACTGCTCGGAGTGAAATAGTTAACTTCATGCAAGGCATGGAATCTTGAATAAGCTCGGTTAAGGAAGCTCTGTCTGCTTGCTTTCAAACCAAAACCATCAGATCTTTCACGACTAAAACTCACTAATGTTCTGTGTGGAAGCTGTAAACCTACACTAGCCAACTGGCTACTACCCTAAGAAACACACTTGTTGGTCTCGAAAAAAGACTCAAGTCAAGAGACCCAGTAATGAAATAAAAAACACACCCACCCAAGGGAGGGTGAAACAAAAACAACAAAGTGGCAAGAAAAAACAGAGTGCCAACACTGTGATGTCCACCCACAGCGCAAAAACGAGGTTCTGAGAGGGGCAGGCAGGAAGGGAGGTCATAATATAGCAAGACTCCATTAGAAGAAACAACATTACTAAGGTGAGTAATTTTTTCTTCAAACAACATGAAGTCTTGCTATATTATGACAATTGCAGACTACACAGCAGTACCCCCATGGAGGAGGGACAGAACTCTACTTAGGGAATAGGCTCTGAAGGACAGCTGTGCCAAACCTAGCTTGAATGTCCAAGGAATAATGCTTGGTAAAAGTGTGAACCATTTTCCAGGTAGCTGCTTGACATATCTCTAGAATAGGGATGTCTCTGGCAGCAGCCAGAGAAGCAGCTGTACCTCTGGTAGAGTGAGCCCTCAGGCCTGAGTGGGGAGTCTTACCCAACTTTTCATAAAAGAATTGGATACAAGAGACAATCCACCTGGCAATGGATCTTTTAGTGGCAGGTTTCCCCTTTCCCACCTCACCATAAGTGAGGAACAGTTGAAGGGAGTCAAACCTGTGACCCTTGGTATGCTCTATGTAGTAGCTAAGGGCCCTCTTCACATCTAAGCTGTGCAGCCTCCTCTCACCAGAGGAAGAATGATTAGTGAAGTAAACAGGGAGAGAAACAGATTGATTAAGGTGGAAATCCGAAACCACCTTAGGCAGGAACTTTCTATTAGTCCAAAGGACTACCTTATCTCTGTGAAAGGAGATAAAGTCTGGCTCCACTGACAATGCTTGTAACTCACTTATGTGTCTGGCAGAGGTGATAGCTACCAAAAACACGGTTTTCCAAGTCAGGAACTTAAGCTCAGCTGAAGACAAGGGCTCGAAGGAGGTTGCATGAGCTGAGCAATGCAAACATTGAGGTCCCAGGCAGGGGCAGGGTCCCTGAATGGAGGGTTAGTGTGAAGCAAATCTCTAAAACTTGGTAAATACAGGGTGAGATGAAAGAGGAGAAGGTTTACCTCCTG
This sequence comes from Neoceratodus forsteri, assembly GCA_016271365.2. Lineage (NCBI taxonomy): Eukaryota > Metazoa > Chordata > Ceratodontiformes > Ceratodontidae > Neoceratodus > Neoceratodus forsteri. The sequence goes on along the minus strand of CM057451.1, from coordinate 1,142,421,293 downwards.
AAAGAAAAGCAGAGACAGCTGCCAAATGTACCTTCAGGGTAACTGGTCTCAGCCCTAAAATGTTTAGATGGACCATATAATCTAGAACTGTGGGTAAATCAGCAGTGTCTGGGAAATATTCTTTTCCGAGCACCATATGGAAAATCTTTTCCATTTGGAGTTATAAGTAGCCTGGTAGAAGGCTTCCTAGAACCCTGAGTATATCCATTACACCTGAGAGAGGTGTAGGCCAGCAAACTCTAGCTCTTCAAGAACCAGGCCTTGAGATTAAGAGACTTGAGATTCGGTACCAAACTCTTCCCTGGGCACGTTAACAGATTGTGATTCTTGGGAAGGCACAGGGGAGGATGGACTGCTAAGGACAGGAGGAGAGGATACCAGGGTTGCCTGGCCCAATCCGGGGCAATCAGAATGACCCTGCAGGATTGGGCTCTGATTTTAACTAGCACTTTGAACAGGAGAGGGAAAGGAGGGAAGGCATAGAGAAACTTTCCTTCCCAGCTGAGGGCTAAGGCGTCCAGAGGGACTGAGCCCAAGACTGGGGGCCTGCAGCAAAAGACAGGAAGTTGATGATTGTCTGGAGCTGCAAAGAGATCTATTTGCGGGGTGCCCCATTTGGCAAATACCACTCCCAGAACCAGGGGATCCAGGGACCACTCGTGATGGCCCTGAGAGCGCCTGCTGAGAGCATCTGCCAGGACATTGTCTTTGCCTGGGAGGTGAACTGTCGAAAGGGAGGTGTTCATGAGTACGCCAGAGACTACAACTTCATGGCTTCGGTGCACAAGGCCGTAGACCGAGTACCCCCCTGCTTGTTGATGTACCACATTGTAGTGGTGTTGTCTGTTCTGACCTGCACAGTCTTGTTCTGAACAGATTCTGAAAAAGCTTGAAGTGCTAGAAAAACTGCTCTGAGCTCCAACAGGTTGATGTAGAGCAGAGATTCCTGTGGGGACCACAGTCCCTGGGTCACCCCAAGAGGGATGCATCTGTAGTAAGGATTAATGAGTGAGGCTGAGTGACAAAGGGAACTCCTTGTCTCAGATTGCCCTGATCCTGCCACCACTGAAGGGCTTGGATCAGGGTTCGAGTTACTGGGATCAGTTTGGTAAGAAGATCCTTTCTTTGTGACCAAAAGGCCCTCAGATGGAACTGAATGTCTCTCATTTGAAACCTTGCTCCTTGCACTACTGCTGTGGAAGCAGCCATGTGCCCTAGGAGCTGCAGAAAATGCCTTGCTGGTCGAGAGACCTGCAGGGTGAATGAAAAGGCCAGGGAGACAAGGGCGTTTGCCCTGTCTAGAGGGAGGAAGGCCCTGGCTTCCTGGGTGTTCAGCTCTGCGCCTATGAAGGTTAGGAGCTGTACAGGCTCCAGTACTGACTTTGAGAGATTCAGAAGGAAACCTAGTGATGTAAGCAGTTGCTGGGTTATCTGAAGATGTAGGTTGACCTGATCTGGGGATTGACTTACTATGAGCCAATCGTCCAAATAAGGAAAGATGGCAATCTTTTGCCTTCTTAGGCAAGCTACTGCTACTGCCAGGCACTTGGTAAATACCCTGGGAGCCGAGGTGAGTCCGAAGGGCATTGCCTGAACTGGTAATGGCCTGAGGGCAGCTCGCTAACCTGAGGTACCTTCGTGGAGCTTCTGATGAGAATATGGAAGTAAGCATCCTTGAGGTCCAGGGATGCTAGCCAGTCCCCTGGCCTTAGGGAAGGTAAAATGATTGCCAGAGTCACCATTTTGAACTTTGGTTTTAAAAGGTGCTTGTTTAGGTATCTGAGATCCAGGATGGGCCGCCATTCTCCTGTTTTTTGGGGTAAGGAAGTACCTGAGTACAACCCTTTGCCCTGGTGTAGGGTGCAACCCTTTCCACAACTCTGAGAGCGAGGAGGGTGGAGAATTCTGACTCTAAAGGCGAGTGCCTCCGATGGAGATGCAGGAGGAAAGATCTGGTCCTCAGCTTCGAAATTTTTGAAGTTGAGGACCAGTCCCTAGCTTACTTCCAGGACCCACTTGTCTGATGAGAGACTTCCAGTCCTGGACAAAATAAGCCAGCCTGCCCCCACCGTAGAGGAGAAGCGGCCTGGCTACCCATCAGGGTGTCTGCTTGGCAGAGGCTTTGGGCTGAGGAGTGGAGCAGGCCTGCTTGAACCCCTCCTGCCCCTTCCTCTAAAGAACCTCTGGGTATAGGGAGGAAGAGGAGGCTTGAGCCTGATAAAAGGCCTATGAAAAGGCCTGCCTCTGCCCCTGGGGCTGCTTCTGAGGTGGCCTGCCTTTCCTTGGCCTGTGCACTCCGATAGGTGGTCCTGTATTCATCCATTTTCTTCATATAATTCTCTGTTTGCTCCCCAAACAAAGAATTGCCAATCACAGGAAAATCAATGGCTTTTGGCTGGGTACCCTGTGACAATGTGGTGCATCTGAGCCAGGCCATTCTGTGAAGAGCCACAGAAGTAGCCATAACTCTAGAAGATACATCATTAGAGTCCACCGCAGCATGAAATTGCATTTTTGATGCCTCGATACCATCTAAAGCTACCTGTTCCAGATCCCTGGCAAACTTGTCAGGGAGTTGTTTGACTAGAGCCAGCACAGTATCCCATCTGGATTTCTGGTATCTGGCAGCATAGGCCATGTAATTTGCTTGTCTGAGCCCCAAGGATGCTGCCATGTACTGTTTCTTTGCCATAGCATCAATCTTCCTGGAGTCCTTTTCAGGAGGATGTGAAGCTAGGGGGATATTTGCCTTGTCACAGGCTGCAGCCTGCACTACACCCACATGGCTGCATTGCTGTGTGAGAAAATCTATGTCAGAACCTGATAAGGTATACCTTCTGTCCATCCTTTTATCCACAGGAGGTATAGAATAAGGAGTTTTTAAAACTTTTACTGTCTGTTTCCTGAAAGATTTATGAAGGGAATAGACAGTCTCTAGATTCTGAATATCCATCATTTCTACATAATCAGGCTCTTCCTGATCATCCACAGCTTCCTCAACAGGAAGCTAAAGAGTTTCAGCAACCTTCTTGTAAAAGATGAAATGAGCAGGGGACTCAGAAAGCCTAGGGTGAAACCCCTAAAGGTCTCTGGGAAGATATCTGGCTCAATAGGAGCGTGCAGATCTTCCAGACCATAATTACTCTCTTCATACTCTCCTTCCTCCCCCCACGGTTCATAAAATTCCTCAAAATCATAATCCTGAACCGGTGGGACCTGGAGAACCGAACGTCTCCCAGATAGGGTTGGTTCAGGAACCGGGGAAAGAGACTGGACAATTTGGATTGCTTTGGCTATCTCTTCAGCTGTTGGGGAAAGGACTTTTCCACAGCAGCAAACTTCTAGTCCTTTGCAGGAACTGGCTCTCGAGCCAGCTCTTCGTTGCCAGAGGAAGTCTGGCCCTGGTCAGAGGGCTCTCCCTCAGTTTCGTTGGCACTGAACCGGGCGCCATCCAGATCAGCGACTTTTGGCCTCTCTTTCCCTGAGCCTACCAACTCTCTTTTCAACGGTGGCAGCAGGAAATTCTGCAAATCTGGCAGTCTGAATCGAGGTGGTCAAACCCCAGGCAATAAACACATGTGGTGTGAGGGTCAGCCTTGGCAAAGGCTTCCCCACAGACATCGTGATGGAAACCCAGTGGGCCTGATTTTATTTTGGGTTTCTCAGACATTATCCAGCCCTAACCAAAAACTTGCCTGTTTATGGCAATCCGCCAATAAGACTCTCCTATCGGTTCCCAACCATGTCACGGGCTGTGGAAAAACCATAATGAAACTGTTTTTTTAAGAACCGATAGGAACCGGGAACCGCACTCTAAAAAAGGACTAGCAATTGAAAATGCAACCTAATCGGTTCAAACTGAACCGATAAATGTTTCACAAGTTCCACACAGAATTCGTATGTAAAACCTATCTATTACTTACGTTACCACAGACAGAGCTTGAACCGAACGATTGCGGTTAAATCTAGACGAATTTAATATTTTTAAACTGTTTTAAACCGCGAAAATGAACCGAGCAAAAGGAGAAATCTCCGGAGCGACTGTTCAGTGAGGCGGAGTAAAGAATCTGACGGTTTTGGTTTGAAAGCAAGCAGACAGAGCTTCCTTAACCGAGATCGCGCTCAAGATTCCATGCCTTGCATGGAAGTTAACTATTTCACCTCCGGAGCAGTTCTAACCTGCGGTCATACTGCAATTGTCATAATATAGCAAGACTTCATGTTGTTTGAACAGTGAATTTCACACCTCTCCCCTTCAAATCTTCAGTACAGAGGCTTCCATCACTGGGTCTTGGTTTCTGAGAGACTCCTTCTTCCATCAGTACCTGGAATCTCAGAGCATCTCTATCAGGCCTGCATTTTTTCAATCCAAAGGTCATTTAGTACAGAGAAGATCGGATGATACTCCTGCCCTGTATCACACCAACGAGTATTTGGAACACAAGGCTTCCAATCTCTCCACAATAGTTACAAGATTTCATCTCTAGCCTGCTTCTTTGGAGGTGTCTCAGTCACTCATCCATCTGTCGGGCAAGAACAACACTTTGGCATAATCAGGGTCACTGCTAGTGGGCCCTTTGGCAGATCCTCAAAGCTGCATTAGTCAGGGCCACCGCAAGTGAGCACTCAGCGCACAAGTCCTAGCCACATCGTTCAGGGGTAGGTCAGGTCCAGATCTGAATTTCGCCTTCTAGCCTGAACCACCATTTTTTTCCTTTTTCTGGTTGCAGGCCCCAGTCATGTTCCTTCCAATGGACTTTTTTATCTCAAGACTGGTCGGAGAAGTTTTCTCTCTCCCACTATTTTCCCCCTTGTTTTCTAAGTACCTCTCTAGTTAAGGAATCAGCCATCACGATCCTGGTGGCTCTGGACAACCTTGGTACTTTCTGATAAAAAAAAGAATGTTTCAGTTAAACAGCTTTCTGGCTGCTTTCGTTTCCACAAGCTACTTGCATTCTCACACAGGAGTAGCATTTCTCAACTCCCAGTCTTTTCTCCTCAAGGCCTGGTTCATGAGAGACTATATCTCCTAGAGTCCCTGTATCCAAGCAAGGCCTGGAATGTCTAGGAAAAAAAATAGTTTTAGTACCACGAAAAATGAAAATTACGTACCTACTGTAATTCTTGATCTTCTCTTATATCTTCACCATTCATTACTTCCTGGGTGTAAGCCGGAGGCGCGCACCCGTCACGGGAGTTTTTTTTTAAAAGCTTTGACCAACGGCACCGCCCTCGAGAGTGACGTCATGCGTCATGCGCGAGGGGCGGCCGTTAGTAGCGACCGACTCCTCCTCCAACTCAGTTCTGTGAGCCGGAGAGGCAAAAAGCGAAAGCAGAGAAATAGAGATAGCGAGGCAAGATAGCCAAGGGATAGCAAAGTAAGGAAGAATGAACTGAAAAAGGAATAAGCCGATGGAGGAAGGACAGAGGAGATAAGAGTATCCCTAACCTAGGGACTGCAGGGCCTCCTTACCTGGGCGACTCTAGGAGGAGAGAGAGGAAGGTAATGAGAAAGAAGAAGAGAGAGAGAGATGGGATGTTGAAGGACCAGAATGCCCAACGAGCATAGTTAGCTTATAGCTCAAGGCTCGATTAACAGGGAAGCAAGAATCCCCGGAGATAGAGCTGAAGAGAAGGTTCACCGAACCCGCTAGACAGACTCAGGAGGGCATAGTCCTCATCTTCAACATGCCATGGTTCTTGATCCCCACTTCGGGCTCCTGGCCGCGGAAGGCCTTTAACTGGAGGACACCCGAGGAGGGAAGGATAAATCCCAGGCAGCATGAGAGAGCTGCTCAAGGGTTTAGAAATGGAAAATCTAAGCCTTTCAGGCGTTTATAGGTATAGAAGTGGGACTCAGTTGGACTTGCCAAGGCAGGCCAGAGGCTTAGGCTGGCAAGGATTGGTCATGGTCAGCACTGCTTCTCTGTAAAACTGTCCAGGAGGACACTTGAAAGGAAAACCAATCATCAAATCTCACAAAAGGGCTTTGTTTGCCCTTGTATTTCCCTTTTTTTCTTTCCTTTTTTTACAGATAATAACTTGCAGGCTTAGGAGCATGACTTCAATGCAAAGAATGCCTATAGCAGTCGGAGAGAGTTCCTCAGCTTTTCCTTTTTTTTTTTTTGAAAAAGAAAATAGTCGATCTGTTCCTCCACTCTGCAAGGCAAGAATTAGAGAAGTGGAAGTTGCTATTCTAGGGCTTAACAGCTGGAAGCATGGGATTGCAGGATCAAACTGAATAGCCAGAGCCAGGCTAAAACCCCAGAAGTATCTCGCCAGAGGAATGGCAAGAGATAGTTGTGCAGTTTGATCGCTATATGCAATTCCACGAGATGGCCCAAGAATCTTAGAGTAAATAATTTTCTGGAAGAAATAAGGCCCCCAAAGATATAGACTTTTTTTTTTTGGGGAATTAGAGTAATTCTTCCTCCTTTTTTTTTTTAAATTTTGTATTTTTGCAGAGAGAGGAAGGAGACGGGAGGTGGAGAAGCCACAGGAAGAGGCCACTGAGGGGATGGTGGGCGGGTGTAAGTAATGAATGGTGAAGATACAAGAGAAGATCAAGAATTACGGTAGGTACATAATTTTCATATCTTCCCTTGTCAGTCTTCACCATTCATTACTTCCTGGGTGAGTACCAAGCTCCTCTTCCCCCGGGGGGGGGGGGAGAGGCCATACCCTGAGGGAACAAGACCTCCAGCCTTCTGTTGGTGAGAAACAGAAGGAGAAGACCCTGGCTTATTCAGAAAGCCTAAGTGGAGAAGAGCTAGGAGGTGCCTCCGAGGACGAGGAGACGGAGGAGCCCTGTAAAAGTCTCCTAGCTCTAGAGGAGAAAAGACGGTCCCCGGAAGGCGGAGCGAATCACCCACGCCGGCCAGGGTGACAACCTAGAGAGACGGCATGCCGTCCGCCTGATGCAGATCGCTGTCCCCGCAAGCCACCTCATTGGTGTCGTAAGATGCCCTTGCTTGGTGTCTTGCCAGCTCCAGGCCTACCGCGAGGGCAACGGCTTGTCTGGTTTCCTCCGTGTCAGGCATTGATGCCAACAGCTGGGACATCATCGACCACAAATGCCGGTTGTAGGCAGCGTGGTGAGCCTGATGAGATGCAATACAGGCACTCGCACGAGAAGAAGAGAACACTCTTCGCCCCCAACGGTCGAACTGGAGAGAGTCCGGATCCGGTGGGCGGTCGTGCGCCAGGCAGCGGCGCCCAGAAGGAGTATCTAGGTAGACCAAACCAGAGGGGGGGGTTGGGAAGGGAACCTAGAGACTCTGAGGGTGCACAATACCTAAGCTGACAGTCAGCCGGGGCTGGAGAAGAAGCGGCTGGGGACTGCCAGGACCGGATAGACGCCTCCTGGAAGGGGACAGGCCAGGAAGGTATCACCAAATGCTGGGCACTGAATTCACCAAGGAATTCTCGCGTCTCCCATTCGGTATTGTCTCTCCGAACATAGGAAATCCGAAGATCCCTCACCATCCTCGAGAGGAAACGCTGATATTCCGTGAAATCAGCATCGGAGGAAAGATGAGCAGGGTGTTCCTCTCCCTCAAAGGAGGGAGACGAGGATGATGGGGAGCTGGAATGTCCAGAGGATTCCGGTGGTGGGAGAGTCGAAGACCCGCCATGCATGTATCTCAACATATGAGGAGAAGGCCACGAGAACTTCCTGAACTGCTCCCAGGATAACGGACCCAGGGACCGACATGGCCTGGGAGCGGGGTGGTGAAGGCAGAGAGATGGGAGAAGGCACCTCCGAGGAGGCAACTGCTCTCTGCCAGGGCTCTGGAATCCGGGGAACGGAGCCCTAGTAGGAGGGATCCCGGACAGCAGACCAGGCCGCAGAACGGAACTCTGGGGAAGTGGAGCCTGGAAGAGCCCAGGGGAGAACCTCCCTGTGACGCACGCCGGGACAGCATGGATCCAGAAGGGCAGTCCGCGACTGAACGCCGGAGGGCACCCTAGAACCCTGGAGGGAGGGGCGGGTTCTGCACTACGGCTCCTGGCCACCCCCGAGGTGGCCAAAGAAGACCAAGCACCAGACCCCTGCCCCTCAACCCTCGGACCCGAGAGGGCCTCCTCCGACAGCAGCGCCCTATCCCAGAGGGGCAACAGCACCCGCGCGGGTAGCTGTCACTGGCCCTCCAGAGGGAGCCTCCGGTCACCCCACGCCTGCCCCCGGGCCCCGGCACACCCCAGCCGGGAACCCTCAGGAGACGACGAAAGGGGGACAGAGGGAGGGGCTCCTGCGCCGCCTGGTACCTCTAGCCACAGGGGACCCAGACCAAGAGTGGGGTGCCAGGATGGGTCCACGCCCGAGTCATCGCCCCTCCGAGGAGGACGAGACCAGCTGGACCTCAATGCTGGCCACCCCAGGGGCCCTTGAGGCTACAGTGCCGCCGAACGCCCCCGCACTAAGGCGACGCCGCCGCTTCCCAACGCCGGGCAGCAGCCAGGCCCACCCAAACCCCACGGCGCCGGGTGCAGGCCCGCACATCGCACGGAGGTAGGACTAGGCCCACAGCGCTGCCGGGCGGTGTCGGAGGCGAGGCGGCATCACCGACGGGCGGCGCTATTAATCATCGCGCCGAGGTTAAAGCTGCACCGCCAACGGCGCCGCATGATCACTGCACCGCGAACCGCGCCGATCCAAAGCGGCGCCGCCTGATCACCGGGCGCACTAACGGCGCCGATCCAGAATATCGCCGGAACAGCGCCAGATTAATCACCGCACCACGAATGGTGCCGGATCCGAACGCGCTCGGAAGGCGCTGCCGAGGGTCCACCCGAGCCAGGCCTAAAAGAGGAGGGCCGACACTGGGGAGCCTGCACCTGAGGGAGGTGACTGCCGAGGCGGTGTCAGCGCCAAGGCCCCGGAGGGCCTACGACGCCTCAACACCGCAGAAGGGGCCTCCTCGGCAAGAAAAGACGAGGAGACCCTCCTCCTCGGACCAGAGTAGGCTCGAGGGGACCCGGGAAGGGCCTAGAGATCTTGCCCAAGAATCCCGAGAGCGACGCTGCCCCTCGGTTTCGGCGGGCTTTGCGAGCTTAACCGCTGGATTTCGAGGACACGGCGTCCATCAAAACAGGCGCCGATTTAATCCATCACTGGTTGGGTCCCAGGCAACGGCGGCAAACGCTATGCCGGTCCGAGACGGAGAAATGCCGCCACAGGAGCACCGACGCATAGGGCGGCCCGCTCAGTGCCGCAGCTCCAGAACCGGACATCACGAAAACTAACAAGGCTAAAACACAGTAGGAAACACACCCGGCGTCGTAAGATAGAAAAAGAACAGTCTTACCGGATTGGCGCCGAAAGTGAACGGAAAACAGGAGTCGGTACACTACGCAGTAGAAAACTGGTTGCCTCAGAACAGGTGCTGCCTCGACGGGCGGAGAAACAGAACTGAGTTGGAGGAGGAGTCGTGTGCTACTAAACGGCCGCCTCTTTTCAAGGCATGATTACCGAGGCAGTGCCGTTGGTCAAAGCTTTTAAAAAAAAAAAAAAGTTTCCTTGTGACGGTGCGCTACCGCTTACACCCAGGAAGTAATAAATGGTGAAGATTGACAAGGAAGATCCTCAGTTTCCTAGTGGAAGCGTTTCGTGGTACAAGGACAAGAGCCTAGAGTTTTTCAGTCCTCTTTCCTCTCATGACTGCATTATTTAGTTCATATCCAGGCATTACTGTCTTGTACATGGAACTAGTTTGATCCTTGTGACTTGTTTCCGTATAAATATAAAGGTTTTTATTTTCTTACTTACAGTAGGACAGTAGGCCTCTTTCTTGGGAGTACACCTAGTGGTTACTCAGATTCTTTTTCTGTCAGACAAGAGAAATCTGTAATTTCTCAGATCATTTAAAAGAATTCGCAAGAGGCGTTTCACTTCAGACCTCTTCAAGGGACCAGAGTTTTTCCCTATGGAACACAAACCTCTGTATATTCAGTTCATGAGGTGTCCCTTTGAACCTGTGGCAATTCTGTTCTGAAGCAAGTAACATTGAAGACAGCCTTTCTGCTGGTCTTTTTCTCTGTCAGACGGGTTTCAGAGTTTCAGGTCTTTGATTTAGGCCTTATCCTCTCAGTGCCTTTAAGAAAAATTTAGTCCTTTGGACGGAAAGAAAATCTTTCCAAGTGTTCTACCATTTCCACCTTCATAGTCTTTTTCTCTGCCTGTACTGCTTTCAGACAAGTCCTGTCTAGGCTATCTCAAGCTGCTTGGATGGGGCATGAATTAGTCCTGCCAGTCTGTGTCAGCAGTCCTAGCAGTTCAGGTACTGTCATTACCATCCCTTCCTTTCCTGCATTTTCACAGAAAAGGAGAAACCAGTGACCAAGAGGATTTTCCCACGGGACTGTTTTCCCATATTTCATGTCTGTTACAGCAAGGCTGACATTCAGCCCTTCTCATGCTTAGGGCTTACATCCTGGAGAACAGCTGCCTCCTGGGTAGCATTCAAGGCTATAGCCTTACTAGAAGTGTGCAGACCACTTATTTGAAATTTGCTTCTCACATTCATTAAGATCTTTTCTTGGATGTGTAGTCTGATAGGATGCCAAATTTGGCAGGACAATACTTCAGAGCCTCTTCTTAAAATAGGTTTCTGTGCCCCTCCTCCCAACTACACTGCTTCAAAGTCTGCATCTGCCAATAGATCTTAAAGAATTCCTGGGGTGAGAAGAAAAAATTACTCACCTTAGTGATTGTTTCTTCTAATGGGAGTCTTGCTGTATTCTGACAAATTGCAGTTAGCTCCAGCTCTTGAACTACCCCAGAGAGTGAAGGGTTAAAATTCTATGCCAGGCATAGAACGTTGGGCTTGAGCTTGGTTGAAAACTCTGTCTGTGTCCTTCTGCAACCCAACTGTTCTTATGAGCTAAAACTCACTGACTACATAATGTGGAAATTGTAAACTCCTAGTAGCCAACTGGCAAGAGAGACTTTGGATTCCCTAAAAGACTCAAGTCAGAAAACCCAAAGAACAAAAATCAGGCAGTAAGAACTAAAAATTCTTAAACAACACAAAGCACCCAACACAACAGGAGTGGGCTAAAGACACCCCTGGGGTGCAACACTGCACCTGCCCACCCACTTCCCAAAAACAGGTTCTGAGAGGGAAGGCAGGAAGGGCGATCAGAATACAGCAATACTCCATTAGAAGAAACACAATTAAAAGGTGGGTAATTTTTTTTCAAACAACAATAGATCTTGCTGTATTCTGACAAGTTGCAGACTACCAAGCAGTACCTCCAAGAAGGAGGGACAGAACCTACTTTAGGAATAGACTCTAAAGTACTAATGTAGAAACATAGCATCACTCTTAGCCTAAATATCCAGAGAGTAATGCTTGGTGAAGGTATGAACTGTTTTCAGGTGGCTGCTTGACAGATTTCTAACAAGGGTATATCCTTAGCTGCAGCCAGAGATGCAGCTGTACCTCTAGTGGAATGAGCCCTCAGGCCTAAGGGTGCAGTTTTTCCCAGTTTTTCACAGTAAAATTGAATACAGGACACAATCCACCTGGCAATGGTTCTCTTGGTGGTAGGTTTTCCCTTAACCTACTTCCCCATAAGTGAGAAACAACTAGAGGGAGTCAAACCTGTGACCCTTTGTACGCTCTATGTAGTAACTAAGGGCCCTTTTAACATCTAAACTGTGTAGCCTCCATTCCCCTGAGGAGGTGTGATCAGTGAAGAACACAAAGAGAGACATAGATTGGTTTAAGTGGAAATCAGAAACCACTTTAGGTAGGAACCTTCTATTAGTTCTAAGCACCACCGTATCCCTATGGAAAGAAATGAAGTCTGGCTCCACTGACAGGGCTTGCAATTCACTGATACGTCTGGCAGAACTAACTGCAACCAAAAACAGTTTTTCAAGTCAAGTACTTGAGCTCTGCTGAGGACATAGGCTCGAAGGGGGGGGCTGCATCAGCTGAGCAATACATATATTCAAATCCCAGGCAGGAGCAGGGTCCCTAAAAGGGGGATTGGTATGAAGCAACCCTTTGAAAAAAGTACAGAATACAGGGTGAGATGACAGAGAGGAAGACTTCCTCACTGACAGGAAAGCAGAGATAGCTGATAAATGCACTTTGAGAGTAGCTGATTTGAGGCCTAGGCCATTAAGGTAAACCATGTAATCCAGAACTGTGGACAACTCAACAGTGTCTGGAGAAATGTGCTTCTTGGAACACCAAATACTGAACCTTTTCCATTTGGAGCTGTAGGTTTTTCTGGTGGCGGCTTCAGAAGCCTTGAGGATATCCAGAACCCTTGGGACAGTTATAAATCTGCATACTCTAACTCTTCAACAGCCATGCTTTCAGATTGAGTGACTGGAGATTGGGGTAACAAATCCTCCCGAGAGGAGGTTAACAGATTGTAATTCCTGGGAAGAGACGGGGAAGATGGACTGCTAAGGACAGCAACAAGGTACCAAGGCTGCCTGGCCCAGTCTGGAGCAATCAGAATCACTTTACGTGGTTGTGACCTTACCTTGACTAGAACCTTGAACAATAGAGGAAAAGGAGGGAAGGCATAAAGAAACTTCCCTTTCCAGTTCAAAATTAGAGCATTCAGAGGGACTGAACCCAAGACTGGGGGTCTGCAACAGAACAGAGGAAGTTGGTGATTGTCTGGGGCTGCAATGAGATCTATCTCCGGAGTGCCCCACCTTGAGAAAATCACCTTCAACACGAAAGGGTCCAGAGACCATTCTTGATGGCCCTGGGAAATCCTGCTCAATGCATCTGCTATCACATTGTCCTTTCCTGGGAGATGGACCGCTAATAGAGAGGTCTGCAGGGAATACGCCAGGGACCATACTTTCATGGCCTCCGTGCACAATGCTGTGGACCGAGTGCCTCCCTGCTTGTTGATATACCACATGGTGGTAGTGTTGTCTGTCCTGACCTGTACCACCTTGTTCTGTATTGACTGACAGAAAGCTTGTAGGGCAAGAAGTACTGCCCTGAGCTCCAGGAGGTTGATGTGAAAGAGGGATTTCTGAGGGGACCACAGTCCCTGGGCCGTGAGAGCCCCCAGATGGGCTCCCCACCCCAAAAGGGAAGCATCTGTGGTGAGAACCACAGAGTGAGTCTGAGAGACAAATGGAACACCTTGCCTCAGATTGCTCAGGTCTTGCCACCACTAAAGGGCCTGAATTAAGGTCTGAGTAAAAGGAACTAGCTTGGTAGCGGATCTTTCCTTTGGGACCAAAAAGTTCTCAGATGGAATTGAATATCCCTCATCTGAAACCTGGCACCTTGGACCACTGCTATGGAAGCTGCCATGTGGCCCAAAAGCTGCAGAAATGTCTTGCTGGTCAAAAACCAGAGGGAGAAAGGAAGAGGGCAGCTGAGAGATGGCTTTTGCCTTTCCAAAGGAAGGAAGGCTCTTGCTTTGAGGGTGTCCAGTTCTGCTCCTATAAAAAGTGAGGAGCTGTACTGGTTCGAGGACTGACTTGGGAAGACTGAGAAGGAACCCCAGGGAAGTGAGAACTTGCAGGGTGACTTGCAGATCTGACTTGACTTGGTCTGGAGACTGGCACACAAGAAACCAGTCATCCAGGTATGGAAAAATAGAAATCCTTTTTCTTCTTAAAAAGGCCACCACTACTGCTAGGCACTTTGTAAACACCCTTGGAGCTGAAGTTAGACCAAGGGCATTGCTCTGAACTGATAATGGCCTGAGGGCAATTCAAACCTGAGGTACTTTCTGTGGGAGCACTTGATGGGAATGTGAAAATAAGCACCCTTGATGTCCAGGGAGGCTAGCCAGTCTCCTGGCCTCAGAGAGGGAAGAATTGTTCCCAGAGTCACCATTTTGAATTTTGGCTTTATTAGGTGTTTGTTTAGGTATCTTAGATATTGGATGGGTCACCACTCCCTGTCTTTTTGGGGTAAGGAAGTACCTGGAGTACAGACCTTGCCCTTGTATGGAGTAGGAACTCTCTATGGCCTTTAAAGCCAATAGAGACAAAACCTCTGCCTCTATAGCAAAGGTTTCTGGACGATTTGCAGGTGAAAAGATCTGGGTCTCAGTTCGGAAAACTTTGAAACTGAGAACCAGCTCCTGGTTACAACCTCAGGACCCACTTGTCTGAGGTAACAGACATCCAGTCCTGGACAAAGTAAGCCAGCCTGCCTCCTACTGGAATGGGGTAGTCGACCTGGGCTGACACAACAGGGTGTCTGCTTCGCAGAAGCCTTAGGCTGAGGGGTGGATGCAGCCCTGCTCATCCCCCTTCTGCCTCTTCCTCTGAAGAACCCCCTCTGAGAAAATGAAGAGGAGGCCTGTGCCTGGTAGAAAGGCCTGCCCCTGCCCCTAGCTTGCTGCCTCTGAGGAGTTGCCTCCCTCTCCTTGGCCTGTGCACTCCTATAAGTGGTCCTGTACTCATCCATTTTCTTCATGTAATTCTCTGTCTGCTCCCCAAACAGAGAATTACCCACTACAGGGAAATCCATGGCCTTAACCTGGGTGTCCTGTGAAAGGCTAGTACATCTGAGCCAAGCCATTCTTCGAAGAACTACAGATGAAGCCATGACTCTTGATGACACATCATTGGAGTCCACAGCAGCATGAAACTGCGCCTTTGATGCCTCAATCCCATCAGCAGCCACCCCTCCAGCTCCTTGGCTGGCTGGAGGCCTGTTTAGCCAGTGCCAGTGGTTCCACCTGGACTTCTGGTACCTGGCTGTATAGGCCATATAATTAGCCTGCCTGAGTCCCAAAGATGATGCCAAGTACTGTTTCTTTGCCATGGCATCTATCTTCCTGGAATCTTTGTCTGGGGGGTGTGAAGCCAAGGGGATGTTTGCCTTGTCACAGGCAGCAGCCTGCACTGCCCCAACATGGCTGCATTGTTGGTAAAGAAATTCCGTATCCGAGCCTGACAAGGTGTACCTCTTGTCCATTCTCTTGTCAACAGGAGGTACAGAGTTGGGAGACCTAAGAATGTTTTGTGTCTGTTTCCCAAATGACTTATGAAGGGGAATATACAGTCTCAGATTCTGGGATGTCCATCATCTCTATGTAGTCAGGCTCCTCTTGATCCTCTACAGCCTCCTCAATAGGAAGCTGGAGGGTTTGAGCCACTTTTCTGTAGAACAGAAAGTGGGGACGGGACTCAGAAGCCTAGGAGGGGAAACACCAGAAGGTCTGTCTGGGGAGATGTCCGGTTCCACAGGCACATCCAGACTTTCACCGTCGTAATCATCCTCTTCAAAATCCCCCTCCTCATCAAACTCCGGTTCGTAAAAATCTTCAGGGGAATAATCCTGAACCGGGGGAACCGACCGAACCAAACCCCTGCCAGAAGGCGCCGGATCGGTCGGAACCGGATGAAGCGATTCCACAATCCGAATCATTTTGGCTATTTCTTTGGCGGTCGGAACACGCAGCTCTGGATCCGAACCGGACAATTTATCCTTTCGCTTTTCTTTTGTAGGAACCGATCCCTCAGGATCAGCTCTCCTCTTGCCTGAAGAAGTATCGCCCTGGTCAGAGTGCACTCCTTCTGGTTCGGTAGGAACCGAACCGGGCTGGCCTTCCGGGTCAGCGGATTTCTCGGCCTCCTTATCCCTAGGTCTACCTAACCTTTTCTCCAGGGTAGACTTAGAGAAATTCTTACAAATTTGGCAATCTGATTCGAGGTGTCAAACCCTAGACAGTAAACACAGGTGGTGTGGGGATCGGCCTTAGCAAAGACCTCCCCACACACATTGCAGTGTTGAAACCCAGTGGGCCCATTTTTTTTCTTGGGTTTCTCAGACATGGCCAACCTAACTAATTTACCATTATATAATGCAACCGCCAGGCAAGACTCCCCTATCGGTTTCTCACCGTGTCACGGGTGATAGAAAAAAAAACGCTAAAATTCCGTTGTTTTTTTTTTAAACTGATACGGACTGGTAACCACACACTAACTTTTTCTTTTTTTAAGATCTTACTACAAGATCGGTTCAGCCAAACCGATTGGAAAAAATTTTACAATTTCCACACAACAGCAATTAATCTTAGTACTTACGGTACCACAGACAGAGTCTCGAACCGAAAAATGGAATGAAAATTGGACTAAAACTGAACTTTAACCGCGACAGAACTGAGCAGAAGGAGAAATCTCCAGAGCGACTGTTCAGTGAGGCGGAGTAAAGAATCTGATGGTTGGGTTTCAAAAGGACACAGACAGAGTTTTCAACCGAGCTCGAGACCAACGTTCTATGCCTGGCATAGAATTTTAACCCTTCACTCTCCAGGGCAGTTCAAGAGCTGGAGCCAACTGCAACTTGTCAGAATACAGCAAGACTTCATGTTGTTTGAAGAAACAATTACTCACCGAAGTAATTACTTCTTCCAGGGGGATTCTTTAGCATTATTGACGCTCCCACCCTTCCTCTCCTGGATACCTTGTCTAAAGGCTCTGTTAGGGGATTTAGCCAAATTTGACGACTCATTCATTCATGTGATTTAAAAAAAATGTTCATAATAGTGGGCTAGAATATATGGTGGTTATTACTAACAGTTTTTGCCCTAGTGGGCACAGTTTTTGCTCTTTTCAGCTCCGAAATGCGCTCCTGAGGTCCTCAGGCTGACTGCAGGCAGCACTCTACTCTAACTGTATCCTGATTGGCCAATGCCTTCCTCTTGTGCATTGACTTCTCCTATTCTGGGCAGCTGAACCCAGCTGGCATGCTGCATCTGTCAATAATGCTAAAAATCCCTGGAATAAGTAATATTACTTTGGTGAGTAATTGTTTTATGTATCACTGTTTCTGTTACCACTGTACTCGCTGTATTATATGCACCCACTGTATTATAACTTGTGCCTATTGATTGTGCCACTTTTGACCAAGGTTGCAACTAAAAATGGTCCTTTGGGTCAGTTTGCTTACCCAGTTACCAAAAACATAAATAAACAATGTGATCCACAGTGTCAACAGGCTGAAGACAGATCTAGGAGAACAAGAGCTGTCTTGTCTCCCCATCTCTCGCACTGAGGAGGTTATTATGCACCCTGACTAAAGCAGTTTCGGTGCTGTGCCTGGCTCTGAAACCAGACTGGAGTAGCTCATCGATGTCAAAGGTCACGAGGTGCTCAAGCTGTTGCGCCACAATTTTCTCTACAACTTTACCCAAAAACGGTGGTTGGAAATAGATGGTAATTTGCTAGAACATCAGGGTCAGAAATGGTTTCTTCAGCAGGGCCTCACCAGAGCCTCTTTCAAGGCATCTGGAAAAACCCTCCGATATCGAACACCTGACTATTCCAGCGAACACCGAGCCAATGGAACCAACTTATCTCATCAAGAAATGAGTCGGCGCAGGTCCAGTTCACAGAATATGCTTCAGTTTTGAGATAACCCTATGACCTTGGCCACTTCCACGGTTTAAAGTCCTCCCAGACAGGTGGGATGCCTCTATTCCCTCTCGGCCAACCACCGTGGACCATAATGTGGTCCACTGAAGGAACCCCCTGGTGGATAGAGGACACCCTATCAGAGAAGAACCGAGCAAACTCCCCACACAATGTGACAGAAGAAAAAATTACTCACCTTAGTAATTGCATTTCTTCTCATGGAGTCTTGCTATATTATAACAATAGCAGTCAGCCACTGCAGCTGAACTGCCCCGGAGAGGAAGGAGTTAACTCCAGAAGATCTGGAGTTCTACAGCGCGAGGGCGCTGTGCCCAAAGCTCTATCTGGCAGTTTCAAATGAAACTGTCAGATCTTTATGAAGCTAACATCAAAGGACGGAAAGTCTGTGTGGAAAAACTACACTAGCCCATGGCTACCTACTAGTAGTAATAACAACAATATAAAGAACAAAGAAACACTCAGAGCCATAATAACAAAAATTGATGGTATTATGGTTCGTTTACCCCTTGACAAGCACATATGAACCCCCTTCCCCAAAGACTCAAGTCCAGGAAGGGGCAATATAAATAACCTAAATGAAACAATCTAGATCCCTAACCCAAAGGAAAAGAGGGTAAGGGAAAACTACAATGGCATGACACAGTGCTTGCACCATCGCCACCCCTACCCAAGTAGAAGTTCTGAGAGGGGCAGGAGGAGGGGTTATATATATAAGACTCCATGAGAAGAAAAGCAATTACTAAGGTGAGTAATTTTTCTTCAAACACCATGAAGTCTTGCTATATTATAACAATAGCAGATTACACAGCAGTACCTCCATGGAGGAGGGTCAGAACCTACTTAGAAATAGGCTCTGAAGCACAGCTGTGCCAAACCGAGCATCTCTCTGGACTGGACATCCAGGGAATAATGCTTGGTAAAGGTGTGAACTGTCTTCCAGGTAGCAACTTGACAAATCTCCAGAATGGGATGTCTCTAGCAGCCGCTAGAGGCGCAGCTGTACCCTGGTGGGGGGCCTCAATCCTGAGGGGGTACTCTACCCAGTTTCTGATAACAGAATTGGATACAAGAAACAATCCACCTTGCAATTGTTCTCTTAGTGGCAGGTTTCCTTTGCCAACCTCGCCATAGGTAAGAAAGAGTTGGAGGGATTCGAACCTATGACCTCTGGTGCGCTCTAAATAGTAGCTTAAGGCTCTTTTGACATCCAAGCTGTGCAGTCTCCTCTCACCTGAGGAAGAATGCTCAGTGAAAAATACTGGGAGAGAGATAGATTGATTCAGGTGGAAATCAGAAACCACCTTAGGCAAAAACTTTCTATTAGTCCTAAGGACTACCTTATCTCTGTGGAAAGAGATAAAATCTTCTTCCACTGACAGGGCCTGTAGCTCACTTATGCGTCTGGCAGAGGTGATAGCTACTAGGAAAACGGTTTTCCAAGTTAAATACTTGAGCTCTGCAGAAGACAGAGGCTCAAAGGGGTTGCATTAACTGAGCAATGCAAATATTCAGATCCCAGGCGGAGCTGGTTCCCGAAAAGGAGGGTTAGTATGAAGTAACCCTTTAAAAACTTGGAGAACACCGGTGAGAAGAAAGGGAGGCAGGCTTCCTGCTGACACAAAAGCAGAGACAGCTGCCAGATGAACCTTCAGGGTAGCTGGTCTAAGGCCCAGGGAATTCAGATGGACCAAATAGTCCAGTAGAATGGGAAGATTAGCAGATTCTGGGATAATCTGCCTCTCAGAGCACCAGATGGAAAACCTCTTCCACTTAGAATTATAAGTGGCCTAGTGGAAGGCTTCCTTGAAGCCTTTAAAATATCCATGACACCTTGAGAAAGGTGTAAGTCAGCAATTCTAGCTCCTCAAGAGCCAAGCCTTGAGGTGGAGGAGTTTGAGGTCCGATACCACACTCTCCCTGTGCACAGGCCAGTAAGTCGTGGACTCTGGGCAGGCTCAGGGCAGGGTGGACTGCCAAGGACAGGAGCAGAGGGTACCAGGGCTGTCTGGCCCAATCTGGGCAATCAGAATCACTCTGCAAGGTTGAGATCTGATTTTACTAGTACCCTGAAAAGGAGAGAAAGGGGAAAGGCATACAGGAACTTCCTTTCCACTCCAACAGAAAGGCGTCCAGAGGGACTGAGCCCAGAACTGGAGGCCTGCAACAGAAAGAGGAAGTTGGTGGTTGTCTGGGGCTGCGAAAGATCTATCTGAGGAGTGCCCCATCTGGCAAAGACAGACCCCAGCACTTGTGGATTCAGAGCCCATTAGTGATGGCCCTGAGAAATTCTGCTGAGGCGTCCGCCAGGACATTGTCCTTCCTGGGAGATGAACCGCTATCAGGAGGTGTTCAGGAGTAAGCCAGAGACCACAACTTCATTGCTTGCGTGCACAAGGCTGAAGACCGAGTGCCCCTTGCTTGTTGATGTACCACATTGTGGTGGTATTGTCTGTCCTGACTTGAACCACTTTGTTCTGGACAGAATCTGAAAACACCGAAGAGCTAAAAGACAGCTCTGAGTTCCAAAAGATTGATGTGGAGCAGAGACTCCTGAGGAGACCATACCCCTGAGTGGCAAGGTCGCCCAGGTGAGCCCCCACCTAACAGGGAGGCATCCGTGGTGAGGGTGAGGGAGTGAAAATGGAATGAAGGAACCCCTGTCTTAAATTGCTCTGGACCTGCCACCAGTGGAGGGCTAGGATCAGAGTTTGAGTAACTGGGACCAACTTGGTAAGGGGTCCTTCCTTTGAGACCAATAGGCCCTCAAATGGAACTGAATGTCCCTCATCTGGAATCTTGCTCCCTGCACGACAGCTGTGAAGCAGCCATGTGCCCGAGGAGTTGCAGAAAATGCCTTGCTGGTCGAGAGACCCGGAGGTAAAGGAGGATGCCAGGGCGATGAGTCTGTCCACCCTTTCCGGGGAAGAAAAGCCCTGGCTAACCTTGTGTTCAATTCTGCGCCTATGAAAGTTAGGACCTGAACTGGTTCCAGAACTGACTTTGGTAAGTTTAGCAGAATCCCAGGGAAGTGAGAAGCTGCTGGGTGACTTGCAAGTGGGATTTCACCTGACCTGGAGACTGACCCACAATGAGCCAGTCGTCCAGGTAGGGAAACACAGCAACCCCTTGCCTTCTTAAGTGAGCCACTCTACAGCGAGACATTTTGTGAATACCCTTGGCGCAGAGGTAAGGCCGAAGGGCATTGCCCTGAACTGGTAGTGGCCTGAGGGCAGTTCGAACCTGAGGTACTTTCGGTGAGAAGGCCTGATCAGAACATGAAAATAGGTATCCTTGAGGTCCAGGGAAGCTAGCCAGTCCCTGGCCTTAGGGAAGGCAATATCATTGCCAGAGTCAACATTTGAACTTTGGTTTCAACAGATGCTTGTTCAAGTATCTTAAATCTAGAATGGGCCGCCATTCTCCTGTCTTTTTTGGGGTAAGAAAGTATCTTGAATAAAGCCCCTTGCCCTGATGGCAAGGAGGAACCCTTTCCACTGCTTTGCAGTCCAGCAGAGCAGAAACCTCTGCTTCCAAAGCAAGGGCTTCTGAAGGATTTGCAGGTGGAAAATGCCTGGCTCTCATCTTTGGAAAGTGTTTGAAGCTGAGAACCAGACCCTGGCCTATTACCTCCAGAACCCATCTGTCCGTAGTTAGGGACAGCCAGTTCCGGCTGAAATAGGCCAACCTGCCCCCCACTGGTACAGGAGAATCGGCCCTGGACACCCCATCAGGGTGCCTGCTTAGCAGCAGCCTTAGGCTGAGGGAAGGGGGACGGTCTACTTGTGCCACGTCTACCCCTGCCTCTGAAGAAACCCCTCTGCGAGACAGCAGAGGAGGCTTGAAATTGGTAAAAAGGCCTGGAAAAGGGCCTGCCCCTACCTCTGGGAGCATGACTTTGTGGCATGGCATGCTTCTCCTTAGCCTGGGCACTTTTGTAGGTAGTTCTGTATTCATCCATCTTTTTCATATAGTTTTCTGTTTGCTCCCCAAAAAGAGAATTTCCCACTACAGGAAAATCCATAGCCTTTGACTGGGTATCTTGGGACAGATTAGTGCATCTGAGCCATGCCAACCTCACGGAAGCTACAGAAGTGGCCATGACCCTAGAAGAAACATCATTAACATCAACAGCAGTATGAAATTGAACTTTAGAGGCTTCAATGCCATCAGCAGCCACCTGTTCCAACTCACTAGCCAGCTGGCCATGGGCCTGCTTGGCTAACTGCATACTGTGTCCCACCTAGATTTCTGATATCTAGCTACATAAGCCATATAATTTGCCTGCCTGAGTCCCAAAGAAGCTGCCATATACTGTTTCTTACGCCATGGCATCAATCTTCCTGGAATCCTTATCAGGAGGATGTGAGGCCAGAGGAATATTAGCCTTGTCACAGGCTGCAGCTTGTACCACACCTACATGACTACACTACTCAGTAAGGAAGTCTGTATCCGAGCCTGACAAAGTATACCTTCTGTCCATTTTTTATCTACAGGAGGGACAGAATGAGGATTTTTAAAATCTTTGTTGTTTGCTTCCTAAATGACTTATGCAAAGGAATAGACAACCTCCTAGACTCTGGAATATCCATCATTTCCACATAATCAGGCTCCTCTTGCTCATCCACAGCCTCCTCTAAAGGAAGCTGGAGGTTTCTACAACCTTTTGTAAAAATAAAGAAAGAGGGGACTCAGACAGAATAGGAGGAGATTCTAAAGGTCTGTCTGGAGAAATGTCGGTTCAATGGGCGACGTCAGACCCCCCAGCCACACATATATTGATCAAATTCCTCCTCCCCTCCTGTGGTTCATAAAATCCTCAACTTCAAAATCCTGAACCACTGGGACTGAACGAACCAACCTTTTACCAGCTGTTGGTGGTTCTACAGATCCCTGAGACAGTGACTGGACAATCTGAATGGCTTTAGCTATCTCTGCAGCAGTTGGAGACACAATTTTGGACTCCAGACCTACTGATTTCCTTGTCTTTTTACTTGGGACTGGTTCCTCTGAACCAGCCTTCCTTTTGCCCGAGGAAGTCTCGCCCTGGTCAGAGGGCACTCCCTCTGGTCCAGTGGGTACTGGACCAGGCTGGCCATCCGGGTCAGCGGACTTTTTGGCCTCTCGCTCCCTGAGCCGGCCCAATCTCTTCTCCAGGGTGGCTGCAGGGAAATTTTTACACACCTGGCAGTCTGACAGGAGGTGGTCAGCCCCCAGACAATAAACACAAGTGGTGTGTGGGTCAGCCTTGGCAAAGGCATCCCCACAGACATCACAGTGTTGAAACCCAGTGGGCCCGGTTTTTCTTTTGGGTTTCTCAGACATAATGCCAGCCTAACCAAAACTTGCCCTTTTGATGGCAGTGCCAGGCAAGACACCCTTATCGGTTCCTAACCGTGTCACGGGTATTTGAAAAAAACGTTATAATTCCGGTTTTTTTAGAACCGATAAGAACCGGGAACCGCACTCTAAAACCCACTGTACACTTTTAAAATGCAGAAAAAAACAACCGATCGGTTCAAAACCGAACCGATAATTAATTTTCCACACAGACTTAAATTTTAGTACTTACGGTTACCAGATAGAGCTTTAAAACCGAAATGCGGTAAAAATAATAACTTTTGCCGGTTCAAATGAACCGAAAAATACTCGCTTGAACTGAGAATGAACCGAGCTGAAGGAGCTGATCTCCGGAGCGACTGTTCAGTGAAGCGGAGTAAAGAATCTGACAGTTTCATTTGAAACTGCCAGATAGAGCTTTGGGCACAGCGCCCTCGCGCTGTAGAACTCCAGATCTTCTGGAGTTAACTCCTTCCTCTCCGGGGCAGTTCAGCTGCAGTGGCTGACTGCTATTGTTATAATATAGCAAGACTTCATGGTGTTTGAAAAGGCCTTCTTCGACTGTAGACAGACAGGATGCAAAAGTCTGTCAGCAGTCAAAAAAAGCTGAGCAGGTCGGTTCTTCCCTGAGGCAATCTCCCTAGACAGGAACTCTGCCTTCTTATGGTTGATTGCCCCTTGGTACTCAGAATAATGAGCAAGCAAGGCTAGTTTGCCCCCATCCGACCCGGTCCTCCTCCAGCAATGCTCCAGCTTCCAACCCCTGATATTCATCGCCTTGAGATCTCCGTCAAACCAAGGAGATCTCAAGTGAGAGGATCTAGGTCATACATGCGCCAATACGATGGCATCAACAGTGATCAATTCAATATAGCAAACATAACAAAATTAAACATGATGCCAATACTACAAACAGATGCACGCTACCCCAGCGCTTCGCTCTGATAGAGCTTCCTCCTTCCAAAATTTGAACCCAAGTCCCTCATCGGGCAGCATCAGAATGCAAACTTACAACACCCTGTCCTCACCATACACAACAAAGTCAATGGAGTGGTTATTATCCCGATTCCTATTAAACAGGATACCATTCAGCTATTATCCTAGTCTAGAACCAAATAAGGGCCAGATATTTGTGTGTTTGGGGGGCTAACTTTTGACTACAACATAATATAAACTGCTATCTCATTTGAGACAAGAGCAAGGACAGAGATGTTATTAGCATGAAAGTCACTGCTATATGTGCTTGTTGCTAGTGTTACAGATATGGCTAAAAAGAAAAGCTGGGCACACCACGTAGTCAGCAACAAAAGTCTGTAATCACTGATAAAGTGAAAAGACTTTACTAAAGTGTTAGGACATCACGGATAGAAATTGCAGTGCAGCAAACCTGCAAGCACAATATGGCTGAACTGTCACACTTTGAAGGACAAAGGAAGCACAGCAGCTTTCTAAAGTCATATTTACTTACCCCTTGTTCTCTTTATGCATCTCTCTTTCTTGTTTTGGTCTCCTGGCCTTTACACACCATCTCTGTATGAGCCCCCACCCTTCTATTTGCCTTCTAGATGTGCCAGCCCATGACATCATGTACTGCAGTCAGTCAGTGGACCCTGAAGTTGACAGTGCTATCTGCATAGATGCTACTTCAGTGAAAACTGAGGAGCTGATCCATTTTCATCAATGTAGCAGCCCATGCAAGCAACGATATAAGCATCAGAACATGATGCCCTTGATGGACTGCAACTCATGATGGCACTGGTTGCAGTACCTATAATGGTGCAGCTGGTGGGGGTACAGAGAGATATTTGTACAGCTCAGGGAGAGAGATGCTGAAAGGCTGGCTGGGGGAAGAAGGCAAAGCATCCCCAAGGAAGCTCTCCTCCTCAGCTAGGTTGGCCGACTGTTTCCCACTGCATAAATACCATGAGGAATGCCCGGAAAGGCAAGCCAGCCAGGGATGGCAGTGGGAAGGGAGATGCAGTGGTTTCACCGACAGCACACCCGACTTCGAGCAGGTCAGTATATTATGAAAATTGGAGGATTTTGCACACCTTGGCAAACGGCCAGTACTTCACCTGACACACTTCCTTTTTCTGGGGTGCAGGATGATGGGAGGACATTAGAGAATGGCATGAATATTCCTTGTACATCCGAGCAAGCAGTGCAGCCTGACCACATGGCTGCTTACACTGCCTTCTCTAGAACATACCCCCTACTCTACAGCGGCTCACGGAGAGGAGCAATGGTGAAACTTACCTTAGTGGTGCATTTTACAGCTGCGTTGCACTGCAGCATCCTGTGCTCTGGTTGATGCAGTGCAAATGTGGCTGTGTAAAATGATCTCTGGGAGTGCCAGTGGCTGTGGGACATTTAAAGGGCAAATATGTTGTTAAAGCTAATGTAGAACTCACTACTGTCTCTCCTACAGCCGTGTGTGACTGTAATTAATAAGGAGCATCAATCTTCATTAATGTCAGTCATGTGCAGCTCTTAACAAATGCAGTGGCAGCTTTCCAATGGCATGTCCATCAGATACTCTTCACAAAGAGGAGGCTGAGCAGCACAGAAAATACACAGATCTTGGGTGTAGTATTTTATTACAGTATGCCCATTTATTGTATGAAGCAAATTATTTGGGTTGCTTTATGAGGGACACATAAATTATGATTATGGTAAAATTTCTAGATCACTGGCCAGGTGACACGGGCAACAGTGACTATGAGCCCTTCTTTTGGCTCCAAGATGAAGGCAGTGCTTATGGGTTCCGGGGGGGTGCACTCCTCACACTGCTTTAGTGACAGGCGACATATACAGCAGTTGGCAGCAGGTGCTACTGCGTGGCTGACCTCACACTGCCTGCATTAACCCCCAGCCTACAGGTTGATGTGTAGAAAAGGACTGATGTTGGGAGGGTCTATGGAGACAAAAGTAAAAACAGGCCAGACTGCCACATAGGATGATGACTGCTAAGACCCCAAACCCAATGTTCACAGGCTTTGATGCCTCGAGATGACTCCTCTTTATTCCCCACCGTACAAACACTAACCCCTCTGGTGGTAGCAGGAGGGCCCATGACTGCATATACCGGAAGCCTCTGGTGGTGGAATGGTGAGGGTATCCTGACAGAGCCTTCGAGGGGTCAGTGGAATGCCTAAATGGGTAGAGACTTCATGTGAACCAAACAGTATAGGCTTTTGTGAACCTGAAGCTTCCCAGATAAGTGCTATAGCAGTGTCAGTAGTTCAGTAGATAGCATGCTCGCCTCTGGGGTCAGACAATCGGAAGGTGCTGGGTTCTAGTTCCAGACCAGGTACTTGCAAAAATACCCATAACTGGCACTGTAATGCAGTACAAGGGGGGTGCTGCACTGCTGAGGTACCATCCTTCATATGAGATGTTAGGTCCCTTCTGCCCAGCTCTGGTCACTGTCCAGGTGGAATTTAAAGATCCCATGGTACTTGTGGATGAAAAGGGGAGTGTTCCCAGTGTCATGGCCAACATTCCACCATCACTAAAACAGATCCATGTAACCCACCCCCAGGACACACCTGGAAATAAGCTGTCACAGCTCAGTGTGCCTTTCTGGTCAAAAATTACAAATAAAATAATAAATAAATTATACGGTAATCTAGGGAACATTAGTTGCATAAAATAGCTGTTCTATGCCAAGTGATTTTAAAATCACAGGGGTCACTTTGACACTGTATCCAATCCCATGATGTGGTTTCTCTGTGAGTTCCTGTCCTCCCCTTCCTCTTCTAGCTCTGATTTAGTTCTCCTTTGTAGTTTTGGTAACAACATCCTTCCATCTCCTTTTTGTCTCCCTTAAAGTCTTTCCAATGTCTATATGCTACCAACATTGGGTTTTCCTTGTCAATTCGCTGGAAGCGTTAACCAAGTTTTTCTGCCTTGCCCTGCCCATACTTCACACTGTAAACTTTCTCCATCATCATATCAAGGATCCTCTTTAGGCACCACCTGTCAAAACTATAGAAACATAGAAGTTAATGGCAGATAAGGACACCAAGTCCCATCAGTCTGCCATTTTTCTACCTTATTAATGTGCCATAGGCCTTTACTCTGTCAATTGCCTATCTATCCATACTCATATGTATTGCTCCCTTATGCCTATCCCATGCCTGTTTGAAGCCCTGCACTGTATTCATATCCACCATTTCCTGAGGTATGCAGTTACATGCATCTACCACCCTTTCTGTGAAAAAGAACTTCCTCATATTACCCTTTAATCGACCTCCCTCTAATCTCATGCTGTGTCCTCTTGTCCTGCTATTTTTCTTATATTGAAACATGTTAGACTCTTTCATCTTGTTAATGCCCTTAAGATGTTTGAATGTTTCGATCATATCACCGCTCTCCCTCCTTTGCTCTAGGGTATACATATTGAGCTCTGTTAGTCTGTCCTCGTATGTTTTCTGATGCAGTCCCTGCACCATTTTGGTTGCACTTCTCTGGACTGCCTCCATTTGGTTAATGTCCTTGTGAAGGTGCGGCCTCCAGTACTGCACACAGTACTCCAGATGGGGCCTAACCAGTGTCTTGTAAAGAGGGATTGTTACTCCCTCTTACGACTTGTGATACCCCTACTAATTTATTTATTTATTTGTATAATCAGTTTACATCCTTTGAGCCAGAGGCTCATTTACAAAGGTACCTCGTCACATTGAGGACAGACAGAGCATTTAGGTTACAGAATACAAGTCACTGACGTAGATTTACACAGAAAGATTTCACATATTGTACAATTTTGTAGCATTTCCGGTGATACAGCTGAGCACATGCTGGTTGCAACAGGGGCAGGGTGCACAGGGGGGAGAAATGGAGGGGGAGTAAGTTGGAGTGCCGCCCAGAGGGCGTTGTCTAGTGTAGAGAGATGGTGGCGAGGCACCAAATTAGAGACAGGAGCAGCTGTGGTGTTAAACAGTTGGTCTGCAGGGTGGTTTTGAAGTTGAAGATTGTGGGGGCATTGGAGGTGGATGCAGGAGAGAGTTAAACCAGGATGGGGCTCTGTAAGAAGGACCTCTGACCATGGGTGGTCCTGGATCTGGGACCAGTAGAGTGGTCTTGTTGGCGGTTCGGGTTGTGATAGTGGGTTGGATATGGTGGATGAGCTGTCACCCAGGAGGGCCGAGTAAATTTTATTTTGTGAGGAGGCAGGTTTGGTAGCAGAGCGTTCATCTAGGTTAAGGAGTTTTGCCCATCATAGAGTTGACATGTATGTGTGAGCCTGGGGCACCAATATTCAGCCTGCAAGCCTTGTTTAGGGTGAGGCAGTTTTGTTGAGAGCAGTAGTATCAGCAGCACCATAACTGGCAGGCCATAGTCGACAGGGACAGTACTGATGATGTAATGGAAGTCGGAGAGCATCAGGGAGGCAATCCTTATAGCGGTAAGGATGCCAAGCCGTGTGTTAGTGGCAGATGCAAGGTATTAATGTGGGTGGAGGAGAGGGCTGAGTCGAAGGTAACCCCAAGGTATTTTAGGAGCAAACTTGCCCCAGCGGTTGTTTGGTGCTAGGGAGGATAAGGAGTGGGTAGTTGCAGGCCTTGTTTTGGGGGTGGGTGAAGAGCATTGTCTTGGTTTTATTGGGATTAATGATGAGTCTGTGCTTCTTAAACCAGGCTTTGGCATCATTGCAGGAGTGCTGTAGAGAGTCCTGGAGGGAGATGGGATTACGGTTGGTGGCAAAGGTGACAGCATCATTTGCATACATAAGAATTTTGCCAGAGCATGACTGGGCAGGGTGTTTAGATAGAGTGTAAAGAGTAGGGGGCCCAGGATGGAGCCCCAAGGGTACCCTGAGCAGATGGGACGAGTTTCAGAGAGTGTCCCATTGATTCTGACACACTGGGAACAAGCGGATAGATGCTTGAACACCATGCGGGGGCCAGCAGAGAAACCAGTGTGGCAGGGCATCCAGCAGAAGAGGGGTGAGACAGTGTCGAAGGCCTTTGAGAGGTCAATGAACACTGCACCAGCTAGGGAGCTGGCGTCAAGGGAGGAATGTAGGAAGTTGGAGAACTCAACTAGTGCAGTGCCAGTACTCTGACCAGCACGGAAGCCATGCTGCTCAGGGCATAAGATGTTATGCTTGGTCAGATATTCAGTGATTTGAGTGGCCACCACTTTTTCTAGGGCTTTGGGGGGGTGGAGATTGGTTGGTAATTGCCGGCAGAGGCCCTGTCACCCCCTTTATGAATGGGCGTGACTATGGCAGTTTTCCATGCAGTGGGGAATTGCCCCAGGCAGAGTGATCGGTTAAGAAGGCTGGTGAGTGGGGTGAGGACTTCATCCAGCACCAGTTGGAGAATACTGGGGTCCAAGGAGTCACTGCTGGGACTATTGCTTTTTGACACTTTAATTAGGTGAGGTCTAGCTTCCTGGGCTGATACCTTGCGTAGGTGGAAGCAGGGGCGCTGGAAGACAGGGGGAGGTAGGCTGGAGGGTGGGTCAAAAAAATTACTGGGGAGGACAGAGCTAAGGTCAGTAAAGGAGGTGTTAAGGCAGTTAGCAATGCAGGCAGGGTCAGTGAGCAGAGCCATCAATGATGAGCTGGGATGGGGGAAGGGGTCACGATTTCCCATTTAGCTGTTTAATATTGTCCCAGAAGGTCAGACACACCCAGGAGGAGGTGAAGGTGGCCTGGTAATGGTCGACCTTGGCTTTAAAGGCGGCCCATGTGCATCTGTTCCGAGCAGCACTGTGAACCTGTCTATCAGCCATCCGACCCGTTTCAGTTGCTAGGTGCCAGGGGTTATCCTCTTTCTGAGTATTTGTAGTAGGGCAGGGTAGCCCAGGGTGCATTATGTTTTTGGATCGAAATTTGGTGAGGGGTGCAAAGTGATCACAGGCCATTTTAAAGGCTTAGGAAAAAGAGGCGAGGGCAGTATTAATGTCAGGTGCATGATGAATGAGGGAACAATTAATCTGGGCGAGAAACTGTTTAAGTTAATCAGCCCACCAGAGGCGGAGGCATCTGCAGTGTGGTCTGGGCTATGGGTTTGGGAGTGGGGCAGCCCAAGCAGATAGGATATGGGAGTAGTCACTTAGGGAGTCTGGGAGGTCCTGTTTGTTATGGATTTTTAGGCGGCTGGTAATAATGACATCCAGAATGGTGTTGGTTCCTCTCTTTGGGTTAACTCTAGTGGCTGGGAGATGAGTTGTGTCAAGTCTTGGGCGGCGAAAGAGTCTCGGATAGTGGAAGGGAGGGGCTGAGCCAGTTCACATTAAGGCCCCCCCACTAGGATTTGTTCCGCTTTGTGGTGGAGAGTGGCTAGATATTCTGTTACAGATACCAGCACTGGGTTCTGGTTCTTTGGGGAAACATAGGAAGCGGTGAGATAGAGAGGGCCCGGTGGGGTCAGGAGTGAGTTTGAGGTAGAGGGCCTGGGCCCATTCAATCAATCAATCAATCATAATCTTTATTTATCCAGGCGGGTACCATTGAGCAAGGCTCATTTGCAAGGTGGACCTGGTCATGAATATGTCAAAGTACAGTACAGTACAGAAGCAGGTATACAAAAGCAATAATATACAAGGAGAAAAAGTATATACAGTGTATACAGTACAGTACAAGGTTGAAATAAATAAAAAAAAAGATTATTTTACAATTGAAGAAGTCAACAGATGTACAATCAACCATAGGCATTCACAAGAACAGAGGCAGGGGCGCTTGTCCGATGATTGTGTCCCGGGTATAGACACGAGCCACCCACTGCGTTTGCTTACTCGATCCTCCTAGTATAGGGTATAGCCTGGGAGTGAGACAGAGAGTCAGGGGTGGACTTGGATAGCCAGGTTTCAACTAGGGCTATGATATCTGGTTGATGTAACATGACCCAGCACTGGAAGGCATCAAATTATTTCAGTAGGCTGCATATGTTCAAAGAGACAATGCTGAGACCAGTAGACCTAGTTGGTGGGCTGGAGGGGGCAGGGCCTGGGTTAGGATGTGTATTACCAGACAGGAGTAGTACGAAGACCAAGGTTCTGACCAGGGGGTGGCAGTATGTCGATTTCCGGGGGGTACACTGGGATAGGGAGGAGGCCATAGGGGAACAAGGAATGGGCAGGGTTGAAGGGTAGGGAGGCGAGGATGAGTTGCAACCATGGGGCCAGGGTAGGTAGCGGGGCAGCTAGGGTGGGTGCCGTGGGCCAGGGTACATGGTCAGTGTAGGGTGGGATCAGACTAAGTCAGGAAGAGTTGGGGGTGCTGATTCAAGTGGGCCAGGGGTGATGTCTGGCTGATGGGTTGTGGATATTGGCATGTAAATGAGGGGGAGACATTTGAGGAGGAGGTGTATAGACATAATTCCTAAGGTAACAGCAGGGCAGAAAGGTTCAAGTATCTAGGCTGCCCCTCAGAAAGCGTGGATACCACTGTGGAGTAGTGGTAGTGTCACGGACTCTGGTAGACAGGGTACAAGGTTCAAGACCCTGGTAGAGCGGGTGAACTAGGACCTGGGTGAGAAAGGGGATTCCAGGTTCTGGGGGATTCAGGGCAGGCTGGGTTTGGGCCAGATACAGGGGTGGAAATAGTGACTCCTAGTGGTCACTGAGGGTTAGTGGCAGGCTGGTTGAGGGGCCAGTGGTAGGGCAGAGGGGTCAGTAAGTAGGGCTAGCTAGGAGGCTGGGTGCTGGGTGTGAGAGTGCGGTGTGGGCTGAGCAGAATGAGAGTTAGGGAGAGGAGTAGTGTATGTAGGTAGAGGGGATCCAGGAAGTAGTAGTAGGAGGAAATTCAGAAAGGAAACCAAGGTGATAGTCAGAAGGTCCCTCTAGTGGCTAGCAGATATAACCTGCAAATGGAAAAGTGGGGACTTAGTAAAACTACAGATAGCAAGTGATGTCACAAGACAGCGCCTATATAGGAAATGCCAAGCCAGGGTGGGTGGGGCAGTCGACGTGCTCAGCGCATCGACGGGCTAACCCCCCTCGCAAGGGTGCTGCTGCTGGAGGTAGTTAATTACCTCTTTTGGCACTTGTGTAGGTCCAGCTGCAGGAGGGAGCACTGTGTGTGGGCTTGTGGGCTGGCTTCTAGCCTTACCTACTGCTTTAGTGGTCTGCTTGGATGATTTCAGGTCATCTGTGATGACGATGCTCAAGTCTCTTTCTTCCCTTGTGATCGCCAGCAACTCCCCTCCCTACCTATAGGTGGCTTCAGGGTTTCTCTTCGCTATGCGCATGATCTTCCACTTCCAGGGCAATAGGCCATAGTGGGCTGAGGGTGGGGGGCTAACTGAGGCAGTGATTACAGCTCTAGGGACCAGCACTGGTGAGGTCAGATTTTTGCCATCCTTTCATTCTGCACACCACAGATTCCCTCTACCTGTCATGTGGGCTGTTAAAACGTTTTCTTTTTGTTTTTTTAATAGTGTAAAGTGAGAGAGAGAAACCGCCATTAAAATTCTTCCATGTACTAAGTCAACGGCACTGATAACCAGCACTATTTGCACAGCAACACAAAGTTTTTCTCTCTAGAAGATGTTTCTAAACTGGAGTCTGCAGGATGTAGTGCCTTGGAGATTAATAAATGTATCTAAATGTAGTACTACCTCAACCACTGTTAAAGAGCCACCAACACATCGAGAAGAACTTTAAAAACAATATTTGGACACAAAGCAGCTTATATTTCTAATCAACTCTGTAGTTCTTAATTATCCCCATTATTTATTACTGAGGTTATATGCTTGAAAACAGAGGTGGTTGTTCCTTAGTTCATCAGCCTTGCCTTCCAACCTGAGGCCATAATACATTTCCTTGTGACATCAGTTATTCCCATAGCAACAGACTGTGATGTCACAACACAGCATTATGAGTTCAAGTGAAATAAGCTTTACAGGCAGATGAACTCACGGATAATGATCTGTTTTTGTTGAAATTTCTTGGCAATAACAATGGAGAGGAGAAATCTATATAAGGTATATGAAATGCAAGCTGAATTGTGTCTAAATTGTTGTTTCCAAAGTTTTCCTGAAGGCACCAGCTGCTCATTAACAATCCTTGTAACCTGGCTCCCTGTGTGCCTGTTGACCTTCTAGAAATCTGGCACAACAAAGAACAGATCAGATTTTTTTCTAACCTGAAATCCAGTTAGTGTGAACTTGAACAAGATACGTTTCTAAAATGTTGTTCTTTCTGAACCAGAGGTATAGAGAAATAAAAATGTGGGTGGGAAGTGGTGGTGGTGGGGGGTAAGAGATCCAGGCCGAATGAAAAACAAAAAGTTCTACATGTCAACATTTTCAAGTGATTTCAGTAATACATTTTTGGACCCTAAAAAAGGGTGCTTTTCAAGCCTTTAAAACTTGATGCAGATGGGAAAATTTAGGTTAGTTTGAAACTTAAGAAACGGCCAAGTTTGGAGAGGTTGCCGACATTTTCTGAAACTGGTCCACCCATCTTTAGTGGCAACACAAAACACTACTGCATTTGTGCAAGATGGAATAGCAGAAAAAGGGAATTGTGTTGGAAACTGCTCTCTTGAATCCAGCGGCAAGTCTCTGGGGGGGTTGCTTAGCAACAGAGTTCTTAGTACCAAGAAGTAATTCAATCTGAGGTCTACAAGGCTCGCACTGTAGGACCCATTGTGCTATCAGTTTATTGCTTGGACACTGTACCAGACTGGAAGTGACAGAATCATAAGTTATATCACACAACAAATTCCCGAGTCCCACAGCCCCAACTGACTTAGACTAAAACAACAACAGTTCCTCACGTGAGGGAGCTTATCAGTATAACCTTAGAGAGGTACAGTACACATATTTCATTAAGAACATGTATTTATTTGTATTTTCATTCATAATTTTGGTAGTTTTGTAGTTTTCTCCCTTCCTCCGGGGCCATGGAGTACATGTGTGTACGTGCATGGAGCACACGCACACACCAGGATCGGTGGCTCCTTCTGCCCCTCCCCAGACTTGCGCATACACTCCAACTTCCTGCGTTGTCCACCGGACCGCCATCCGTGGGAGCAGGACGTGGCGAGTGGGCATCCACCCTTTGAGGAGGATGGCTCAATCCTGCTCCAACCCCCAGCCGGCTCCCTGGCAACCCAAGGTCATTCCCAATCCTGGGTCGCCGGCGTAGTGTGAGGTAAGGTGCCAGAGCCTCAGCCCTCAGTGCCGCTGGGCCGCCAGTATTTGGATTTCTAAAGTCCAGATGACTGAATTTCTGGAAGCAAATGGAAGCATCTACTATAGAGATACTATATTCCATATTTCCAGTGCTGGCCCTTCTTAAAGGGAACATTCATGTCCGTGAACCCACACACAGTCTGTAAGCCCATGAAAGTTCTGACACCTTAGGGAAAGCAAGTCATGACAAACAGTTGCCTGCCAAGGACACAACTGAGCTAAAAATATTTTTAGCCAGGCATTATTAGTTATTTACCTAATAAGAACTGCAATCTATTTTCTGGACTCAAAGCCAGCTGCTGAGTGTATGGCGAACCCTACCAAAAAAGCTTTTGATGATGAGAAAGGGAAGGGCTACAGGACTATAAACAGTATTACAATAACTGGGGAGCATTTTTTCCCCTATAGGGAAAGCTGGTTATAATTCCCCATTATAACCAGCTGGTTATAACAGCAAACACGCACTGGCTTTCCCTCACTCCATCTTGCCTTCCTCGAACGCACACTGCTCCAAACCGACCACAGCTACCGGCACGGAGATTGTTTCTATTTATGTAATTGCTGTGATGAAAAAATGCTCCACAGTAATTATATAAAACAACACATGGGGTGGTGTTTAAAAACTATAATTTTACACACAACCTGTCTTGGATGCTTGTATAAGCCCCTCAAGCCTCACTCTCAGGGTTTATGTAGCATCCCCAACACCTTGAGTGTGTGTAAAATTCTTGTTACACACAATATCCCCTATATTATTTTATATACAATACTATTTGGGACAGTGGCTGCCTTTATGTGTAACTTGTACTTATTGTGTCAAGCTCCTGGTCCCCAAACCCCGGTAGGACCTCCTGCTTGTGGAGAGGATGCCCTATTCAGGAACTCGTGAGCAGAGTAAGGGTTTGGGAAGCCTCATCAGCCTTCCTTTTCTCAGTGGGAGGTGGATTCTGCAGTTTCAAGTTCCCTGGACTCTGCACTACTTTCAGTATTTGAATCCCACCACGGCCACTGACCATGTCTTGCCTAAGTAGTTTTATGTGATGCTGACAGGTTCTATCTTACAAGGCACACAGTCTTTTCAAAACCCTTTTGTTAAAATGTTAAATCATACAATAAGACCCCAGGCAGAGTTGATAAGAAAATCATAAAAGTTTACTTAAAATAAAAGCAATACAGAAAAGTCTACAGTTTGGAAGAACTTTGAAATTCAGACAATATCAAAAGTAAAACTGGATGGTTTATAGAAAACACTAGGTAGTGCTTTTCTAAACTATACCTTGTTTTGATGTTAGAGTCCAGCAAGATTTAAATGTTCTTGTAGAGACGAGTCCTTAGGCAACAGTTCTGTAGCAAGTGTGTTCCAAGTCAGTCCTCTGAAATTTCCTTTTAAAAAAGTATCCAGGCACTTCCTTGGTACAAAGTCTTGGTTTCCAAAATTCTGGCTTAAAATCAAATTTCTGTTCAGTATGTGAAATCAAACTTCCACACACTCAGGTCTGGTTTTAGAGATTTTTCAGGCCTACATATACTTCTAGTCTAAGTATATGTCAGCTGAGACAGACTACCAGACTTCCAGCTAAACACTGCCCAACAGCGGAGCCTGAACTTGGGGATTGCTAGAGCCTTTAGAGCCTGAAGCAGCCCTCTCCCTCACAACACTGCCCAGCAGCGGAGCCTGAACTTGGGGATTGCTAGAGCCTTTAAGAGGTAAAGCCTCCTGCACTACAGTTGCCTGTTGTGTAGCTCTTCCCACCCGCCCGCCCCAACCAGGGGTGGCAAAATGTCCACTTTCCCATTTGCAGCTTATACACTCTTCTGTCCTGCTGCTGTTCTCAAACCCAGTACCCTTGCTATCAGAGTCGGCAGCTCTACCTCTTAACCATTGCATCTGGCTATCTTATCCTTACTTTCTAAGACTTTCATAGTCTCTGACCCCCCCTAGTCTGCCAAAATATTTCACCATTTCTCTCTTGCTGCCACTGCAGGCATTGAACCCTGCACCCTTGCTATTTCACTCAGCAGCTCCACCACTCAGCTATCACATCAGACTATTGTTTGTGATAGGTTTTAAGACTCTAAAAGCCTCTAACCCTCATAGTCTGCTAAAATATTTTTTGGAGTACTACTGCAAGCTTTGAACCCTGCACCCTGCTGCTGCAGCTACTGTCCTGGGACCTTTTCTGTCACCCTAGGCAAGCCTTGAACCTGGTGCCCTGTGCACTTGAGGCAGAGGCTCTACTACTGTACTAAGGTGGCAACTACACATTAGGTAGACCTTTCACCTTCTTCTACCCATCTCATTACTGCTATCTGCAGACCCATCCTAAGATGGCTGCCCACCTTCTCTTGTCATGCCTCTCCCTCCTCCTTCTTCTCACATGGCCTCTATCTAACCCAGGTGTCCCCATGGCTCCACAGGTCCCCTACTCTGGGGCCCCAGAGTCACCTCCCTCCTTCTCTACTATCTCCTTGCTCCCCAACCTATCACACCCTCCCCCCAGTCCCCACCTACCTTCCCCTCTTTGCGCCTACGGGCAACTTATTGTACTAGCCTGCCCATCCTGTACCTCTTTGCCCACCCTTGTGTCTCTAAGCTCTCCCACTCCTACTATCTAGCTTGGCATAAAAATGCCTTCCACACCCCTGATCAGGGCTGTACTTCTCCTCCTACTCTTGTCAGGGAACATTCATCCCAACCAAGGCCCAACCCACAATAACTCCTTGACTAGATCCCTGGGCTTCTCATTGCTTCTATGAATATCTGCAGTCTCTGAAGAAATCTGACTCACTCCAATGTTGGGTCACTGTCCACAAACCTGACATCTCCCTAGTCAAAACCTGGCTATCTGACTCTACCCTTGACTCCCTTGTCTCACTCCTGGCTACTCCTCTTTTGAGAAGACTGTGTAGGGAGACGAGGTGGAAAACTGTACTATTTATATCAAGAGACTCCTTCCTGGTGTAGCCCTCCAGCCCCTGTCCTTAACCTTAGGGCCCAGGCCCTTACCTAAAGCTTACCCCTGACCCCTCTAAAGGCCCTTCTTTCTAATCTCCGCCTATATTCCCCAAAAACCAAACTCAGGCCCTGGTCCCTCTAATAAGTATCTCACCTCTCTACCACATTCCCTGAGCATATTCTCCTGGGTGATCTAAACATCAACTGGCTTAGCCCGCATCCTCCTCCACCTGCGACTCCTTTACTGCTATTGACCTAGCAACTTGTTACCCAACCAACAGAGTGAACCCCTGCGAAGTCGAGCACTCTTCTGGATGTAGTCCTCACAACCGACCTAACCAAGTTTACAATCTACAAGTCCTTCCGGATGGAATCAGTGCCCACTCCCTATTCTTTTCCGTTGGATTCGTCATTAACCAAACCCACTTCACAGGCCACCCTCTGGGGCGGTTTTGACCAGGTGGGCTGAGGCCTGAAGCAACTTCTAGCCCAAGTTGACTGGTCTCCCATTGAGACCGCCCCTAACCTTGATTAGGCCCTGGCCTTCTTCACCTTAATGTTTAACAAAGCTTGTGATATCTTGCACCCCTAACCAAACTCCGCCGTTCAAGGTCATCCCATACTCCCTGGGTCACTCCTTCCCTACTCCAACTCCTTAGGCACAGGGATAACCTGTGGCACCTATCACGAGCTAGCCACCCTGCCGACAGACAGGCATATGCTGCTGCCCAAAATAAATGCACCTGGGCCATACGCAAAGCAAAGGCCGATCATTATCGGGCCTCACTCACCTCATCCTGGGGGAATGGTAGAACCTTCTGGGATAACATCAAACAACTAAATGGTGGTACACGCTCTCCTCCGCCTTCCCAAATCAATATTGAGGGTATTATCTCTACTGATCCTACCCTCATTGCTAGCCATCTCAATAAATCCTTTACTGACCTTAGCTCTGTACTCCCTAGCAACTTTTTTGACACCCCTCCTCACTCTCCTGACCCTGCTCTCTCATACGCATCTTTCCACTTTCACCGGGTTACTGTCAATGAAGTCAGACCATATCTGACCAAGGCCCTAAGAAGCAACACCACTGGCAGTGACTCCTTGGACCCCAGACTCCTCAGCCTGGCACTGGACCAGGTCATCGCCCCAATCACTTGCCTCTTCAACAAACCACTCTGTCTAGGGCAATTTCCATCAGCCTGGAAAATTGCCACTGTCACTCCCATACATAAGGGTGGAGATAGGGCCCTTTCTGGTAATTATCGTCCCATCTCAATCCTCTCACCACTCTCAAAAGCCTTAGAGAAAGTAGTATCCTCCCAAATATCTGAGTTTCTTACCAAATACAGTATCCTCTGCCCTGAACAACACGGCTTCCGTGCTGGGCACAGCACCAATACCGCCCTCATCAAGTTTTCTAACTTCCTCCATTCCTCCCTGGACTCGGGCTCTCTTGCTGGTGCAGTGTTCATTGATCTGTCAAAAGCCTTTGACATCGTATCCCATCCTCTCCTGCTGGACACACTCAGCCATGCTGGCTTTGCTGCAGGACCTGTCTCATGGTGCTCCAGCTATCTGTCTGCCCGGTCCCAGCGTGTAAAAATCAATGGCACTCTCTGACCTCTGCCTATCCGAGCTGGGGTTCCCCAGGGCTCTATTCTTGGGCCCTGCTCTTTTCCCTTTATCTCAACACCTGCCAGGTGCCTGTACTGGTAAACTCCTCCAGCATGCAGATGGCGCTGTTATCTTCGCTTCTGACCTAACCCACCACCTCCAAGATTCCCTGCAATTATCCTATAAAGGCGTGGAAGCCTGGTTTAAAGAACATAGACTGGTTATCAATCTTAAAAGACCAAATCTATGATCTTCTCCACCCCAAAACAAAGCTAGTAATTTCCAACTTCAAGTCTTCGCCAGCTCTATGTTCCCTCGAACAAGTTTACACATACAAATACCTTGGGATAACCTTTGACCCTGCCCTCACGTTCCATTCCATATCTCCACCTTAGCCTCCACCACCAATATTAGGTTGGGAATCCTATACCGCCACAAACACTGTCTCCCCGATGCCCTCCGACTCGCAGTTATGTCCTCCATTCTGTCACTTGTTGACTGAGCTTACCAGTCTGAGGCTGCTGACCAGACCTCGCTAAACAAAATCCGCCTCACCTTAAATAAGGCCTGTCGACTAATCTTAGGTGCTCCTAGACTTACACATACCTGCCATCTTTACTCCAAGGCTAATCTGCTCAATCTTGACGAGACGTCTTAGGTATCAAACCTGCATCCTTACAAAAAAAACTCTCGTGGGCTCTCTCCTTCTGGTTTGACTGCCGTTATCCACGTGTTAACTCCTAGCTTCAACACGGTCCTCCTGTAAAACCAAGTTGATGGTACCTAGGGCAGGACCTCTCATGGACAGCAGGGCTTTCCTACCGTACCCTGTCTTGGTACAAGTCCCTCCTGCCAGTATCTCAGACACCACCACAATCTCTTGCTTTAAAACTACCCTCGAAATGAAAATTACGTACCTACCGTAATTCTTGATCTTCTCTAGTATCTTCACCATTCATTACTTCCTGGGTGTAAGCGGGCGGCATACCATCGCGAAAATTTTTTTCTTTAAAACTTTGGCTATTGATGCTACCCTACAGGGAGTGATGTGCGTCATCATGCGCGAAGCCGTTATAGCGACCGACTCCTCCTCAACTCAGTTCTGTGAGCCGGAGGCAAAAGCGAAAGCAGAGAATAGAGATAGCGAGGCAAGATAGCCAGGGATAGCAAAGCAAGGAAGAATGAACTGAAAAAGAATAAGCCGATGGAGGAAGGACAGAGGAGATGAAATATCCTAACCTAGGGACTGCAGGGCCTCCTTACCTGGGCGACTCTGGAGGAGAGAGAGGAAGGAAATGAGAAAGAAGAAGAAGAAGAAAAGAGAGAGATGGGATGTTGAAGGGACCAGAATGCCTATGACATAGTTAGCTTATGGCTGAGCTCGAGCTAACAGGAAGCAGAATCCCGGAGATAGAGCTGAGAGAGGTTCACCAAACCCGCTAGACAGACTCAGGAGGCATAGTCCTCATCTTCAACATGCCATTGTTTTGATACCCGGGCTCCTGGCCGCGGAAGGCCTTTAACTGGAGGACACCGAGGAGGGAAGAATAAAACCAGGCAGCATGAAGCACTGCTCAGGGGTTTAGAAATGGAAAATGTAAGCCTTTCGAGGTATATAAATAGAAGTGGGACTCAGTCGGACTAAGCAAAGGCAGGCCAGAGGCTTAGGCTGGCTGGGATTGGTTATAGTCAGCACTGCTTGTCGTAAAAACTGTCCAAGGACACTTGAAAGGAAAACCAATCATCAAAATCTTACGAGAAGGTTGTCTGCCTCTCTCTTACTTCTTTTTTTTTGTTTTGTTTTTTAACAGATAATCACTCGAGGCTAGGAGCATGACCTCCAATACAAGGAACACCTATAGCAGTCGAAGAGGTTCCCTCAGCTTTTTTTTTTTAAGAAAAAATAAAAACCGACATGCCCATTCCTCCGCTCTGCAAGGCAGAATTAGGGAAGGGAGGGTTTTTGATTCTAGAGGCGTAACAGCTGGGCACAGGGATTGCAGGATCAAAACTGAATAGCCTGAGCCAGGCTAAAACCCCAGAGGAATCTACGCCCGAGGATGGAAAGAGATAGTTGTGCAGTTTGATCGCCAATGCAAATCACGAGATGGCCCAAGAATCTTAGAGTAAATAATTTTCTGGAGAAACAAGAACCCCCCACCAAAGATAGAATTTTTTTTTTTTTTTTTGGAAAAATTGAGCAATTCTTCCTATCTTTTATTTATTTATTTATTTATTTTTATTTTATATATTTTGCAGAGAGAGGAAGGAGACGGGAGGTGGAGAAGCCACAGGAAGAGGCCACTGAGGGGATGGAGGGAGGGTGTAAGTAATGAATGGTGAAGATACAAGAGAAGATCAAGAATTACGGTAGGTACGTAATTTTCATATCTTCCCTTGTCAATCTTCACCATTCATTACTTCCTAGTGATACCAGCTCCTCTTCCCGGGGAGGGAAGAGCCATACCTGAGGGAACAAGACCCCCAGCCTTCTGTTGGTGAGAAACAGAAGGAAGACCTAGCTCATTCAGAAAGCCTAAGTGGGGGAAGAGCTAGGAGGTGCCTCCCGAGGGGCGAGGAGGCGGAGGGCCCTGTAAAGTCTCCTAGCTCTAGAGGAG
Organism: Neoceratodus forsteri; assembly: GCA_016271365.2. NCBI lineage: Eukaryota > Metazoa > Chordata > Ceratodontiformes > Ceratodontidae > Neoceratodus > Neoceratodus forsteri. The sequence continues at coordinate 1,142,380,229 of CM057451.1, read as the reverse complement.
AAAAGGCGGGTCCCCTGAAGGCAGAACCGAATCACCCTCGCCCGGGCCAGGGGTGACAACCTGGAAAAGCGAAGCCATGCCGTCCGCCTGATGCAGATCGCTGTCCCCGCAAGCCTGGAAGCCACCTCATTAGCGTCGTAAGATGCCCTTGCTTGGTGTCTTGCCGGCTCAGGCCTACACCGCAGAGAGGGCAATGGCTTGTCTGGTTTGCTCCGTGTCAGGCATTGATGCCAACAGCTGGGACATCATCGACCACAAATGCGGTTGTAGGCAGCGTGGTGAGCCTGATGAGATACATCACGGGAACTTTCACGAGAGAGAAGAGAACACTCTTAAGCTAGCGGTCGAACTGGAAAGTCCGGATCGGTGGGCGTGCATCGCCAGCGATGGCGCCCAGAAGGAGTATCTAGGTAAACCAAACCAGAGACGGGTTGGGAAGGAACCTAGAGACTCTGAGGGGCACAATACCTACGCTGACAGTCAGCCGGGCTGGAGAAGAAGCGGCTGGGACTGCCAGGACGGATAGGCGCCTCCTGGAAGAGGATAGGCCAGGAAGGTACCACCAAATGCTGGGCACTGAATTCACCAAGAACTTCGTCTCCCGTTCGGTATTGTCTCTCCGAACATAGAAATCGAAGATCCCTCACCATCCTCGAGAGAAGCGCTGATATTCTGTGAAATCAGCACGGAGGAAAGATGAGCAGGGGTTCCTCTCCCTCAGAGGAGGAGGCGAGGATGATGGGGAGCTGGAATGTCCAGAGGATTCCTGCGGCAGTGGGGAGGATTGAAAGACCCGCTCATGCATGTATCCCAACATATGAGGGAAGGCCACAGCAGAACCCTGAACTGCTCCCAGGATATGGACCCGTGGGACCGACATGGCCTGGGGCCGGGGTGGTGAAGGCAGAGAGATGGGAAGGGCACCTCCGAGGGAGGCAACTGCTCTCTGCGAAGGCTCTGGAATCCCGGAAAGGAGCCCTAGTAGGAGGGATCCCGGATATCAGAACCAGGCTGCAGAGCGGAACTCTGGAGGCGGAGCCTGGAAGAGCCCTGGGGAGAACCTCCTGTGGCGACGCGGGACTGCATGGATCCAGAAGGGGCAGTCCGCACCGCTGCCGGAGGCACCCTAGAACCCTGGAGGGAGGGGAGGTTCTGCACTACGGCTCCTGGCCACCCCCTGAGGTGGCCAAAGAGGCAGTGGCAGACCCCTGCCCTCAGCCCCTCCGGACTCGAGAGGCCCACCTCCTCGACCACGCGTCCCCTGTCCCTAGAGGGGCAACAGCACCCTGGGAGTAGCTGTCACCGGCCCTCAGGAGGGCCCCTCCGTCACCCCATGCCTGCCCCGGGCTCCAGCCACCCCAGCGGGGAACCCTCAGGAGGCAGCGGAAGGGGGACAGAGGAGGGCCGCTGCGCCGCCTGGTACCTCTAGCCACAGGGGACCCAGACCCCGAGAAGAGTGGGGTGCCAGGATGGGTCACGTCTGGTCACCGCCCTCCGAGGAGGGCGAGACCAGCTGGACCTCGATGCTAGCCACCCAGGGGTCCCTGAGGCCACAGTGCCATGACGGCCCCGGTACCAAGGGTGACACCGCTCGCCCCCTCACGCCGTGCGCAGCCAGGCCAACAACAAACCCCGCAGGCGGCGCGGCAGACCGGCACTGCTTGGAAGATGGACTAGGCCCATGGCGCGCCCGGCAGCGTCCGGGAGGTGGCGACACCGCCCGGCAGGCGCCCGCCAGGTCCATCGCACCCATGACGGCGCGGCAAACGCGGCACCGCCTCGATCACAGCGCCGCAAATGGCGCCGGGATCAGCGGCGCCGCCCCTGATCCTGGCGCCGGGATCCAAAAGCGCGCCCGTTGCGCCGATCACGGCACATGACGGTGCGGGATCAACAGCGCAAAAGCGGCGTCGAGGTCCACGAGCCAGGCCCAAAAGCGAGGGCCTCGACACGGGGGGCCTGCACCTCCGAAGAGGTGACTGCCGAGGCAGTGTCGGGCGTCGCGGCCCGGAAGGGACTCGACAGCTCCCCAACACAGCAGAAGGGCCTCCTCCTCGGCAGAAAAGAGAGAGGACCCCCTCCTCCTCAGACCGTATAGGCCGGGAGGGACCGGGGAAGGGCCTAACGACCTTGCCCGAGAATCCCGAGGCGCGTCGTCCCGAGTCGGCGAGGCCTTGCCGAGCAAGCAGCAGTTCGGGGAGCGGCGGTCCATCGAAACAGGCATCGCGCGAATCCATATCATGGATTGGGTCCCAGGCAACGAAGGCAAGCATCATGCCGGCAGACGGAGAATGCGCCACAGGAGCACCGACATAGGGCGCGCCCGTCTTGGAAAAGCGCTTAGCTCCCGAACCGGACATAACGTGAAATTAACAAGGCTAAAACACAGAAGGAAACACACCCGGCGCGTTAGATAGAAAAAGGAACAGTCTTACCGGATCGGCGTCGAGTGTGATGAAAAAACAGGAGTCGGAACACTACGCACTTAAACTCGCCTACCGGTGAACAGGTGCTGCCTCGACGGCGGGAGAAACAGAACTGAGTTGGAGGAGGAGTCGGTCGCTACTAACGGCCGCCTCGCGATGACGTCACTTCCCGAGGGGTGTGCCGGTAGCCAAAGTTTAAAATAAAAAAAAAAAAAAGCTCTCGTGACTGGTGCGCTCCTCGCTTACACCCAGGAAGTAATGAATGGTGAAGATTGACAAGGGAAGATCCACCTTTTCACCACTCGCAGCTGTTGCTGTTTCTAAGCTATCTTGCTCACTCTCTGACAAAGCCCACTGTTGGCTGCTCAAATCCTCTACCTTCTCTACCCTTGGTTCCTGTTACCTCCCTGTTGACTCCTCTAAAACACACTGTATTGATATCCTATGTTTTTTCTGATGTTCTAGTTATTTCCCTGAACAATGTTAACTTCACCAACCCTGTATGTGGTAAACTGTTGATCTCATTTGTCCTCCTGTATCCTCAAAAAAAAACAAAAAAAACTGTACACTGTTTCTCTGTACTAAGTCTAAGTAATCACTGTATTGTCTTCTCTGTGACAAGGTACCTTTGTAAGCGAGCCTCTGGCTCAAGGTTGTGAACTGATGCTTAATAAATAAAATAAAATAAATAAATAAACTGTTTATCAACTGCCTGAATTCCAAATGTGTGTCTGACAATACATAATGGTCATTTTTTCGGCACACTCCACCTTTTTCCTCTGGGTGGGTTAAATGGTCCCAAGGCAATACAGATAGTAGGGTACAACAGTTTACCTTTCCCTGTAGGTGCCACTGTGGTTCCATGTCAGGTTTCATGTCAACCCCAGTGACATCTGGTCCATGCATTTGGCCTGACCCCTAGGTCACTACATTACCTTTCCCTGTCATAGAAAGCCACAGTGGGATATTTTATGCCTTCCTGGGCAATATACCTGCCTCCATTATCTGGAGATGTACCAGATCCCCCCTAGCCACTGGAACAATTAAGGCTATTTTCATAAGTTCACTCCTAAAGCCTTTTAAAGAGACAGTGTCTTAATTCTAAAGTGTATTACAGCATATACAATATGAACCCACATAAATGGATAGAGGCCTGTCATGCAACACTTACTACAAGCATTTATTCATTTTAAGGGAGTAGTATTACATGCACTACCCCCTTTAACATTGTCTAGTTACAGTGCTGTAAAGAATACATTTGGCAGTTGTTTTTTTCATTTTCGCAGTATAATAGCGATAGCACTAATAGTAGTCTGACTTTCCTTGGCAATAGCCAGGCCAAGGGGGTATTTACCTCCTAAATCCAGACCACTACGGTATTATCACTGTAGTATACTGTAGCAAACACCTTACAGACAATCAGTGTACAGATCTACTGTCCCATTATTCAACCATAACCATACAGTGGGCTGAACAATGGAACTTCATCTTAAAAATAGAAACATAGAAATTGACGGCAGATAAGGACCGCTAGGCCCATCCAGTCTGCCAAGTTTCCATACCTACTTCAAAAGCCGCAGACCCTACTTGTCTCCAGCTTTACTTTCTTGTTCCTATTGCTAGGGTATCCCTATGCCTGTCCCATGCATTTTTGAATTCTCCCATTGTGTTTGCCCCCATCACCTCTGCTGGGAGTTTATTCCATGCATCCACCACCCTTTCTGTGAAGAAATGCTTCCTCACATTATCCCTTAGTCTACCCCCTTCCAACCTCATGTCATGCCCCCTTGTTCCTGAACATCTCCTGTTCTGAAAGATGCTACTTTCTGGTACACTATTTATGCCTTTTAGATATTTTTAGGTTTCTGTCATATCTCCGCTGTCTCTACTCTCTTCCAGGGTATCCCTACTGAGGTCTCCCAGTCTCTCATTATAGGACTTTTGGTGCAGGTCCTGCACTAATTTTGTTGCCCTTCTTTGAACTGCCTCCACCCTAAGTTCTTACCAAGATCGTCCTCCAGAAATTGAACACAGTACTCCAAATGAAGCCTCACCAATGATCTGTACAATGGCATCACCACCTCTTTTCTTCTGCTAGTGATACCTCTGCTATGCACCCCAGCATCCTACTGGCTCTCCCCACAGCCTTGTCATTTTGTTTGGCTGTTTTTAGGTCTTCAGATATGATTAAACCCAAATCCCTTTCCTGTTTGGTGACCATCAGTAGCTCCCCCCCATCATGTAATCCTCCCCTGGGTTTTTGCACCCCAAATGCATGATTTTGCACCTTTTCACATTGAATCTCAGCTGCTAATCCCAGCATTCTGATTTACCAGTGCCTCGTGTGGTGTCTCACAAGGCACGGCAGAGTGACTCAACCACATAAAGACGTGTGTAATCCTCCAACTACCCACGTCGTGAAATGCCTTATTGCAATTATACAGTGGAACCCTGTGTAAAATAAATTTAAAATATGTTTATTTACAATTACTAGTGAGCATTTTTAATGCTCAGATAATGGGTTTCTAAAAATTGCATTACAACTGCTCGGTTGTAATTATGCGTTACTGCCATGTGGTTGTAATCAGTCCATATCAAACGATCATGCTGGCACTATGAACAGTAAATGCACTAGTCACACAATTACCGCCAGTTATGTAACACAAAAAGAAAGGGTCCAGAAGGGTCCAGGGGCCCTAAAGGTAGATAAGACCCCATGGCCAGATGGGATGCAACCAAGGGTGCTCAAGGAACGGCAGTGGAACTGGCTGAAACCCTAGCAGGGCTAGAGGATATAGGTGCAGTGAAGGACACAGATAGTTGAGATACTGGTTGGAAGGGACACAGCAGATGGCTGTGGTTGATGGCACTAAGCTGTGTGGCAGGGTAGGCAGCAAGGAGGAGGTTACAGAGATGCAGAGATACTTGCAATGACAAGAGAGATGGTCAAATGTCTGGCAGTTGAAGTTCAGTGCCAAAAAGTGCAAGGTGATGCACATAGGAAAAAGAACCCCAAGACAGAGTACTGGACTTGGGGAGGGTAAAGCTAGGCACAACTGCTCAGACAATAGACCCAAGGGTCATCATTATCAGGGACTGCATAAAACAATCAAGTCACTGTAAGGCAAACAAGATGATGGGATGTAGAGGAAGAGGTACTGACAGTGGAAGGAAGGTATACTACCTCGCTATAGATTACTGGTGCGGCCCCACCTGAACTACTGTGTCCAGTTCTGGAATATTCACCTAAGGAAAGATAAGGACAGGCTGGAGATAGTGCAACATAGGGTGACCAAAATAATTTAGGGCCAGCAGGGCAGAACTTATGAAAATCGCTCAAATACACTTAACATGTACTCCCTGGAAACCAGACAAGAGAGAGGAGATATAATGGAGACCTTCAGGTTCCTGAAAGGAAGGAACACAGTAAACTACCAGGAACTACTCAGCAGGACTAAAGATTCAAGAACCGAGGTCATGAGTGGAAACTGTGGACACTGGCAGGGGGAAGGTTTAAGAAGGATGTGAGGAGGTTCTATTTTACGGAAAGGGTGATGGAAGCTGGCTCACCGGCGCAGTGGTTAGATTTCCATTTGCAACACTGACAACCTGGGTTTGGGAACGGACCCGGGGAGTCGGAGGGCCGGCCAGGGGAGAAGGATCGAGCATCCTGGGGACTGCTCTCCTTCTCTGGGGAGAGGGAGGGGAAGAATGTCTGGTGCTTGACGAATCCCTGGTGGAGGCCAGGGGCGCCACAGTGACTGGTGCCAGCAGGTTGGGGGCGGAGTGACGCTGGATGTCACTACACATCCCTGCCCCGTGGAAGCAAAGAAAAAACAAATGCCACCCCTCCCCTGCATGGCCAGCCGTTCTGCTCTGCTGTCCACTGCCTCCAATGCCCGGAGAACCCGCTATCATCGCCCCGACCCAAGGTAATCCATGACACACAATGTCCATTAGGAGTGGGAAGCCCCTTAGCGGCCCCTTGAGCAAAGCTGGGCATGCAGGGGCAGCAGGCAGATGGGTCTGAAGGGGGGGGTTCAGACCCCTCAAAAAGGGAAAGGTGATGGAACCCTGGAACAGCCTGCCAGCGGATGTGGTGGGAATCAAGACCATAAATGGTTTCAAACATGGCTAGGATGGGGGGGAGCTAGTGATGGTCACCAAACAGGAAAGGGATTTGGGTTTAATCATATCTGAAGACCTAAAAACAGCCAAACAAAATGACAAGGCTGTGGGGAGAGCCAGTAGGATGCTGGGGTGCATAGGCAGAGGTATCACTAGCAGAAGAAAAGAGGTGGTGATGCCATTGTACAGATCATTGGTGAGGCTTCATTTGGAGTACTGTGTTCAATTTCTGGAGGACGCATCTTGGTAAGAACTTAGGGTGGAGGCAGTTCAAAGAAGGGCAACAAAACTAGTGCAGGACCTGCACCAAAAGTCCTCTTCTGCCGTCACTTTCTATGTTATTAAAAATGCTCGCTAATAATGATAAAAAATAAGACATGCGTGGGTGTGTGTAAACCAGAATTATACTCGTACCCTTGGTGTGGGATGCTTCTGTAAACCTCTCAAACTTCATGCTCGAGTTTATGTAGCATCCCACACCTCGGATGTGTGTACAATTCTGGTTATGCACACCTACTCAGGTATTATTCTCTATTTTAGAAATGCCCTTCCTCTGTGAGTTGTTGCAGGAGTTACCCATGGACAAAGATATTAAATGACGATGCAGGTTACAGGATCTTTTTTTGTTTTTATGTCCATTGTATAATCTGCAACAACCAGACAGTAGACTCAATAATTTGACTGTATGCTTATCACTGTATTCTAACTGGCCAAGACTAGCACTACAGCATGTCTGTGAGAAACTGCAGAACAATTTTGGTTTCTTACAGATGCGCTGCAGTGACAGAAGAAAAAATTACTCACCTTAGTAATGTTGTTTCTTCTAATGGAGTCTTGCTATATTATGACAATTGCAGTATGACCGCAGGTTAGAACTGCTCCGGAGGTGAAATAGTTAACTTTCCATGCAGGCATGGAACTTAGAAGCGTGAGCTCGGTTGAAAACTCTGTCTGTTGTGCTTCAGCAACAAACTGTCAGATCTTTACAAGCTAAAACTCACTAAGGTTCTGTGTGAAGCTGTAAACCTACACTAACCAACTGGCTACTAACATAAACACTCATTTTTGGCCTAAAACAAAGACTCAAGTCAGGAGACCCAAAAATGCAAAAACACAACACCAATTCACCCAAAAGGTAGGTGAAAAACAACAAGGTGGGCATCAAAAGTACCAACTATTGCCATCCCACATCCCAAAACAAGAGGTTCTGAGAGGGGCAGGCAGGAGGGAGGTCATAATAACAAGACTCCATTAGAAGAAACAACATTACTAAGGTGAGTAATTTTTTCTTCAAACAACATGAAGTCTTGCTATATTATGACAATTGCAGACTACACAGCAGTACCCCCATGGAGGAGGGACAGAACCTACCTAGGAAATAGGCTCTGAAGCACGGCTGTGCCAAACCGAGCATCACTCCTAGCCTGGATGTCCAGGGAGTAATGCTTGCTAAAAGTGTGAACTGTTTTCCAGGTAGCTGCTTGACATATTTCTAGAATAGGAATGTCTCTGGCAGCAGCCAGAGAAGCAGCTGTACCTCTGGTAGAGTGAGCCCTCAGGCCTGAGGGGGAACTTTACCCAACTTCTCACTGCAGAATTGAATACAAGAGACAATCCACCTGGCAATGGATCTTTTAGTGCTGGTTTCCTTTACAACTTAGCCATAGGTGAGGAACAGTTGGAGGAGTCAAACCTATGACCCTTGGTACGCTCTATGTAGTAACTAAGGGTTCTCTTCACATCTAGGCTGTGCAGCCTCCTCTCCCCAGAGGAGGAGTGGTCAGTGAAATAGATTGATTAAGGTGGAAATCTGAAACCACCTTAGGCAGGAACTTTCTGTTAGTCCGAAGGACCACCTTATCTCTGTGAAAAGAGATAAACTCCTGCTCCACTGACAATGCTTATAATTCACTTATGCGTCTGGCAGAGGTGATGGCTACCAAAAACACAGTTTTCCAAGTCAAGTACTTGAGCTCAGCTGAAGACAAGGGCTCGAAGGGGTTGCATAAGCCGAGCAATGCAAATATTAAGATCCCAGGCAGGGGCAGGATCCCTGAATGGAGGGTTGGTGTGAAACAACCCCTTAAAAAATTTGGAAAATACAGGATGAGCTGAAAGAGAAGAGGATTTACCTGCTGAAATAAAAGCAGACACAGCTGCCAAGTGCACCTTCAGGGTAGCTGGTCTCAGCCCCAAAGAATTCAGGTGGACTATATAATCCAGGACTGTGTGTAGATCAGCAGAGACTGGGGAAATATGTTTTCCGAGCACCATATGGAAAACCTTTCCATTTGGAATTGTAAGTAGCCCTGGTGGAAGGCTTCCTTGTGGCCTCAATATATCAATATACACTTGGGAAAGGTGTAAATCAGCAAACTCTAACTCTTCAAGAACCAAGCCTTGAGATTGAGAGATTTGAGATTCGGTACCAGACCCTTCCCGGGGCACAGGTTAACAGATTGTGATTCCTGGGAAGGGACAGGAGGATGGACTGCTAAGGACAACAGGAGTGGATACCAGGGCTGTCTGGCCCAATCCGGAGCTATCAGAATGACTTTGCATGATTGGGATCTGATTTTGACTAGCACTTTGAACAGGAGAGGAAAGGGAGGGAAGGCATAGAGAAACTTTCCCTCCCAACTGATGGTTGAGGCATCCAGGGGGAGTGAGCCCAACACTGGGGGCCTGCAGCAAAAAAGAGGAAGTTGGTGATTGTCTGGGGCTGCAAAAAGATCTATCTGCGGGGTGCCCCATCTGGCAAATACTACTCCCAAGACCAGGGGATCCAGTGACCATTCGTGGTGGCCCTGGGAAATCCTGCTGAGAGCATTTGCCAGGACATTGTCCTTGCCTGGGAGGTGAACTGCCGTAAGGGAGGTGTTCAGGGAGTAAGCCAGAGACCACAACTTCATCGCTTCGGTGCACAAGGCCGTAGACCGAGTGCCCCCTTGCTTGTTGATGTACCACATTGTAGTGGTGTTGTCTGTTCTGACCTGAATACTCTTGTTCTGAACAGATTTGGAAAAAGCTTGAAGTGCTAGAAAACTGCTCTGAGCTCCAACAGGTTGATGTGGAGCAGAGATTCCTGGGGAGACCACAGACCCTAGGTGGTGAGGTCGCCCATGTGAGCTCCCCAGCCCAAGAGGGACACATCTGTAGTAAGGATCAGAGAATGAGGCTGAGTAACAAAAGGAACCCCTTGTCTCAGGTTGCTCTGATCCTGCCACCACTGTAGGGCTTGGATCAGGGTTTGAGTTACTGGGATCAACTTGGTAAGAGGATCCTTTCTTTGAGACCAAAAAGCTCTCAAATGGAACTGGATGTCCCTCATCTGAAATCTTGCTCCTTGCACAACTGCTGTGGAAGCAGCCATGTGTCCTAGGAGCTGCAGAAAATGCCTTGCTGGCCGGGAGACCTGCAGGGTAAATGAGGAGGCCAGGAGACTAGGGTCTTTGCCCTGTCCAGGGGAGGAAGGCCCTGGCTTCCTGTGTGTTCAGTTCTCGCCTATGAAGGTAAGAAGCTGGACAGGCTCTAGAACTGACTTTGAGAGATTCAGAAGGAAACCTAGAGAGGTAAGCAGTTGCTGCATTATCTGAAGGTGTAAATTGACCTGGTCTGGGGACTGGCCTACTATGAGCCAATCGTCCAGGTAAGGAAAGATAGCAATCTTTTGCCTTCTTAGGTAGGCAACTGCTACTGCCAGACATTTGGTGAATACCCTTGGGGCAGAAGTGAGGCCGAAGGGCATTGCTCTGAACTGGTAGTGGCCTGAGGGCAGCTCGAACTTGAGGTACTTTCGATGGGAGCTTCTGATGGGAATATGGAAGTAGGCATCCTTGAGGTCCAGGGAAGCTAGCCAGTCCCCTGGCCTTAGAGAGGGTAGGATAATTCCCAGAGTCACCATTTTGAACTTTGGCTTTAAAAGGTGGTTGTTTAAATATCTGAGATCCAGGATGGGCCGCCATTCTCCTGTCTTTTTTGGGGTAAGGAAGTACCTGGAGTACAAACCTTTTCCCTGGTGTAGGGGAGTAACCCTTTCCACAGCTCTGAGAGCCAGGAGGGTAGAGACCTCTGCCTCTAGGGCGAGTGCCTCTGATGGAGTTGCAGGTGGAAAAGATCTGGCTCTCAGCTTTGGAAGTGTTCTGAAGCTGAGAACAGTCCCTGACTTACTACTTCCAGGACCCACTTGTCTGATGTTAAAGACTTCAGTCCTGACAAAGTAAGCCAGCCTGTCCCCTACAGGTAGAGGAGAATCGGCCCTGGCAATCCCATCAGGTGCCTGCTTGGCAGGGGCTTTGGGCTGAGGGTGGAAGCAGACCTGCTTGTACCCGTCTGCCTCTCCCTCTGAACCCCCTCTGAGCATAGGGAGAGGAAGCTTGGGCTTGGTAAAAAGGCCTATGAAAAGGCCTACCCCTGCCTCTAGGAAGCTGCTTTTGAGGAGTGGCCTGCCTTTCCTTGGCCTGTGCACTCCTATAGGTAGTCCTATATTCATCCATTTTCTTCATGTAATTCTCTGTTTGCTCCCCAAATAGAGAATTTCCCACAACAGGAAAATCCATGGCCTTAGACTAGGTATCCTGAGACAGGGTAGTACATCTGACCCAAGCCATCCTGCAAAGTGCCACAGATGTAGCCATGACTCTTGATGAAACATCATTAGAGTCCACTGCAGCATGAAATTGCACCTTGGATGCCTCAATACCATCCATAGCCACCTGTTCCAGCTCCTGGCAAGCTGGTCAGGGACTTGTTTTACTAGGCCAGCACAGTATCCCATCTGGATTTCTGGTACCTAGCAGCATAAGCCATATAATTTGTTTGTCTGAGTCCCAAAGATGCTGCCATGTACTGTTTCTTTGCCATAGCATCAATCTTCCTGGAGTCCTTCTCAGGAGTGTGAAGCTAGGGAATATTAACCTTGTCACAGGCTGCAGCCTGCACTACCCCACATGGCTGCATTGTTGAGTGAGGAAATCAGTGTCGAGCCTGATAAGGTATACCTCTTGTCCATCCTTTTATCCACAGGAGGTATAGTGTGAGGAGTTTTAAAACTTTACTGTCTGTTTCCGAAAAGATTTATGCAAAGGAATAGACAGTCTCCTAGAACTCTGGAATATCCATCATTTCTACATAGTCTGGCTCCTCTTGGTCATCAACGGCTTCCTCAACAGGGAGCTGGAGAGTTTCAGCAACTTTTATAAAACATGAAATGAGAAGGGACTCAGAAAGCCTTGGAGGAGAAACCCTAGGGTCTATCTGGAGAGATGTCCGGATCAATGGCACATCCAGATCTTCAAAACCATATTCACTCTCCTCATATTCCTCTTCCCCTCCCTGGTTCATAAAATCCTCAAAATCATAATCTTGAACGAGTGGAACCGGCCGAACGAGCAGCTTACCTGAAGGTGTCGGTTCGTCGGAACAGAGAGAGACTGGACAATTTGAATTGCTTTAGCTATTTCCTCAGCAGTGGGAGAGAAGTTTAGGCTCTACACTAGCTGACTTTCTAGTCCTTTTGCTGGAACCGGCTCCTCAGAACCGGCTCTTCGTTTGCCAGTATCGCCCTGGTCAGAGGCACTCCCTCTGGTTCGGTTGGTACCGAACCAGGCTGGCCATCTGGGTCAGCGGACTTTTGGCCTCCTTTCCTGAGCCTACCAACTCTCTTATCTATGGTGGCAGCAGGGAAATTTTGTCAATCTGGCAGTCTGAATTGGGTGGTCAAACCCCAGACAATAGACACATGTGGTGTGTGGGTCAGCCTTAGCAAAAGCTTCCCCACAAACACTACAGTGTTGAAACCCAGTGGGTCCGGTTTTTCTTTTGGGTTTCTCAGACATAATGCCAGCCTAACCAACTTGCCCGTTTATGGCAATCCACCAAGCAAGACACCCTTATCGGTTCCCAACCGTGTCACGGGTCGTGGAAAAACGTAATGAAATCCGTTTTTTTTAGAACCGATAAGAACCGGGAACCGCACTCTAAAAAAGGACTAGTAGATTTTAAATACAACCTGATCGGTTCAAACCGAACCGATAAAGAATTACAAGTTCCACACAGAAAAAATAAATGTAAAACCTATCTATTACTTACATTACCACAGACAGAGCTTGAACCGACCGGTTGCGGTTTAATTTCGGCTAAAAACCGAAAAATAATACTTTTAAACCGACAAAATGAACCGAGCAGAAGGAGAAATCTCCGGAGCGACTGTTCAGTGAGGCGGAGTAAAGAATCTGACAGTTTGCGTTTGAAGCACAACAGACAGAGTTTTCAACGAGCTCGTGCTCCAAGTTCCATGCCTGCATGGAAAGTTAACTATTTCACCTCGAACAGTCTAACCTCGGTCATACCTGCATGTCATAATACAGCAAGACTTCATGTTGTTTGAACAAGTTAAACACTCTATTTTAAATCTTGCTTGTTTTTTTTTTCCTTTCAGTTTAATAATTGTAATGGACAGTGGTCAGCATTTTAGTTGGTTATAACTAGACTAGGCTCTTAATGAACATCCTGTCACCCTGGTCCAGTTATCATCTCGTAATCCCCTCTATACTGTTATTGCCATAGTAGCCAGTGGAAGGGAGGAACCTTGATGGAACATAAGTCTTCTCTCCTTTTTAAAATGTGTTTTGTTTGGAAAAAATTAACAGTATTTAATTCTGTGTTTTACAGGCAACACGTTTTGAGTGGAGAAGAGCCCAAATCATATAGTTTAGGGTTGACAGGGTCCATTTAAAGGAGAACTTCTAGTACACATAATGCAGCCACCACAGCACAGATCAGGGCTTCAGTACCTCAATCCTCTCTGCAGGCACAATCTTCATTTAAAATATCCATACTTGATCCCTCCTAATATCATAAATAGTTTCTTAGCAGGTAACATCTTCAGCCATGCCTGTGCTTGCCTCCTAAATAGTGCTAACAACGCCATATTATGATGCACCACTGCCCTTCCTGTATTGTGCCTATGTGTAAGATTTAATAATCTCCATTATCTCAAGTGCCTGCTCTATTTTCAAAGACTTTGCCTAAATGCTATGTGTATGCTATGTATACATGGCATTAATGCACAGTCTATGAAAACAGAAGAGGCATAGGAGATTATTAAATCTCCAATATAGGGCACAATATATGGGAAAGGGCAGTGGTGCATCACAATATCATGTCGTTAGCAATGTGATCTGATGAAACGAGCGACAAGCATGGCAGAAAATGCTTGCCTGCTAAGAGATGATTCACAGATTTTACTGAGGACCAGGTACAGACACATTTAAATGAAGATTGTGCCTGGGGCGAGGGAGATCAGTATACTGAAGAGCCCAATATGTGCAGTGGTGGCTCATTTATGTGTACCAGAAGTTCTCCTTTAAAGATGGAATATGATTAAGGGAAAACCTTGGTCAAACATACTGTGAAACAATTAATTTTTGCTCAGATTTATATTTCACACATGATGCTAATCAGACAAAAACGTGAAGATTTTTCACACAGATTAGCGCTGTAATTCATTTTTATTGAAAATGCACCATTTCAGCCTATTAGTGTAATTTTATTTTCATGCAACTGTCACACTGAGCAAAAGTTATTTTACAGCAAAAATAACTAGTTTTAAGAAATACTTCTGTAATACTCAGATCCATATTTAGTACATGATAATGCAATACTTAAATTAACATATTTAGACACAGATGAACTTCCAGTTCATGCCTTTTGTGTATTCTGCTTCCTTTTTCTCTTCATTGCCGAAAACAGTCAGAGGAAGGCCGGCCCAGTGGTGCTGAGGGTTGAGTCGCTGAACGCCACATCTCACGGCATACCGGCGACCCGGGTTCGGGAATGGACCCGGGTCGGCGGGGGTCGGCAGGGAAGAGGAAGGACTGAGTGTCCCATGACAGCTCTCCTTCCTCTGGGGTGGGTAGGGGCAATGCATCGCTCTGCAGCGGCACCTGGCGGAGGTCAGGGGCACTGAGAGGGCGTGCACAGTCGAGGGTTGGAGCACGGCAGGCATCAGCACGTTAGTGCACCGATGCCATGGCACGACCGGCTCTGTGGGGGGTAAAACATGGTGAAAATTATGGGGTGATCGTGGCATCTGATAGCCATGCCGTGCGCCACCGGACGAGATTTTACCCCAAGTCAGGTTCTGGGTCCCCAAAGGGGGTCTCCATGCTCCGGGCTGTATGCGGGAGAGAGTGTCATAGGCCAGACCGCAGGGTGCGGGTGCTGCAGTCGACGATCACCACTCTGCTCCGCAGTGGAAGAAAATAATGGAATGATAAAAAAAAAACAGAGGAAAACAGTACCCATCTCCCTCACAATTAATTGCACACACTGCTTATTCACTGGCTGAACTCACAATCCCCCCCTCCCCCACTTGTGTGGATTCCCAATTCACTGCCATGGAAACCATGATTATGATGTCACAAGTAGAGGTCTTGTGACTTCACCTAGATAATAAGACACAGGGTCAATACATTCTGAAGGAGAATGTTCTTGTCATGCAGCTTTCACACGGGGAAGATAAAGCTCATAATCATAATAAATTAGAGGCTAAATTATGTGTAAGTATTAGGTCTTTCAATGTTCTCCCAGAGGTGATAGTGTCTCTTAAAATCAGAACAAGCATTTTTAATTATAAAGGGAAGGTTACTGGTATTTACCAATCTGCACAGCAGAATTAATTTAACTTGGAATGCCTGCCAATCAGTCTCACAACTCTTGTTTTACTGCGTGCTGCATAACACCACCTAGCACATTGTATGACCATTTTGCTGCCAAGTCAAATGCAATCTAAGCCAAATATGCACAGACTTATCAAAAGAATCTGGAATTACTTCTCAGATTTCAGTATTGCCTTTCCTGGTCTCACAGGTGTACACTTCAGCTTTTACTGATTCACTAAGACATGACTTATAGTCAGTCAAGACAAAATGACCAAGCTTGGACCTGACACTCTGGCCAGTCAGGAGGTGGTAAAGAAACATAGAATTTGACAGCAGATAAGGACCGCTTGGCCCACCTAGTCTGCCCATTTTCCTACCTAACAGATAAGCTGCAGATCCTAGTTAACCAACAGCTTACTTCCTCCTACCCCCACTAGAATTGCCTTATGTCTGTCCCATGCATTCTTGGATTCCCCCACTGTCCTTGACTCCACGACCTCCTCAGGGAGGCTGTTCCATGCATCCACAACCCTCTCTGTGAAAAAATACTTCCTCACATTACCTCTGAGCCATCCCCCCTCTATCTTCAAATTGTGCCCCCTTGTTCTTGCACATCTCTTTTTCTGAAAGATGCTACCCTCTTGGACTTTGTTGATTCCCTTGAGGTACTTGAAAGTTTCTATCATGTCCCCTCTCCCTTCTTTCCTCAATGGTATACATATTAAGCTCCTTTAGTCTCTCTTCGTATGTCTTCTGGTGCAGACCCTGCACCATTTTGGTTGCCCTCCTCTGGACAGCCTCCACTCTGTCTATGTCTTTGCGGAGATGGGGTCTCCAGAACTGCACACAGTACTCCAGATGGGGTCTCACCAACTCTCTGTACAGAGGGATAACAACTTCCTGTTTTCTACTATTGGTGCCTCTTCCTATGCATCCCAGCATCCCCCCAGCCTTCCTTACTGCCTTCTCACATTGCTTGCCCACCTTCAGGTCATCTGATATAATTACCCCCAGGTCCCTTTCTATTTTTACTGTTGTCAGTATCTCACCCCCCATTGTGTACGCGTCCCCTGGGTTTTTGTTTCCCATGTGCATTACCTTGCACTTCTTTGCATTGAATCTGAGCTGCCATACATTTGACCATTCCTCCAACCTTGCCAAGTCCTTCTCATCCTTTCCACTCCATCTTGTGTATCAACCCTGTTGCAGATCTTTGTGTCATCTGCAAAGAGACATACTTTTCCTTCCAGTTCCTCTGCAATGTCACTTATAAAGACATTAAAAGGACGGTCCCAGTACTGAACCCTCACGGTACCCGCTAGTAACCCTCCTTTCTTCACTGTGTACTCCATTTACTATTACCCTTTGCGTCCTGTTGTCTAGCCAATTTTTTATCAGGCTACCACCTTGGGACCCACTCCAAGGCTGGCTATCTTGTGTATTAATCTTTTGTGTGGGACTGTATCAAATGCCTTGCCAAAATCTAGGTAGGCCATGTCCACAGCCCCTCCCTGGTCTACTACTTTGGTCACCCAGTCAAAGAAATCTATTAGATTCGTCTGACACGACCTTCTCATCGTGAATCCATGCTGCCTTGGGTCCTGTGCCCCACTGGCCTCTAGGTACTCAACAATTCTTTCCTTCAGAAGTGATTCCATCATTTTCCCTACCACTGAGGTCAAACTAACTGGCCTGTAGTTTCCTGCCTCTGTCCTGCTCCCACTTTTGTGAAGAGGAATCACATCTGCCCTCCTCCAGTCCTCGGTACCACCCCATCCTCCCATGATTTGTTAAAGAGAGTAGTCAGCGATGTCACTAGTTCTACCCTTAGTTCTTTTAGAATTCTTGGGTGAATCTCATCAGGCCCATTGCTTTGTCCACCTTCAATTTTATTAGTTCTTTCAGAACCCTTTCTTCTGTAAATGGACTGGTATGACCCCAGTCTTCAGAGTGTTTCTCTTGTTTGGTTTGGTAACTCCCCCTCCTCTTCCTTTGTGAATACTGAGCAGAAATATTCGTTCAGTATCCCTGCTTTTTCACTATCACCCTCTACCCACATTCCCATCCCATCAGATGTTCCCCCCCTCCAGGGTGTGACAGGGCTGAACAAGGCCCTGTGCCATTTGTTATGCAGAAAGAGTTGAAAGCAAGGGTCTGTTCTGTCCTCTCCTTTTCTGTCTCTTCTCTGCCTGGTTGCGCAACCAAATTTTCTTGTGAAATTAAGCAACTGATCACTCCAACGCTTTCACAATTCTCTGCCTTTCGCTATTTCTCTGCCTTCACTTGCTGTTCTGTCTTTTCTTCCCCCTTGCATACCTGTGGGTATAAAAATATATGTGAATTTTTATGTGGAAATATCACTGATACTAGGATCCCTTTGTTTAAAACTGTATACAGTTATACCGTTGAAATGATTCCAAAAAGCTATTTGGAACTCAAGGGTTAACCTGAGAAGCTGGGTTGCAGACTCTGAGATGCTATAAACAAGAGTCCAGTTCTGGGTCATTATGTTCTTTTGCTGCACCTGCAAGAACATTGGAAACTTAGAAGAACATTGTGTGAGAAGCATGCTGTTTTCTTAATGAGTTTCCCAGACACAGACTTATAAAAAAACAGCAATGCTTGTGAAAGAGAGAGACAGAGGCTGAGATTTGAAATTGAGAAGAAAAAAATCAGAAGAAGAACACTGTTTTCTCTGTACTGCCATTGTAAACAGTTATACTGAACACTTTTTTATTTCACTGTTAAAACGCTATTTGCGAATTTTGAAACTGCTCCTTGTTTTTCCATGCTTCCTGACCCGTGCCTCAACCACAGATGATGTAAAGAAGTGGGATTTACGTCATGCATACTCTAAGCCAGGAGGTTTGTGTGTGGGCACCAGACCTGGTGGTTCCACAACTAGAGCACCTGTCGGGACACGCCCTGTCATCAGAGTGCCAAGTCCGATTGTGATCCTGTCTTTTTGTGAGGGCTGTGCCCCACCCCTCTAATTTTTCTAACTCCGAAGGGAAAGGGCCTCGGGAGGACAGCGACCCTCCTGTGGTGCCCTAATGGTGGCATCGCTCCGACGGGCGCCTGATGGCCGGAAGGGAGACCTGTACCAGGGAAGCATAGAAAGAAAGGTATGGATTTTACAGCAGCAAATCCAGGAGTGATTACCAGAAGAATGGCAGCTAAACTAGAAGCAGAAACAAAAGTCCAAACTGAGACTATACTGCCAGCATCAGTCATGGAAAAAAGAAAGAGCAGGCAGTGACAGAACCTGAAAGCCTGACTGTCTTTTTCAAATGGTGAGCTATACGACAACAAGATATGGAGAAACAGAAAAGAGATGAGGTGCAACAATGGATGGATGCCTTGCAAGTTATCAAAACTGGAGGATCTGACACTGGTCCAGCAGAGCAACAAGACACAAACAACTTAAAATACATTTAACTTACACAGTTGTGGCCCTCGGATGATATCGAGGCATAACCGACAACTTTTGAAAGGGTTGCTACAGCTTGCCAGTGACCAAAGCAGCAATGGGCAAGCAGACTGGTGCCTTGCCTACTTGCCAACTTGCTTACAGCAACATGGACACTGCACAGTTAGAAAACTATGACCTGGTGAAAAGAGAGGTCCTTTAAAGATACATGACTTCTCTGGAGAGACCTACAGGCATTATTACAACTCAGTCGACAATCCTCGAGAAGCCTTCACTAGACTCAGAGAACTGCTTATGAATGGCTCCAGCCAGAGGGCAAAACACTCCCACAGATCAGCATAACATTTCTAATGGAACAATTCATCAACATCCTACCCACAGATGTACAGTTTTGGGTAAAAGAACAGTGACCAGAAAGTGGTGAAAGGCTGTTTCTTTGGCAGAAGACTACCAAATGGACAAATAGACACAACAGCAAAAGAGGTAACAGCCAAGCACCAGTAAGACACTCTTTTCCCCATTTAAACTCCAAGTCTGATAAGAACTCTGGCGAGGTAACAAATCTGCACCCAAAGACTTTATTTGCTATAACTGTAATAAGCCAGGTCGTATTGCATCCTTTACTTAGTTCTCATTTATTTGCCAAAAGTGTTATCAGAAATCTTAATAAATAAATAATATGGTAAACATATATTTGAACACGGGGGTTAAGTGACTTGCTTGGAGTCGCACAGTATGCAAGTGGAGGTTGTGGGAATCAAACCCAAGTCTGCTAGATGTACCCAGTTCAATCACTGTTTGTTATTCTAACCACTAGGCTATACTGCCAGCTATAATAACACCCATAGACAATGTTTTAATATATAATTTTAATAATAGTGCACAGTACCTACAGTACAAATTATGAACATTAAACACTTTACAACATTTTACTAAAACTGAGTTATTCACCACTCGATCTGCTTTATTTTTTCTTACACCAAAGTGGGTGAAATAGTTGACAGAGCACTGTAAATAGCTTCTGATCAGGCTTCATTATTCTACATCCAGAAATAGATAACATTTGTTTATTCTGGATTTATTTAATATTGATTTTCTGTGGCTCACTAAATAGAATCTAGCACTACATGAGGCAGATGTTTTTACATTTTGGAAGAGGCAACACATCTTATCCGTTTATGATTCATGTTAGAAACAGAAGTTTTTCTTCATATTTAAAACATATTCAAGTGTCAGTGTATTCATTTAGTAGTTTATGCTGACTAATATATGCTGTAGAAAACAGTAAAGGATTTATTGTGAAGCACTCAGGATCTATAGTAGAACTCCTGTAATTTTCCAGCAAGTTTTGCAAAAAAACTCTGCAATTTCAGGTTACTTTTCCTGCAATTCTCCAGTAGCCCTGCCCATGTGTACTGATACTTGTAGACTCTTAGGCACATACTACAAGAAAACTGTGGTTTCAGGAAGGAAAGCAGTCCTCAGGTGATGGAGATGTAGGTGGGAAGCATGGGTGGTTAAACTGAATGGCTGATTACGACAAAGCAGTGCGGTGATTTCCTTACTGACTCTATCGCAGCAAAGTAGAAAGAATGCAAAGCACAGCAGCATTCATTTTAAGATGCTGAAATCTGGGTCGACCTGCTGGTACTGTGGTAGCACTACTGCTTGCAATGCCAGTGACCCAGGGTTGGAGCGAGCATGGGATGCTGGAGGTCTGGCCAGGGAGTAGGGTAGAGCACCTGGGACTGCTCTCCTCCCAGGGAGGGTGGGCTGCAGGTCCTGCTGCTTTACCACCACCTGTGTAACCATGGGTGGTGGTGCAATGGTGCTGCAGAGTGATCAGGAGGGAGGGACGCTAGCCAGGATCTGGAGCAGTGGCATGTCTCTATGTGACCTACCTCCTTGGATCTCCTCTAGTGCCGGTACCCTCAAGGGCAGAGACCAGAAAACCAGGAATAATCACCCCACATCGCCACTGGCAGAAGGGACCCAGGTGCCCCAGACTTCATAACCAGGCTCCATGAGGGACCCACTGGGCGCCCGACACACTAAGGGAGTGTGTAGGGGTGATCTGGGGTCCCCTCCCTTCCCACCTGGGGGTACAACCCAGGCAGGATAGGGGCAGGTCCACAGGAGCTCCTGAGCATTACCTGGGGTGAAACTAGGGATACCCAGCCTAGAGATCTCTGAAAAGTGGAGACTGATGCTGTGAGAAGGGGACATAGAAAGAGAAAATAAAAAATTTAAAAGATGCTGAAATCTTAGAGATTCTGTGCAGTGACATGCAATTTCTGTGAGGCACGGTACAAGAATTCAAATTCCGCATACCAAGCGAATTCCATGATTGCTACGGTGTTACCGGTAAAATGGAAAACCAGGGTCCCTGCCTATAAGCTATTCTTAAGGTGCTCCAATGAAAGTCCCCAGGTGTAAAAATCGAGGTTTGTAACCATTCCACCAGAAACGTAAACAGATTAAGACCCTCTGCACCTTCTGGTATACCTACAAATCATAGGTTGCCAGCCTGTGCTTCATTCTTCAGGCCTCAAGCCTGCCTCAGACTGTGTGTTCTCTGCGTCAAGGTTGCAGCTGCTGCTTGGCTGATGGTAGATCTTTATCACACTTCAGAACAATGCTATTAAGTTCTGTCAGGGCTGCATCATGCTTCTCTAATCTGGCAAGCGTCTTCTCCATTTTAGCATCCATGGATTGCATAGTCACCAGTATTTGTTGACATGGCGGACCAGTTGGGAGTCTGCAGCAGTACCTGGTTCAGAGCACTAGGTCTCACTGGCCTTCCCTGGTTTTGCAGTGCTGGATTTAGAAGCTGCTGGAGCCGAGCCTTATTGTTTCCTCATGTCAAGTTTGGGATCAGTCAACAGCTGGAAATCTCGTGAAACCAATCCACTAAAAAGTTTTAAAGTTTGTTGAGTTATATTAGTAGGATTTTGTACTTAAATAGAGCTGAAGTGCAGAGTGCTCAAAAAAAGCTTTCTGCCTGGAGATCGGCTCTCTAGCGCCCCCTCAAGTCATTTATTTATTTATTTGAATTTTGATAACTGGGTAGGCTCACTGAGATTGTACAATCCCTTTTTCGGGGGTGACCCAGGGAATAGGGTTACAGAGGTCGTAGAACTTTACATACACAAGATACACTGTACATTGATTACATACACAAGCTACATTGTAGGCAGTACTAGAACAATGCTGATACATATATAACAGATTGGTACATACATGGTTATCACGTGCTTGGTGCAGGACAATAAAAATGAAGGGAGCTATACTGAGAAATATGAATAATGAGTACATGTAACCGAGTAACAGTTAATAAGAAGGATAGCAAGATATCGTAATGTAGGGAAAGAGCAAGAGACAAGTATAGAGAGGAAGATCAGAAGATACAGCGTTAGGCATACCTAACCAAGAACAACTTGAGAGAGGTGCGATGCATGGAACAGGGTTCATGCCAAATTGTGATACAGAATGCATGGAAAGCAGCCAGGTAGAGTGGCCCAGGCCTGGTCCTGGGCCTGCAACCCCAGTCTGAGGAATCAGAGGAACAAGTGCATCAGGTGGGCGTTACTTCTGTTACTTCTATTTCCCATCAATGTATCAAACAGCAATCTGACATCTTGGCAAAAATACAATAAATCAGTATGTATACCAACATTCATTTTCATCAAAGTATCACCTAAACAGTTTTTCACATCCAAAACAAATCAATGTAATGTTACAGTGGGTTCTTGTTTCACATTTGCCTGTAACTCAATGCCGTATGGGCTCATTTAATGACTGAGTTTTGATTTGCTCTGAGAGTGCTGCCTTGTGTATTTTCTGAATACACCCTACCTTGTCCACTGCCCTGTGTAAATAATTTTATTCCAAAAGATGAGTTGTATTTTCCTCAGCTATATTGGCAGCCCTGATTTCAAACAGTTACACAATACCCTTTCTTGGAAATAAAAGAGAATAGAACAGGCTTTATGAAATTATCAAAGGGCCTTTAAATAACTTACATTATATTACTCATTTACAGACACAAGTCATGCAGATGGCTCTGATTTGATGTGTGTGGGAAGATTTTCTGTTTCTCAGCCATGTTAGATTTAGGAGAGGAGGAGCTTGTTCTAAGGTGATGATGAGATGAGAAGTGAGAGGCAAAAACCTTCCCAGTTTCTCCCAGTTCTGCAATAAGGTGTAGTCTAGTGCTGAGGGGTCCTCACTCACTTGAACTGAGTTAGGCATTCCTCTGGGGAGGTGGTCAGAGTAAGGGGGAATTCTTGAGTAGAACAGCCCAGGAGATGAGACACCCCAATGACAGAAAATGCCATCTGGTGGTTTATGAGGGGCGGTGCCTTGACAAGTGCCCAGCACCACAGCTCACTAGTTCTGGAAGACTGACTTGTAAAATGCTTTGATGAATGCCTTTTTTCTGTGATATCTTCCTTATTGCCTAAGCTATGAATGGTGATTCATACCCTGGGAATTATGAAGCCATGCAAGCACCATCACAAAACCATTAAAGAAATATTTTCTAAACCTTGGCAGTAAATCCACTTTTCCCTACTGACTGTCACTCGGTTGGATCATTGCTGAACTGCCTGTTCACTGCAGCTGAAAGGGAAGCATTATTTTTACTCTAAAATCCACACTGTTGCAGCTGCTAGAGCCTCTTATGTCAGCCTGTTACAATATTCATTATTCTGTTTTTAGAAACTTTGCATTTTTGGAATTTTCGTAATATGTTTACAGACATCACTGGTCAGTAATTGAGATATAATTTTCACATTACTATCTCACACTAAGTTCATATGGATTTTATAACAGCAGTAATGAGGGAATAATGGAATAAATGTTTGAACATAAAGATAATACTGGACCAATTCAGAGGGAGACAGTCAAAAAGTCCAATCTCTGTCAAGCTGCTGAGTTTTTCATATTTCAAACCTCTAGCTTTCAGAGTCCATACAAAATCCCTGGAAAATTCTCAACAGCAGAAGTTACCATTTTGGCAACATTACCTTTTGAATATGATCAGGACTATATATCCAAGCTGGCAAAACTTTGAGGTACACTGAAGTATAAAAGTCAATGCTATTGTATTTTCAGACTTTTGCTATAAAGCAGCAAAAGACATTACGGGCTCCTAGCTTACTAGAGAAATTAATACATAGATACATAGACACTGTCGGCAGATAAGGGCCTATGGCCCACCCAGTCTGCCCATTTGAGCTTGTAAGTTCCCTTTACGTTTTTCTAGAAGTCTATTGCCCCTTAGCCCTGACCTCCAGAATTCCCTTATGTCTATCCCATGCATTCTTAAATCCCGTGATTGTTTCAGCCCCCACCACTTCCTCTGGCAGGGTGTTCAACTTGTCCACCACCCTTTCTGTGAAGAAATTCTTCCTCAAATTTCCTCTGAATCACCCTCCCTCCAACTTGGTGCCCAGCTATCACTGTTGCCTCCTGCCAAGGTGAAGGTGGTAAAAGATAATAAGATCAGTACAGGAGGAGACACGAGAATGGCAGTGACTAACTTCTTACCTTGAGGGCGAAGTAGTCCCGTCAACTGTCTGGGCATCAGCAAGCAACAGCAGCACCTTTTAACCTGCAGTCGTCCCCCACCCCGAACCACAGTACTTGGCTGTAGTCCTGCATGCCCCTTCAGGTTCCCGATAGAGGTGGTGACTGGGTGACGGCACAGTCTGAGTGCTGTTCTCCATCATGTCAGCCTTCAGCTTTCTCTTCTAGCATGTGGAACACACCATTAGGTGCCTTATCAGTGGGGCTGAGGACATGTGGAAGGACAGGGAGGGCAGTCGGAGAGTGACTGCCAGTGGAAGCGAAGGGATTCACAAGAGTCAGTGTTGGGCTGGTTGAGATCTGATTATGGGACTGCACATAGGGCAGGCTTTACTGTTCAGCTGCATGGGAGCTAGTGAGGGGGTGGGTTAGCAGGTGCCCATGATGCCAGTGAGGCAGAGCAAGAGTCCAGCTCCCCAGAAACTATTATTGAAAAGGGGAACAAACTGCATTTGAACCTTCCCATAGGATGTAACCTAGAGCCCTCCTTGGAAGCTACAGAGTTTAAAAGGTATTGCTTCAGCAAATTTAGAAGAGGGGTAACAGTTATTCTACAGTGATATTGTTAGACTGTGTGAATAAGCCCCTTTGCTCTGCATTTTCAAAAGACTTTACTATACTGTGCTACATAGCCCCTTTGCTCTGCATTTTAGAGACATTGCTAGCCTGTGTGAACTTGTCCCTGTTCTGTGCTTTAATGAGAAGCCTGGCATCAGTGAGCGAATCTGTCCATTGACCAGCTTTAAAAAGAGACCTCTCAGTGTTGTGTGAATTTATTTTGTGCAGTACTCCGTACTTTCTCAGAAATGCTGCATCACTGTGTGAATCAATCTACTGCTCAGTGTATCCAAATAGAAGTGTGAGTCAGCCCAACCTACTACTTCTTGCTTTGTGAACTACCTAACTGCTAATTGGGGTACACACCTCTGAGCAAACTGTATTAATTTGTCTGAAGTGTAAAGTGAGTGCTGATACAAAGATATTCTAGCGTGCACACATAAAGGATGACACCAGTTTTAACAAGAACCTTATTTTGACTGCTACAACCTGCTTTCTCCATTCATGCACACTTCTGTTCTGGGGCCGGCTATTGAGATAGAAGTTAGGGCAGTAATCGGGCAAGGTCACCTCCTGCTGCTTCTTTGCTACAGCCTGCCCCTACTAGAAAGTAAAGGCAGCTTAGTAGATGCACTGGCTCAATAGCCAGGGACTTCGCCGTGCAGTTGGTTGGGGTTTTCTTTTACAGGAGCGAAAAACATGGCCAAATCCAGGAGTGACAAAAGCTGCGAGATCTTTGGACTACAGCTGGTGCTTCTTGGAAAGACCCTGTTTGGCTATCTGTAGCAACCTCTTCGCTGGTGACTTTAGGGTCCGACAAAAGAGTTCTGCAGTTGCATCTTGCCTGGCAGTCTGATATGACCTATCTCAGGCAGCCAAGTTCTTCAAACCATGGGATGTGGTGTAACCTCTGGTGATCCCCATTTGCTGCAGCAAAAGTTCTTCTGGCCTCTCCTGGAGGCCCCACTCTTGAGCTACAACTAATGCACTACTCCAACTCCAATTGAAAAGGCACCCCTCTTGTTCTTTATCACTTTCTTGTTAAGTCACCGATGCTGCAGTCTGGTATTTCACTGTTATGCAGATGACACCCAGCTGTTTATGTCATTTGCGTGGGATACCTGGCGCAGTTGAGTACTACATTATGCCTGGCTGAGATCCAGGACTGGATGTCCTCTAGCTAGCTAAGACTCAGCCCGCTCAAGATGGAGGTACTGGTGATTGAGTCTGGTTGTTGGCAGGGTGCGGAGGTGGCAGGAGAGGTGACTGGCCTGGTGCTTGCTTCCTCTCGACTTGCAGCCTCTGCCAAGGTAAAGAATCTAGGGATCATTCTGGATCATGAACCAGCAGTTGGCTTAGTTGTCATCCATAGTCCAGAATAGCTTTTACCATCTCAGAAATAGCATGTGGATTAAAGAGCAGCTAATGCATTCATAAGAAATTTAGCAAAACACAATATTGAGGCACAGTTCAGCTTGTATTTCACATTAGTTCAGTATTTCTTATCCCCATTATTTATCACTTAGGTCATTTGCATGAAAACAGGATCTTTGCTCCGGAAGAGTTCAACTACTCCTGTTGCTTTTTCCCTACCTGAGGTCATAATGCACTGCTTGTGACATCACAGTTACTCCCATAGCAACGGAGTGTGATGTCACAGCAGAGGATTATGAACTGAAGTAGGGAATAAACTATAGAGGCAGATGAACTACAAGGGATAAATATCAGTATTAATGTAAATTTCATCAGTAATACATAATGGGTAGGTGAAATCCATAGAGCGTGTATGGAATATAAGCTGATTTGTACTTAAGTATTATGGTTTTCAAAGTTGTTTTGAAGCATCAGCAGCTCCTAAAAGCCTTGCTCCCACTGGATGGCTTGCCCTTACTAGTGCATGCTTTTGTAACTTCTGGACTTGACTACTGTAACGCTGTATATCTTGGGGCTGGTGGGAGGGGTCCTCCATTGCCTGCAGCTGTTGCAGAACACAGCTGGCCAGGTTGCTGGCGGGCCTTCCAGCGGTCCTGTCATGTGACCCCATTCCAGCATGACTTGCACTGACTGCCGTTGAGGTGGCAGATCACCTTCAGGGTCGGTTTGCAGGACCTGAAAAGCCCTACATAGACTGTGCCCTTGTTATCTGAGCGACCTCTCCACCATGTCCATTACCTCTCCACTCCTCCGAGGTGGGCCTCCCTAGCCGTTCCCAGGGCTAGTCTTAAATCATCAACTGACAGGGCTTTTGAGATTGCCGGTCCGGCCCTGTGGAACCCACTTCCAGATCCTTGAGGCCCCTCGGTGGAGGTCTTTAAGAGGGGCCTGAAGTCTCAGCTGTTTAGGGAGGCCTTTGGGGTATGGGTAAGGGTCTCCCTACACTGGCTGTTGTCCTATGTATTGAATTGTATTATCTATTAATTTGTCTATTTGTCTGTTGACATTGTGATTTTAATTATGTTAAGGCGCCTTGGTTTTGAAAGGTGCCATACAAATAAAGGTTATTATTATTATTTTATCATGATGAGTTTATAAAATATGATTTATTTGCTAATATCTTATCCTGTTTCCTTGACCTATATACTGCGCCAGGAGCCCCAGGGAATATGCACTAAACAAGTAAAACGTTACTTACTTACTAAACTAGCATAAATACCTGCTGTGGTTGGTGACTGCAGACCAAATGCAAGCAAAGAGCATGCAGAAGTCCTCAGGAGTCAGTAGTTCAGTAGTGCATACCCACCATCTATCATTGGAGCGGCTGCATTTTCTGGGTCCGAGTTAATATGGCAGACAACATTTCCACATGAGAGCAGTCTGTTGCCAAGTAACAGCCAACAGTATACCAGTCTCGGGCACTGACTGAATGGAGACGATCAGAGGACTGTGCCCCCGCACCTCCACACACACACACACACACACACACACACACACACACACACACACAGTGGATCATTTTGTTTGGGGGGAGGTAAAGCCTTCCCCAGTCCCCAATCCTCCTACCAGTACTGTATTACCACTACCACAACTCCTATTAATAGTTGTAGTGCTTACGTGATCAAATACGCAATCAGACTAGACTTCGCTATGATGGAAATCTTATCTGATGACATCACGATATCATCCACTATATTAGATAGGAGCCAAAAACTGCAGGCAAGCCTTTACATTCTTAATTTATAAATTTAAAAGTATTCTAGGGACATGGATATGTTGTTCATCCACACTCATTGGCAGTATCCTTGCCGCTTTAAATCTTGCCGGAAGGTCTTCAAGCTTGCTCCTCCCACCCACCCGGGTGGTATAACTCTCGGCTCCGCCCCATGACGCCAGATCTTACTTACCGCTTGGAAGCTCAGGTTCCCTCCTTAACGCTCTGCGTTTGCGACTGGTTCCTATTTCTCCGTTTGCGGATTTAAAAATAAAATTTTGCAAAAAGACTTCAGTCTTCTATCCCTCATGACTCGCGATGGACAAATCGACTCCAGTTTGGAGATGCCCATGCGGTCCAGAAGATGTCTCGGACGGATCCACACTCACGTGTGTCTACTGCTAGGCCTTGAGCACGACCGCAGGCTTGCGACCTGTGCTCATCTTTCCGGCCCTCGTCCTCGAAGACCGTGCTGCCCGATTGCAACTGGGCCGTCCGGCGTTCCTCGGTGTGAAGTCAAAGGAGGCCCGGTTAGCGGTGTCCTTGTGAGGCTCAGCCGGATCAGCTCGAGCGGATGGTCGCCCTCGAAGAGGAGGCGGCGCGGGACGTATCTTCCTCGGCCGCGGCATTTATCCCGCTCTCTCTGGGTTCTTCCTACACGGCTTCTTTTAAGGAGCTTTGTCTGTCCCTCTCCACTAAAGGAGAAGGGCCTGCGTCTGCTGGACCTTATTCTCGGTCCAAAAAGAGGGACAAGGGTAAGTCCCTCCGTCGACGCTCTTGGGAGCGGGAAAGGTCCCTCTCCCCGGGCCGTCGACCGTCGGCTTCGGTCGACCGCTCGACTTCGGCCACTGGCCTCACGGTGTCCCCGTCAGGTCAGTTGACCGAGACTCCCACTGATGAAGTCGAGATTTTTCTCGACCCATTAGACCGAGCTGTCGCCTTTAGCGGCCCGATTCCCTCCGGTTCCCGGGAGGAAGTTGAGGATCCGATGGGCTCGCCTGTGCCTCGTTCCGGGCCCTCGGATGGACCTTCCGAGCGAAGGAGTGCGGTTCCGGCCGACACCTCCCGCACCGACCCGGAAATTCCGGGACTCTCGGTCTCGGTCTCGGACCTCTTCGCGGTCCAGCCTTTCCCACCGTCATAGGCGGTCTCGGTCTCGGCACCGCGGTAAGCGGCGTCGCCGCTCGTCCTCGTCCTCCTCCCTCGGATGAGGAAGCCGGCGTCATGAATTACGCCGGTCTGACGCGAGGACCTTATGTTGCAACAGCTCCTCCTGGCCGGGAATAAGCCACTCCGCGCCTTCCCGACCATTAAGTGGCTGTCACCGAACGGCCGACACACCCCTCCGACTTGTCCGAGGGCCTATACCCAGGCGGTTGTTCGGCCAAAACCAGCTGCTCCACCGATTCCGGTGGAACCTCCGCCTCCACAGCCACCAATTGGGGCTCCGACCAAGGATTCTCGGTCGGCTAAGGGTTTACCCATCGGCTGTCAGTTACCCTCACTCCCGACCGACCTCGGCAGGTGAAGGGTGGCTCAGGCCAGAAGCAGCTCTTCGAGGACTCTTCCAGTCGAAGATGATTCCTCCTTCTTCTCAAGCGACTGGACTTGGAGTCTTCAGGAGGTCAGTCAATGGACGATAGCCCGTCGTCCTTCCTAGGACTGCTTCAGTCATCTCGAGTCTACCGGGATGGAGCTCGAACCGACTTCCAAGCGGGCCAGGTATCCCCTCACGGAGTTCTGGACCGAGGATTCTCCCCGACGGAGGCCTTTCAGTGGCGAGGCCATAGTGGGTCCGCACTGGAACTTTGGCAGCGCCCTGCTTCCTGCCCTCGCGCCCGGCCAGGATGGCCAGGAAGTACGGTCCCCTACCGGTTCCTTATCCGGTTTTTGAACACCCCTCTGCTGAGGGGTTGGTTACCGACAGCGTTTTCCGGCGCGCCGGCAACGCCAGGGATGTGGACAAACCTCCTGACAAGGAGTCCAAGAAATTGGACTATGTCGGGCGAAAAGTCTACGCTGCGTCCTCTCTCGGCCTTCGTCAGGCCAGTTCGGCCGTCCTCATGGCACATTTTTCTCATGCCCTGTTGGGCTCCCTGGATGAGGTCATCCCTCATCGTCCCGCCGATCTGCAGACTACGGTTAAGCAGGTGCGGGACCAGGGCAGGGCAGTGGCCAAACAGCAGCTCCAGACTGCTTTGGATATAGGGGACTCATGTGCCAGATCGGTGGCGGCCGCAGTGGCTATGCGTCGGCGGGCTTGGCTGAGGATATCCACCTTTACTTCGGATACCCAGCACAAGTTGGCGGATGTTCCCTTTTTGGGGACTGACCTCTTCGGCCCTGGGGTGGAAGGTCACCTGCAGAGGATCGAGAAGTCCAATGCCACCTTGGACTCGGTCTCTTCCGCTCAGAAGGACAAAGGCCGCAAACCACAGCCTAAGCTCGTTCCTTCTCTGTGCCCCGGCGCGCCCGGCCCAACAGCGCCAGGGCCCAGCAGGCTCGGCCTTGGCATCCCAAACCCAAGCCTTGACTTCCTCTAACAGGAGGCAGGGAGGAAAGGGCCCAGGAGGTCCCTCGGCGGTCCCTCCTCAAGCCTGCCCAGTAGCGGGCTGAGGGTGTCCCCCATCCCGTCTTGCCCTAGGTCCCCGTGGGGAGCGGCTCCAGCACACTAAGTTCGCCTGGTCACGCTGTTACCACGGACAGGTGGGTCTTAGAGAGTGGTGGGAAGAGGCCTGCCTCTGGAATTGAGCAGGCACCACCCCTTCAGAGCCGTCGCCCTCGGGAAGCCGGGATCCCCAGCCTCACTGGGCGGCTCGTCGAGCCGACGCCATCTCCTCCTCCAGAAGGAGGTGGTAAGAGAGGTGGTGGACCCTCCTTCAGACCCAGGGTTTGTGTCCAGGTATTTCCTGGTTCAGAACGGACGGGGGTTGGCGCCCATTCTCGACCTACACGACTAAACAAGTTCCCTAAGGTCTCGAACCTTCAGGATGGTCACTCTGGCTCAGATAATACCATCCTTGGAGCAGCCGTGTGGTTCTGCTCTCTGGACTTGCAGGGCACGTTTTTTCACGTCCCTATCCGTCTGCTCTCACCAGAGATTCCTTCGCCTTCGAGAAGGATCTCTTCGAGTTCCAAGCCATGCCCTTCGCTTGTCTCCAGCTCCCAGGGTCTTCACCAAATGATGCATGGCAGTGGTGACAGCATTCCTGCGGCGCCGAGGTCCGGTGTACCTTACCTGGACGACTGGCTGATAGCACTCCTCCAGGAAGGAGGCGGAGGGTCCAGAGATCTGGCCTCCAGGTCTGTCTCAACTGGGCCTCCTTATCAACGCAGGCCAAGTCGGAACTCGAGTCAAGCAGGTGATTCTATTCATCGGCGTAGCCTCGACTTCTTCGAGCCAGAGCTGCGCTCCCGGCGGACAGGGCCGAGGTTCTTTCCTCCTTGCC
The DNA here is from genome assembly GCA_016271365.2 of Neoceratodus forsteri. NCBI lineage: Eukaryota > Metazoa > Chordata > Ceratodontiformes > Ceratodontidae > Neoceratodus > Neoceratodus forsteri. Next base: position 1,142,348,838 of record CM057451.1, on the reverse strand, counting down.
CGATCATTTCTGGTTGGGCACCGCGCCTGCCCGGGACTTCCTGCGCCTCCTGGGTCTCATGGCGCCTGCACCAGCGTGGTCCTGGGCCCGCTGGAACATGCGCCCCTTCAGGGGACTGGCCAGCCAGTGTCACAACGCTGCGATCCCTTGACTAGCTTAGTCGGTGACAGGGGATGTGGGAACGCCTCCAGTGGTGGACCGCTCCAGATCATTTGCAGGAGGGCATCCTGCTTGTCCGCTCTCGAGCCGACGGTCTCTCTATCGACCGATGCCTCTCTGATGGGTTGGGGTGCCCATCTGGGGGAACACCGGGCTCATGGCCTCTGGTCCCCGCGGGAGTCCTGATGCCACATCAACCTGCTGGAGCTCCGAGCGGTCCGCCTAGCTCTCACCGCCTTTGCTCCGTTCCTCCGGGGTCAAGTGGTCCGAGTCCAGACGGACAATACCACGACTATGTACTATCTAAACCGCCAGGGCAGGACGCTGCCCATGCTTCTATGCAAGGAAGCCTCCGATGGTCACTTGTGCACAGCCTGGAGGCGGATCTCCTAGCATTCACGTGGCAGGAGCCTCCAACACCCTGGCCGATGCCCTGAGCCGGATAGGGGCTGCATCCCACGAGTGGTCTCTCCTGCCGGAGGTAGTCAGCATCTGTTCTCCCTTTGGGGCACACCTCAGGTGGACCTGTTTGCCTCATGGAGAACGCGGTTGAGTCTGTTCCATGCCCCGCCTCAGCAGGGCTCGCTGCAGGGGATGCCTTCTCGAGGCAATGGACCCCGGTCTCTTTACGCCTTTCCCCATTTCCCTTGATCCACAAGGTGCTTCTCAAGGCGAGGAGGGACAAGGCGCAGGTGATTCTGATAGCCCCAGACTGGCCTCGCCAGTTCTGGTACCCAGATCTCCTCAGTCTCAGCTCCAGGACTCCGCGGCAGCTTCCAGCTCGCCCGGACCTGCTCCTCAGTCAATCAGGGAAGGTGTTCCATCCGGACCTTCAATCCTGCACCTGACGGCCTGGTTCCTGGCTGGCTGAGGTTCCAGGCCTTGGGTCTTTCCGACGAGGTCCTCAATGTAGTTGAGGCGCCCTTAATGAGTCGACTAGAAAATGTTATGCCTTCAAATGAAAAGGTTTTCCATTTGGTGTCAGGGCAAGGGCTTGACCCTTCCTCCTGTTCCTTGGCAAGCATCTTGGACTATTTATGGTCCCTTTCTAGTCAAGGGCTTAGGTCGGACGACCCTAAGGGTGCACCCTGGCAGCCATCTCTGCTTACCGGGCGGGCCGGAAGCAGCCTGTGGCGCAGGGAGAAGGTGGTCTGGTGCTTTTCAAAGGCCTTGACTGCTACTTCTCCAGTGCGGGAACCCCACCTCGCGGATCTACTGCTGGTATTGGCAAAGCTCATGGGCAAGCTTATTCGAACCTATGCACAGGTGTGTTCCTCTTCACCTGTCGTGGGAAGACCGCCTTCTGGTGGCCATCATCACAGCCAGAAGGATGGGAGAGCTCCAGGCGCCCATCGAGTCTCCTTACCTGGTCTTCCACAGGGAGGCTGCAGTTGTCCATGCGCCCCCACCAAATTCCTTCAAGGTGGTGTCGGCTCACCTTAACCAGGTGTTGACTCTGCCGGTGTTCTACCCCAATCACACTCGGAGGTCGAATATAGGCTCCATACTCTGGACCCTAGAAGGGCCGCTTATTATAAGGCGCATCGGCTGAGAATTCGGGAGAGGTTCGCCAGCTGTTTGTCACCACGCTGAAGCCGCATCTGGCAGACCTGCAGCCAAGCGGACGATAAGCAGGTGGGTAACCCTGCATAGATCTCTGCTATAAGTTGGCGGGCATGGAGCCTCCCAGAGGGATAAGAGCTCATTCTACCCGCCATACTGCTGCAACGGTGGCTGCTTCCAGGGACGTCCCCTATCCAGGAAATCTGCAGGGCTGCTACCTGGAAGTCAGCAAACACCTTCATTACCCACTACCACATCGACCTTGAGTCACGCCGATGCTGGTTTTGGGGCCTCGGTTCTCAGTCTCTCTTTCCCAAGTAAGTATATGGGGTGTGCGTCTCTCCCTCCTCCCGGAGAACTGCTAGAGTCTGCCAATGAGTGTGGATGAACAACATATCCATGTCCCTAGAATACAGGTTACTCACCTGTAACAGGAGTTCTAGGAATGGTATATGTTGTTCATCCACACGACCCACCCGACCTCTCGGCTTCGACAAGACAACCTGAGCTTCCAGCGGGCCAGATCTGGCTACGCCATGGGGCGGAGCCGAGATATAACACCCGGTGGGTGGGTGAGCAAGCTTGAAGACCTTCCGCAAGATTTAAAGCGGCAAGGATACTGCCAATGAGTGTGGATGAACAACATATACCATTCCTAGAACTCCTGTTACAGGTGAGTAACCTGTATTTATTTGCTCCTAAAGAAGCATTACAAAATTAGTTTGGAACCTTGTGGTGGAAAATGAATCTGTTTTTAAAGAGCAGATGACATCATCTTGTGGTTGGGCAGGCAGCTCATGTCCAGTAGATACCTGCTGCAGGACGAATGAGCATATTTACAATGTCTTGGTTTAGGGAATAAGAAGTTATTTATTTATTTTTTAACCAGGAGAGAGGGACACTAAGCTGAAGCTTGTTTACAGGTGTGACCTGGGAGCACAAGGAAGTTAAGTGATTGCACAGGGTCACACAATATGCAAGTGTGGGCTGTGGATTCAAACCCAGGTCTCCAGGTTTGCAGCTCAGAGTCTTAAACCACTGAACTATGCTGCCTCCTAAATAACACTAATATCGCAATTTCACGTCCTTGTACAGCTGAAGTTGAGTGCCTGTTGCAGCACCGCCTCTCAAAGGAAATCTGCTTTTGATGATGTGAAGTGGGCAGGGACTTCAAGGCTATAAATAGCACATATTGTTTTTTGAGAAGTAGCGGCATTTGAATACTATTGAAATCTCTGAAGGCACATACATGTTAAGGGGTAGTATTGCCGTTCTACCCCCCTGAACATCTACGGAGCCATTTAGAAGTTTCGGTAGTATTCAAATGCCGCTGCTGCCTCTGGTAGCAATATATAGCCCTGAAGTTCCTTCCCCACTTAGCGTCATTGAAATGCAGCTTTCTGGGTGGGGCTGTGGCAGGCATTCAGTGGCATAATTATAAGTTGTAAACAAAACAAAAAGGTAATATTAAATGCACACTAAAAATAGAAATTAGGGTTAGAACTGACATTTCGATTATAGGTCTTCTTCAGGAAATGTTTGTAAAGAAGAAATAGAAAGTTAGTGGAGTGGCACAGAAACTCTACGAGGAGAGATTGAGGGATCTTACAAAACCCTAGATGGCGCTATCCAGGGCTACTACCCCTGCCTGATTTGCCACTAACAGGTTGAGGGGCCTGGATCCAATGGCGGGTGCCTCCACCCAGAGGTCAGGGTTTGCAATAGTTAAACTAACTTGGTCACAGCCTCTGGGACACTGCAACCCTCTTCTTCCCACTAGTGGCCCACACAATATATCAGAATTACCTTCACAGTATACACTTACCCCAGGTCTGGTTCCGGCACTGGGACCTCCTGTGAAATGAGATACAGTGCAACAATCACAGTACAGTACTTTAACATAGACAAATACCTCAGGCAGTATAACTTTGCTGAAACAAGCAGCTCTGATTTATTTAGGGGGATATAACAAGGACAGGAAATCAGGTTAGTAGCTTATCACTCTAATAATCTACCTATGGCTCTGTGCACAGGCCTATCCCTATCAGTTACTGTCCCTGGGTACCCAAGCCCTAGTGGCTAGTCCAAACCTGTTAGCTGGGAGGGCCCTTTCACACAGAGAAAAGGAGAATTAAACAGTCAGCAGTACAGTAATTCCATTTGGATTTAATGTGGCAATTCAACAGGGAGCGACCCTGAATTAGTACTCACGACCTCCAAATAAGATAGGGTCCTTCAATGTCAGCAGGGCTCACTTGAGGTACACAAACCTCTTCACACATCCATATAAAAGAAAGCACTATACCAGGCAGGCTGCATCTGTATCCCGATCGCAATTACTGCACAATACCCGGGAGAACACACAGCAGATTCAGTTCCTGACAGACCGAGTGCAATTTTCAGCAATTTCTCCAGTCTTCTACATGGTGAGCCTGGTTTCTACTCTTCAGAGATCCTTTGATTCTTTCACAGGAGGTTCAGTCCTAACAAGCTGTTACACAAGCTGCAGACCGGAACTCTGGGCCTTACACACGTTTTGACTAAAACTGCACACTGAAAAAGCACAGGGCCTTCCTTCTTCACTGCCAAAGCTCAACTGAAACTCCAACTGACAAACCGGCACTTCCTTTGAGTTCCTCCCAGTTCTTGACTGGATTGGCTGTCACTCACAATAGACTGCTGCTGTTGGTCCAAAAGGCACTGAAGTCTAAACTACATCTCCCAGAGTCACTGCCCATACAATCCTCTTGTGGCTGGCTCAGATTATGAGTCCAAGTTCTGATTCGTTCAAGGCACCATTTTAGAGCTAGCTTACCCCACACTGATTGGTCCAGTTCAGCAGTTCAAAACTAGAATGGGAACTAGCAGACACAGTTCTGACTGCAAAGAAAGCAGGTTAGACAAACTGTAATTTCATTACTCTAAATAATTTCTGGCAAACAGTTACATCTTTCAGATAGGTTCCTTTGCACTCTAGTGACTGCAAAATGGAGTGAATTGGCAGCAGCTTGAGTGGTACTCAATCAAAGAAACACACAGTCCCCATACAACTAATTATGTCTGCAAGCAGACAGCTCTTAAAGAGACAGTACCAGAGGTTCTAAAACACTCACTGATAAATGGCTTAAATGCAAACACCATTCAGGCTTGGAGCATTCAAGCAAGCTCCTGAAAGTCTTTTGGGAACCCCCATTTGCAGGGGTTACACCCTTCCTGGCTTGGGAAAGCTTGACGTCAGCGTAAGCAAAGTACCCATAAGTTTCAACTGCAATATACATTTGCATTAGGGCTCGCACATGTAATCATCAGTCAATATATCATTTTACCAAGAACACATTTCTGAAACATTGCAGTACGTCACTCTTTACACAGTATTACATACACATTGTACCATAACTCAAGTTATTACCTCTTGTACATGAAACCTGAAGAGAGGGGGCCCTTCCCTATCAGTTACCTTGGGGATGGACGGGGCAAGGGCACCATACTTAGAGGGCAACACAAGTAACTTGGAGTTAGCACTGACGCTCAGTTTGGGCAATGAGCTCTGGGACACATACACTCCTTTATGGACAACATTGAGAGGCAAATCCACAGGCCTCCCAAGGGAATCATAACTGAGGTGCACCACAGGCTTTACAGCTCGACCAGTCTTTCTAGGGGGAACTGTTACAGTCTCTGCACTCTGAGCCTCATTTTCAGCATTGTCCTCACTTGTCAGGGGGTCTCCATGGGGTAGAGAGGCTAGTACTTGGGGCACTTTCAGCTCCAGGAGTTACAGTCTCTGAGTCCACAACATTTGACTTGCATGGAGAGCTTTCGGACACTGGCAGTGGACTGTCAGGGCACTCAAAATACTCTTCTTGTTCTGGTGTATCACCAGTCTGCCCTAATCTATCATTTTCTCCCTGAAAGCTCAAACAGTTCAACCATGCACAATGATTCCATTTCATCTGATCTGATGCTTTGCACTCACTTTCTGGGAGCATTGGCTCCAGGGATGAAGCTGGGGCTTAGACAGTCCAGAAGGCCCAGCTTCATCTCCAGTATTGACTAGGGATTGCCCCGAAACAATTGACTCAGTTCAGTAAGAAGGATAGTATTCAAAGTCACTCTCACTTTCTTCCGATATGGACTGACAGTCATGCTCAACTGGGACTTGTGGAGGGGAACACTTTAACTTTGCTTCTGTAGGTGCAGACTTTCTTGATCTTTTCTTAGCAGCAGCTCTAGTCACTGGTCCAGAGGGGGCATCTTCTGGGGGCTCAGACTCAATTAAGATTTGTCCAATGGGCAGTAAATGATTTCTATGCATTGTTTTTACATCTTTTGAATTATTCTCAGGCCTTACTTTGTACACTGGCAGATCATCTAGTTTGCCCACTACAATGTGATGGAGATGGTGCCATCTGTCAGCAATCTTGTGCTTGCCATGCAGTCCCAGATTTCTTAGCAATACCCGATCTCCCTCCTGGAGTTCCTGTGCTTTCACCTTTTACTATACCTTCTTTGTTGGCTGATTTCTTTTGGCAGCCATGGTTTGAGCCAGTTGGTACGCATGAGTTAGCTGGGCCTTTAACTTTTGCACATACTGTAAATAGTTGTCAGCTTGAACCCCATCAGAGAGACCCCAAACACACATCTACTGGTAGTCGAGCCTTCTTCCAAACATCAGGGGTGGGGAGAATCCAGTGGCATCACTTTTGGTGCAGTTATAAGCATGTACCAGGGTGCTAATTTGTTGACTCCATCTAGGCTTGTCCTTTGGGCAGGGTGCCTAGCATATCTAGCAAAGTGCGGTTGAAATGTTCAGGCTGTGGGTCCCCTGGGGTGGTAAGGAGTGGTTCTGACTTTCAGACTCCCACAGAGAAAGCATCTCTTTGATCAGACGACTCTCAAAGTCTCTCCCTTGATCAGAATGGATTCTTTGTGGAGCCCATAGTGAACAAAAAGTTTTCTACAAGTACTTTGGCCACAGTGGATGCTTTCTGGTCTTTGGTGGGAAAGCTTGGGCATATCTCGTGAATGGTCAGTGACCACCAGCACATTACTGATATTTCTTTGATCTGACTCCAAACTCAGAAAATCAATACAGACCAGCTCCATGGGTGCACTGGTGGTGATGTTAACAGGGGGCAGCCTCTGGGCAAAGCTTTCCTCTGTAAGCAGCTACTACAAGTTCGAATGTGTTGCTCCACATCAGCCCCCATCTTAGGCCAATAGAATCTGGATCTCACCAAGTCAAGTGTTCTGTCTATACCAAGGTGCCCCATGTGGTTGTGCAAGGACCTCAGTACTGAGTCTCGAAGGCAGTGGGCAGCACTAGTTGTTGTTTGTCTACTTGTCCCCTCTGTCTACTGTTTCTCTGTATAACAGTTTATTGATCAGTTTCAACTTAGGACCTTCTTGTATAACAGTGCAGTTCTCAAATCAGTGGAGCGTAATTTGGACACATCTTTCCTGCATAGAGGGCTTCTAAAGCTGCTTTGATCATGGGATCGCGGGATTGAGCCCGCTTTAATACTGTCATTGTCCAGCTGAGGCAGTGCACCAATGTCTATTGCAGAAAAGTGGCAATAAGCAGCAGGTATGCAATTCTCAGAGGCTCCCAGCAATCCACCATGCAGTCCACTGCGCCGTGGACATTGTTCCTCCCTGTCAAACTTCCGGCAGAGTGCCCCAATGTCAGGTTCTGCCAATCGGACCCAATCATTCTGGGGAACAGGCCTCCGGAGAGAGCATCAGCATCTATGTGGTTCAGACCTGCTCGTATCCGAGAGCATAGTCATATGTAGATAATGCAGAAAGCCACCTATGGCCAGTGGCATCCAACTTAGCTGAGGTCTGCACATAGGTCAAAGGATTATTGTCAGTTTTACTAGTATTTTAGCCCCATACAAGTACTCATGGAATTGGTCAACAATAGCCCACTTCAAAGCTAGAACTCTAACTTATGTACAGGATAGTTCTTTTCGGATGGGGTCAGGCTTCTACTGACAAAGGCCACTGGTCTCAGGCCATTCTCGTGCTCTTGGTACAACACAGCCCCCAACCCTTGCAAGCTAGCATTGTGTGCAGGACGTAAGGTTTTCTTGGATCGGCATAGGCCAGCACTGGAGCATGGGTAAGTTGATATATGATCTCATGAAAAGCAGTCTACAATCAGAGTCCAGCGGGCCCCAAATACTTCACTGATGAAAATACACTCTTTCAGTCTTGAGGGCGCTTTGACTTTTGGTATTTTTGTGGGTTGGGGGATACCCTTGAGTAAGGTTAAGTAAAGGGCGGATCACTCTTGAATAGTCCTTGATGAAGCTACCAAACCACAAGAATCCCAGGAATCTTTGCAGTTCTTTAGATTTTTGGGCGTAGCCAGGTGGCTTGAGGCCTCAACTTTACTTGGGTCGGTTCCTATTCCTCGGTGGATACTATGTGTCCCACATACTTTACTGATGTTTGAAAGAATTGACACTTATCAATGGACAGTTTAAGGCCAAAGTCCTCCAGTCGGTCCAATACCTTAAATAATCTGCTCTCATGTTCCTCCAGTGAGCTGCCAAACACAATAACATCATCTAGGTATACCAGGCACTCTAGTAAGTTCATGTCCCACTGCACGGCTCCATCAATCGTTGAAAGTGGCTGGGGCACCTGAAATCCTTGAGGCATCCTCATGAATTCATAAAGCCAAGCGGACAGATAAAGGCCGTCTTCTCCACGGTCCTCTGGGGCCGTCGGGATCTGGTAGTACCCACTTGGAGATCCAGCACAGAGAACCACTTGCTCCCGCTTAGGCAGTCCAAAGCATCTCGAATGCGGGCATTGTGTACTGATCAGGGATAGTCCGCCGTTTAAGGTGCGATAATCCACACACATCTTACTGTCCCATTCTTTTTCCTCACTACCACAATGGGGAAGATAAGGGCTTGGATTTTGTATTACACCAGCAGCTAACATCTCTTGCAGATGCCGCCTCACATCATCTATGTCAGCAGGTGCCAGGCGTCGAGACCTCACGAAATGGTCTTCGTCATGCAGCCGGATATTGTGCTCAGCTCCTTGCACGCATCCTACATCCCATTCCTTTAAAGAAAACACCTGGTCTCTCTGGGCAAGCTTCTCACTGATCCTCACTTTCCATTCAGCTGGCAGCGGAGTCGCCGGAATCAAACAAGTCAGGCGCTATCTGTCATTCTTCCTTGAACTCTTGCTGCTGGGTAGCACTGCAGTGTCTGCACAATGCACATTAGCCAGGATGCAACCTCTGTTTACTCGAATGTCTCTTTCAGACACATTATGAACTTGGACCATTACCCTTCTGGCATAAGCATGGGCTCTAGCGGGCAAAATACTAAGGTTGACCAGCAGTCCTCTGGCAATTTTCCATCGCCTGCTGCATCCAACATTAATATTTTATTCTTAACATCCTTTCTGATACGGACCTCTCCCTGTAAGGTACACTGGGCATTTGGCGCCAGGATCAGAGACTCGGGATCCTTCTTCCATACAATTCCACCGGTTCCTCTGGTTCTGTTTTTCAGCATCTCTCTGTGCCTCATAGGCCTTCTTAATTAAAGCCGGAACTCTTAAAGCTCTACTAGTCTTTGACCCCTGTTTTTCATAACACAACTGTGCCAGCCTTCCAACATATGAGCATTTGTTCCAGTCAACAAAGGGACACCATCATACAGTCCAGTGGGGGACACACTAAGGCTAGGGTCTCTACTTGTTCGCCACTCCAGCCACGGAGGTGGGGAAAAGACAGCCAAATTCGATATACCCGGAATAGGGTAGGCCTTTCACTTAACCCCATACATGCAGTCCTTCTAATGGTTGTAAGGGTACGTCTGACAAATGTTTTGATACCAATCCTGGAACATAATTGTCACTTGGGAGCCACTGTCTAATACAGCTCTTGTAGACACTCCATTCACCTTACAGTGGTCTCCATGGAGGGACCCACTATTCTGGACCAGTCTGAGAGGCGGTAGTGGGGGCCTGGGCAACTGACCTTGCCACAAAAGGACGTGAATTAGCATTTTGGTGCCCTCACTGGGATCAGGTGCACCTCTTAACCACTGATTTCTTCTCCAAGCCTCCTTGTAGCCTATATGCAACTTTGTCAGTGTCTTTGGGGACTGGCATTCCCTTTCATGTGCCCATCTTTCCACAATTATAGCAAAACATACTTTCTGGAGTTTGAGCTGGCTGAGGCGCCACACTGGGAGCCAGGGGGTATTACTAACTGGAAACCTGGGTGCCATCTCTGTTCATGTGCGTGATAAGCATTTGGAGACATCTCACAGTTTCTCCACTTCCATGGTCAAGGAATTGAGTTTGGAGCTGTTATCAGCAGGAGATACATGGGTGGTACCCCACCCCCATAGCAGATGCAGTCGGATATAGGTCAGGGCTCTGTATTTCAGGCGTGGCCTTCATAAAGGGACTGTTTTGAATTCTTGATCTCTCTCAACAGTTCGCCCCATTGTGGCATATCTTTTCCTTGTCAGAGCACTCATTGACTGTCAACCTCTGCCCCTGAACTTCACTTGATGGGTCACCCTCAGTCACTGGTCGTAGCCACAGCTGTTGGTGCAGGTACCTCCCAGGTCGCTTTTCTCAACTCCTCGAATTTCTCTCATTAACTCATCATAGGAGGGTGGGGATTCCAGCTCGATTTGCCAGGGCGAACTGAAGCAACAGCAGTTCTGAGAAGGGGCAGACTTAAGGATTCTGTCCAGTCTGGTTCGGTCCAGTTCAATCGCTGGCAAACTACCCTTTCTGAGGCATTCTTGCAACAATTTTTCCAGCCGAGACATACACAGACAACAACTCCCCTTGGTACTGTTGTGCATTTCTTACTCTCCACCATAGGTCCTCATCAGAATCTGGGCTCCATACACATTCTCCAAGGCCTCAAGATAGGCCTGTGCAGTCGCTTCAGGGTTACTGGCCCGTTTAGCACGGATGGTAGCCAGGGCAGGACCTCGGAGGCTCTCACTAACCCTCTTTCGCTTTTCGGCTTCCGAGCATTGCCATTCTAGCACTTGGGGGGCAACATAGTCTATCCAGGTCTCCCAGTCATCCTCCCCTTGGGGGGTTGGGAGGGTGCCAGAGAAGATCCTCAACCTTCGGTAAGAGTCGTGACTAATGGCAGGTGCAGAAATAGGAGTCTGCATTGGTTCAGCCACCATTACGGGCACTGGAGCAGGAGAGGGTGTTGGGGGAGGAACACCCCCAGGTGGCAAGAATAGTTTCTTCAAGTCCTACGTAGTTTTCCCTCTCCCAGCAACTATTCAGCAAATTTCTCCTCAAAAGTTTCAGATAGTGGTGGGGGCTGATTCCCCCCCGGGTCTTTACTGTCCTTAGTTATCACTCTCCAAGCAGTGAGGGCTCCCTCTGGGGTAATGGTCTGTGGCACTTTGGAGCTATCTATGGGATCCTTAAACTCTACTAGGGCCAGGAAAGTGTGGGTGAGCAGATTAGCATGCCGACCCACCACCACAGGGTTTTGTAAACCTTCCACCTTGGAAAGTACTCCCTGCACAGTGTCCGTATTGATACCAGGGGATGTCCAGGATAAGCATTGCATTTTGGGGTTGATCTCCTCCCAGTACACCACTCCACCAGCCGTGCACAGCCACTTCTGTCGGGTACCCATTTTTCTTTAACAGTGGTTCTGAAATATAGCCACTAGAGGACACACAATCCCAGCGGTGAGCCTCCAAGATGTAACCCCTAGATGGCGCTATTCCAGGGCTACTACCCTGCCTGATTTGCCACTAACAGGTTGAGGGGCCTGGATCCAATGGCGGTGCCTCCACCCAGAGGTCAGGGTTTGCAATAGTTAAACTAACTTGGTCACAGCCCTCTGGGACACTGCAACCCCTTTCTTCCCACTAGTGGCCCACACAATATATCAGAATTACCTTCACAGTATACACTTACCCCAGGTCTGGTTCCGGCACTGGGACCTCCTGTGAAATGAGATACAGTGCAACAATCACAGTACAGTACTTTAACATAGACAAATACCTCAGGCAGTATAACTTTGCTGAAACAAGCAGCTCTGATTTATTTAGGGGGATATAACAAGGACAGGGGAAATCAGGTTAATTAGCTTATCACTCTAATAATCTACCTATGGCTCTGTGCACAGGCCTATCCCTATCAGTTACTGTCCCTGGTACCCAAGGCTTGTAGTGGCTAGTCCAAACCGTGGCAGCTGGTAGGGCCCTTTCACACAGAGAAAAGGAGAATTAAACAGTCAGCAGTACAGTAATTCCATTTGGATTTAATGTGGCAATTCAACAGGAGCGACCCTGAATTAGTACTCACGACCTCCAAATAAGATAGGGTCCTTCAATGTCAGCAGGGCTCACTTGAGGTACACAAACCTCTTCACACATCCATATAAAAGAAAGCACTATACCAGGCAGGCTGCATCTGTATCCCGATCGCAATTACTGCACAATACCCGGAGAACACACAGCAGATTCAGTTCCTGACAGACCGAGTGCAATTTTCAGCAATTTCTCCAGTCTTCTACATGGTGAGCCTGGTTTCTACTCTTCAGAGATCCTTTGATTCTTTTCACAGGACGGATTCAGTCCTAACAAGCTGTTACACAAGCTGCAGACCGAACTCTGGGCCTTACACACGTTTTTGACTAAAACTGCACACTGAAAAAGCACAGGGCTCCTTCCTTCTTCACTGCCAAAGCTCAACTGAAACTCCAACTGACAAAACGGGCACTTCCTTTGAGTTCCTCCCAGTTCTTGACTGGATTGGCTGTCACCACAATAGACTGCTGCTGTTGGTCCAAAAGGCACTGAAGTCTAAACTACATCTCCCAGAGTCACTGCCCATACAATCCTCTTGTGGCTGGCTCAGATTATGAGTCCAAGTTCTGATTCGTCCAAGGCACCATTTTAGAGCTAGCTTACCCACACTGATTGGTCCAGTTCAGCAGTTCAAAACTAGAATGGGGAACTAGCAGACACAGTTCTGACTGCAAAGAAAGCAGGTTAGACAAACTGTAATTTCATTATTACTCTAAATAATTTCTGGCAAACAGTTACATCTTTCAGATAGGTTCCTTTGCACTCCTAGTGACTGCAAAATGGAGTGAATTGGCAGCAGCTTGAGTGGTACTCAATCAAAGAAACACACAGTCCCCATACAAACTAATTATGTCTGCAAGCAGACAGCTCTTAAAGAGACAGTACCAGAGGTTCTAAAACACTCACTGATAAATGGCTTAAATGCCAAATACCATTCAGGCTTGGAGCATTCAAGCAAGCTCCTGGAAGTCTTTTGGGAACCCCCATTTGCAGGGGGGTTACATTAACATGTACATCCTGGAAGACAGAAGATGAGACTGGACACGACAGAGACCCACAGGTACCTCATGGGGGGGTAACAGAATACAAAATGAGGAAGAGCAGCAGAACCAGAGGGCGTACGATGAAGCTGGAGGCAGGAAGTTTAGGAGGGTTGTGAAGAAATATTACTTCACTGAAAGAGTGTTGGACACCTGGAATGAAAGTCATGGAGGCAAAAACAGTAGGGGGTTCAAGCATACGGGATACACACAGGGAATAATAGTAAATGGGCAGAGAGGGGAGGGTCTGCAGAGATAGACAAGGAGGGACCATTTAGGCAAAAGTGGTGTGGAAGTGGTCCTTTTCTGCTGACAAATTCTATGTTTCCATGTTTCTACTAGATCTTGGACCCCTCCTTGTTTATCCTCAAAGTTACAGTCTTCAGTTACTCCCTGTTTTCTCTTAATAGATAATTCCTGAAAAAAGACCTTTTACTTTCACTTTACGTAATTGTTAGGAAATACCTTTGAGCAAAAAGTGCCCTTTTTCAAAGGTTTCGCTTCAGGATTGATTAAGAACAGAGCTATTAAAATAGGATTATACGTAGTACATAGTACAGAACAGGCAAGGTACATACAGATCAATTATCTGAAATTACAGCAGGCAATTGTACCTATGGTGGAATGTCAATTCTAACTCTATATTCTGTTTTCTGTGTGCATTTAATACTGCTTTTCTGTTTTGTTTTCAGCCCACATGCTGATGCAGCAGATAGTTTTTTGTTATAAATTGTAGCCTTCAAACAACATGAAGTCTTGCTGTATTCTGACAATAGCAGTGAGTCCCAACCTTCGAACTGCCCCGGAGATGAAAGAGTTAACTTTCCATGCCAGGCATGGAACGCTGAGCTCGAGCTCGGTTGAGACTCTGTCTGTTGCTGTTTAAACTCAAACCGTCAGATTCTTTACTCTGCCTCACTGAACAGTCGCTCCAGAGATTTCTCCTTCTGCTCGGTTCAATTTGTCGGTTAAAGTACCGCTTTTCTCCGTTTTCGACTGAATTTAAACCGTAACCTGTTGTTTCAGTCTCTGTCTGTGGTATTTGTGAGTACTAGATAGGTTATATTTATTTCTATTCTGTGTGGAACTTGTAAACGGTTCATCGGTTCGGTTTGAACAGATCAAGCTGTTAAAAAATCTTTATTTGTACTTTTAGTGTGTGGTTACCGGTTCTTATCGGTTCTAAAAAAAAACGGATTTTATTACATTTTTTTCCACGACCCGTGACACGGTCAAGAACCGATAAGAGGGTCTTGCCTGGTGGATTGCCATTAAAAGGGTAAGTTTGGTTAGACTGGCACAATGTCTGAGAAACCCAAAAGAAAACCAGGCCCACTGGGTTTCAACACTGTAGTGTGTGTGGAGAAGTCTTTGCTAAGGCTGACCCCCACACCACCTGTGTTTATTGTCTGGGGTTTGACCACCTCAATGCAGACTGCCAGATTTGTAAAAATTTTCCTGCAGCTACCCTAGAAAAGAGAGTTGGTAGGCTCAGGGAAAGGGAGGCCAAAAAGTCCGCTGAACCGGATGGCCAGCCCAGTTCGGTTCAAACCGAACCAGAAGGAGTGCCCTCTGACCAGGGCGGGACTTCTTCGGGCAAAAGGAGAGCCGATTCTGAGGAGTCTGTTCCAGCTAAGAGAACTAGAAAGGAAAAATCAGCTGGTGTGGAGCCAAAACTTTCCTCTCCAACCGCTGAAGAAATAGCCAAAGCGATCAAAATTGTGCAGTCGCTTCTCGTCTCACCAAACCGCACCATCAGGGAGGCGCTGTCTGGCCGGTTCCACCGGTTCAAGATTATGATTTAGAGGAATATTATGAACCGGAGGAGGAGGAAGAGGAGTATGAGGAAAGTGAATGTGGTTTTGAAAGTCTGGATGTGCCCGCTGACCCGGACATCTCCCCAGACAGACCTTCAGGAGTGTCTCCTCCTAAGCTTTCTGAGTCCCCCTCCCATTTCATGTTTTATAAAAAAGTGGCTGAAACCCTCCAGCTTCCTATGGAAGAAGCTGTGGATGACCAGGAGGAGCCTGACTATGTGGAAATGATGGATATCCCAGAGTCTAGGAGGCTGTCTATTCCCTTACACAAATCTTTTGGGAAACAGACATTTCAGATTTTAAAGACTCCTAATACTATACCTCCTGTGGATAAGAGAATGGACAAGAGGTATACACTGTCAGGCTCAGATACGGAGTTCCTACACAACAATGCAGCCATGTTAGTAGTGCAGGCTGCAGCCTGTGACAAGGCAAATATTCCCTTGGCTTCACACCCCCAGATAAGGACTCTAGGAGGATTGATGCCATGGCAAAGAAACAGTACATAGCAGCATCCTTGGGACTCAGACAGGCCAACTATATGGCCTATACTGCTAGGTATCAGAAATCAGATGGGACACTGTCATGGCTTTAGCAAAACAGGTCCCTGGCCGGTTTGCCAAGGAACTGGAGCAGGTGGCTGCTGATGGTATTGAGGCATCCAAGGTGCAATTCCATGCTGCTGTGGACTCCAATGATGTGTCATCTAGAGTCATGGCTACATCTGTGGCACTTCATAGAATGGCTTGGCCTAAGATGTACTAGCCTGTCCAGGATACCCAGACTAAGGCCATGGATTTTCCTGTTGTGGGTAATTCTCTGTTTGGGGAGCAGACAGAGAATTACATGAAGAAAATGGACGAATATAGGACCACCTATAGGAGTGCACAGGCCAAGGAAAGGCAGGCCACTCCTCAGAGACAGCACCCCAGGGGCAGGGGCAGGCCTTTTCATAGGCCTTTCTACCAAGCCCAGGCCTCCTCTTCTGCCTATGCTCAGAGGGGGTTCTTTAGAGGGAGAGGGAGAGGCAGAAGGGGTACAAGCAGACCTGCTTCCACCCCTCAGCCAAAACCCCCTGCCAAACAGGCACCCTGATGGGTTAGCCAGGGCCGATTCTCCACTACCTGTAGGAGGCAGGCTGGCTTACTTTGTCCAGGACTGGGAGTCTCTAACATCAGACAAGTGGGTCCTGGAAGTAGTAAGCCAGGGACTGGTTCTCAGCTTCAAAGAATTTCCAAAGCTGAGAACCAGATCCTTTCCACCTGCAAATCCATCAGAGGCACTTGCCTAGAGGCAGAGGTCTCTTCCCTCCTGGCTCTCAGGGCTGTGGAAAGGGTTCCACCCCTACACCAGGGCATAGGGTTGTACTCCAGGTACTTCTTTACCCCAAAAAAGACAGGAGAATGGCGGCCCATCCTGGATCTCAGATACTTAAACAAGCACCTTTTAAAACCAAAATTCAAAATGGTGACTCTGGGAATTATTCTACCCTCTCTAAGGCCAGGGGACTGGCTAGTGTCCCTGGACCTCAAGGATGCCTACTTCCATATTCTCATCAGAAGCTCCCATTGAAAGTACCTCAGGTTCGAGCTGCCCTCAGGCCATTACCAGTTCAGAGCAATGCCCTTTGGTCTAACCTCTGCTCCAAGGGTATTCACGAAATGTCTGGCAGTAGTAGTTGCTTCTCTAAGAAGCCAAAAGACTGCCATTTTCCCATACCTGGACAACTGGCTCATAGTAGGCCAGTCCCCAGACCAAGTCAAGTTACACCTACAGATAACTCAGCAACTGCTCACCTCTTTGGATTTCCTTCTGAATCTTTCAAAGTCAGTTCTAGAGCCTGTCCAGCTCCTCACCTTCATAGGCGAGAGCTAGACACAGAAAAGGCTAGAGCCTTCCTTCCCGGACAGGGCAAGGACCCTTATCTCTCTGGCCTCCTCATTCACCCTGCAGGTGTCTCGACCAGCAAGGCATTTCCTACAGCTCCTGGGGCACTTGGCTGCTTCCACAGCAGTAGTGCAGGGAGCAAGGTTTCAGATGAGGAACATTCAGTTCCATTTGAGAGCCTTTTGGTCTCAAGGAAGGACCCTCTGACCAAATTGATCTCAGTGACTCGAACTCTGATCCAGGCCTTACAGTGATGGCAGGATCAGAACAATCTAAGGGGAGTTCCCTTGTCGCCAGTCCACTCCTCAATCCTTACTACAGATGCCTCCCTCTTGGGGCTCACTTGGGCAACCTGACTACCCAGGGGTTGTGGTCCCCTCAGGAATCTCTGCTTCACATCAATCTATTGGAACTCAGAGCAGTATTTCTAGCACTTCAGGCTTTTTCCAAATCTGTTCAGAACAAAGTTATCCAGGTCAGAACAGACAATACCACCACAATGTGGTACATCAACAAGCAAGGAGGCACTTGGTCTACGGCCTTGTGCACAGAAGCAATGAAGTTGTGGTCTCTGGCTTATTCCCTGAACACCTCCCTCACAGCAGTACACCTCCCAGGCAAGGACAATGTCCTGGCAGATGCTCTCTGCAGGATATCTCAGGGCCATCACGAATGGTCACTGGATCCCCTGGTCTTGGAGGTGATATTCTCCAGATGGGGCACCCCACAGATAGATCTTTTTGCAGCCCCAGACAATCACCAACTTCCCTTTTTGTTGCAGCCCCAGTGTTGGGCTCAGTCCTCTGGATGCCTTAGTGCTCAGTTGGGAAGGAAGTTCCTGTATGCCTTTCCTCCTTCCTCTCCTGTTCAAAGTGCTAGTCAAAATCAGGTCTCAACCTGCTAGGTGATCCTGATTGCTCCAGACTGGGCCAGACAGCCCTGGTATCCACTCCTACTGTCCTTAGCAGTCCATCTTCCCCTGTGTCTTCCCAGGAATCACAACCTGTTAACCTGTGCTCAGGGGAGAGTTTGGTACCCGAATCTCAAATCTCTCAATCTCAAGGCCTGGCTCTTGAAGAGTTAGAGTTTGCTAATTTACACCTCTCCCAAGGTGTAATGGATATTCTGAAGGCTTGTAGGAAACCTTCCACCAGGACTACTTATAATTCCAAGTGGAAAAGATTTTCCATATGGTGCTCTGGAAGGCATATTTCGCCAGAGTCTGCTGATCTGCCCACAGTTCTTGACTATATGGTCCATTTAAATAGCTTGGGGCTTAGACCAGCTACACTGAAGGTGCATCTGGCAGCTGTTTCTGCTTTCATTTCAGCAAGTAAGCCCTCTTCTCTTTCAGCTCACCCTGTATTCTCCAAGTTTTTCAAGGGATTGCTTCATACCAACCCTCCATTCAGGGACCCTGCCCCTGCTTGGGACCTTAATGTTTGCATTGCTCAGCTTATGCAACCCCCTTTTGAGCCTTTGTCTTCAGCAGAGCTTAAGTACTTTACTTGGAAAACTGTGTTTCTGGTAGCCATCACTTCTGCCAGACGCATAAGTGAGTTACAAGCCTTGTCAGTGAAGCCTGATTTTATCTCCTTTCATAGAGATAAGATGGTCCTCAGGACTAACAGGAAGTTTTTGCCTAAGGTGGTTTCAGACTTCCACCTTAATCAATTTATGTCTCTTCCTGTGTACTTCATTGACCATTCCTCCCCTGGTGAGAGGAGGCTGCACAGTTTAGATGTGAAAAGAGCCCTTAGCTACTACATAGAACGTACTATGGGTCACAGGTTTGACTCCTCCAACTGTTCCTCACTTTGGTGAGGTTGGTAAAGGAAACCTGCCACTAAAAGATCCATTGCCAGGTGGATTGTCTCTTGTATCCATTTTGTTATGAAAACTGGGTAAGGTTCCACCCTCAGGCCTGAGGGCTCACTCTACCAGAGGTATAGCTGCTTCCTGGCTGCTGCCAGGGATATCCCTATTCTAGAGATATGTCAATCAGCTACCTGGAAAACAGTTCATACTTTTACCAAGCATTACTCCTGGATATCAGGCTAGGAGTGATGCCTGTTCTTAACACAGCTGTGCTTCAGAGCCTGTTTCAAGTAGGTTCTGTCCTCCTCCATGGAGGTACTGCTTGGTGTCTCTATTGATCAGAATACAGCAAGACTTCATGTTGTTTGAAGAAAAATTACTCACCTTAGTAATGTTGTTTCTTCTAATGAGTCTTGCTGTATTCTGACCTCCCCTGCCTTCCCTCTCAGAACCTCTGTTTTAGGGATGTGGGTGGGAGTGGCAGTGTTGGCACTCAGTAGGTGCCCACTTGTTGTTTTCACCCTTTTCTTGGGTGAATGGGTGTTGTGTTTTTCATTTTTGGGTCTCCTGACTTGAATCTTTGTTTTGGGACCAAAAATTTGTTTTATGTTTAGTAGCCAGTTGGCTAGTGTAGGGTTTACAGCCCCACACAGGACCTTAGTGAGTTTAGCTCGTAAAGATCTGACGGTTTGAGTTTAAACAGCAACAGACAGAGTCTCAACTGAGCTCGAGCTCAGTGTTCCATGCCTGGCATGGAAAGTTAACTCATTCATCTCCAGCGCAGTTCGAAGGTTGGGACTCACTGCTATTGTCAGAATACAGCAAGACTCCATTAGAAGAAACAACATTACTAAGGTGAGTAATTTTTTCTTACTTTTGTGATGTGGTTTCTCAGCACAGTGGAAGTTTATATTAGTAGCAAATTGTGCCGCTGCTGGTTATTATTGCATTATTGGTTAAGAAACACTCTTGTGCAATTTTTACATATTTGTATATGATATGCATTTGTATATGAAACTGTAACCCAGTTATGTGCCTACTTGCTAGTTAGGGCTTGCTATTGAGCACAAGGTTGTTATGGTTTGCTATCCCAGTCTCCTGATGGGGTACTCAGGTGCCATTATGTACCTCTTCTTACTCCCACCACAATTCAAGACTATGAGCGTCACCTTTCTACATGATAGGGAGGAGGTACACAAAATTTACCTAACGGGGTATGGGTTTTAGTTTCTTGTTGTATTACTTAGTGCTTAAAGGTGACTAGTAAGGTTAGGTGGTACAGGTTTACCGACGCTCATCTGATCTACTGTACAAGGTATTGATCTGCATTTGTGTGTATCTAACTACTGGATTTTCCTACTGAACTGCTGTTGTGTACACATTATAATTCTATTGTAAAATGTGTATACAGTAATTGCATGTATATATTGTGTTTATATTTTTATTTTTGTGTAGATAATTTTCTCATCTACAAACCTTTTTTCTTTCCAAGTAGTCCCCTTCCCCAGGTCACACCTGTAAACAAGATTATCCTTGTATCTCTGTATGTTTACCTGGTGAAACCATTTCAAATAAAATAATTTGTGACCACACTCCATACGGCGGTACATACTTTTTTTTTGCTTTCATCCATGTTATAAATGTGGTACAGTTTATGTAACTTTAATCCAGAATTGTATTTTTACTTGTGACATTTGGAATTTTGACACTATGAAGAGTACAAAATGGCACCTACAGCGTAACTTGGAAGGCATTTTATATGAAAATTGCAGTGTGGGGAGTGGGACGGCTTTGTTTGTTGTCCTGTCAGGACAAGTTTCTTGTTTCAAACGGTTATTAACTTCAGGGAACACCAGATGTTACATAGAAACATTCAAAGATCTTATTTGTTCCTCCATTGGTCATTACAAAATGAACAACAGATCAATACATATACATATATAAAAGCACTTAAATAGGTTGATAGTAAATGTCACAAACCCACTTGGCCGTTCAGCCCTCTACTCCCAAAAGTGCCAACTTCTGAGCGTATGATTTGTGTACAGTGATCAGACAAGGTGACCCTTTTGTCTGTTTTGTGGGTTCAAGTCACCTTAGTCTCAAGCTCTGAAAGGATTCAAACTGATAACCTCTTGTTAGCGATCAATTATCAGGCTCAGATAATTCTGTCTTTGGGGCCAGATATCTTTGCCTCGGGCACCCAACCAGGTTTTTCAAATGAACCCCTAGAACTCTATGCAAAACTTTTAGAGAACTCTATCCATTTCCCAGTTTGATATACAGTAAGCCCATACACAGTGTACTTATAACCTTTAAAAGCTCCACTTAAAATAAAAAGAATTGTCAAGGCACTCCAGCAGTTTCGTTTGTAAAAAAAATATCTTTACTTTAAAAATATCAAAACAGAACAATAATTACAGAACAAATTATATATATCCCAATACATACAGCCTTAAAACAAACAGGAAAAAGTACAGTTCCTACAATATATTCATTTAGACTGGTCTAAGCTTACTCTTTTTCAGTGCTATGATGATTCTCCCTCAGTCAGATAATATTCTCTTGTGTCAGTCAGAAATATTTTCTTGTGTGTCTCTGTCAGGTTCTTTCAGCACTTAAACACACTTCTGAGCCGGCCTTCTCATGAGGTCACTAATCTCCGCTTGGTGTATCAGACTTTATATTTACAATACAGGGTCTCCAAATAAAATATTTAAAAAACATATGAGATGACCTCACTGACTTTCCTTTCTACAGGTTAACTGGTCAGAACTGGTTTTGTTCTACTACATATACATGCAAAGTTTATTTGATCTAAGTCACTGTATTCAAGCCAAAGTATATTGGCCTCTTTAATCCTGCCTGGACCTTGGAATCTACACCTCAGGTCTTTCTGATGTAATTCAAGGGTTCCCTGAAATGTATATTGGACCTTCCAGAATTGTCTGGGTCCTCCCTGGCTCAAACATCAAATCTCTTCAATGTCCATTCTGGCCTCTCTTCGACACTCCTCCCCACAAGTCCTTCCCTGGCAACTGTGCAAGTCAAAGGATCTCCCTGAGGGCATTATGAATGGCTAATCTTATTTTCTGGGATGAAAGCAAATTGACATGGTAATTGCACCCCAGATCTCTGCAGTTTAAAATACCTCCTGTCCTTTGAACTTATCCCTGGGGGGTCTTGAGGTGTCAGTTCCAGTAAGACAGTAGTTTCCTCAAACTGAGTTTCCCCATCACATATTTTATATGTAATAAAAAAATTAATACAGCACTTGAGCACTCAGAGCTGGCTGTCTACGTCACACTTCTCCCCACCTAGACTGAATTTAGGGGATCCATCCCCTGCTTGGAATGAGCTTCCCAAATCAGTTCATTCCTCATAGACCCTAGACAGTCCATCTGAGTTCTTATTCTTGGGTCCGGCCCTATGTACGATTTTCAAATCATACCCTTGTAAAGCAAGACTCCATCTGAGCAGTCTGCCATTGTTTTTCCGCCATCTGTGACAACCAAAGCGGGGGGTTGTGGTCAGTCTGCACCACAAAAGGCTGCCCATACAAGTAGGGCTCCAATTTCTTTAGGGCCCACACTAGGGCAGGACACTCCTTTTCCACTGTGGAATATGCTTGTTCCCTTGGGAGCAGCTTTCGGCTCAGGTAGGCTATCGGGTGGTCCCTCCTCTCACTGGATGTCTGGCTTAGTACTGCCCCAATACCCACGCCTGAGGCGTCTGCCTGAACTACAAAAGTTTTGTTATAGTCCGGACTTGTCAAAACAGGAGCACTGCACAGTGCCTCCTTCAGTTTGGTAAAGGCTTCCTCACAGGCTGTACCCCAGATGATTTTCCTTGGCATTTTTTTCTTTTGTCAGGTCAGATAGGGGAGCAGCCAGGGCACTGTGATTTGGTACAAATTTTCTGTAGTATCCTGCTGTCCCGAGAAAACTCCTGACCTGCTTCTGAGTTTCTGGTCTGGTCCATGCCTGTATTACCTCTATTTTTATCTGGTTAGGATGGAGCTGTCCCCAGCCTACCACATGCCCGAGGTATGCCACTTCTCCCATGGCCACCTAGCACTTCTCAGCTTTGACAGTGAGCCCGGCCCTCTGTATTCTGCCCAGCACTTCCCTAAGGTGTGACAGGTGTTCCTCCCAGCTGGTACTGAAGATGACAGTGTCATCCAGGTATGCCATGGTGTACTCCTCAGCACCATTTAACACCTGGTTCACCAACCTTTGGAAAGTGGCTGGGGCATTCTTCATTCCAAAAGGCATTACTTTGAACTCAAATAAGCCTATCGGAGTGATAAAGGCCAACCTCTCCCTAGCTCTGTCCGTCAACTCTACCTGCCAATACCCCTTTGTCAGGTCAGTAGTCGTAAGGTAGGTCACCCCCACCCAACTTGTCCAGGAGTTTGTCTGTCTGGGGCATCGGGTGGGCGTCTGACTTCGTGACTGCATTCAGTCCACGACAGTCTACACAGAAATGAATCGAGCCATCTGGCTTGGGTACAAGGACTACGGGTGAGGCCCAGGGACTGTGGGATCTCTGGATTACCCTAAGTCCCGGATCTCCTCCACTTCTCTCCTAATGTCCTTTTGGACAGCCTCCGACACCCGATATGCTGTCGACGTATGGGCGTCTGTGTCCCTGTCTCCACATTGTGTGTTGCTAAGGGGGTTAGTCCAGGCTTGGCGCTAAACAAGGGGGCAAAGTCTGCTAAAACCTTCCTCACTTTCTGGATCTGGCCCAGGTCAGCTGGGGAGACAATTTTACTGCCTCCACAGAGGACTCCCGCTTACTCTCTTCCAGCAAGTCCAGGGGTCTCTTCGTCCGTCCCTCCCATGACTACACATCATGAACACCATTTCAGCCCTATTTGCATACGGCTTCATCATGTTGACATGGTACATCCTTTCTGTCTGTCTACAGTCAGGTAACTCCACAATGTAGTTTACATCATTTACCTTCTTAACCACTTTATATGATCCTGCCCACTCAGCTTGCAGCTTGTCTTTCCGGACCAGAATAAGGACCATGACTTCCTGACCCACCATGTACAAGCGAGCTCTGGCTCTGCGGTCGTACCATACCTTTTGTTTCTGCTGGGCAGCTGCTAGGTTGCTCTGGGCTGTCCCCAAAAGCTCCTTCAGCCTTTCCCTAAACTGTAGGACATAATCCACAATACGAGTTTCCTGGGTGGCGTGCTTGCCTTCCCAGTCCTCCCGAATCAAGTCTAGGGGCCCACGTACCTGGTGTCCATACAAGAGCTCGAAGGGGGAAAATCCTGTTGACTCTTGGGGCACCTCCCTATATGCGAACAACAGGTGGGGAAGGTATTTCTCCCAGTCCCTCCCATGCTGTTCAGCAAACGCCCAGAGGATTGACTTTAGGGTACCAGTGAAGCGTTCCACAAGTCCATTGGCTGGTGGGTGATACGATGTCGTGCATCTCTGCACCACCACACACTTCTTCCATAGACATTTCATTAGGTCCAACATGAAGGAACCCCCTCGATCGGTGATTACCTCCTGCAGAAACCCAACACGTGAGAAAATCCCTAGCAAGGCATCTGCCACTTTGTCCATCCTCAGTGAGGAAAGGGTGACTGCCTCTGGGTACCGGGTGGCACAGTCCTCCACAGTCAGGATGAACCTTTTCCCTGAGGAGCTGGGGGTATTTAAAGGCCCCACAATATCCATTCCCACCCGCTGGAATGGCTTCTCCACTATGGGCAAGGGGATCAGGGCGGCTAGGGTTTTCTCTCCCGCCTTCCCTATTTCTTGGCACCGGTGACAAGACCTGCAATACTCCTTCACCTGCTGGGTGAAGTTAGGCCAGTAGAAATTCTGGGCCAACCGCTGTGTAGTTCGAGCAATTCCCAGATGACCAGATAAGGGAATAATATCATGGGCAACCTTGAGCAACTGCTCACAATATCCCTGGGGAACGACAAGCTGCCTGCCTAGCATCCCTCCTCTGTCTGTACTGCCTGTGTATACATAAGTCCATTTTCCCAATAAACCCTATGTCTTCCGTCACCTCCGTGCACCGTCTGAGGTCTGCCCAAGCCTCAGCTTCTCTAAACTAGGGTCACTTCTGGAGCAGCTGCGAACCCCTCACACCTTCCCAAGGCATGGGACAGGTCCCTTCAGTCACTAAACTAGGGTCCCTAGCACTAACATCTGGGCCCTCAGAATCACTGTCAATCCCTACCCTCTGACAAGGGGTCTCCCCTCCCTCTTTGGAGTAACCCTCTGTAGCTATGTGGTTATTTGCTACTGGAGAAATTTCTACCCTCTTTTATCAGTCTCCCCCTCTGGAGACACAGGCTGGGGAACCAGCCTCTCAGTATCTTCCCCAATGGCTTCTGGGGGGCTTAGGGAACTACAGTTTTCCCTGGCTGCTTGGCTACGGGTAACTGCACATACCACCCCCTGCTGGAGATTGTTGCCCAGGATCACATCCACTGCTAATGTGTTAGCTACAGCCATCTGTTGCACAGTTCCCCGTTTCATCCCAGTCCAGGAGAACATTGTCCAGTGGCAATGTTTTTCTCTACACCCGAAAAGTCCTGTACAGTCACGTATTTATTGGGTATAAGCTGACCAGGCTGTACCAGATACCCTTTTACCAATGTCAGGGATGCCCCTGTGTCCCTTAACCCCTGCATCTGTACGCCATTTACCATGACTGGGTGCATGTGTTCCCTCATGTTCACTGACATGCTTCCAGGGAACACAAACAACCCACTTCCTTTCTGGTATTACTTTGCATATTATTGTTTGCCGTTCTTGGACACTGTCTGGCAATGTGCCCAGTTTCTTTACATAACCAACAAACATTTCTTACTTCAGAGAAATCTTTTCTTTGAAACCTGGGGCTAACTGGTTTCGGCGGAGGCAGTAAGGGTTTTAGCTGCCCTGAAGGTGCACTTTTCCCTTTCTGCGCTGCCACACTAGCCCCATTCGCTGTCAGAGCAGGTCTGCTTTTGGCATAGCGGTCCGAGAGTTCAGCAGCCGCTTGCACTGTTTTTGGATCTCTGTCCTCTAGCCAGGTTTATAACTCTGTTGGACATGCCCAATAAAACTGTTCTAATAAAATCACATTTTCAATTGTATCAACAGTGTTTGCCTCAATTCCTTCCCACCAGCGTTTTAAAAACTGACGTTGTTTCATGGCTAGCTCCTCATAGCTCATGTCAGGGCTTCTCCTGAGCTTACGGAATTTAGCTCTGTATGATTCAGCAGTTAATTCAAACTTTTTTAGTAGTGCTGCTTTTAACTTGCTGTAATCATCACTGTCTTTATTGTCCATGTGACCCAGTGCATCCCAAGCTTTTCCGGTAAGTAGTGGGGATAGCTGGAAGCTCCAGGACTCTCTAGGAATTTTAGCCTGAATACAGACTTTTTCAAAAGAATTTAAAAAGGCATCTATATCCTCCCATCCTTAAACTCAGCTATTAATTTAGAGTTCAATTTGTAACCCAGTCCTGCAGTCCCATTTAAACCCAAGCCACTTACCTGCCCTGGTGCGCTGTTGGAGTGTAGCTTCTCAGTTCATGTTGCCACTGGCACTCCTCTCTCTCTCTCCTCTGCAGCTCTGCATTCCCGCTCTCTTTTCTCCTCTGCCTCTCGCTGGCCTCACGTTCCTCACGGTCTGCCTCCCTCTGTTGTCGCTCTGCCTCCAGTTCTGTCCTCCACAGAACTCAATTTGCAGCTTGAGTACCTCTGGATTCAGGATACTGGTGACCTTCCCCTGCTGCTGTGGCCTTCACTGACAGTGGCCCTGCTGTCCACCTCATCTGCTCGTGACCCTCACTGGCCACTAGTTCTGCCACACTCAAGGTCTGGTCCCTTTCAGTCACGGTTGGTGACTCGCTGCTCTATATCTATTACCATCAGGGCCTCTTTGAGGTTCTGCTTACTAGCTTTCACCCAAACAGGACTCCCTGTCCCCTTTAACTGCTTTAAGAAATCTACAGTGTGCTTGCTGTACTCGGAAGACATATTTCTTCTTCTCTCACTACTAATACTATACTGACTGGCACTTCAGAAAAAAATAAAATGGGTGGGAACTTAACTTTGTAAGTCAAAGGGATATGGTTCTGTTTCCTTTTGAAATAAAACACTGCCTTTCTTTTTTTCCAAGTGAGCTAAACGGTTTCAAGCTAACACACTGAACAATGAAGCTTATACCACCAAACCTTTATGCCACCGCTGCCAACCAATCTGTCACAAACTCACTCAGCCAGTCAGCCCTCTACTCCCAAAGTGCCAACCTCTGAGCGTATGATTTGTATACAGTGAACAGACAAGGTAACCCTCTTGTCTGTTTTGTGGGTTCAAGTCACCTTAGTTTCGAGCTCTGAAAGGATTCAAACTGATAACCTCTTGTTAGTGTACCCAATTATCAGGCTCAGATAATTCCGTCTTTGGGGGGGCCAGATATCTTTGCCTACGGGCACCCAACCAGGTCTTTCAAATGAACCCCTAGAACTCTATGCAAGACTTTTAGAGAACACTATCCATTTCCCAGTTTGGTAAACAATAAGCCCATACACAGTGTACTTATAACCTTTAAAAGCTCCACTTAAATTAAAAAGAATTGTCAAGGCACTCCAGCAGTTTAGTTTGTTAAAAAAATATCTTTACTTTAAAAATATCAAAACAGAACAATAATTACAGAAAAAATTATGTATATCCCAACACATACAGCCTTAAAACAAACAGGAAAAAGTACAGTTCCTACAATACATACATTTAGACTGGTCTAAGCTTACTCTTTTTCAGTGCTGTGATGATTCTCCCTCAGTCAGATAATATTCTCTTGTGTCAGTCAGAAATATTTTCTTGTGTGTCTCTGTCAGGTTCTTTCAGCACTTAAACACACTTCTGAGCTGGCCTTCTCATGAAGTCACTAACTCCGCCTTGGTGTATCCAACTCTATATTTACAATACAGGGTCTCCAAATAAAATATTTAAAAAACATATGAGATGACCTCACTGACTTTCCTCTCCACAGGTTAACTGGTCAGAACTGGTTTTTGTTCTGCTGCACATACATCTCAAAAGTTTCTTTGACCTGAGTCACTGTATTCAAAGCCAAAGTGTATTGGCCTCTTTAATCCCGTCTGGACCTTGGAATCTACACCTCAGGTCTTTCTGATGTAATTCAAGGGTTCCCTTGAAATGTATATTGGACCTTCCAGAATCGTCTGGGTCCTCCCTAGCTCAGACATCAAACCTCTTCAATGTCCATTCTGGCCTCTCTTCGACACCCCTCCCCACGAGTCCTTCCCTGGCAACTATGCAAGTCAAAGGATCTTCCTGAGGGCATTATGAATGGCTAATCTTATTTCCTGGGATGAAAGCAAATTGACAAGGTAAATGCACCCCAGATCTCTGCAGTTTAAAATACCTCCTGTCCTTTGAACTTATACCTGGGGGGTCTTGAGGTGTCAGTTCCAGTAAGACAGTAGTTTCCTCAAACTGAGTTTTCCCATCACATATTTTATGTGTAATAAAAAATTAATACAGCACTCGAGCACTCACAGCTGGCTGTCTCACGTCACAGTAAATATTACTTAAAGTGGAAAGCACACCAGTTGACATTCTGTTTTCACAATACAGCTTTTGAAATAGAGAAAACATTTTGCATATCTTAGGTCTGCTTCAATATATTTAGCCAGTACTCTTGCATCATTTTCAAAGCGGGGTGAAGCAAATAATGTATGCACCCATAGCTATAGATATTATATAGGATAAATACATTTCTAGGGACATGGATATGTTGTTCATCCACACTTATTGGCAGTTCCTTGCGCTTTAAATCTTGCGGAAGGTCTTCAAGCTGGCTCCTCCCACCCACCCGGGTGGTAAAACTCGCTCCACCCCAGGACACCAGATCTTCCTTACCGCTTGGGCTCAGGTTCCTCCTTAGCGCTCTCGTTTTCGACTTGTTCCTGAAATTTTCAGTCTCAGAATTTATTTGGAAGTTTTATGACTTCGATCTTCTTCTCTCGCTGCCGCAATGAATCATTCATTTTCCGGCTCCCGGAGGTGCCCGGTTAATTCCTCCAGAAAAGACCTGCACTCCACGTGCATCTACTGCCTCGACTTGGGTCATGATCCGCAAGTTTGAGATTTTTGCTGTGCTCTTTTGACCAGCTCACTGGAGGATCGTGCGGCCCGTTCGGGGCTCGGGCGACCTGAAACTTTTTCCGCTCCGGAAAATTCCTTGGAGACTCATTGAGCAGTGTCCGCGTCGGCTGTCTCGGTTGAGCAGCTTGATCTTCTCTCCTCCAGGGAGGGGGCGGCTGCCCCCCCCTCCTCGGTCACGGCGCTTATCCCGCTCTCCTTGAGTTCTCCTCATTCACCTTCGTTCAAGGAGCTTCACCGGTCCCTTTCCTCGAAGGGAGAGGGACCTTCGGGACCTGCCTATCGGCTCAAGTCCAAGGAGTCGCAGGCTAAGTCCCATCGTCGGCACTGGAGGGAGCGGGAGAGTTCCCCCTCCCCTGCGGGCTGACGCTTGACTTCGGTCGAGGGTGCGGCTCAGGCCGCTGGCTTCACAGTGTCCCCGTCAGGTCAGCCGGCCAGAACTCCCGTCGACGTTGTCGAGTCTCTCGACCCATCATCTGGGCTGTCTTCTGCTGGAGCCGCCATCCCTTCGCCGGTCCCCCCGGTGGAGGCTGAGAGTTCTGCCTGTACCTGGTCTGACCAGGCCTCAGCCCTTTCTTCCGAGCCGAGGAGGCAGGCGTGCCCGCTCCTTCCAGGCCCGCCTCGGTTTCCCGAGGATTGGTCTCAGTCGCCTCTGGTCAAGCGCTCCACGCCCGACTTGGCGTTCGGTCGAGGCACTGAGTTAAGTGGCATTACCATTTTTCTCGTCTCTCCTCGGATGAGGTGGCTTGATGCAGATGGCGTCGGCGTTACGAAGCGTTCATGTGGCAGCAGATGTTGTTGTCCGGGAATCAGTCGACACGATTCATTCCCTGCCCCACAGCAGCTGCCGCCGATCGGGCCGAATCAACCGCTCGCTGCAGTCGAGGTGCCCTCTCCGGGGCCGGTTGTTCGTCCGAACCTTGCTGCCCCACCGCCCTCGGTGGAACCTCGGTTGGGTCACCACCTGTCCCACAGGTTGTCTGTCCCCCTCACTCCCGCCCACCCTCGGTGGACGAAGAGTGACTCAGGCCTGAGGCAGCTCTTTGCAGACCCCTCGGAGTCCGGAGTCGACTCCTCTATGTTCCCCAGTCGGGAGGACCGGGGTCCCTCCGGGCGATCTGTGGGCGACAGCCCACGTCCTTCGTGGGTTTCTTCAGCTCATCTTGGGTTTACGGGATGCAGCTCGAGCCCGCTGTCAAACAGGCCTTATCCCCTGGCGGAGATTCTAGACCAAGAGTTCACCTCAAGAGGCTTCCGGTGGCCGAGGCCATCGTGGACCCGGCCTTGGAGCTCTGGCGGCGGCCTACTTCCTGCCCTGTGCTCTCGGCCAGGATGGCCAGGAAGTACTCTGTCCCTGTCGGTTCTTTGCCCGGTTTCTCGGAGCACCCCTCGGTTGAGGGGTTAGTCACTGACAATGTTTTCCAGTGTTCTGGGAATGCTCGGTATGGATAGGCCCCTGACAAGGAGTCAAAAGATGGAGTATATTGGGCGCGAGTTTCGCTGCATCCTCCCTAGGCCTCCGACAGGCCAGCTCGGCTGCACTGATGGCACATTTCTTCCACGCCCTTCGGGCTCCCTGGACGAGGTGCCCTCATCTCCCATCCGACCTGCGGACCCACGGTCAGCGGGTGCAGGACCAGGGTAGGTGGTGGCAAGCAGCAGCTTCCAGACTGCTCTGGACTTAGGTGATTCCTGTTACTGTGCCAGGCATCGGTGGCGGACCGCAGTGGCCCTGTGCGTCAGTGAGGCGTGGCTGAGTTATCCTCTTTCTCATTGGAAACCCAGCACAAGTTGGCGGATCCTCTTGGGGACTGGACCTTTCGGCCCTGGGTGGAGGGACACCTCAGGGGACCGAGAGGTCCGATGCCACTCCGGACTCAGTCACTCCTGCCCGGAGGGACAAGGCAGCCGGCAACCTTGCGTGAGCCCTTGCCCTCCGACCCCTGCGGACTCGACCAGCCCAGCATGAGGGCCAGCAGGCTTGCGCTGGGCGGCCTGACTCAAGCCAGCATCTTCCTCAAAAAGGAAGCAGGAGGTAGGCCCAGGAGCTCCCTCAGCCAATTCCTCCTCCAAGCCTGCTCAGTGACGGGCTAAGGGGCACTGTCCCCGGGCCCGCCCCTCCTCCACCTGGTCCGCTTTCCCGGACCTCTGGGTGTTGGAGGTGCTAGGGGAAGGCTCTGCCTCGGTAGTGCGAGCAGGCACCACCCTTTCGAGCCGTTTCCCCACGGCGGTCTTGGGGTCCACAGCCTCGTTGTCGGCCCGCTGAGCCGACTTGCCTGGCCCTCTAATTAGAGGTGATCAGGAAGGTTGCGGATCCTCCTTCAGACCCTGGGTTCGTGTCCAGGTATTCCTGGTCCCAAACGGACGGGGGGCTTGCGCCCAATTCTTTCCGCACGTCCGGGTGGTCTCTCTGCCTCAGATATCCCATCCTCAGAACGAGGCATGTGGCTTCTTTCCTGGACCTCCAGGACATTCTTACACTTCGTTCCATCCATTTCTTGGGAGACTCCTCCCTTTCTTAAGCAGGGAATCTCTTTACGAGTTCCAGGCCAGGCCCTTCGGTCTCCGCCCAGCAGCTTTCTGCAGCATCAAGGGTCTCATGCTGCCCCACACGGATGGCGGTCGACTGCAACCCTTCCAGGCGGAAGAGGGACGGTCCAGAGTTCTGTCCTCTAGGTTGCTCTCAGACTGGTCTCCCTTAGCGGAGCCACGTTGGAACTTGTGTCTTAGCGGTGATCCTTCTTCGAGGAGGCTCGACTCTTGAGTCCGAGCTCGGCTCCTGGTGGACAGGGCTGAGGTTCTTCCTCCCTTACCTAGTCAGGTCTGGCTGGGCAATTCGCCCTGCTGGACCTCCTGCCTCCTGAGCCTGCATGGCGTCCAGCTCCAGCGTCTGTTGGACCTGCTGGTTCATGCGTCCCCTAGTGAGACTGGCCAGCCAGCGGTCACAGTGCTGCGTTCTTCAGACCAGTTTGTGACTACAGCCCAGGAGTTAGGGGAACGCTCTCCCTCGGACCGTTCCAGCTCTTGCAGGAGAACATCCTGTTCGTCCGCCCTGAGTAGACGGTCTTCTCTGACCGATGCTTCTCGGATGGGTGGGGGTGCCCATCTAGGGAATACAGAGTGCTCCGCCTCTGGTCCTCTCGGGAATCGATTATCTTTCTACCGCTGGGCTCCAGGCGGTCCTCTTGCTTGCACCGCCTCGCTGCTTTGTGGAGTCTAGTGGTTTAAGTCCAGGCGGACAACACCACAACCATGTGCTGCCTACCCGCCAGGTTCAGGCGAGCCCTTGCCTCTTCGTGGGAGGTTCTCCCACATTGGGTCTTATGCGCGGTGGGGAGGCGGTTTCCCTAGCCATTCGTATGGCAGGCTGCACACACCCTGGCTGATGCCCTAGGCCGGACATAGGCTGTGCCTCACGAGTGGTTTCCCCTGCCAGAGGTAGCACAGGATCTTCCTGGACATAAGTCTCCACCACTCATTCACACTAGTGGGATTGGCGCCGGAGGCACTAAGACCCATCGGGAGCAAACTTTTTGCTGGAGGGTCGGCGCGAGAGACGGCGCCGCGAGACACGGCGCCGCGAGCAGCGGCTCGAGCGGTAATGACCATCTCGGCGACGACCCTCCAACCGCCTCAGTTCCTTTTTTCCCGCCGTCGAGTGCGCTTCAGTGGCGACGCGCCGCTCTGTCGAGTGAGAGTCAAACTTCAAACTAGCGCATAGTTTTCAGTTTGTTTTGTTTGATTATCGCGATAGTAGTATCGCTTAGTTTTATTCTATTTTTCATTAAAGTTTTCTAATATTTAAATTTAACTTACTTGAAGAGTCTCGGCCTGGACGGTCGACCCATAGAGCAGGTCGGGTGGTAGGAGACTTCGTATGAAGCTGTTCAGTCAGCTGGCTGGGTCCGTCAGCCTCCTTCTCCTCAGCGGGGTTCGACTACGGTCAGTCCGATGCCTGGGGATGGGGGTCCCCGCCCGGCATAAAAATAACGGTCGCATTCTCGGCGCTGCTCGACTCTGAGCTCTTCTTCGCCCACAGGTCAAAAGAAGGCATCTCTCGAGGTCGCCCTCTGGTATGTCTGCGTCGCGACGGTCGGTTATCGTTGCTAGTTGCGGTCTCCTTCTTGGAGTCGCCAACTTCCGATATCGTCGATCTCGAACATCGAGCCCTCCCGCCTATAGGTAGGGCTCCAGATGAGCAGTTTCATCAGTGGGCGCTCTTATGGGCGATGGGCTCGGAGGTTGGTTCTTCTGCCACTGGCTCGGTTACCTCGGAGCCTCGGGCTCTCCGGCGATCAGGTAGGGCGGTTGGACCTTCCTAGTCGCGCGGCTCCTTGGTGCTAGCGACTCCCGCTAGCAGTGTTTCCCCTCACATGGCTGCGGCGCGGGGGCCTCACCGATACCCTTATCTCCTGGTTTCCTTCTCTTGCTTTCCAGGTTCCTGGGGCTTTTCAGGCGCCTTCTGCAGGGTCTGTGGCCGTGTCGGCGCCGTTTCGAGACCCCGGTTGCTTGCGGCGCCGTTGGCCGATGCCAGCGTGCTCTCGGCGCCGTTAAGCGCCAACGCGGCCCGGTCATGCCGTTGGATCTGGCGGCCCGGCGGCGGCGCCGTCAGCAGCGGCCCGCAGCGCCGTCGGCGGCGCCGTCATTGGCGCCGCGGGCGTTGTGAACGCGATGCCTCTTGAGCGCCGTCTTCCTCTGATGCACGTCTTCAGCCCGTTTTGCGATCTCGGCGCCGGCAGCCATAGGAGACTCTCCTTGTTTTCTGCCATTTCCTCCTCTCCCTAATTTCCTCCCTTTCCTGTCCAAACAGTCCTTTCTGGACCATCAGGAGATGATGTTGAGCCTGACCCAGACCCGGGTTGGGTGATGATGGAGGAAACAGGATCTTTCTTTGCTACAGAGCCTGTGGTCGAGACCTGTCCTTTAAGTCTCTGTTGAAGAACCTGGGATCCACTCTTTCTCTCCAGACTGCAGACATCGATCCTGGGAAGATATTAAGAACTCCAGTATCTTCATGCTTCCGGAGATCCCCTCTGGTTTGACTCCTCCACATTCAGCCTTCCTTGAGGCAGCTGTCTCAAATGGTATAAGAACTAACCCTGCTCTTATTCCCTCAGTGGCTAAATCCATTGATAAGAAGTATTCAGCTCCAAGGATCGTCCCCATTTGGCATCCCAAGCCTTTGCGGATCCTATTGTAGTCCCTGGCAGAGAATGACAAGGTCGTTTCTTCCTCAAACTACTACAGCAGCTGACCTATTAAAGAGTCTCGATAAGATTGATACATTAGGTAAGAGAGTCTTTGCTCCTCCACTCTAAGTATCGTGTAGCCAGTTACCAAAGGCTATTTTCTCAGTGTAGTATATCCTGTGGCACTCTATGAAAGAATGGTTGAAGCTCTTCCAGATTGAGTTCAAGTCAGAGCTTCTTCTGACCCGTTATTAGAGGTAGTGGTCAATAACCAACAGGTCAAAGCCGCCATGGGCGCTTTTGACACTGCTTCTCGGCTCAGCAGCTGCGGGATTTGTACTCGGCGCCATTCCTGGCTGCGTACTTCTGGCTTCACCGAATGATGCTCAGCAGCAGGCAGTGGGCACCTTTGATAGCTCCTTTCTTTTTTTGGCCCTCAGGTGGAGCAAGCCTTGAGGCCACTCAGAAGACTAGATCGACCATTAAGTTGGCCAGACCTCCGCCTGCCCCTCTAGGGGGCATGTGAACAGGCGTCAGTTTCATATTCATCAGTCCTTTGAGGGAGCAGGGAGCAGGAAGCTTCCACCAAGCCAACCTGCCTTACTCAAGAAGGGCAGCAAGCGCGGGGACCTCAAAGCTCCCAGCGCTACCTTATAGTCGTTAGCCCAATTCCATCCACTCTGCCCGAGGTGGAACTTTCTCCTCCGGTGGGAGGTCGTCTGATGTACTTCTACAACCAGTGGAAGTCCATAACCTCAGACAAATGGGTCCTTCGGATAATTCGCGAGGGTTATTCTCTCAATTTCTTGGAAACCCCCCCCAATTGTCCTCCCATCGACAACCCAGGTTGTCGGCCTCTCAGTCAGACCTCCTCACCGCGGAGATCCAGGGCCTTCTGAACAACAGGGCAATAGAACTGGTGCCCCCGCATCTGCGAAACACAGGTTCCCACTCCCATTACTTTCTGGTTCCAAAGAAATCACAGGGGATCGCCCCATTCTAGACCTCAGAAAGTTAAACAAATTCCTCCCAGGGAGAAATTCAAGATGATTTCCTAGGTACCCTGTTACCCTTGCTGCATCCAACGACTGGCTGGCCTCTCTGGATATGCGGATGCTTACCAGCATATCCCGTCCACCCGACCCACCGCAAATTCTCAGGTTTGTAGCTTTGGGTCAGCATTATCAGTTCAGAGTCCTGCCCTTTGGGCTTTCCTCGGCGCCATGAGTTTTACAAAGTGTTGTGCAGTTCTGCGGCGCATCTCAGGAAAGTCGGACTCGAGTGTTTCCCACCTGGACGATTGGCTTCAGCAAGCCCCTTCCGGCCAGGGACTTTAAACCCGTGCAAGCGACTTCTGCGTCTTCTCCGTCCATGGAGTTACTGCTGAATTTGAAAAAATCTCAACTGCAACCCTCCCAGAGGCTCCTTTTCATAGGGGCGCTTCAGACACCTCTTCAGCGAAGGCTTTCCTTCCAGAGGACAGAAGACTAGACATCCTTGTTATGGCCGTTACATCGAGGAGAACCAATGGGATTACAGCTCTCTAGATGCAGCACATGTTGGGTCTCATAAAGTCCTCGGTCTTCACTGTCCCTCTGGCCCGACTGCAAGAACCACCAAATGGATGCTCTCCCACTCAGTGGTCCCGACCTCTCACCCCCAGTCTTATCCCATCAAGGTGACGGAGCCCTTCGAAGGTCTCTCACCTGGTGGTCTCAAGAGAGCAATCTCCTGG
The DNA here is from genome assembly GCA_016271365.2 of Neoceratodus forsteri. Taxonomy (NCBI): domain Eukaryota; kingdom Metazoa; phylum Chordata; order Ceratodontiformes; family Ceratodontidae; genus Neoceratodus; species Neoceratodus forsteri. The sequence continues at coordinate 1,142,313,130 of CM057451.1, read as the reverse complement.
AAGGATTCCCCTTTGCTCCCCGGATCATCAGATCTCCATCACCACAGATGCATCGCTAATGGGATGGGGAGCTCACTGTCTCTCCCTCCACACTCAAGGTGTATGGACTCAGTTCGAAACTCATCTCCACATAAATGTCCTGGAGATGAGGCGGTCCCTATGCAATCGAGCTCTGAAGGATGTCCTTTGTCACAAGAACATTCTCCTTCAAGCGGACAACAAAGCAGTGATGTATTACATCAACAAGCAAGCGGTGCTCATTCTTATCCCTTTGCAGGAAGCAAAATGAGGGTGTGGGAGTGGTGCTTGGAGCACAAGTCTCTGATTCAGCGGTTTATCTGCCAGGTATACAAAGCGACCTGTAGATCACCTCAGCAGAGCAGGCAGACCCTCACAGTGGTCTCTCGATCCACCGTGCTTCGGTCCCTGTTCAAAGGTGAGGACTCCAGACCTGGACCTTTTGCATCCCACTCACAGCATAAAGCTACCTCTCTTCTGCTCCAGAAATCCAGGGCCTGGCATTTTCTGTCAGGATGTATTCAGGCTGCGGTGGACAAAACGCTTTCTTTGCGCCTTTCCACCACTTCCTCTAATCCAGAGTACTCCTCAAGTTGAGTCTCAGGGACCAAGATGATTCTCATTGCTCCTTCCTGGCCTCGGCAACTATAGTTTCCTCACTCAACAGTATGTTGGCAGCCTCTCGAGACCACTTCCTTTTGCAAATCAGTCTTTTGACAAAGGTTTCGTTGGTCATCCCAACCTGAAATCACTTCACCTTCATGCTTGGCTCCTGAAGAGATAGAAGTAGATCGGTTCAACGTCTCGTCAGTCTCAGACATCCTTCTGGCTGCTCGGAAGCCAGCCACCCAGCGTCGCAGCTTCCAAATGGAACGTTTTCTCTCTGTGTCTACAAATCCTCTTGGAATCCCTTTTCCTGTCCTCCTGGCAGGTTCTGGAGTATCTTTTGGACCTATCAAACTTAGGTCTTCAGTACTCACAGTTAAAGTTCACCTTAGTGCCATCTCAGCGTTCCATGAGCCGGTTTCTTCCTTAACTCTGGCTCAAGTTCCTATGGTGAAGAGATTTCTTAAGGATTCTCCATACAGACCCCGTTAAGCGTCCGGTTGCAGCCTGGGACATTAACCTGGTGCTGGACATGCTCACTTCGGAAGCCTTTCAGACACCAGCTGCCTGTGAGCTAAAATTTCTTACCTGGAAGACTGCTTCCTGGTGGCCATTACCTCAGCCGCGGGGTCTCTGAGATACATGCCCTGATTCAGGACCCTCAGTATACTGTATTCCATAAGGACAAGGTAGTTCTCCGTACTCATCCTAAATTTCTTCCCAAGGTTGTGTCAGAATTCCATCGAACCAACCTCTGGTACTCCAGCTTACTTAGCTAATTTCCAAAATGAAGGGAGCAGCTCTTCATTCCTTGGATGTTAAGAGAGCCTTGCGGTTCTATCTAGATAGAACCAAGGATATTCATGAAGACTCAGCAACTGTTCGTTTCTTTCAGCGACACCGGCTGGGTCAACCTGTCGCTGTTAGATGTATCTCTTCATGGTTAGTGGCATGCCTTAGTCATTGCTATTCCATGGCTCAAGTTAAATTAGAAGGTAGATGTGCGCTCACTCTCACTACAGCGATCCGCGGCATCCCTAGCGGAGTCGCAATGTTCCAATTGCAGATATATGCAACGCCGCTACCTGGAGCTCAGTGCATACTTTCGTTAAGCACTATGCACTGGATGTTCATGCCAGGCGACATTCGCATTCGGCAGAACTATCCCAATGGGCTTCTATCTTAGGCAGCGTGAGCTCTGGCTCTCCTGCCCGCCCTTTTGGGGATTATCAGCTTGGTACTCTCCACTAGTGTGAATGAGTGGTGGAGACTTATGTCCAGGAAGATGGGAAAATTCATTACCTACCGTAATTCTTGATCTTCTTGGGCGAGTCTCCCCACTCATTCCACCTCCCTCTCCATCCCGAGCTCACCGCTGTATTGGTCTTCACTCCCTCAAATCTTTGGGCCGTGAGGACTTCTTTGCTGACCCTTCTTACACGGGTCATACGGACTATCTTATGTCCGTTTTTAAAGTTAGGTTTACCCTTTACGTTGGTTAAGCTGCCTCCTTGGTAAAAAGGTACTGAGGCGGTTGGAGGGTCATTGCGCCCGAGATGGTCATTCACGGCTCGAGCCGCTGCTCATGGCGCCGTGTCTCATGGCGCCGTCTCTAACCTTGACCCTCCAACCAAAGAAGTTTGCTCCGATGGAGTCTTAGTGCCTCCGGCGCCAATCCCACTAATGTGAATGAGTGGTGGAGCTAAGTCCAAGAAGATCAAGAATTACGGTAGGTACATAATTTTCCTATCTTCTCCCTCCTTCCCTCCAGGGAGAATACGAGGCCGAGACTGTCTCTTGCCCACCCCTCAGCAAGGTTCGCTGTGGGGATGCCGTCGAGTCCATGGACCCCGGGCCTCTTCTACGCTCCCCATTTCCCTTGACCCCACGGGCAGGCGAGGAGGAGACTTCGGCGCAGGCGATGCTGGTAGCCCCAGACTGGTTTGCCAGCTCTGGTATCCAGCTCTCCTCAGTCTCAGCCCCAGGCTCCCGGCGGCTTCCAGCCCGCCCGGTCCTGATCTCTGTTTTCAGGGAAGGTTTTCCATCTGGACCTTCAATCCCTGCACCTGAGGCCTGGTCCCTGTGCAGCTAGGCCAGGTCTTGGGTCCTTCGGCAAGGTCCTCGACGTTTTCGAGGCATCCTGCCAGGAGTCGGCTAAACATGCTCGCCTTCGAATGGAAGAGTTCTCCATTTGGTGTTGGGATAGGGCCTGGGGCCCCTCTCCCGTCCCTCAGCGAGCATTCTGGACCATCTGCGGTTCGTTCTTTTGAACTAGGGCTTCGGCCGACGACCCTCTAGGTGCTTCTGTTGGTCACCCGTCTTCCGGGCGCGGGCCGGAAGGCAGTCAGTGGCGCAGAAAAGGTGGTCTGGCGTTTTTTCTAGGCCTCGATCACACCTCCCCTTCGGGGAGAGTATCCCCATTTCTGTGGGATCTTCGCTGGTATGGGCTTAGCTCACGGGCAAGCCGTTCGAACCTTTGCACAGGTGCGAGTTCCCCACCTGTTGTGGAAGTACACCTTCTTGGGGCTTCTCTGCCATCCAGAAGGAGGGGAGAGTTCCAGGCGCTCCTTCAAATCTCCCTATCTGGCCTTCCACAGGGACAAGGTTGTCCTGCGCCCCACCCGAAGTTCCTTCCGTAGGCGGTGGCGCAGTCTTTCCCTAGCCGGGTATTTTGTCTGCCGGGGTTCATCCCCATTCACACCTCGGAGGCCGTATATAGGATCCATTGGGACCCCTATTTAGCAGCTCGCCTACCCAGGGAGCGTGGGGCCGAAGTTCAGGAGGATAGCCAGCTGTTTGTTATCTACGCTGAAGCCGCACCTGGCAGACCTGCAGCCAGCGGGGCGACAAGCAGGCGGGTCACCTCCTGCATAGGTCTCCGCTGTAGGTGGACGAGCATGGAGCCCCAGAGGGATAAGTGCTCATTTACCGCCCTTCCGCTGCATCAGTGGCTGCTTCCGAGGATACTCCTGTCCAGGATATCCATGGGGCTCCTACCTGAAGCAGGCTATACCTTTCCCCTCCACATCGACCTTGGGTCATGCCGGATGTTGGTCGGGCCTCGGTTCTAAGTCTTTATACCTAAGTAGGGGTGTTGGCTTGCCTCCCTCCTCCTGGAGAACTGCTGAAGTCTGCCAATAAGTGTGGATGAACAACATATCCATGTCCTAGAAATACAGGTTACTCACCTGTAACAGGAGTTCTAGGAATGGTATGTGTTGTTCATCCCTAACTCCAGCCTCCCGGTCGGACGCTGGCTTGGCTGTGAGGGCTAGATCTGGTGTCATGGGGCGGAACTAAGAGTTTTACCACCGGTGGGTGGGAGGAGCCAACTTGAAGACCTTCCGACAAGATTTAAAGTGGCAGGAACCTGCCAATAAGTGTGGATGAACAACATATACCATTCCTAGAACTCCTGTTACAGGTGAGTAACCTGTATTTTTTTTTTTATTTATTCACAATTGGTTTGCAACCTTTGAGTCAAAGACTCATTTACAAAAGGCACCTCGTCGCGGGAGGGAGACAACATTTTGGTGGAGTACAACAGTGGGCAACAATACAGGTGAGATACAGTAAAGAGCATACAAAGCAAAGCAAATGGACATACAAGCAGTTTCAGCGATACAGTGGAGCATGCAGGTTTCAATTCGTGGTGTACAGACTACAAGTAAGCTAATCTAAATAAACTAGTACACTTGACATACTATAAGATCCTAGAGATACTAGGTGGCGGATACCTTGGGAGTGCGGAGGATAGATGCTAGGAGAGTGGTGGACCAGGAAGACTGTTTGTGGATTGGCTCAGGCAGAGACTCTAGGTATGGCCCAGTCATGGCATTTGCAGCTCTGAGTGTCAGTGAGGTGATTACATAGGGCGATTTTGAAGGGGCCAGTTTAGAGATGTTTGTGATGTGGCAGGGAGGAATTATACCAGGAGGGGCTCTGGGTGGAAAGATCTTTGGGCGGCGAGGTCCTAGCTCTCGGCACCTTGAAGGTGGCTTTGGTTGCATTCGGTGGCGACTGACATTTTAGCCTGTAACCATTCCCAGATTAACGAATGATTCATTTCTCTCCATCTTGCATGTATCAACATATAAATAAAATATGATAAAGGTCCTCTTCACAGCCTTTAATTCACAAATGGTTCTAGGATTATTACTTTTATTTTTGTAGTATCTGTTTGATATTTTAAAGGCTGCACTGCGTAATTATTCCCCTCTCTTTAAAGGAAACGGGTAAAGATGAGCATAATTCACAGCCATGACATTGTTTTTTTGTTTTTTTTTTGCTTTTGCATATGAAGGAGATATTCTGGAGGAAGAAATTAGTACAAGGTCCTTATTTCTTATTCAAAGACTGTATTTTTGCTGTACCGAACATAACTAGTCGAAATTATTATTTCATTGAGTGATTCCTCCTATAATTTCATTAAATTACAGTCTGACAAAATGTTCTTTGTGTAAGCTAACCATTGGGATGTGTGAGAGATTTCTTGCCATTTAATTTTTTCCCTACAGTAATACCCTAGGCCATGTGTTGACATTATTGTTTAACATTTTTAGCCTGTAACCATTCCCAGATTAATGAATGATTCTATAGGGAGTCTCCCTAGTCCAGTCCTTCTGTGTTGCTCCGGCCAAGATTTTCCGGCTTTAAGAAGAGCAAGATAGAATAATGAAAATGTGCTTTCCACACATTCTGAGGGCACTCATATCCTCAAATTCCTGCACCATAGAACATGACTGGATTCAGTTTAGCTTCCCCTAACATAAGTGGTGGAACCACTGATAGCCCCCCCAGAGGAAATTAAACCTCAAAATTGCTTGTGTAAGGTGCTTTATTTTCTTAGTTTGAGATTTTACGTTTTTGACCATTTGCCATTGGATGAAAAAGTGACTCCTAGATACGTATATTCAAACAACATGAAGTCTTGCTAAATTATGACATATGCAGTGAGTCCCAACCTTCGAACTGCTCTGGAGGTGAAAGAGTTAGCTTTCCATGCCAGGCATGGAGCTGAGCTCGAGCTCGGTTGAAACTCTGTCTGTTGTTCTTCAAACTCAAACCATCAGATTCTTTACTCCGCCTCACTGAACAGTCGCTCTGGAGATTTCTCCTGCTCGAGTTCATTTTGTCGGTTAAATGTGCTTTTCTCGGTTTTCGACCCGAGTCGCCGCAACCCGGTGAGTTCAGGCTCTGTCTGTGGTATTTGTGAGTACTAGATAGGTTTTACATTAATTCTCTCTGTGTGGAACTTGTAAGCGGTTTACCAGTTCGGTTTGAACCGATCAGGTTGTTTAAAATATCTTAATCTGTGATTTAGAGTGGTAGTCATTGGTTCTTATCGCTCTAAAAAACGGATTATTACGTTTTTTCCACGACCTTGATGCTGGGAACCAATAAGAGGTCTTACCTGGCGGATTGCCATAAACTGGTAAGTTTGATTAGGACTGGCACTATGTCTGAGAAACCAAAAGAAAACCGGGCCCACTGGGTTTCAACACTGCAGTGTGTGTGGGAAGTCTTTGCAAGGCTGACCCCACACCACCTGTGTTTATTGTCTGGGTTTGACCACCTCAATGCAGACTGCCAGATTTGTGAGAAAGTTTTCCTGCAGCTACCCTGGAAAAGAGAGTTGGTAGGCTCAGGGAAAGGGAGGTTAAAAGTCCGCTGAACCGGATGGCCAGCCCGGTTCGGTTCCAACCGAACCAGAGGGAGTGCCCTCTGACCAGGGCGAGACTTCTTCGGGCCAAAGGAGATCCGACTCTGAGGAGTCGGTTCCAGCAAAAAGGACTAGGAAATCAGCTGGTGTGGAGCCAAAACTTTCCTCTCCAACCGCTGAAGAAATAGCCAAAGCGATTAAAATTGTCCAGTCGCTTTCCCCGGTTCCGACCGAACTGGCACCATCAGGTAAGCGCCTGGTTCGGCCGGTTCCACCGGTTCAAGAGTATGATATAGAGGAATATTATGAACCGGAGGAGGGGGAAGAGGAGTATGAGGAGAGTGAATGTGGATTTGAAAGTCTGGATGTGCCCATTGACCGGACATCTCCCAGACAGACCTTTAGGAGTGTCTCCTCCCAGGCTTTCTGAGTCCCTTCTCATTTTATGTTTATAAAAAGTGGCTGAAACCCTCCAGTTCCCTATGGAAGAAGCTGTGGATGATCAAGAGGAGACTGACTATGTGAAATGATGGATATCCCAGAGTCTAGAGACTGTCTATTCCTTGCATAAATCTTTTGGGAAACAGACATTTAAAATTCTAAAAACTCCTCACACTATACCTCCTGTGGATAAGAGAATGGACAAGAGGTACACATTGTCAGGCTCTGATATGGAGTTCCTTACACAACGATACAGCCATGTTGGGGGTAGTGCAGGCTGCAGCCTGTGACAAGGCATATATTCCCTTGGCTTCACACCCCCTGGACAAGGACTTCAGGAGGATTGATGCTATGGCAAAGAAACAGTACATGGCAGCATCCTTGGGACTCAGACAGGCAAATTATATGGCTTATGTTGCTAGATATCAGAAATCCAGATGGGATACTGTTATGGCTCTAGCAAAACAGGTTCCTGGCCAGCTTGCCAAGGAGCTGGAGCAGGTGGCGGCTGATGGTATTGAGGCATCCAAGGTGCAATTCCATGCTGCAGTAGACTCAAATGATATGTCATCAAGAGTCATGGCTACATCTGTGGCACTTCGCAGGATGGCTTGGCTCAAATGTACTAGCCTGTCACAGGATACCCAGACTAAGGCCATGGATTTTACTGTTGTGGGTAATTCTGTGTTTGGGGAGCAGACAGAGAATTACATGAAGAAAATGGATGAGTATAGGACCACCTATAGGAGTGCACAGGCCAAGGAAAGGCAGGCCACTCCTCAAAGGCAGCATCCCAGGAGCAGGGCAGGCCTTTTCATAGGCCTTTTTACCAAGCCCAGGCCTCCTTTTCTGCTTATGCCCAGAGGGGGTTCTTTAGAGGGAGAGGCAGACGGGGTACAAGCAGCTTTCACCCCTCAGCCCAAAGCCCCAGCCAAGCAGGCACCCTGATGAGGTTGCCAGGGCCGATTCTCAGCTACCTGTAGGGGGCAGGCTGGCTTACTTTGTCCAGGACTGGGAGTCTCTGACATCAGACAAGTGGGTCCTGGAAGTAGTAAGCCAGGGACTGGTTCTCAGCTTCAAAAGTTTCAAAGATGAGAACCAGATCCTTCACCTGCAAATCCACCAGAGGCACTTGCCCTAGAGGCAGAGGTCTCTTCCCTGCTGGCTCTCAGAGCTGTGGAAAGGGTTCCACCCCTACACCAGGGCAAAGGGTTGTACTCCAGGTACTTCCTTACCCCAAAAAAGACAGGAGAATGGCGGCCCATCCTGGATCTCAGATACTTAAACAAGCACTTTTAAAACCAAAATTCAAAATGGTGACTCTGGGAATTATTCTACCTTCTTTAAGGCCAGGGGACTGGCTAGCGTCCCTGGACCTCAGGATGCCTACTTCCATATTCTCATCAGAAGCTCCCATGAAAGTACCTCAGGTTCAAGCTGCCCTCAGGCCATTACCAGTTCAGAGCAATGCCCTTTGGCCTCACCTCTGCTCCAAGGGTATTCACAAAATGCCTGGCAGTAGCAGTTGCTTCCCTAAAAAGGCAAAAAATTGCCATCTTCCCTTACCTGGACGACTGGCTCATAGTAGGCCAGTCCCCAGACCGTCAAGTTACATCTACAGATAACTCAGCAACTGCTCACCTCTCTAGGTTTCCTCCTGAATCTTTCAAAGTCAGTTCTAGAGCCTGTCCAGCTCCTCACCTTCATAGGCGCACAGCTGAACACAGAGAAAGTCAGAGCCTTCCTTCCTTTGGACAGGGCAAGGACCCTGGTCTCTCTGGCCTCCTCATTCACCCTGCATGTTTCTCGACCAGCAAGGCATTTTCTACAGCTCCTGGGGCACATGGCTGCTTCTACAGCAGTAGTGCAGGGAGCAAGATTTCAGATGAGGGACATCCAGTTCCACTTAAGAGCCTTTTGGTCTCAAAGGAACCCTCTAACCAAATTGATCCCAGTGACTGAACCCTGATCCAGGCCGACAGTGGTGGCAGGATCAGAGCAATCTGAGACAAGGGTTCCTTTGTCCACGCTCTCACTCCTTAATCCTTATTACAGATGCATCCCTCTTGGGGTGGGGAGCTCACATGGGGACCTCACTACCAGGGGTTGTGGTCCCCTCAGGAATCTCTGCTCCACATCAATCTGTTGGAACTCAGAGCAGTTTTTCTAGCACTTCAAGCTTTTCCAAATCTGTTCAGAACAACGTTGTACAGGTCAGAACAGACAACACCACCACAATGTGGTACATCAACAAACAAGGGCACTGGGTCTGACCTTGCTCGAAGCAATGGAGTTGTGGTCTCTGGCTTACTCTGAACACCTCCCTTATGGCAGTTCACCTCCCAGGCAAGGACAATGTCCTGGCAGATGCTCTCAGCAGGATTTCCCAGGGCCATCACGAATGGTCACTGGACCCCCTGGTCTTGGAGGTGATATTTGCCAGATGGGGCACCCCACAGATAGATCTTTTTGCAGCCCCAGACAATCACCAACTTCCCCTTTTTTGCTGCAGGCCCCCAGTGTTGGTCTCAGTCCCTCTGGATGCCTTAGTTCTCAATTGGGAAGGGAAGTTTCTCTATGCTTTTCCCCCCTTCCCTCTCCTGTTCAAAGTGCTAGTCAAAATCAGATCTCAACCCTGCAAGATGATCCTGATTGCTCCAGATTGGGCCAGACAACCCTGGTATCCACTCCTACTGTCCTTAGCAGTCCATCTTCCCTGTGTCATCCCAGGAATCACAACCTGTTAACCTGTGCTCAGGGAGGGTTTGGCACCAACCTCAAATCTCTCAATCTCAAGGCCTGGCTCTTAAAGAGTTAGAGTTTGCTGATCTACACCTCTCCCAAGGTGTAATGGATATTCTGAAGGCTTTAGGAAACCTTCCACCAGGGCTACTTATAATTCCAAATGGAAGAGGTTTTCCATATGGTGCTCTGGAAAGCATATTTCCTCAGAATCTGCTGATTTACCCACAGTCCTGGATTATATGGTCCACTTAAATACCTTGAGCTCAGACCAGCTACCCTAAAGTGCATCTGGCAGCTGTCTGCTTTTATTTCAGCAGGTAAGCCTCTTCTCTTTCAGCTCATCCTGTATTCTCCAAGTTTTTCAAGGGATTGCTTCACACAACCCTCCATTCAGGGACCCTGCCCTGCCTGGGATCTTAATGTTTGCATTGCTCAGCTTATGCAACCCCTTTGAGCCTTTGTCTTCAGCAGAGCTTAAGTACTTGACTTGGAAAACTGTGTTTCTGGTAGCCATCACTTCTGCCAGGCGCATAAGTGAATTACAAGCTTTGTCAGTGGAGCCTGATTTATCTCCTTTCATAGAGATAAGCGGTCCTCAGGACTAACAGGAAGTTCTTGCCTAAGGTGGTTTCAGATTTGCACCTTAATCAATCTATATCTCTTCCAGTGTACTTTACTGACCATTTCCTCCTCTGGCGAGGAGGAGGCTGCACAACTTAGATGTGAGGAGCCCTTAGTTACTACATAGGCGTGCCAAAGTGCATGAGTTTTGACTCCCTCAACTGTTCCTCACTTATGGTGAGGTTGGTAAGGAAACCTGCCACTAAAGATCCATTGCCAGGTGGATTGTCTCTTGTATCCAATTTTGCTATGAAAAACTGGGTAGTTCCTCCCTCAGGCCTGAGGGCTCACTCTACCAGAGGTACAGCTGCTTTCCTGGCTGCTGCAGGGACATCCCTATTCTAGAGATATGTCAAGCAGCTACCTGAAAACTGATTCACACTTTTACCAAGCATTACTCCCTGGACATCCAGGCTAGGGTGATCTTTCGGTTTTCACAGCTGTGCGTCAGAGCCTATTTCCTAAGTAGGTTCTGTCCTCCTCCATGGAGGTACTGCTTGTAGTCTGCATATATCATAATATAGCAAGACTTCATGTTGTGAAGAAAAAATTACTCACCTTAGTAATGTTGTTTCTTCTAATGGAGTCTTGCTATATTATGATCTCTCCTGCCCCTCTCAGAACCTCTGTTTTAGGGATGTGGGTGGGGAGTGCAGTGTTGGCACTTAGTAGGTGCCCACCTTGTTGTTTTCACCCTCCTTTCTTGGGTGACTTGGTGTTGTGTTTTTCATTTTGGGTCTCCTGACTTGAGTCTTTGTTTTGGGACCAAAAATGTGTTCTTATGTTTAGTAGCCAGTTGGCTAGTGTAGGTTTACAGCTTCCACACAGGACTTCAGTGAGTTTAGCTCGAAAAGATCTGACGGTTTGAGTTTGAAGAACAACAGACAGAGTTTCAACCGAGCTCGAGCTCAGCGTTCCTTGCATGGCATGGAAAGTTAACTCTTTCACCTCCGGAGCAGTTCGAAGGTTGGGACTCACTGCATATGTCATAATATAGCAAGACTCCAATAGAAGAAACAACATTGCTAAGGTGAGTAATTTTTTTTTCTTGCACCATTTCCAAAGGGATTTTATTTATAAAGAAATCGTGCTCTTTTCTGCCACCAAGAATCATTGATTTTTTTCAGGCTTATGTTTAATGTCAAGAACAGATATTGAAAAAAGGATTTAATTCACACTGCAAACCAGTAGGGGATAAGGAGAGTAAAATTATAACATAAAATGGGTGGGCAGAAAAGGACTGCTTGGCCCACCCAGTCTGCCCAGTTTTTACCTGCCTATTCTGTTCCAACAGACCCTAACTGGTCTATAGCAACTCTTCCCCCTTTTATTTATTAGCGTTCCACATGTTTATCCCATGCATGTTTGAACCCCCCATGGTTTTTGCCCCCACTACCTCTGTTGGCAGGCTGTTTGAGGCGTCAACCACCGTTTCAGTGAAATAGTATTTCCTCCCATCTATTCAAAATGTCCCCTTTCTAGCTTTGTTGCATGTCGTCTTGTTCTGTTGCACTTTTTCACTTGAACCAGGCTCCCCACCTGTCTCCTGTTCACTCCCATGAGGTACTTGTAGGTGTCTGTCATGTCCCTCTCCCCTCTCTCCTCCAGGGTGTACATATTAAGTTCCCTCAGTCTCTTCTCGTATGGTTTCTCATGCAGCCCACGTACCATTTTAGTTGCCCTCTTCTGGACTGCCTCTACCCTGTCCTTATCTTTTTTGTGATGCAGCCTCAAGAACTGTACACAGTATTCCAGGTGTGGTCTCACCAATGGTCTGTATAGCGGTAAAATCACCTCCCTCCTTCTACTTGTATTGCCTCTCCCTATGCACCCAAGCAATTCACTGGCTCTGCCCACTGCCTTGTCACACTGCCCTGCGACTTTGAGGTTATCAGGTATTATAACTCCTAGATCTGTTTTCTTCTTAGTGACCAACAGTAATTCCACACCCATCTCACACTCATGTCCTGGGTTTCTATGCCCTAGGTTCATGATTTTACACATTTTGGCATTGAACCCCAGCTACCATACCCTAGACCACTCCTGAAGTTTTCTGAGGTCCCTTCTCATTTTCTCCACCCCCTCTTGAGGATTCACCCTGTTACACATATTGATGCCGTAGTGCAAAAATGCCTACCAAGGTACATACTAAGGATGGTAGAAGTGAAGAAGGCTGTTGTATGCATGTAGGTGTGGAAGCATAGGCAGGCCAGAAGTTGAAAAACTATCAATAACAATAAAACAGAAAAACTATACAGGATAGCACCTCTAAAAGAGCAGCTTCTTAGTTTATTAGTAGGCACTCCCCTAAACGTATATCATAACTGACCTGGCCAGGAGTTGCTGTATGGAAATCGTTCTATACAATTCTTCCATTTTAAAAAAAGTTGTTTGCCTCATAATTTTATTCACAGACCTCACTGACAAAAACAGAGCCACTTCCCTAAACTGGAGCTACGCCCCCACGCCATGCAGCCCCATTTTGTGATGTCAGTAAAAGAAGGCTGCATGTGTGCACTCCATTGATTTGAATGGGGGCTATTTTCTGGTACATATTATTACTGTTTAGCTTTGGGATTTTAATAATGCAAAGCAACCATCGACTAACAGGGAACCCTACTAATCGAGGCAGTCATTTTGATTAATTAAAATCCCAATGCTAAATAGTAATAATATGTGTAGAAATAACCCCCATTCAATATAAGTTCACATGACCTTTGTTTACTGACATCACGGGGTGGGCTGCGTATGTGCCAGCATAAAGTGGCTCCGGTTCAAAGTAACTCCGGTTTTTATCAGCGGTCGGAATAAAACATAAAACTATCTTCCCACAAGTGGAAGGTATACAAATGCACTAGACAACTGTCTGCTCAAATCCGATTAAATATATTTAGGGAAGTAATAATAAACTGCTCTTTAAGCAATACAAACAAAAATCCTTCATCTGAGTTCCTTTCAATTTAAATCTGAGTCTCTCCATCTCTAAACAAAACAGTGATGTCTTTTTATAAGCTGTCTTTTCCTGGCAATTTGAACTCTGCATCCTTTTTTGTAAGTTTCATCTCCTTTCACAGAATGTATCAGAACTTTGTCAGTTTCTTTCCTGAGGCCAGCCTGAAGAACGCATCTAGTCTTAACAGGTGCAAAAAAATAGAACATTCTGTCCCAGAGCTGGTCTCCTGTTGAAAATTCTGTAAACAAGTTTAAAGGAGCTTTGAAAGCCTGCCTTTTTAGCAAAGCTTTTAATGACTGTTAATTATTTTATCTTAATCTTGTTTTAAATCCTGTTTTAAATATTTATTGTTTTATGTCATTTGTAAAGGCGCCTTGGTTTAAGAAAGGCGCCTTAAATAAATAAAGATTGACTGATTGAGATGTATTTTGACCTCCATCAATCAAGGTCAACCCCACATATTACAAATTATTTCTTTAAATAAACCCAATAGTTTTCAGCAATCCTTTCATCAAATAAAGTACCTACATTTGCTAACCAAGGGGTCCCAGTTTCGCATAAAGATTCACATATATGTGTTTAATCATGGAGAAGCAAGGGAAGAAAGAAAGAAAGAGAAAAGAAAATTTGATTGTGCAATCAAACAGGCCAGTGGCAGAATAGGAGAGGATAAGATAGATCTATGCTTTTTTTTTTTTTTTATTCTTTTTGCCAGCCGTCTTCCCATTACTTCACCTCCAGTCCCTCCCAGCTCTGGACATGTCTGCCATAGGACCCAACCCCATGAATTACCCCTTGCAGTGGCGCTGCCCCAGTGGGACTCTAGGTACCCAGGCAGTGGGGCTGGGTCGTGTCTTCGGATGGAGCCGACCACAGAATCATGAGGCACAGAGAGGGTATTTTCTTGTTGTATCTCAATACCCTCAAGGACAGCGACATGCTATGAGCCAAGAAGGCAGGGCATGCAAAGACGTGCCTCTGCTCCATACTCCTGTCAGATCCCCCATAATGCCCAACTGACCTGCCACCCAGGAACTCCAGATGGCAGTGAGCAGTGGATGCGAATCCAGGTGAGGAGAGCTTGCCATGGCTGCTCAGTCCAGTTCCTGCTCTGCTCCCCAGCTGACCTCCGATAACCCATGCAATTCCCGAACCCAGATCGCCGGCGTATCTTGAGGTGTGGCATCTAGCACTTCAACCCTCAGCGCCACTGGGCCGACATAGATCCCTGCTTTTAACTCTCTCTACATAACAAATGGGACAGGGTGTTACCCAACCCTGTCACAATGGCTTTTGCCCAAAATGACTCCTATAGAGGCTTAATGTGCATAATGCCGCAATTTGCCCCCTGTTACTATGTACCTATCAAGTATATTTTTAAACTCTGTCTTTGTTTTACTTATAATCTGTATGGGCAGGGCATTCCAAGGGTTAGTAATTTGCTGGGTAAAGTGATATTTTCTTTTTAATATATGAAATATTTTACCCACAGTCTGAAGCGGGTGACAGCTGGTATCTATTGAAGTATTTTTAAAGTCAGTAATTAATTCAGTTAGTAGATATGGGTCATTAATAATATCATACATGAAGTACTATAAATCACCTCTCATTCACCTAGTCTCCAGTGGTAAAAGATTTAAAGTCTGTAGGTAGCCTTCTTATGTCTTGTCCTTGATGTCATAAATGCTTTTGGTAAATTTTCTTTGGACTCTAAAGATTGTTGCATTTTTAATGGATACCAAAACTGTGAGGCATAGTCCAAATGTGGATGTGTTATACTCCCAAAATAGGGAATAGGGACAGATCTTACTTGAGAGGGCTCTTGCAGTAGGTAATTACATATAGGACTGATGCTGGCAGGTGTCAGGACCCCACGGAAAAATTTCTAGCTAACAGTCTGCCACGCCCGCCTCCCAGTTCTTTCGCTGTTGGCTTGTGGCGCCTCGTGTTAAGTTTAACTTCTCGTCAGTCTGTCGTTGGTAGTTCTACCACCATTTTTTTCTTGATTTCTCGAATTTTGTCAGTTTTTCTTTGCGGTGTATGTCATCCCCTACACCCTCAAGCACAAGAATAAGTGCGACTGCGGTGGCAACCAACTCCCCGCACAAGGACGGTGACACCCCAGTGCCTCTTCTGTCTAGGCCCAGAGCACCCCGTGGAGAAGTGTCAGCATTGCCTTAAGTTCAACGGAGGCAGCAGTCCCTGGAGGCCCACATCCTTAAAAAGAAAATGACCTCCATGGAAAAGGAGCTGAAGAAGCTTTGTCAGGCCTCAACTTCGCCTGAGGGTCACCGTAAAAAGAAAGACAAGGAGAAGGACCGGGACTCCTCTTCCTCGGCCACCACGACTTTGGCTGGAGTCGCCGTGCTCAAGTTAACGTCCCCGCTGGGGGACCGCTCCACAACAGCCGTCTTGGGGCTTCCAAGCCGACATCATCCACCCGCTGGCTCGGCTCGGGCCCATAAGTGCCTCTGGGTCAAGGATCATCCACTTCGCGCCAAGGCCACGCGGCCTTCTGGTGTGAGTGGTTCGTGAGCCAGACGTCGGCTCCTCTGACATCTGCCCAGAGAAGGCTGCTAAGTTGCTCAACCCTTCAGGGCAGCGTACGGCCACTAAGCCGCCCAACCAGGATGAACCCTTTTCGCAGCCTTCCTCGGTCGATAGTTCTGACAAGTCGGACGACAGCTCCTCCGACGTCTGCCCGGACTCTGCTGGTAAGGTGAGAACATCGGCTCTTCCGATGGTCGCACGGCGCTGGAGCTGATGCCGGACCCTGACGTTCAGTCCACTGTCCCCGGCTCCCCGCAGCATTCGCTGCCCTCCGAGGCCCCAGCATCTCCACAGCTAGACCCCAGGGATTTTAATCCTCCCTCCCTGGGGCGATACCGAGGATGCAGGTACGCTCCCATTAGGTCTCCCTCCCGCTGGGCCAGATGACCTGATGTCAGACCCTCAGATGCCGGCGCCGACGCCGGTCTTGCTAACGCTGGGCGACATCCCCCCCTCCCGGATGCCGTTGCTTTGCCGGGCCTGCTGCCCGCTGGGCCTCCTGTTCCAGGCCCGTCCACTGGGCCTTTTCTGGGACCTTCTGCTCCTGCAGACCCCCCGGTCCTTGGGTATCCGTCCCTGTCCTATCTGACGCCGTCATACCCGGGGCCGCAGTATCCGGTGCCCCAGTACCCGAAGCCGCAGTACATGGTGCCTCAGTACCCAACGCCGGGTTACCTGCTGTTGGGGTACGGATACGTACCATACGGGTACCCTCACTATCCATATCCCCCTCCTCCTCCTCCACCGGCCCCTCAGCCGGCGGTGGATTTGAAGAGACTCTAGCCTCCTGGTGGGCTGGGGACGACTCAGCTGCCAGGGGTGGAGCCGTCTTCGGCATCAGTCCTGGTTCCGGACCCCCCGTCGGCAGAGACTCTCTCCTCACCTCTGGATACCAGGGTGAGCCCTCGATTCCAGGGCAGGGCAGGATACACTTCCCAGGGGCTTCCCAGGGGTCCGTTCCTCCCAGCGTCAAGAGGAGGTCTTCTCCATTTTCATCCTCCTCGGACACCTCGGATGATTCCGATGGTCATTTTGACTTAGGCAACGGGCCCGCTGTCCGGATAAGCCAGGCTGAGACTTCTGCGGTCTCCTCCGGGGATCTTTATTTTACAGAGTTGCTGTGCAAAATTCAGGAAGTTCATCAGTGGCATTCCTTGGAGCCGGATCCACAGCGTAAGAAACTTGCTGCGCACCTGGATCTGCCGAAGACTGCTCCAACTCTGGTGCCACCCTGGATTGAGCCTCATGCCGATCTTGTTTCCATCATTTGTAAGCAACCGTTGGCATTAGGCCCCCTTCCTAGGAAGTCGGATAGGCTTTATCAGGCTCCCAAGGGTATTGACTCTTTAAATTTGCACCCTCGAGCTGATTCGGTTGTGATCAAGCCCGCTCATGGCTGGACAACTAACCCCAAGCACTTGAGATCATCACCACGGACAAGGAATCCTGCCTTCTGGACCAATACGGGAAGAAGGTTACGCTTCTTCCATTCTGGTATTGGGCCCTGAATTACGTTGGTCATATGGTGGACTACCAGAAGGCGATCCTTAGTGAGGTGGAAGCTAAACTGGACTCCCTTCCTGAGTCTCAGACGAAGCAGAAAGTGGCAGATCTAGTCCAGTCTGCGTGTTCGGCCAGTCAGCACATGCTTCGTGCCACGTACGACGCAGTGGACGCTGCTGGTCGGAACTCAGCTTTCGCCATGGGTTTGTGGCATCACGCCTGGCTCTGAGTGTCAGGTTTGGTCCCGGAGGTGCAGTCTGCAATCCAGGATGCGCCCTTCAGGGGTTCAGTGCTGTTCGGTGGCGATGTCAAGGACATCATCACTGATCTGCAGGAGAAGGGTACTGCACTTAAGTTGGTCGACTCTTGTACAAACCCCCTCAAGCTCAGTGTCTTCCCTTTCACAGACGTCCTTGGCAAAAAGCAAAACCTCAGGGAAAGCGGGCCAACAAACAGGCCCATCCGGCTGCCAAGCCCTCCCTTGCCCAAAAAAGCAGCGGGGGCTTCAGCCATGACGCTGCCTCATACTTCCTGACTTCTTTCCTGTGCCACTGCCTCTGGGCCTTTCCAGAGGAACCAGTAGGAGGGAGATTCTCCCTCCACCTACCAGGTTGGGAGAAGATAACTACAGACACTTGGGTGCTCCAGCTGATCGCAGAAGGACACTCAGTAGAGTTTCTTCGGAACCCCCCCCCCCGGTCATCCTACTCCCCAGAACATCTGCTTCCTGGTCTGGGAAGAAGTATCCTTTCTTCTTGTGAAAGAGGCGATAGAGCCTGTACCCCCACACCTTCAGGGGATGGGTTACTATTCCCATTTCTTACTGGTCCCGAAGAAGTCAGGAGAGGTGAGGCCGATTCTCGACCTCAGCTCCCCGAATTTGTTTGTGGAGTACAAAAGGTTCAGGATGCTCTCTCTTCAGAGCTTTCTGCCCCTACACCAGCCGGGACAGTGGCTGTGCGCTCTGGATATGCAGGATGCGTACCTGCATATCCCCATTCGCCCATCCCACGCAAATACCTACGTCTTGCTTTTCAGGGGGACCACTACCAGTTCAAGGCCCTCCCATTTGGTCTTTCCTCGGCAACCCGAGTTTTTACCAAATGCTTTTCAGTGGCTTGGCAGCCTACCTGTGTACCCAGGGGTGCAGGTTTTTCCCGTACTGGACGATTAGCTCCTGGCGGCCTCGTCCAGGGAGGAACTCCTGTGCTTCCTTTCCCTTACCCTGCAGGTTTTTGCCTGCCTGGGTGTTGCTGTCAACCAGGCTAAGTCCCACCTGATCCCATCCCAGAGGCTGCAGTTTATCGGGGTGATCCTGGACATGACCTCCGGCATGGCTTTTCTGCCGCTGGACAGGGCAGCATCAGTCCAGGCTCAGGTCAACCTGTTGTCCATCCGCATGCGGGTCTGCGCCAGGTCGGTCCTTCACCTCATCAGGCTCATGGCAGCTGCTATTCCGACAGTCTCTCGTGCTCGGCTCCACATGAGAATCTCTCAGTGGACGCTTCGGTCTCAGTGGGATCAGCTGGTGGACGATCTAGATGAACTAGTTCTGGTCTTCAACCCCATGGCTCGGGACTTGCAATGGTGGGCGGTTCAGGAGAACCTTTGCCGGGGAGTTCCCTTATGCCTTTCTCCCCTCTCCCAGGCGTTGACTACAGACACCTCGGCAGAAGGTTGGGGAGCCCATCTTGGGCCTCACAGGACCCAGGGCTCCTAGTCCCAGCTCAAAAAATCTCTCTACATCAGTGTGCTCGAGCTTCGGGTCGTGCTGTATGCTCTTCAAGCTCTGCATCTTTTTCTGCTTCCCGGACATCTGGCTGTCCAGACAGACATCAACAAACAGGGAGGAACTCGTTCCTACCCTCTTTGCAGGGAAGTGATGCGGGTTTGGGATTGGGCAGTGCAGCACAACCTTCATCTCCACGACCATCCACGTCCCAGGGGTCGAGAACATGCTGGCAGACCACCTAAGTTAGTCGTCTGCTCATGCGCAGGTGGGAACTCAATCAGGGGTAGTAGACGAAATCTTTCAACGCTGGGGAACCCCTCAGGTAGACCTGTTTGCGTCTTCTCTAAACGCAAAACTTCCCGCCTTCTGCTCGCTCACTCCAGGGTGCGGCATTTTTTGGAGATATGCTGTCTGTAGACTGGAAGGGACGATTCGTCTATGTCTTTCCCCCGATCCCTTTGATTCCAAGGGTCTTACAAAAACTCAGCTCGGAAGGAGCTCGTATGATTCTCATCGCTCCTTTCTGGCGCAGGCAAGGTTGGTTCTCTCTTCTGCAACAGTATTCAGAGGAACCTCCACTTCCTCTTCCTCTGTTGTGAACTTTGCTGACTCAGGATCAGGGAACTCTGGTCCATCCAGGCCTCAAGTCCCTTCAAGTTGCAGCGTGGCTCCTGTAGCGTAGCTCAATCCCGATTCAGGGTTTCTCGCAGTGCGGAGATTCTAGTGGAGCCAGAAGCCATCACCTAGATCTACCTATGCCATGAAATGGAAACAGTTCTTTATTTGGGCGCTTCAAAGATTTCGAGCCTTTCTCGTTCTCTGTTGGGCCGCTTCTGGATTACCTGCGACACCTCTTTGTTCTGGGTCTTAGTCATTCCTCTTTGAAGGTTCACATGGCGGCCATCTCGGCCTACCATGTTCCTTTTGGGGACAGGACGTTTGCACAGCTGGAGGTCTCCAAGACCTTTCTTAGAGGGTTCCTGCCCCTCCTTGGCATCTGAATTTTATCTTTGAGAAGTTTACTCTGCCTCCTTTCGAGACGGCAGCCTCAGCAGATCTGAAGTTCTTCTAGTGGAAGACTCTCTTCCTTGTGGCCATTACTTCTGCTTGAAGGATTTCCGAGCTTCAGGTCCTGATGTGTAAAATCCCATATTTAATTTTTCACAAGGAACATGTGGCTCTGTGTACCAACCCATAGTTTCTCCCGAAGGTGGTAGCGGAATCTACACTGAATCAATCCATAGAGTTACCTGCTTTCTTTGCGCCACACTCCAGTCAAGGGGAGTACCTCCTGCATACTCTGGATGTTCACCGAATTCTGAGATACTATCAATCAATCAAAACTTTATTTTAAAAGCGCCTTTCCAAAGCCAGGTGCTTTAACAATAAATAAATCAAATGCATAAAGTTAAAACAACATCCTAAAATCAGTTAATAAAATGTGCTTTAAAAATCGGATCGCCAGGCTAAATAAATGCGTTTCACTGCTAACTTAAAGCTTTGAACAGTCAGGCAGTCTACGCCAATGAGGTAGAGAATTCCACAGGGTTGGGGCCACAAAACTAAAGATCTGCCCCAGGTGTCTAAACAAACCCTAGGAATCTCTAGCAATCCCTCATCGGTGGATCGGAGCAGAGCAGGAGGGACAATAGGGATGAAGAAGATCTTGCAGGTAGCGGGTCCCTGATAGTGTAGGGCCTTATAGGTCAGCAAACCGACCTTGAAGGTAATCCGCCACTGTATTGGCAGCCAGTGCAGTCCACGGAGGACAGGCGTTATACGACTAGTCCTAGATGTACCAGTCAAAAGCCTGGCCGCCGCATTCTGCACTAACTGCACGCGGTGGATATCCAGCCCCGGTAGCCCTAGGTACAGGGCGTTGCAGTAGTCCAGGCGAGAGGTAACGAAGGCGTGGACCAACGTTGGAAGGTCGGTGGTGGGAACCAGATGCTTCACCCGAGCTATATTTCTCAGATGGTAAAAAGAGGTTTTGACAACAGCTGACACCTGATGTTTAAGGGCCAGGCGATCATCAAATATAACGCCCAGGTTCCGCACCCAGTCTGAGGTAGCTAACTGGGTCCCCCCAGGCCAAAGATCCAAGGATGGCCCCTTCAGCAGACCCGCCCCCCTCCTCAGCGACCTGGGTCCACAACCAACACCTCAGTTTTTTCAGGGTTTAACTGCAGCCAGCTCATAGTCATCCAGTCCTGAATGTTGGTGAGACAGTTGTTAAAGACCAGACAACATCACCCTAGTCAGGCACAAAGGACATGTACAGCTGAGTATCATCTGCATAGCAGAGAAAACTCAAGCCGTGCCACCTAATAATCACTCTAATGGCAGCATATACACGCAAACAACATCGTGCCAAAATGGAGCCCTCAGGTACCCCAGAGGATAGGGGAGTGATGCGAGAAAAATCTTCGACACCACCTTCTGAGTTCTACCCTCAGGAATGATCGAAACCAACTGAGGACTGGGCCGAAACCACAGATAAACGCAGAAGCGCTCCAAAAGCACTCCATGGTCCACGGTATCAAATGCCGCAGAGATCAAGAAGGACCAAGATGGAACGGGTCTTTCGATCTCTCGCTATTAGAGGTCATTTAGTACCGAACAAGGACTGTCCCTGTACTATGTCTCTTCCTACACCTCCAGGACGAAAAATCTCAGAAAGACTGATCAACTGTTTGTCTCTTTTGCTCATAAAGAGAAGGCAATGCCGTTTCCAAGCTTTGCTTATCTAAATGGTTGGCTCATTGTATCACTTTCTGTTATGACAAGTACAACAAGACCCTGCCGGGTCAAGTCAGAGTCCACTCCACCAGAGGGGTCGCTGCCTCTGCTGCTTGTTTCAAGAATGTGTCAGTGGCCGACATCTGTGCAGCTGCTACTTGGACTTCTGTCCATACCTTTATGAAGCATTACAGTTAGGACATTGCCTCTCGCCATAGAGCGTGCTTCGGGTTGGCTGTTTTGCAAGGTCTCCTTTCCTAAGACCTTCACAGCCAGAGGATCTACTTTTGGGTAGTTTTCCTCCTCCCATTTGCTTCTTCTTGTTCCAGACTGCTTGGGACTCAATCTTGTATGTAATTACCTACTGCAAGAGCCCTCTCGAAATAAGATAGTACAGTTACGTAAGAACTTACCGTAACAGTAGATCTTCGAGAGAGGCTCTTGCAGTAAATAATCTATCTACCCTCCATCCCCTAAACTTTTCAGCTCCTTTCCAGGATGGGAAATATCCGCTTCTCTCGTCTTGCCTTTTGGCCTTTGCTGGGAAAGAACTGGAAGGCGGGCGTTGGGGACCGCCCCTTTATACTGATGTCGCATGACGTCAGTCACCTGACGTGGGTGCGGTCCCCCGCCAGAGACTGCTAGCTAGAAATTTTTCCGTGGGGTCCTGACGCCTGCCGGCATCAGTCCTATATGTAATTACCTACTGCAAGAGCCTCTCTCGAAGATCTACTGTTACGGTAAGTTCTTACGTAACTGTACTTTTTATTCATGATCTTACATTTCTTTTAATTACCTAGATGATACTGTTTTGGCAGTGGCCACAATTAATTGTTTTATACATCACATGTCAGTGGAGATGTATACTCCCATACCTATCCGGTTTGTGGTTACTAATAGGGTATGACCACTTAAATGTGTATGTGTGCATTTTGTTTTCCCTATCCAAATGTGTTACCTTGCATTTATCCACGTTGAAACTCATACCCAGTTCTTAACCCAGATGGAGATATAATCATAGTCACTTTGTATTCTTGCACCTGAGCCAATGTCTCAAAAGGTCCCCCAAGCTTCAAATCATTGCATATTTTGCTGACCAGCTTGTTGATGTAGTTTGTTAGAGCTGATATAAATATCTGAAATAGCATGGGGCCTAAAACAGACCCCTGAGGGCCCCACTTGTAACCATGCCTGAATCAGAGGTATGTCCATTAATTGCCACCCTCCGTGACCTATCTTCCAGCCAGTCAGTAATCCAGTTAATGAGCTTTTTATTGATAGTGGCATTTTTTAGCTGTTCAGTGATTGCCCAATGTGGTACTAAGTGAAATGCTTTACTAGAGTTGAGGTACAGTGTGTCACATGGCACTTTATTGCCCAGCGTTTGACTGATGTTTTCATAGAAGCAAACCAAGTTGGTAGTGCAGCTTCTTCCTTTTTTAAAACCATGTTGGTTGTGACTCTGATCATCTAATGAAGAGAAAGTAGTGTATTTAATCATACTTTCTGGTAACTTGCACACAGTGGAAGTAAGGCTAATTGGCCTGTAATTGCTAGGGGTGTGTGTTTTGTTCCTTTTTTTGAAGATGGGGACCACATTGGCCAACTTCCATTGGCTAGGTACTGTCACTGAGTTTATCAGTTTCTTGAATGTGTTGACATAATTTGTAACATATGACCAGGAAAGAAGAAGAAAAAAAGGATGGGGAATCGTTAGGCTGTCAGATGTGGGTAGGGTAATTGAGGATGATGGACAGAAAACTGCCATCCTTAACGACTACTTCTGCTCTGTTTTTACCAGGGAAGATGCTTGCTCTCTACCTGAAAGTGGCATCCAAGCAGCCACTAGGGAGATCCCAGAGGTGGAAACACCATTATACACTAGAGACTTGGACACGGAAGGGCTGGCAGCCCTCAGGATAGACAAGATCCCAGGTCTGGAGATGATGCATCCGAGAATGCTTAGGAATTGGCAGCAGAACTGGCTTATCCTCTAGCAAATCTATTGAACAGCTCACTGCAGATGGGGTAGTTCCTAGAGATTGGAGCATGGCGATATGTATCCACTACATAAAGGGAGGGGGATAAGGAGCAGGCAGGAAACTACATGCCAGTTAGTCTAACATCTGATGTAGGAAAGCTGATGGAGAATCTAATGAAGCAGGATTTCAATGACTACCTGAAAAAAAGACAGTCTTCAGGATAGTAAACAGCATGAATTTGTGGCAGGGAGGTCCTGTCAGACCAGCCTTATTGTCTTTTTGACTGGATAACAAGAGCGCTGAATAGGGGCCATGCAATGGATCTACTATACTTGATTTCAGCAAAGGCGTTCGACTTACTGCATAGATGCCTTCTGAAGAAGATGTAGGATCTGGGGGAGCAAGAGATATAGTCAGACAGGTGGAAAACTAGCTCAAGGGTAGGCAGCAGATGGTTGTTGTCAACAGGTTAGATTGGCGGAGGGGGAGTTCACAAGTGGGTACCACAGGGGTTGGTTCTAGGCCTGTTCCTTTTTTGTTGTATCATATTTTTATTAAAATTTTAGATAACGTATACAAGTAAGTATACAAATACACAGAAACAAAATTAAAAAGACGTAAACATGTACCACATTAGATAGGTTCACACTAAGTATTGTATTTTCTAACATTTCTATGCCTTATTGTATTTTCTAACATTTCTATGCCTTCAACTCAATCTACAGTATATAAAAAAGACTAGAATAGATGTTAGTATCAACAAAGAAATTCATCTGCTCAGTACTTCAGATTTATGTAGCTACATTGTAGGTATGTATTTAAGGCCAGTATGAGTAATGGTGCTCTTTTATATCAAATTCAGGATTCTAAATAAGGTAGACTATCTACTCCTTTTGATTTTATCCAAAACCATACGCTAATTCGTTGTGAGAGGCCTGGTCCTTTTTAATATTTTCATTAGTGACATTGGTGAAGGAATCCAGGTAAGACTGCCCTCTTCACAAA
Organism: Neoceratodus forsteri; assembly: GCA_016271365.2. Classification (NCBI taxonomy): domain Eukaryota; kingdom Metazoa; phylum Chordata; order Ceratodontiformes; family Ceratodontidae; genus Neoceratodus; species Neoceratodus forsteri. The sequence goes on along the minus strand of CM057451.1, from coordinate 1,142,288,573 downwards.
TGAGACTAAACTCTGCATAAGGGTGGATGAGTGTCAAGGGGTTAGGGAATTGCAGTATGACCTCCAAGGCTGGAGAGATGGTCATATGTGTGCAACTGAAATTCAGTGCCAAGAAATGCAAGGTAAATGCACCTATGGAAAAGGAACCCCAGGACAGAGTATTGGCTGAATGGGGTTAAAATTAGTACAACAGCAGATGAGCATGACCTGGGAGTCATTATTAGTGATACCCTGAAGCAGTGTAGTCAGTGCAGCAAAGCCTACAGCAAGGCAAACAGGATGCTGAGGAGTATAGGGAGGGTATAGACAGTGAAGGAAGATGTAATACTCCCCATTGTAGATCTTTTGTGAGGCCACACCTTGAGTACTCTGTCCAGTTCTGGAGCCCTCACGAAGAAAGGATAAGGACAGACTGAGGCAGTGTAATGCAGGGCGACTAAGATGATTCAGATCCTGCAGGTGAACTCCTATAAGAAGTGTCTGAGGGCACTGAACATGTACTCGCTGGAGGCCAGGAGGGAGAGGGAATTGATAAAGACTGTCAAGTTTCTGAAGGGCATTAATAACGTGAACCACACAGCATTATTTAATAGGTACACCAGCTCAATAACGTGGGCATGAATGGAAACTGAAAACAGATGTGCAAAACCAATGTTCTGTGCAGTATGCATAGAACAACGAGGAATCTAAGGTAGAGAAAATGCACTTGAACTGGAGCAGAGAGACAGCCCTAGCTAGAGCAGACTCCCTGTGTAGCAGGGTCGTGTCCAAGGGGTGGAGGACGGATGGTAAGATCAGGCATCAGGGAAAAGCAGGACAATAAGATTAAGTCCAAGACACAAACAATCCTGTTTATGTAACTATTATCAGCAACAAAGAATGAGGGGAGATGGAGAGAACATTTAAAATAAAAGCTGAAATTGTGTCTAAATATTATGCTTTAATGAGTTTTCCCAGATGGGAAATTTTCCAGTCTCTTTAAGCAATACATTCCATATGGGAAGGATTGTAGGTAAACGTTAACCACTTGTGACTTAGAGACTATGAGAATCACAAGGAACCTGCGATAGTAGGGTGGGTGGAGAATCCTCATAAATTAGTACATGTGTGAACAGCACACTTGTCAGTCCCTGCTTATGAAAGAGGGGTAGTGATGGACCTAGATCTCCTTCTGACTTCAGATGACTGTGTTACTATGAAATGTGTTGTGGGGTTATTCTGTGTTCTCTCCTGTAATTTATCCTAAAAGATCATGACATCCGTAAATAATTATTGATGTTCTCCCCTCATGCTAGCTCTGGGCGTGGCTTACTGAAGACACTGCAGAAGTTGGATGAGTACTTGAACACACCCCATCCGGATGAAATCGATGAGAACAGCATGGAGGACATCAAGGTCTCCAACGGAAGTTTCTTGATGGAGATGAGTTAACGCTAGCTGACTGTAACCTTCTGCCTAAACTGCACATCGTAAAAGTAAGTACACGTAAGGAGTAAGAGCAGTATGGTATCCTATAAATCACAGTTATGCCTGCAAAAAGACAATGACGTGGTTCTAAAGATGTATTGAGTGTTATCATTTTTAATTTTAATACTTTAGATAGCTCTTAAGTTCTGAAATTACTTGACATATATGTTTATATGTAGTTCCTTTGGCTCTTATAGTTGAAAGAGTGCATTCTGAGTTCTTTGGTGAGAGAACTGCTAAGCTGAGCAGTTCTGGCACATGAAGGACTTGAGATGAAACTCTTACAACCATAAGAAGGAGACAGTAGCTGTATATATAAACATTGTAAATCATAATAAAGAGTTCAGTTTTGGAAAAATGGACCTTGAAGAGTTGGCACCAAGATGGCTGCATAATTCCCCTGCTCTCCAAGCCTATATTTCAATCCCTCCCCATCTGCCTGCACCTATGATCCAGTGGCCATCTGGTTCCATAGCTCTTTTTTGTTTGTTTGTTTGGAAACCTCAGCTTTAATTCAAGCATAGCTTTCACATACATAGCCTCAACATAAGCTGATTGTCTGAAACCTAACATTGTCCCCGTGCATCAACAAACTGTAACAATTCTGTCAATAAACTTTTTTTCCACAAAAAAAAGAAGAATGTATGTCCTTCATTCAGGTTTTAGGTATACCCCTGGGGGTAGAGTCTTACACACCTCAAATTAAAGCTTGAAGGGCACACAGTAGTTGAAAATGTGCCCACGTTAGAAAAAGGAAAAAAAAAGTAAGATTCCACCCAGACAGATTTGTTGAAGGTGCCAAAGAAATTAGTGCTCAGATAAAGTTCCGTTCCATATGTGAGTCCCATGGTTGCCAGAATTGTAAAGGAGTCCCTCTTAAGGTGCAGAAATACTGTAATTTATTCCATGTCCAGAACGTCTGTCACCTTCCTCCTCCAGGATGATAGTTGTGGTACCACATCTGAGAGCCATTTCCTTTATTATTTTAATTGGGTGGGAGTTTGCAAGTCTCTAAGTGATTTATCAATCACCCGCCTGAACCCTGTGGCCTACTGCGGCTGTACACCATCCTTCTGTGTAGCATAATGGCAGCCCCTAACCACACTAACTTTGACTTGGGACAAGTGACTGCAGTGCTTAGCAAAATTTGGAAAGACACAATGGAGCTTAAATTGGCTGCTGCTTACACCACCAAAGAATTATTAGACGGGGGAAGGGGGATGGATATTTATTGTGTACTTGTTTGACTAAATTCTACTGGAATTTTGTATCTTTGGGGGGTGTCTCAGTCATCAGGTCACACTGTAGGAACTTCACCGTCGGTGAAACAGGATCCACATGGAAGATTTTCAGCAGTACAACTGGGGCCGCCCACACTGACATCATGTGATCACGTCACCAACCCTATAAAGGCGTGAGTAGCTCTGCTTCCTCCTCAGTTCTTTCCCGCCATTGACTTGTTCGCATGGGTCTCCACGGAAGCTCCCGACGCAATTTTATACCATTTTTCGCCTACGGCTTTTTCATTCTTGCTACTTGAGAATCTCTTTTTATAAGAGATTCCTTTATTTTGTTTATGTCAAGAGTTAATCCTTCGACTTCTCTCTTCCGTCCCTGCCACTGCAGAAAGGAGATTGCCTCTACAGACGAACACTGTCTCTGTGTCTGCTGGCATGGGCCTGACCACGAAGTCTCCGACTGTGAGCTCTGCTAGATGTTTAATGAAGCAACACTTAGGCGATGCAACAAGGCTCTTAAAAATTTCCTCATGGATCAACAGGTAGCTAGTTCCGAGCAGGGTCCTCCGAGACCCTGCTTCCCAGTCGCTGCAGGGATGTTGAGCTCCCAGGTCACTAAGACTCGAGACTAGTCCTTGGGGAAAATCATAAAAGACAGATCAGAACTGCTCCCTGGTGGCGGTCCCTCTCCCCAGTGGCCTCTTCTTCTTCATCTGGGAGTACTTTGGCTGCAGCTGCACGAGCGCACAAATCTGCTGTCAGGTCTCTGTCCATACCAGGCCCATACTGACAGCGCTACGCCCAACCTCAGGGTGGCTATTTCGTCAACTGGTGGGTCATTGCTCCCCTGCGCCATCGACCTCCTCTGTCAATGACAGCCTTCAATGGTCATTGACCTCAATGATATTTTAACTAAATTCACTTATGTGATAGTCCACCAGTTAGGCTCATACAGGCATACTTACGCCTGTGCCGTCAATAACACCGTCATCATCGACTCCACCTCGGCGGTCAAGATCCACCCCCAGAGGGCCACCGGCAGTCCCTCAGACGTCAGACCTTGATCTGGAGGAGGTTGACGTCAAGGAGGAGTACCATTCTGACCTTATTTTTCCTGGTGAGGAGGAGGAGGAAGAACCCCTTCCCTCAGACAGATCTGTAGCTTCCTCAGTGATTGAGGATTGTCAAACATACTCCCAGCTCTCCTCCAGAGAACCCTATCTTCTTCAATATCATGAAAGTTGTCCTTAGCCATGGGCTTCCATACTGAGGAATAGGATGCCACCAGGAAAGATTTGTTCGATTTCCTGGAGATCCCAGAGTCTCCACCCAAGATCATTCTCCTATTCTGCCTGCTTTGAGGAATGCTACTACTGCAGCCTGGCACAGGCCTGATATGGTGCCAGCTATGTCCCGCAGGGCAGACAAACCTTATCATGCCCCGCAGGGGTTTCTGCATTATGCTGCCCAGCCAGAAACAGATTCTGTGATCATAAAGGCAGCTCATGACAGGTCTAAGGTGCCCAAGCACCTTAGTTCCCTTCCCCCAGACAAAGAGTCATGCAGAATTGGTCTTTGGGGCAAGAGAGTTTATGCCTTCTCCACTCTTGTGTTGATTATTACTAACTACCTGTCGCTTGGTAAAGTACGAGAATACCAACTGCAAGAAGGGCAAGGCCATGGCCCAGGCCCTTCCAGAGTGTACCCAGAAGCAGGAAGTTCTCACTTGTTTACAGGCCACTGAGGATGTTTGCAAGCACCTCCTACAGGCCCTCTATGATATCTGAGATATTATTGCCAGGGCTGCTGGCGCTGGCATTTGCCTCCGTAGGCACTCCTGGCTGAGGGTCTCAGTCTTTGCTACGAACATCCAGCAAGAAGTGCTGAATGCCCCTTTAAATGGTTCAGAGCTGTTTGGGCCATGTCCAGGACATCATTAATGATTTGCAGGCATCTGGTAGGGCTGTTGAATCTGTCCACTCGCTCTGTCATACACCGCCAAAGAGCAGGCAGCACCCTCCCTTTTACAAGGCACCCAGTGGGCAGGGAGCAGTCTCTTGGCCCCACGGCAAACTCTGAGTCTCTACCATCTTACCTGCCCCTTCACTGCAGGGGCCACCGCCAAGTGCCCTAGAAGTGACGGCCCAGCTCCAGTGGCTGGATTGCCTCTTCTTGACTCCTTGCCAGACCCCCTCCTCTGGTCCCTGACCAAGAGGTGCTGAGTCGGAGGTCGTTCTCCTTCATCTCAATCAGTGGAGAACCATCGTGTCAGATGCCTGGATTCTTCAAATCATAGAAAGGGGTCACACTCTGGAGCTCATTGAGCAGCACCTGGAGACTCCTCCTCTGCCCTCCAGCTATGCCCTGGCTTACCTGGCTGTGTTCCGGGAGGAGGTGTAGTCCCTTCTGCACAAACAGGCCATCGAGCCAGTGACTAGGCATCAGAGAAACAAGGGGTTTTAGTCCAGGTTTTTCCTAGTCCCCAAAAAAGACCCAATATTTGAGGCCTATCTTAGACCTACAGGACCATAATCTGTATGTCCAGTACAAAAAGTTCAGAATGGTAACTTTGCCAGGTCTGATGCCCCTTCTCAAGGAAGGCAACTGGCTGTGTTCTGTGGACATGCAGGATGCTTACCTGCACATCTCAGTGTTTCCTTCCCTCAAGAGGTTTCTCTGGTTTCTCTTCCAGGGCGAGCATCAACCAATTCAAAGTGCTGCCCTTTGGCTTGTCCTCTGCGCTGAAGGTCTTTACCAAGTGCTTAGCAGCAGTAGCTGTGGCTCTCAGAATGGAGGGGCTGTATATTTTCCCTTATCTGGACGTGGCTTCTGAAGGCCCCATCCAGGGAACCACTTCTGCGGACTTTGGAGAGAATTCTTCAGTTATTTCTCTCCCTGGGCATTACGGTTAACTTGCCCAAGTTAGTGCTAGTCCTGTCCCAAAGGCTGCAGTTCATAGGGGTGGTTTGAGACTCGGTGCAGGGAAAGGCCTTCCTGCCTCAGAACAGAGTGGAGTGCCTTATTGCCCAGGCTCACAAGGTCGCCCACACCCGTTATGTCCCTGCAAGAGTGTACTTGAGGCTGTTGGGGCTGATGGCTTCGGCCATCCCCACTGTTCCACTAGCCAGGCTCCACATGCACATCCTCCAGTGGACTCTAAGAATACTATGGGACCAGCGCATGGATGATTTAGATCAGTTAGTGCTGGTCTCCTTCCCAGTCCGCAAGGTGCTCCAATGGTGGATGGACCCCTGAACCTACTGTGCAGGGAAGCCATGAGAGTGTGGTACTGGGTGTTTGACCACGGCCTGACTGTCTCAGCGGTTCACATCCCAGGAGTCCACTCTGAAGAAAGGGGGGTTACTAGTGGGGTACCGCAGGGTTCAGTATTAGGACCGATCCTCTTCAATGTCTTTATAAGTGACATTGCAGAGGGACTGGAAGGAAAAGTATGTCTCTTTGCAGATGACACAAAGATCTGCAACAGAGTTGATGCACAAGGTGGGGTGGAAAGGATGAGAAGGGACTTGGCAAGGTTAGAGGAATGGTCAAATGTATGGCAGCTTAGATTCAATGCTAAGAAGTGCAAGGTAATGCACCTGGGAAACAAAAACCCAGGGGAAGAGTACACAATGGGGGTGAGATACTAACAACAACAAAAATGGAAAGGGACCTGGGGGTAGTCATATCAGATGACCTAAAGGTGGGCAAGCAATGTGAGAGGGCAGCAAGGAGGGCTGGGGGGATACTGGGATGCATAGGGAGAGGCATCACCAGTAGAAAACAGGAAGTTCTAGGGACATGGATATGTTGTTCATCCACACTCATTGGCAGTATCCTTGCCGCTTTAAATCTTGCCGGAAGGTCTTCAAGCTTGCTCCTCCCACCCACCCGGGTGGTATAACCCTCGGCTCCGCCCCATGACGCCAGATCTTCCTTACCGCTTGGAAGCTCAGGTTCCCTCCTTAGCAGCTCTGCGTTTGTGGCTAGTTCCTATTTCTCCGTTTGCGGATTTAAAATAATATTTACGCCAAAGACTTCCAGTCTTGATCCCTCAGCGGCGCGATGGATCAATCGACTCCAGATTTGAGGAGATGCCCATGCGGTGCAGAAGATGTCTCAGGACGGATCCACACCCGCGGTGTCTCACTGCTTGAGCCTTGAGCACGACCCGCGAGCTTGCGACCTGTGCTCATCTTTCTCAAACCTCGTCCTCGAAGAACCGTGCTGCCCGATTGCAACTGGGCGTCCGAGAAGCGTTCCTCAGTGAAGTCCAAGGAAGCCCGGTTAGCGGTGTCTCCAGGGCCCGGTAATTCGGCTCGGATCAGCTCGAGCGGATGGTCGCTCGAAGAGGAGGCGGCGGGTCGAGCCTTTCTCTCGCCGCTGCATTTATTCCGCCTCTCTGGTTCTTCCTACACGGCTTCCTTTATGGAGTTTTGTCTGTCCCCTCCACTAAAGGAGAAGGCTCATGCCTGCTGACCTTTTGTCGGTCCAAAAGAGGGAGCAGGGGTAAGTCCCTCCGTCGACGCTCTTGGGAGCGGAAAGGTCCCTCTCCCGGGCCGTCGATCGTCGGCTTCGTCGATCGCCTGCTCGCCACTGGCCTCACGGTGTCCCGTCCAGGTCAGTTGACCAGACTCCCACTGATGAAGTCGAGATTTTTCTCGACCCATTAGACGGGCTGTCGCCTTTGGCAGCCGAGATTCCCTCTCCCGGTTCCCCGGAGGAGTTGAGGATCCGTGGGCTGCCCTGTGCCTCCGGTTCCGGAGCCTCGGATGGACCTTCCGGAGCGAAGGTGAGGCCGGTTCCGCCGACACCTCCCTGGCACCGACCCGCGAAATTCCGGGACTCTCGGTTCCGCCTGACTTCGCTGTCCAGCCGCTCCCCACCGTCCATAAGGCGGTTCTCGTCCCGGCACTGCTGTAAGCGGCGTCGCTGCCGTCTGCCTCCTCGGATGAGGGAGGTCACGAAATTACGTCGACGGTACGAGGACCTTATGTTGCAACAGCTCCTCCTGGCCGGGAATAAGCCGACTCCGGCGCCTTCCCCGGCCATTAAGTGGCTGTCACCGGAACGGCCGACACAACCCCTCGACTTGCCCGAGGAGCCTATACCCAGGCCGGTTGTTCGGCCAAAACCAGCTGCTCCACCGATTGCGGTGGAACCTCCGCCTCCACAGCCACCAATTGGGGCTCCGACCAAGGATTCTCGGTCGGCTAAGGGTTTACCCCATCGGCTGTCAGTTACCCTCACTCCCGACCGACCTCGGCAGGTGAAGGGTGGCTCAGGCCAGAGGCAGCTCTTCGAGGACTCTTCCGAGTCCGAAGATGATTCCTCCTTCTTCTCCAAGCGACTGGACTTGGAGTCTTCAGGAGTCAGCCAATGGGCGATAGCCGTCGTCCTTCCCTAGGACTGCTTCGGCTCATCCGGAGTCTACCGGGATGGGCTCGAACCCGTTTCCAGCGGGCCAGGTATCCCCTCACGGAGATTCTGGACCGGGGATTCTCCGGACGGAGGCCTTTCCGTGGCCGAGGCCATAGTGGGTCCGGCACTGGAACTTTGGCGCGCCCTGCTTCCCTGCCCTGCGCCTTGGCCAGGATGGCCAGAAGTGTCACAGTCCCCGGTTCCTTGTCCGAGTTTGGAACACCTCTCTGCTGAGGGGTTGGTTACCGACAGCTTTGCCCGCGCTACTGCAACGCCAGGGATGGGACAAACCTCCTGACAAGGAGTCCAAGAAATTGACCATGGTCGAGGAAGTCTACGCTATGCCCTCTCTCGGGTTTCTCAAGGCCAGTTCGGCCGTCCTCATGGCATATTTTTCTCATGCCCTGTTGGGCTCCCTGGATGAGGTCATCTCATCTTCCCCCGATCTGCAGACTACGGTTAAGCAGGTGCGGGACCAGGGCAGGGCGGTGGCCAAACAGCAGCTCCAGACTGCTTTTGGATATAGGGACTCATGTGTGCCAGATCGGTGGCGGCCGCAGTGGCTATGCGTCGTGGGGCTTGGCTGAGGATATCCACCTTTACTTCGGATACCCAGCACAAGTTGGCGGATGTTCCCTTTGGGGACTGACCTCTCGGCCCTGGGTGGAAGGTCACCTGCAGAGGATCGGAAGTCCAATGCCACCTTGACTCGGTCTCTTCCGCTCAGAAGGACAAAGGGCCGAAACCACAGCCCAGCCCTTCGGCCCTTCTGTGCCTCGCGCCGCCCGCCCAGTAACGTTAGGGCCAGCAGGCTCGGCCTTGGCATCCCAAACCAAGCCGCGCTCCTCTAACAGGAGGCAGGAGAGGGCCCAGGAGGTCCCTCGGCCGGTCCCTCCTCCAAGCCTGCCCAGTGACGGGCTGAGGGTGTCGCCCCCATCCCTTCACCCACCCCTGGGTCCCCTAGGGACGGCCCTGCTCCTGTTCCGCCTGGTCCGCTGTTGCCACGGACAGGTGGGTCTTGGAGGTGGTGGGAAGGGGCCTGCCTCTGGGTCGAGAGCAGGCACCACCCTTCAGAGCAGTCCGCCCTCGGGGCTTCGGGATCCCCAGCCTCACTGGCGGCTCGTCGAGCCGACATCACTCTCTCCTCCAGAAGGAGGTGGGTGGAGAGGTGGTGGACCCTCCTTCAGACCCAGGGTTTGTGTCCAGGTACTTCCTGGTTCCGGAAGCGGACGGGGGCTGGCGCCCCATTCTCGACTCCACGACCTAAACAAGTTCCTAAGGTCCTAACCTTCAGGATGGTCACTCTGGCTCAGATAATACCATCCTTGAACGCGGCGTGTGGTTCTGCTCTCTGACTTGCAGGGCGCTGGTTTTTCACGTCCCTATCCGTCGTGCCTCACCAGAGATTCCTTCGCTCTCGAGGGAAGGATCTCTCTTCGAGTTCAAGCCATGCCTCGGCTTGTCTCCAGCTCCCAGGGTCTTCACCAAATGCATGGCAGTGGTGACAGCATTCCCTGGGCGCCGAGGGTCCGTGTACCTTACCTGGGCGACTGGCTGATAGCAGCTCCTCCAGGAAGGAGGCGGAGTGGTCCAGAGATCTGGCCCTCCAGGTCTGCTTTCAACTGGGCCTCCTTATCAACGAGGCCAAGTCGGAACTCGAGGCGAGGCAGGTGATTTTATTCATCGGGCGAGCTCGATCTCTTCGAGCCAGAGCGGCTCCCGGCGGACAGGGCCGAGGTTCTTTCCTCCTTTGCCCGATCATTTCTGGTTGGGCACTGCGCCCTGCCCGGGACTTCCTCGCCTCCTGGGTCTCATGGCGGCCTGTGCCAGGCGTGGTCCCGTTGGGCCGCTGGAACATGCGTCCCCTTCAGTGGGGACTGGCCAGCCAGTGGTCACAACGCTGCGATCCCTTGGACCAGCTTGTGTCGGTGACACAGGGGATGTGGAATGCTCTCCAGTGGTGGACCGTTCCAGATCATTTGCAGGAGGGCATCCCGTTCGTCCGCCCCGAGCCGACGGTCTCTCTGTCGACCGATGCCTCTCTGATGGGTTGGGGTGCCCATCTGGGGGAACACCGGGCTCATGGCCTCTGGTCCCCGCGGGAGTCCCGATGCCACATCAACCTGCTGGAGCTCCGAGCGGTCCGCCTAGCTCTCACCGCCTTTGCTCCGTTCCTCCGGGGTCAAGTGGTCCGAGTCCAGACGGACAATACCACGACCATGTACTATCTAAACCGCCAGGGCGGGACGCGCTCCATGCTTCTATGCAAGGAAGCTCTCCGCATTTGGTCACTGCATCGCAGCCTGGAGGCGGATCTCCTAGCCATTCACGTAGCAGGGCCTCCAACACCCTGGCCGATGCCTGGGCGGATAGGGGCTGCATCCCAGTGGTCTCTCCTGGGAGGTAGTACAGCATCTGTTCTCCTTTGGGGCACACCTCAGGTGGACCTGTTTTCTCCATGGAGACGCAGGCTGAGTCTGTTCCATGCCCGCCCCTCAGCAGGGCTCGCTGGGGGATGCCTTCGGGCAATGGACCCCGGGCCTCTTTTACGCCTTTCCCCCATTTCCCTTGATCCACAAGGTGCTTCTCAAGGCGAGGAGGGACAAGGCGCAGGTGATTCTGATAGCCCCAGACTGGCCTCGCCAGTTCTGGTACCCAGATTCCTCAGTCTCAGCTCCAGGACTCGCTGGCAGCTTCCAGCTCGCCGGACCTGCTCTCAGTCAATCAGGGAAGGTGTTCCATCCGGACCTTCAATCCTGCACCTGACGGCCTGGTTCCTGGCGGCTAGAGTTCCAGGCTTTGGTCTTCTTCCGACGAGGTCCTCAATGTAGTTGAGGTCCTTCCGTGGGAGCGTCGACCAGAAAATGCTATGCCTTCAAATGGAGTGTTTTCATTTGGTGTCAGGGCAAGGGCTTGGACCCTTCCTCCTGTTCCTGGGCAAGCATCTTGGACTATTTATGGTCCCTTTCTAGTCAAGGGCTTAAGTCGACGACCCTAAGGGGTGCACCTGGCATGCATCTCCCAACACGAGTATGGGCCGGGAAAGCAGTCGATAAGCGTAAGAGAAGGTGGTCTGGCTAAAGGCCTTGATCACATTTCCTCCAGTGCGGGAACCCCACCTCCGGTGGGATCTACTGGTATTGGCAAAGCTCATGGCAAGCCATTCCGAACCTATGCACAGGTGTGTTCTCCTCACCTGTCGTGGAAGACCGCCTTCTTGGTGGCTATCCGTCAGCCAGAAGGATGGGAGAGCTCCAGGCGCTTTCATCGAGTCTCACTTCCTGGTCTTCCACAGGGACAAGGTTGTCCTGCTTCACAGAAATTCCTTCGAAGGTGGTGTCGAAGTTTCACCTTAACCAGGTGTTGACTCTGCGGTGTTCTCCTAATCACACCTGGAGGCGAATATAGGCTCCATACTCTGGATCCTAGAAGCGCTCGCTTATTATAAGGGCATACGGCTGAAAATCGGGGAGAGGATTTAAGCCAGCTGTTTGTCACCCTCGCTGAAGCCGTGATTCGCAGACCTGCAGCCAGCAGTGACTTACAAGCAGGTGGGTAACCTCCTGCATAGATTCTGCTATAAGTTAGCGGGCATGGAGCCTCCCAGAGGATAAGAGCTCATTCTACCCGCCATACTGCTTGCAACGTGGCTGCTTCCAGGGACGTCCCTATCCAGGAAATCTGCAGGCTGCTACCTGGAAGTCAGCAAACACCTTCATTACCCACTACCACATCGACCTTGAGTCACGCGGGATGCTGGTTTTGGGGCCTCGGTTCTCCAGTCTCTCTTCCAAGTAAGTATGTATGGGGGTGTCGTCTTGCCTCCCTCTCCGGAGAACTGCTAGGGTCTGCCAATGAGTGTGGATGAACAACATATCCATGTCCTAGAAATACAGGTTACTCACCTGTAACAGGAGTTCTAGGAATGGTATGTGTTCATCCTCTACGGCTCTCATTTCTCCAGCCTTGACGACAGCCCTGAGCTTCCAGCGGGCCAGATCTGGCGTCATGGGGCGGAGCCGAGAGTTATACCACCCGGGTGGGTGGGAGGAGCAAGCTTGAAGACCTTCCGGCAAGATTTAAAGCGGCAAGGATACCTGCCAATGAGTGTGGATGAACAACATATACCATTCCTAGAACTCCTGTTACAGGTGAGTAACCTGTATTTATTATCCCTCTGTACAGACAGCTGGTCAGACCCCATCTGGAGTACTGCGTGCAGTTCTGGAGACCCAATCTCCGCAAAGACATAGACAGGATGGAAGCTGTCCAGAGGAGGGCAACTAAAATGGTGCAGGGTCTTCACCGGAAGACATATGAAGAGAGACTTAAGGAGCTTACTATGTGTAGCCTCGAGGAAAGGAGGGAGAGGGGGGACATGATAGAAACTTTCAAGTACCTCGAGGGAATCAACAAAGTCCAAGAAGGTAGCATCTTTCAAAAAGAGGTGTGCAAGAACAAGGGGCACAATTTGAAGATGGGGGGCGCTCAGAGGTAATTTAAGGAAGTATTTTTCACAGAGAGGGTTGTGGATGCATGGAGCGGCCTTCCGGAGGAAGGTTGTGGAGTCAAAACAGTGGTGGAATTCAAGCATGCATGGGACAGCCATAAGGCAATTCTAGGGGGTTGGGGCAGGAAGAAGTAGGCTGCTGGTTAACTAGGATCTGCAGCTTATCCATTAGGTAGGGAAATGGGCAGACTGGGTGGGCCAAGCAGTCCTTATCTGCCGTCAAATTCTGTGTCTCTATGTTACTGCAAGGGGTCCCCTTCCAGAACCCCTCACCCAAGCAGATTCTCACCATGGATGCCTCTGGTTTGGGCTGGGGGGCTCCTCTGGGTCCCTATTGAATTCAGGGATCTTGGTCTCAGACCTAAACCTCCCTGCACATCAGTGTCCTGGAGATGCGGAGGGTTCTGTATGCCTCCTGGGTCAGCTGTTGATTCAGTCCGACAACCTCAGTGTCATGTATTACATCAGCAAGCGGGGGGGGGGGGTACATTTGTATCCGCTGTGCAGGGAAGCCATGAGAGTGTGGTACTGGGTGTTTGACCATGGCTTGACTGTCTCAGCGGTTCACGTCCCAGGAGTACTAAACATCCTGGTGAACTGCCTCAGCTGGATGCAGTCCAGCATGCATGAGTGGGAGTTTCTCTCATTCATTGTAGAATATCTGTTTGAAGATGGGGTCATCCCTACTCAACACAAACTGCCCAATTTCTGCTCACTAGATCCAAGGCCTGGAGTTTTCTGGTGAGATGCGTTGTCCCTCTTCTGGAGAGGGAGGTTCCTTTATGCCTTCCGTCTATTTCCTCTGATTCAGAGGGTGCTAATCAAGCTGCAGATGGAGGGGGCCAGCATGATTCTGGTAGCTCCATTCTGACCTTGTCAGATGTGGTTCCCATTACTACAGCAGGTGGCAGAGGAGCCTCTGGTCCCTCTTCCTCTTTGCAGAAACCTGCTGACTCAGGTTCAGGGACCCTGGTCCATCCCAGCCTCAAGTCTCTATCGGCATGCTTAGATCCTGAGAACAGCCATCACCAGGTTTGGGGTCTCCAGTAGAGTGCAGATGTTCTAGTGACCGCCAAAAACCCTCCACTCGAGCCACTTATGCCACAAAGTGGAAGAGGTTTGCCATTTGGGCTGCCAGACATAGTCTGGACTCATTCACTTATCCAGTGAACCAGATTCTGGACTACCTGTTATCGTTGTCAGATTCAGGTCTCCAGTACTCCTCCCTCAAGGTGCACCTTTCGGCTATTTCGGCCTTTCATGAGTCAGTGAGTGACCGCATCATATATCAGCTGGATGTTTCCCATACTTTCCTGAGGGGCATCCTGCATCTGAAACCCCCAATCTGTTCCCCGGTCCCGGCTTGGGATTTGAATTTTGTTTTGGAGAAGTCCACTCTACTGTATCTCCTTTTGAGCCAGCCACTACTTGTGAGCTACACTTCCTTTCTTGGAAAGCATTATTTTTGGTTGCTGTTACCTCTGCTTGGAGGATTTCTGAGGTTTAGGCCTTCTGGTGTGAGGAGCCTTATTTGATATTTCACAAAGACAGAGTGTCTTTACGGACGAATCCTAAGTTTCTCCCCAAGGTGGTGTGAGTTTACTCTCAATCAATCTATCCACCTTCCTGTTTATTTTCCTGAGCGTGCCTATCCAGGGTAAGCACTGCTCCATAAGTTGGATGTGTACAGAACTTTGAAGTATTACCTGCTCTGGACTAAGGAATGCAGAAAGTCGAAGCCACTTTTTGTTTCTTTTGCCCCAGGTAGAGAGGGCGTTCAGGTTTCCAAACAATGTTTGTCTAAATGATTGGCAAGTTGCATTGTGTTCTATTACAATAAGTGTGGTAAAGAGTTGCCAGGATTGGTGAAAGCTCATTCCTTGAGAGGCATGGCTACCCCTGTGCAGGGCCGCCGTAACAAGGGGGGAAAGTGGGGATGTTTTCCTGGGCCCTGAGCTTGGGGGGGGGCACCTGAGGAGCTGGCATTACTCCTTGCATTAGCTCGTTTGGGAAACAGGGGTCCATTTCAAATGACTTGTCCTGGGACCCAAAATTCTTAGCTGCAGCCCTGCCCCTGTGGCCTGTTTCCGAGGGGTCTTGGCCGCTGATATTTGCGCAGCTGTCACCTGGAGTACCGTCCATACTTTCACCAAGCACTACAGTCTGGACATTGCCTCTAGAGCCCATGCAGGATTTGGAAGGCTGTGCTGCAGGGCCTCCTGTCTTAAGCTTAAGGTTGGCCTTTCTCTCCCAGATTGTCTTGTTGCACCCGTAACTGCCTGGGACTCCATTCCTATGGTGTGACATGATGACTGAGATACCCCCAAAGAAGATAGGACAGTTACTTATGAACTAGGCATCAAATTATAAGCAATGGGTTTGGCCAATACCTTAGCGATAAAGTGTATAACGCAGAGGAAGAAGGTCCAGCAGTGCCCAGTGGCACTGATATTGGTAAAGCTGCCCACTCAGAACTTTCAGAAAAGCAATGGCAGCCATCTTGTTTTTACCAACTGTGCCAGCCTACATTTCAAAAGCTAATCTGTCAACATGACATCTACTTCAGAAACAAACGTTGATGTTGGCCTGTCTAAAGAGATGACTTAGAACAGTTTATGCAGCCTGAAAACGAGCCTATGGGTGACTTGCCCATAACACAATCTACCTCTGAAACAGTACCTTCAAGCTGTCAAATGACACCCTCAGCAATGACATTGAGTAAGCATTTTCAAACCTATACAGCAAACCAGCTACACTGTCTTGAAAAAGAACAGGATAAAAAAAAGATACTGAAAGATCCACACCGTGGGCATTCAGGCAACATGAAGTCTTGCTGTATTCTGACTATTGCAGTGATATCCAACCTTTGAACTGCCCTGGAGAGAAAGAGTTAACTTTCCATGCAAGGCATGGAACGCTGAGCTCGAGCTCGGTTGAGACTCTGTCTGTTGTCATTTGAACCCAAACCGCCAGATTCTTTACTCACTACTGAACAGTCGCTCCGGAGATTTCTCCTTTGCTCGGTTCAATTTAGTCAAAATGTCGCTTTACTAGGTTCAACCAATTTTCTTCTTCTAACCTGTCGGTTCAGTCTCTGTCTGTGGTATCGTGAGTACTAGATAGGTTTATTATTATTGGTTTCTGTGTGGAACTTGTAAACATCGGATCGGTTTGGTTTGAACCGATCAGGTTTGTAAAAAGAGTTTTTCCTGATTTTAGAGTGTGGTTACCGGTTCTTATCGGTTCTAAAAAAAACGGATTTAGTTGTGTTTTTTTCCATGACTCGTAACACGGTCAGGAACCGATAGGGGTGTTTTGCCTGGCGGATTGCCGAAAAAAGGGAAAGTTTGGTTAGGACTGGCCATGTCTGAGAAACCCAAGAGAAAAACCGGGCCCACTGGGTTTCAACACTGTAGTGTGTGTGGAGAAGCCTTTGCTAAGGCTGACCCCCACACCACCTGTGTTTATTGTCTGGGGTTTGACCACCTCGATTCAGACTGCCAGATTTGCAAAAGTTTTCCTACAGCTACCCTGGAAAAGAGAGTAGGTAGGCTTAGGGAAAGGGAGGCCAAGAAGTCTGCTGACCCGGATGGCCAGCCCGGTTCGGTTCCAACCGAACCAGAAGGAGTGCCCTCTGACAAGGGCAAAAGGACAGCTGACTCCGAGGAGTCTGTTCCGATTAAAAGAAAAAGAAGGGATAAGTCAGCCGGTTCGGATCCACAAGTTCCTTCTCTGACCGCTGATGAAATAGCCAAAGCAATAAGGATTATTCGGTCGCTAACTTCGGTTCCGACCGAACCGGCATCATCGGTTAGGGGCTCGGTTTGGTCGGTTCACCCGGTTCTGAATTACAATTTGGAGGATTTTTATGAACCGGTGGAGGAGGAGGAGGCAGAGTATGAGGATAGAGATGGTGATTATGAAAGTCTAGATGTGCCCATTGACCCGGACATCTCCCCAGACAGACCTTCAGGCGTTTCTCCTTCTAGGCTTTCTGAGTCCCCTTCCCACTTTATGTTTTACAAAAAAGTGGCCGAAACTCTACAGTTTCATATGGAGGAAGCAGTGGAGGATCAGGAGGAGCCTGATTATGTTGAGAAGATGGACAAAGGCTCAAAAGAGTCCAGGAGACTGTCTGTTCCCTCCATAAGTCTTTTGGGAAACAGACATTTAAAATTTTAAAGACTCCTAATTCCATACCTCCTGTGGACAGAAGACGGGACAAGAGGTATACTCTTTCAGGCTCGATACGGAGTTCCTTCACCAGCAGTGCAGCCATGTTGGGGTTGTGCAGGCTGCTGCCTGTGATAAGGCAATTTACTCTTGGCTTCACACCCCAGATAAGGACTCCAGGAGGATTGATGCCATGGCAAAGGAAACAGTACATGGCAGCATCTTTGTGACTCAGGCAGGCTAATTATTTGGCCTACACAGCTAGATACAGAAGTCTAGATGGGACACTGTGATGGCTGTCTAAACAGGTCCCTGGCCAGCTTGCCAAGGAGCTGGAGCAGGTGGCTGCAGATGGTATTGAGGCATCCAAGGTGCAATTTCATGCTGCAGTGGACTCCAATGATGTTTCATCTAGAGTCATGGCTACATCTGTGGCCCTTCAGTAGGATGGCTTGGCTCAGATGTACTAGCCTGTCACAGGATACCCAGGCTAAGGCCATGGATTTTCCTGTTGTTGGTAATTCTCTGGGGAGCAGACAGAGAACTACGTGAAGAAAATGGATGAGTACAGGACCACCTATAGGAGTGCTCAGGCCAAGGAAAAGCAAGCCACTTCCCAGAGGCAGCATTCCAGGGGCAGGGGCAGGCCTTTTCATAGGCCTTTCTACCAAGCCCAGGCCTCCTCTTCACCTTTGCTCAGAGGGGGTTCTTCAGAGGGAGAGGCAGACGGGATATAAGCAGGCCTGCTACCACCCCTCAGCCTAAAGCCCCTGCCAAACAGGCACCCTGATGGGTCTGCCCGGGCCGATTCTCCACTACCACTAGGGGGCAGGCTGGCTTACTTTGTCCAGGACTGGATGTCTTTAACGTCAGACAAATGGGTCCTGGAAGTAGTAAGCCAGGGACTGGTTCTCAACTTCAAACAATTTCCCAAGATGAGAATCAGATCCTTTCCACCTGCAAATCTTTCAGAGGCCCTTGCCCTAGAGGCAGCGGTCTCCTCCCTTTTGGCTGTCAGAGCCATAGAAAGGGTTCCACCCCTACACAGGGGAAAAGGATTGTACTCCAGGTACTTCCTAACCCCCAAAAAGACAGGAGAATGGCGGCCCATCCTGGATCTCAGGTATTTAAACAAGCACCTTTTAAAGCCAAAGTTCAAAATGGTGACTCTGGGAATAATTTACCCTTTCTAAGGCCAGGGGACTGGCTAGTCTCCCTGGACCTCAAGGATGCCGATTTCCACATTCTTATCAGATGCTCCCACAGAAAGTACTTCAGGTTCGAGTTGCCCTCAGGCCACTATCAATTCAGAGCAATGCCCTTTGGCCTAACATCAGCTCCAAGGGTGTTCACAAAATGCCTGGCAGTAGTAGTTGCTTTTCTAAGGAGAAAACAGATCTCCATCTTTCCATACCTAGACGACTGGCTCATAGTGGGTCAGTCCCCAGACCAGGTCAAGTCACACCTACAAATAACTCTGCTCACTTCTCTAGGATTCCTTCTAAACCTTTCAAAGTCAGTCCTAGAGCCAGTGCAGCTCCTCACCTTCATAGGGGTGGAGCTGGATACAATAAGGGCAAGAGCCTTCCTTCCCCTGGACAGGGCAAGGACCTTGGTGACACTGGCCTCTTCATTCACCCTTCAGATGTCTCGATCAGCAAGGTGTTTTCTGCAGCTCCTGGGCCACATGGCTGCCTCTACGGCAGTGGTCCAAGGAGCAAGATTCCAGATGAGGGACATTCAGTTCCACTTAAGAGCCTTCTGGTCCCAGAGAAAGGATTCTCTGACTAAGCTAATCCCAGTGACTCAAACCCTGATCCAGGCTTTGCAATGGTGGCAGTATCAGGACAACCTAAGGCAAGGAGTTCCCTTTGTCACTCAATCTCATTCTCTAATCCTTACCACAGATGCCTCCCTCTTGGGCTGGGGAGCCCACTTGGGGGATCTGACCACTCAAGGGTTGTGGTCACCTCAAGAATCTTTGCTTCACATCAATCTCTTGGAACTCAGAACAGTGTTTCTAGCACTTCAAGTTTTTCCAAGTCTGTTCAGAACAAGCTAGTTCAGATCCAGGACAGACAATACCACCACAATGTGGTACATCAACAAACAAGGGGCACTTCGGTCTACGGCCTTGTGCAGAAAGCAATGAAGTTGTGGTTTCTGGCCTATTCCCTGAATACCTCTCTGATAGCAGTGCACCTCCCAGGGAAGGACAATGTCCTGGCGGATGCTCTCAGCGGGATATCTCAGGGTCATCACGAATGGTCCCTAGATCCCCTAGTTTTGAAGGTGATTTTCTCCAGATGGGGCACTCCACAGATAGGTCTTTTTGCAGCCCCAGACAATCACCAACTTCCTCTTTTTTGATGCAGACCCCCAGTGTTGGGCTCAGTCCCCCTGGATGCTCTAGTTCTCAATTGGGAAGGAAATTTCTATGCTCCCCCTTCCCTCTCCTGTTCAAGGTACTAGTCAAAATCAGGACTCAACCTTGCAAAGTGATTCTGATTGCTCCAGATTGGGCCAGACAGCCCTGGTACCTCTCTTGCTGTCCTGAGCAGTCCACCTTCCCCTGTCTCTTCCCTGGAATTACAACCTGTTGACATGTTTTCAGGGGAAGGTTTGGTATCCGAATCTCAAATCTCTCAATCTCAAGGCCTGGCTCTTGAAGAGTTAGAATTTGCTGATTTGCATCTTTCTCAAGGTGTTCTGGATATTCTAAAGGCTTCTCGAAAGCTTTCCACCAGAAAGACTTACAACTCCAAATGGAAAAGGTTTACTATTTGGTGCTCTGGTAAGCATATTTCTCCAGAGTCTGCTGGGTTGCCTACAGTCCTGGACTATATGGTTCATCTCAATAGCTTGAGACTCGGACCAGCTACACTTAGAGTGCACCTGGCAGCTGTTTCTGCCTTCTTATCAGCAGGCAAGTCCTCTTCCCTTTTAGCTCATCCTGTATTCTGTAAATTCTTTAAGGGATTGCTGCATACCAATCCTCCCTTCAGGGACCCTGCCCCTGCTTGGGACCTTAATGTTTGCATTGCTCAGCTTATGCAACCCCCTTTTGAGCCTTTGTCCTCAGCAGAGCTTAAGTACTGGACTTGGAAAAACTGTGTTCTTGGTAGCCATTACTTCTGCCAGACGCATTAGTGAGTTACAGGTCCTGGGTGGAGCCTGATTTTATCTCTTTCCATAGAGATAAGGTGGTCCTCAGGACTAATGGAAAGTTTTGCCTAAGGTGGTTTCAGATTTCCACCTTAATCAGTCTATGTTTCTTCTTGTTTTCTTCACTGACCATTCCTCCTCTGGAGAGAGGAGGCTACACAGCCTGGATGTGAAAAGGGCCCTTAGCTACTACATAGAGCGCACCAAGAGTCACAGGTTTGACTCCCTCCAATTGTTCCTCACTTATGGTAAGGTTGGTAAGGGTAAACCTGCCACTAAGAGATCTGTTGCCAGGTGGATTGTCTCTTGTATACAATTCTGTTATGAAAAACTAGGTAGAATCCCACCCTCAGGCCTGAGGGCTCACTCTACTAGAGGTACAGCTGCTTCCCTGGCTGCTGCCAGGGATATTCCTTAGACATTTGTCAAGCAGCCACCTGGAAAACAGTACATACTTTCACCAAGCATTACTCACCTTAGTAATGTTGTTTCTTCTAATGGAGTCTTGCTGTATTCTGACCTCCCCCTGCCTTCCCTCTCAGAACCTGGGTTTTGGGATGTGGGTGGGCAGCAACAGTGTTGGCACACTAGAGGTGCCCCTTTTTTTCTCACCCTCTTATTTTAGGGTATGTGTTGTGTTTGTTTTTTTGGTTTCCTGACTTGAGTCTTTGCCTTGGAACCAAAAAATTCATTTTATTAATTTACTTGCCAGTTGGCTAGTGTGAGTTTACAGTTTCCACACAGGATGCCCAGTGAGTATAGCTTGTAAAGATCTGGCGGTTTGGGTTCAAATGACAACAGACAGAGTCTCAACCGAGCTCGAGCTCAGCGTTCCATGCCTTGCATGGAAAGTTAATTTAAACAACATGAAGTCTTGCTATATTATGACATATGCAGTGAGTCCCAACCTTCGAACTGCTCCGGAGGTGAAAGAGTTAACTTTCCATGCCAGGCATGGAACGCTGAGCTCGAGCTTGGTTGAAAACTCTGTCTGTTGTTCTTCAAACTGAAATTGTCACATTCTTTACTCCGCATCACTGAACAGTCGCTCCATAGATTTTCTCCTTCTGCTCGGTTCATTTTGTTGGTTAAAGTATTATTTTCTCGTTTTTTTGACCGAATTTAAACCGCAGCCGGTTGGTTCAAGCTCTGTCTGTGGTATTTGCAAGTACTAGATAGGATTTACATTTACTTTCTGTGTGGAACTTGTAAACGGTTATCGGTTCGGTTTGAACCGATCAGGTTGTTTAAAATACATTAATCTGTCCTTTACAGTGTGGTTACCGGTTCTTATCGGTTCTAAAAAAAAAAAGGATTTTATTACGTTGTTTTTTTTTTTCCATGACCCGTGACACGGTTGGGAACCGATAAGAGAGTCTTGCTTGGCGGATTGCCATAAACGGGCAAGTTTGGTTAGGACTGGCACTATGTCTGAGAAACCCAAAAGAAAAACCGGGCCCACTGGGTTTCAACACTGCAGTGTCTGGGGAAGCCTTTGCTAAGGCTGACCCCCACACCACCTGTGTTTATTGTCTGGGGTTTGACCACCTCAATGCAGACTGCCAGATTTGCAAAATTTTCCTGCAGCTACCCTGGAAAGAGTTGGTAGGCTCAGGGAAAGGAGGCCAAAGTCCGCTGGCCGGATGGCCTGCACGGTTCGGTTTCAACCTAACCAGAGGGAGTGCCCTCTGACCAGGGCGAGACTTCCTCGGGCAAAAGGAGAGCCAACTCGGAGGAGTCGGTTCCAGCAAAAAGGACTAGAAAATCTGCTGGTGTGGAGCCAAAACTTTCCTCTCCAACTGCTGAAGAAATAGCCAAAGCGATTAAAATTGTCCACTCACTTTCCCCGGTTCCGACCGAACCGGCACCATCAGTTAAGTGTACGGTTCAGTCGGTTCCACCGGTTCAAGAGTATGATTTAGAGGAATTTTATGAACCGGAGGAGGGGAATGAGGAGTATGAGGAAAGTGAATGTGGATTTGAAAGTCTGGATGTGCCCATTGAACCGGACATCTCCCCAGACAGACCTTCAGGAGTGTCTCCTCCTAGGCTTTCTGAGTCCCCTTCTCATTTTATGTTTTATAAAAAAAGTGTCTGAAACCCTCCAGCTCCCTATGGAGGAAGCTATGGATGATCAAGAGGAGCCTGACTATGTGGAAATGATGGATATCCTGAGTCTAGGAGACTGTCTATTCCGCTGCATAAATCTTTTGGAAACCGACAGTAAAATTCTAAAACTCCTCACACTATACCTCCTGTGGATAAGAGAATGGACAAGAGGTACACATTTTCAGGCTCTGATACGGAGTTCTTACATAACAGTGCAGCCATGTTAGGGTAGTGCAGGCTGCAGCCTGTGACAAGGCAAATATTCCTTGGCTTCACACCCCCGACAAGGACTCCAGGAGGATTGATGCCAGGCAAAGAAACAGTACATGGCAGCATCCTTGGGACTCAGACAGGCAAATTATATAGCTTATGTTGCTAGATACCAGAAATCCAGATGGGATACTGTTATGGCTCTAGCAAAGCAGGTCCCTGGCCAGCTTGCCAAGGAGCTGAAGCAGGTGGCTGCTGATGGTATTGAGGCATCTAAGGTGCAATTCCATGCTGCAGTGGACTCTAATGATGTGTCATCAAGAGCCATGGCTACACCTGTGGCACTTCGCAGAATGGCTTGGTTCAGATGTATTAGCCTGTCACAGGATACCCAGACTAAGGCCATGGATTTTCCTGTTGTGGGTAATTTTCTGTTTGGGGAGCAGACAGAGAATTACATGAAGAAAATGGATGAGTATAGGACCACCTATAGGAGTGCACAGGCCAAGAAAAGGCAGGCCACTCCTCAAAGGCAGCCTTCCAGGGGCAGGGGCAGGCCTTTTCATAGGCCTTTTTACCAAGCCCAGGCCTCCTCTTCAGCTTATGCCCAGAGGGGTTCTTTAGAGGGAGGCAGACGGGTACAAGCTGGCCTGCTTCCACCCCTCAGCCTAAAGCCCCTGCCAAGCAGGCACCCTGATGGATTGCCAGGCCGATTCTCAACTACCTGTAGGGGCAGGCTGGCTCACTTTGTCCAGGACTGGAAGTCTCTATCATCAGACAGGTGGGTCCTGGAGGTAGTGAGGCAGGGTCTGGTTCTCAGCTTCAAAAATTTCCAAAGATGAGAACCAGATCCTTTCCACCTGCAAATCCATCAGGAGGCACTGCCCTAGAGGCAGAAGTCTCTACCCTCCTGGCTCTCAGAGCCTCGGAAAGGATTCCACCCCACACCAGGGCAAAGGATTCTACTCCAGGTATTTCCTTACCCCAAAAAAGACAGGAGAATGGCAGCCCATCCTGGATCTCAGATACCTAAACAAGCACCTTTTAAAACCAAAATTCAAAATGGTGACTCTGGGAATTATTTTACCCTTTCTAAGGCCAGGGGACTGGGTAGCGTTCCTGGACCTCAAGGATGCCTGCTTCCGTATTCTCATCAGAAGCTCCCATCGAAAGTACCTCAGGTTTGAGCTGCCCTCAGGCCATTACCAGTTCAGAGCAATGCCCTTCGGCCTCACCTCTGCCCCAAGGGTATTCACAAAATGCATGGCAGTAGCAGTTGCCTATCTAAGAAGGCAAAAAATTGCCATCTTTCCTTACCTGGACGACTGGCTCATAGTAGGCCAGTCTCCAAATCAAGTCAGGTTACATCTTCAGATAACTCAGCAACTGCTTACCTCTCTAGGTTTCCTTCTGAATCTTCCAAAGTCAGTTCTAGAGCCTGTCCAGCTTCTCACCTTCATAGGCGCAGAACTGAACACAGAGGAAGCCAGAGCTTTCCTTCCTTTGGACAGGGCAAGGACCCTGGTCTCTCTGGCCTCCTGATTCACCCTGCAGGTCTCTCGACCAGCAAGGCATTTTTTGCAGCTCCTGGGACACATGGCTGCTTCTACAGCAGTGGTGCAAGGAGCCAGATTTCAAATGAGGGACATTCAGTTCCATTTGAGAACCTTTTGGTCTCAAAGAAAGGACCCTCTATCCAAGTTGATCCCAGTAACTCAAACCCTGATCCAATCCCTACAGTGGTGGCAGGATCAGAGCAACCTGAGACAAGGGGTTCCCTTTGTCACTCAGTCTCACTCTTTAAGCCTTACTACAGATGCATCCCTCTTGGGGTGGGGAGCTCACATGGGCGACCTCACTACCCAGGCCCTGTGGTCCCCTCAGGAATCTCTGCTCCACATCAGCCTGTTAGAGCTCAGAGCAGTTTTTCTAGCACTTCAAGCTTTTTCCAAATCTGTTCAGAAGAGTTGCACAGGTCAGAACAGACAACACCACCACAATGTGGTACATCAACAAGCAAGGGGGCACTTGGTCTACGGCCTTGTGCACCGAAGCAATGAAGTTGTGGTCTCTGGCTTACTCCCTGAACACCTCCCTCACGGCAGTTCACCTCCCAGGCAAGGATAATGTCCTGGCAGATGATCTCAGCAGGATCTCCCAGGGCCATCACAAATGGTCACTGGATCCCTTGGTCCTGGGGGTAGTATTTTCCAGATGGGGCACCCCGCAGATAGATTTTTTTGCAGCCCCAGACAGTCACCAACTTCCCCTTTTTTGCTGCAGGCCCCCAGTGTTGGGCTCAGTCCCTCTGGATGCCTTAGTTCTCAGTTGGGAAGGGAAGTTTCTCTATGCTTTTCCCCCCTTCCCTCTCCTGTTCAGAGTGCTAGTCAAAATCAGATCTCAATCCTGCAAAGTGATTCTGATTGCTCCAGATTGGGCCAGACAACCCTGGTATCCGCCTCCTACTGTCCTTAGCAGTCCATCTTCCCTGTGTCTTCCCAGGAATCACAACCTGTTAACCTGTGCTCAGGGAAGGGTTTGGTACCCGAACCTCAAATCTCTCAATCTCAAGGCCTGGCTCTTGAAGTTAGTTTGCTGAGTTAACACCTCTTCCAAGGTGTAAAGGTTATATTGAAGGCTTCTAGGAAGCCTTCCACCAGGGCTACTTACAATTCCAAATGGAAGAGGGTTTCCATATGGTGCTCTGGTAAGCATATTTCTACAGATTCTGCTGATTTACCCACAGTCCTGGATTATATGGTCCATTTAAACACTTTGGGGCTGAGACCAGCTACCCTAAAGGTGCACTTGGCAGCTGTGTCTGCTTTTATTTCAGCAGGTAGTTTTTTAAGGGATTGCTTCACATCAATCCTCCATTCAGGGCCCCTGCCCCTGCCTGAGATCTTAATGTTTGCATTGCTCAGCTTATGCAACCTCCCTTTGAGCCCTTGTCTTCAGCAGAGCTTAAGTACTTGACTTGGAAGACTGTGTTTCTGGTAACCATCACTTCTGTCAGACGCATAAGTGAATTACAAGCTTTGTCAGTGGAGCCTGATTTTATCTCGTTTCATAGAGATAAGGTGGTCCTCAGAACTAACAGGAAGTTCTTGCCTAAGGTGGTTTCAGATTTCCACCTTAATCAATCTATATCTCTTCCAGTGTACTTCACTGACCATTCCTCCTCTGGCGAGAGGAGGTTGCTCAGTTTGGATGTGAAGAGAGCCCTTAGTTACTACATAGAGCATACCAAGGGTCACAGGTTTGACTCCCTCCAACTGTTCCTCACTTATAGTGAGGTTGGCAAAGGGAAACCTGCTACTAAAAGATCCATTGCCAGGTGGATTGTTCTTGTATCCAGTTCTGTTATGGAAAACTGGGTAAGGTTCATCCCTCAGGCCTGAGGGCTCACTGTACCAGAGGTACAGCTGCTTCCTTGACTGCTGCCAGAGACATCCCTATTTTAGAGATATGTCAAGCAGCTACCTGGAAAACAGTTCACACTTTTACCAAGCATTACTCCCTGGACATCCAGGCTAGGAGTGATGCTCGGTTTGGCACAGCTGTGCTTCAGGGCCTATTTCCTAAGTAGGTTCTGACCCTCCTCCATTGAGGTACTGCTGTGTAGTTCTGTATATGTCATAATATAGCAAGACTTCATGTTGTTTGAAGAAAAAATTACTCACCTTAGTAATGTTGTTTCTTCTAATGGAGTCTTGCTATATTATGACCTCCCCACTGCCTGCCCTCTCAGAACCTTTGTTTTGGGATGTGGGTGGGCAGTGCTGATGCACTTGCCCACCTTGTTGTTTACCTCCTTTTTAGGGTGACTTGGTGTTGTGTTTTTCATTTTGGGTCTCCTGACTTGAGTCTTTGTTTTGGGACCAAAAAATGTGTTCTTATATTTAGTAGCCAGTTGGCTAGTGTAGGTTTACAGCTTCCACACAGGACCTTAGTGAGTTTAGCTTGTAAAGATCTGACGGTTTCAGTTTGAAGAACAACAGACAGAGTTTTCAACCAGCTCAAGCTCAGCTCCATGCCTGGCATGGAAAGTTAACTCTTTCACCTATATGTCATAATTTAGCAAGACTCCATTAGAAGAAACAACATTACTAAGGTGAGTAATTTTTTCCTTTTTCCTCTCCGGGGCAGTTCAAAGGTTGGATATCACTGCAATAGTCAGAATACAGCAAGGCTCCATTAGAAGAAACAACATTACTAAAGTGAGTAATTTTTTCTTATGTGTGTTCAGTGAATGGGCTACATCTGCAAACACCATAACAGAGTGGAAGTCAGTGGGAAAGGAAGAGCTGAACAGCATCCTCAGAAAATGTTGTGCCGAGGCACGGACGACTGCTGGGCTTGAGTATGCCATCTCGAGCTTCTGCGGTCTCCGCATGCACTGAGGGTCCTTGGCTGTAGGTCGGCCCATGAACTTAATGTGAGACCCAGAATTCCATTCCAGCAGTGCTGTCTTCATGGCAAAAATGAAAGTATACCGTAGAGCACAAGATAATGCTCAACACCATGAGCCACTTTCTACAGCAGACCTTAATAAACTGAGAAATTCAGACAATCTTACTTCGAGAGGGCTCTTGCAGTAGGTAATTACATATAGGACTGAAGCCGGCAGGCGGCAGGACCCCACGGAAAAATTTCTAGCTAGCAGTCCCTGGCGAGGGACCGCCCCCACGTCAGGTGACCGGTGTCAGGAGACGTCGGTATAAAGGGGCGGTCCCGGACACCCGCCTTCCAGTTCTTTCCCGCCGTTAGCTTGTGCAGCGCAGCAGAAAAGTTTGTGCTTCGTTGGCCCGCTTCGCCCGTGTCGTTTTTGCGAAAAACTCTCTATTTTTCAACTAGCGTCAATACTAGCGTGGTGTACGTCCCTACACTCCTCCGAGACACAAGAATAAGTGCGATTCGCGCGGCGCCCAACCACTGCACAAGGACGGCCACTCCCTGTGCCTGTTCTGCCTAGGCCCCGATCACCTGGTCGAGAAGTGCCAGCACTGCCTCAGTTTTAACACGGCTACCTGAAAAAGGCGTCAGCAATCCTTGGAAGCCCATATTCTAAAGAAGAAAATGAGTTCTATGGAGAAGGAGCTCAAAAAAACTGAGGCAGGCATCCACTTCCCCCGGAGGCCATCGGAAGGAGAAGGAGAGGCACTGGGACAAAGGCTCCTCCACCGCATCTCCCTCGGGACTCACTGGGACGCAGGTAACATCCCCTCCGGGGGATCGCTCCTCGACGGCCACCTCAGAGGTTTCTGAGGCGGCGTTGGCCCGCCCGTCTGACTCGCGCTCAGGCCTTGCGGGCGCCTCCGGCAGTTGAGGCCTCCACCCCTGTTCGGCCGCAGGCTCGCTGCCCACCACTGTGGGCGACTCCGCAAGCCGGGCGCGGCCTCTGACGCCTGTCCGGAGAGGCCGGTAAATGTCCAGCCTCCGGAGCGACGCCGCCTCTCCACCAGACCAGGCCAATCACTCTACTCGGCCTGTCTCCGTGACGGCTCGTGAGTCAGAGGTCGGCTCTCCCCGGTGCCCGCCGAGAGCTCGCCACTAAGCCTCACGGGCTCTTCCAACGCCCAGCCGCGAAGGAACCAACGACGGACCCCCAATGTCCGTCATTCCCGTTCCCCGCAGCCTTCACTGCCGTCTGGGAACCAGAGTCTCCCCAACCTGACCCCAGGAACTTTTCCCTCCGTCCCCGGGCGAGTTGGGATCTTTGCCTCCGTCAGTCCTTTCTTCACCTGGGCGCTGGACCTGATGTCGGATCCCCGGACACTGGCTCCGCGCCGCCCCTCCGACATCAGTACCTCCGGTGCCAGGGCCTCCACCGTCGGCCCCGACATCGGCCCACCGACTCAGGGAGATATTCTGCTCCCATCGGGCCCTCCGGGCTTTCCACTACAGACCCGCCCGTGAGGTTCCCGGCAGACCGTCTGCTCCGGCAGCCTCCCGGCTCGGGTATCCTCCATCTTATTCGATGCTGGTGTGCGGGGCGCAGTATCCGCCCACAGTACCCAGCGTCGGGCTTCCCAACGCCCGCAGTACTCGACACCACAACACCCGGCGCCGGTTTTGGATACGCTCTAGTTATAACCCGTATCCTTATCCCCCACCTCCTCCTCCTCCACTGCCCTCGCGGCCGCCAGTGGACCTGCAGGAGACTCTGGCCTCCTGGTGGGCTGAGGCCAAGGCTCAGCTCACCAAAGAGGTCGAGAGCCGCCTTCCAGCAATGGTGCCGTCCCAGGTTCCCGTACGCATGAGGCGGCACACTCCCTCACCACCTGCAGACTCCAGGGTTCTTCTGTCTGGATCCAGAGAGGGGCAGGACACGCTTCCCCGGGAACTTCCCAAGGGGTCCGTTCCTCCCCTGTGTCGGGAAAGGGAGTCTTTCTCTTCTTCATCCTCCTCTTCGCTCTCGGACTCCTCGGACTCTTCCGACTGCTGCTCCGAGAAAGACGATGAGCCTCGCTGTCCATCGAAGCCCTGACGAAGGACTACTCCGAAGTCTCCTCCCAGAGGATCCTTCTTTTACGGAGTTGCTTAGGAAAATCCAGGAGGTTCATCAGTGGCACTCCCTGGAACCAGATCCTCAGCGTCTGAAACTCGCTGAACATCTGGATCTGCCCGTGACAGCTCTTACCTTGGTGCCACCCTGGATAGAGCCTCACGCCGACCTTGTAACCACAATATGGAAACAGCCGTCGGCCTTAGCCCCACCTCCTAGGAAGTCAAACCGGCTATATCAGGCTCCAGAGGGTGTTGATTTCCTGGATTCTCACCCTCGTGCCGACTCGGTTGTGATTAGCGCAACTCACGGCCGGTCGGCGAACCTAAAACATCTTAGCTTGTCACCTCCTGATAAGGAATCTGGCCTTCTGGACCAGTATGGGAGAAAGATTTACGCTTCCTCCACACTGGGGATCAGGGCCCTGAACTATGTCGGCCACATGGGGGACTACCAGAAGGCCATCCTTACTCAGGCGGAAGCCAAACTGGACTCATTGCCTGACTCCCAAGTCAAGCAGGAGTTGGCTGATCTCGTCCGCTCTGCTCATTCGGCCAGTCAACACATGCTACATGCGACATACAACGAAACGGACACTGCTGGGCGGAGCTCAGCTTTCGCTGTGGGCCTACAGTCTTGGCAGCTCGCGTGTGGGTTTGGTCCTGGAGTGCAATCTGCTATCCAGGAAGCACCCTTCCGGGGTCGCTGTTCTGGGGTCATGTCAAGGACATCATTACCGATTTGCAAGAGAAGGGGATGGCTCTAAAGTCAGTTGATTCCATGTACCGTCCCCATCAGCAGCAGCGCTGTCCCTTTCGCAGACGGAATCGGCCAAAGGCGAAACCCCAGGGAAGGCAGGCCACAAAACGCCGGGCCCCCGCGGCTGCCAAGCCCCGCCCAAAAAAGCAGCGGGTGCTTCAGCTGCGGTGCTGCCCACACCACCTGACTCCTTTCCTCTCCCACTGCCTCCGGACTCCCCGAGGAACCGGTAGGAGGGAGGTTTTCCCTCCACCTTCCAGGATGGGAGAGGATAACCATGGATTCTTGGGTGCTCCAGCTCATAGCAGAAGGACACTCCATAGAGTTTCTTCAGAAACCACCCCGTCACCCCCCTCTGAAGTTGTCGTATTCACAGGAACATCTTCCTTTGGTCCAGGAGGAAATCTCGGCTCTTCTGCTGAAGCAAGCAATAGAACCTGTCCCCCTTCATCTTCAGGGGACAGGTTACTATTTCCATTTCTTCCTGGTCCCAAAGAAGACAGGAGATCTCAGACCAATTTTAGATCTCAGTTCCCTGAATCTTTATTTAGAGTACAAAAGGTTCAGGATACTCTCTTTGCAGAACCTTCTGCCCCTCCTCTGGCCGGGTCAATGGCTTTGTGCCCTGGATATGCAGGATGCCTATCTGCACATTCCCATTCGCCCATCTCACCGTAAATACCTTCGTTTTGTGTTCCAGGAGGACCACTACCAGTTCAAGGCACTCCCGTTTGGTCTATCCTCGGTTCCCTGAGTATTTACCAAATGCCTGGCAGTGGTAGCGGCCCACCTGCGTAGCAAGGGAGTACAGGTTTTTCCTTACCTGGACGACTGGCTCCTGGCGGCCTCATCCAGGGAGGAACTCCTCATGCTTCCTCTCCCTTACCCAGCAGGTTTTTGCCTGCCTGGGTATTACCATCAACCATTCCAAGTCTCATCTGGACTCATCCCAGAGGCTACAGTTTATTGGGGCGATCCTCGATACGACCATGGGCAAGGCCATCCTGCCTCCGGACAGGGCGGCCACCCTTCAGACCCAAATAAGTCTGTTGTCCGACCGCAGGATGGTCTCTGCGAGGTCGGTCCTCCGCCTTTCCGGGCTCATGGTGGCTGCTATCCCAATGGTACATCGTGCTCGACTCCACATGAGGATCTCTCAGTGGACTCTATGCTCTCAGTGGGATCAGCTAGTGGACGACCTAGATCACTCAGTTCTGAGCTCCTCGACGATGGTGCGAGACTTGCAGTGGTGGATGTTTCGAGAGAACCTGTTTTGGGGAGTTCCTTTCTTTCATCCTCCCCCCTCCCAGACTCTAACTACAGACGCTTCAGGCGAAGGTTGGGGAGCCCATCTAAGCCCTCATTGGACCCAGGGCTCCTGGTCCAAGCTAGAACAAGCTCTCCACATCAATGTGCTCGAGCTTCAGGCAGTGTTGTACGCCTCCAAGCCCTTCACCAATACATCCTTCCTGCCACCTAGCCCGTCCAGACGGACAACATGTGTGTGTGGTATATCAACAAGCAGGAGGACTCGGGTCCTACCTCTATGCAGGGAGGCAATGAGGGTTTGGGATTGGGCAACAACACGACCTTCACCTTCACGGCGATTCACGCTCCGGGAGTCAACAACACCCTGGCAGACAAGCTAAGTCGCTCTTCTGCTCTGACTCACGAAGTGGGAACTGGACCAAGGGTCCTAGACAATATCTTCCAACTTTGGGGAACATCACAGGCCCACTCTGTTCGATCCCCTGCAGAACGCAAAACTTCCAGGTCTTCTGCCCGCCGCTCCAGAGCGAGGTGCTTTTGAGCGACGCCTCTAGACTGGAAGGACAGATTCGTCTAAGCCTTTCCCCCAATTCCACTTATCCCATGAGTCTTGCAGAAACTAGCTTCAGGAGCAGCGCGAATGATTCTGATCGCTCCTTTTTGGCCCAGGCAAGTCTGGTTCTCTCTTCTACAACAATTTTCAGAGGATCCTCCTCTTTCTCCTTCTCGAGGTTTGTTGACCCAGGATCAGGGGACCCTGGTCCATCCAAGCCTCAAATCCCTTCAACCGCATGCATGGCTTCTGCAGACCTAGCCCAATCCCGTTTCGGAGTGTCACCCAAAGTGGCGGAGATTTTAGTGGAGGCCAGAAAACCCTCCACCAGATCCACTTATGCTATGAAGTGGAAAAGATTCACTATTTGGGCCGCTTCCAAGAACGTGGAATCTTTCTCCTGTTCAGCGGGGCTTCTGCTGGAGTATCTCGTCATCTGTTTGACCTGGGTCTCAGCCATTCTCTCTGAAGGTACACATGGCGCCATTTCGCCTATCATGTTCCCTTTGTGGACAAGGCTTTTGCTCAACTGGAGGTCTCTGAGCATCTTTCTCAGAGGGTCCTCCATTCGAGGCCCCCATCCGCATTCCTGCTCCCCTTGGGACTTGAACTTTGTTCTCTAGAAACTTAATCTTCCTCCTTCGAACCTGTAGCTTCTGCAGATTTGAAGTTCCTTTCGTGGAAGACGCTCTTCTTGGTGGCCATTACTTCCGCTTGAAGAATCTCCGAGCTCCAGGCCCTGATGTGTAAAATCCCCTACTTGATTTTTCACAAGAAACGAGTTGCTCTTTGCACGAATCCTAAGTTAATACCTAAAGTAGTAGCAGAGTCTACCTTAAATCAGTCCATAGAGTTACCTGCCTTTCTTACGCAGTACTGTTATCAAGGGGAGTATTTACTCCATACTATGGATGTTCACCGGATTCTGAGATACTACACCAACAGGACGAAGGATCTCAGAAAGACTGATCAGTTGTTCATCTCTTTTGCTCACAAAAGGGAAGGCAATGCTGTTTCCAAGCAATGCCTATCTAAGTGGTTGGCTCATTGCATCACTTTCTGTTATGACAAATACAACAAGACCCTCCCGGGTCAAGTCAGAGGCTACTCCACAAGAGGAGTAGCTGCCTCTGCGGCTTGTTTCAAGAATGTGTCTGCGGCAGACATCTGCGCTGCCACCACCTGGACTTCCGTCCATACCTTTACGAAACACTACAGTTTGGATGTTGCCTCTCG
The DNA here is from genome assembly GCA_016271365.2 of Neoceratodus forsteri. Taxonomy (NCBI): domain Eukaryota; kingdom Metazoa; phylum Chordata; order Ceratodontiformes; family Ceratodontidae; genus Neoceratodus; species Neoceratodus forsteri. The sequence continues at coordinate 1,142,255,955 of CM057451.1, read as the reverse complement.
CCGTAGAGCAGGCTTCGGGCGGTCTGCTTTGCAAGACCTCCTATCTTGAGACTTGCAAGGTTAGAACTGCTTCTTGGAGTAGTTTTCCTCCTCCCGGAGCCTTCCTTTGTTCCAGACTGCTTGGGTATTCAGTCCTATATGTAATTACCTACTGCAAGAGTCCTCTTGAAGTAAGATAGTACAGTTACGTAAGAACTTACCTTAACAGTAGATCTTCAAGAGAGGCTGTTGCAGTAGGTAATACCTTCCTGCCCTCCATCCCCCTCAGCTTTTTCAGCTCCTTTTCCATTGAGGAAAATATCTGCTCCTCTCTTGTCTGGCCTCTTTTGGCCTGTGGAGGGAAAGAACTGGAAGGCAGGCGTTCGATTGCCCTTTATACCGACATCTCCTGACGCCGGTCACCTGACGTGGGGGCGGTCCCTTGCCAGGGACTGCTAGCTAGAAATTTTTCCATGGGGTCCTGCGGCCTCAGTCCTATATGTAATTACCTACTGCAAGAGCCTCTCTCAAGATCTACTGTTACGGTAAGTTCTTACATAACTGTACTTTTGTCACACCTGACTTTGTATGAAAAGTTTAGGTAGGCATACAATTATATATGGCCAGGAAGGGCTTCGCCAGCTGAAGCCTGATCATTTTGCAACAAAAACTGTTGAACACGGGGCTGAATTTATCATGTTAAATTTTAATGAATATGAAAAACCCCCAATAAGCCCTTAGAGACTGGCAAACAAGGACAAAGGGGTTTTATGTATAGCCAACCTGGAAACCCACTTTTCCCAGTAGAAAGCTTGAAACTATAGCTAACTAAGCTTCTAGTTGACCCAGAGGCTCTTTATTTGCATCCCCGAAGATTACCACAAACTCTACTTGATGCTCTCCAGGTCTGGTACTCCTGTGAGCCAATGGGCTTCAATTTTCTTTTGACCCTGATGTCCCGGTTAAGTGAAGAAGCCAGACTTGTGAAGCACTACACTAATCACTGCCTGTGAGCTATGGCAGTGCAACTGCTCTTTGATGCGGTTTAGAGAGCAGAAAAATAATGTGCATCATGAGGCACCGCAACAGGTCGAGCCTGCAAAGCTACTGGCGTGCAAAGCCCGATGAACGCAAGAAATGGTGTCAAATCCTGGCACTGAAATGGAAGCAGTCAACAACTGAAGATAAACCCAGCAGCAGCAGTGAATCCTCGAAGCAACTGGAGAAGAGCTAAGCACCACACTGACACCTGGAGGTCAGCCACAGCAGCAGTTTACCGGAGTCGCAATGCAGAACTGTACCGTGAATTTAAATGCTCCTGTATACTTTGGTAAAAGGGTGAAAATATGTAACCTGAATCTCAGAAAAAGTACATAAGAATATTCTCCTGATTTGAAAAACCCTTCATGAAATATTGCAGTTCGTGGCCTGGTGGCACTGAGGGTTGAGGTGCAGAACGTCACACCTTCTGCCACGCCAGTGACTCAGGTTCAGGAACAGACCTGGGCCATCGGGGATTGGCAGGGGAGGAAGAGGATTGAGCATCTGGAGGACTGCTTTCCTCTCCTGGTGTGGGTAAGGGGGGATTCCCGACGCAGTAGCACCCTCTGGTGGAGACCAGAGGGCACCAGCATCAGGACATAGGAGGAGAGGACAACGTGCAGGTTCCAGCGGCATGAGGTGCTGCGATATGGCTGCGCAGGATGCCATTGCATGCCGCGTCCCGGGGGGGGGCACTGAACAAGGGAAAATGGCCCTATACCTGGTAGGCGATGGTGGGTCCGGGGATGCCACACCCATGGCCAATGCCAGGTCCTACACGTCATCTCTGGTGGTCTGTTGAACCTGGATGCCCCACTAGATTCATAGCTAGAGCGACGGGTAGGAAGGTGGTCCCATCCCGGGGGACTCAGAGCGGGGGGGTCGGGCAGACCGGTTGAGGCAGAGGAAAGCCACACTGGAGAGACGGAGTTGGACTTCAGGCAGATGGGAGAAAGTGACCACACTGGAGAGAGTCCGGGTGATAGAGAGGTAGGAGGATAAACAAAGTTTATTTTGTGTAATTTAAGCACAAGTTCCACAGACTGTTTGAAAGTGATTTCTAATAGTGTTCGTACTCTCCTTTATTCTAATGGTGCTATTGTTTGAGTACACAAAGTTACAGACACTGTTGTCTCCTGATTAAGTTTACCAGAAGTCTCACTCCATTTTGTTGTTTACCCTCATTAAAAAGTGGACTACTTTACCCAGCGTAATGTTATCTTCCATAGTAAATTAACAATTCTTGAATTTTAACAGTTATAATGTCATAATGACTGGCTTAGCCTTTTTCCCATAGGGAAACTATGGCATAATTTGCTGTTATAAAGGAGCGTTTATAACGGCAAACACGCACACTGTTTCCCTCGCTCTGCGCATGCTCCACTGCAGCTTTTCCCTTCAGAACGCTCGCTGCACGCTTTCCCCCAGAAGACTGAACTGCCACTTGGAATCGGGCTTGGCAGTCAGTTTAATTTCTAAACAGAACCTACAACACGTAAAAAAACCTGGTTCTACTGCTCACCCCCCCCCCAAAAAAAAGTTTGAAATCAGTTAAAAATGGCACCATGAGTCACTGACCAATGCCCAAATCCAAACCTGGCAGGCACAGAGCACTCATTTTATGTAATTGCTGAGGCGAAAAAGGCAAACCCAGTAATTATATAATAGTAATATATTTGTGTGTAACCGGTTTACACACACCCCTCTGGGTTAAATGCTTTTAATAAACCTCTGAACTCTCTTCGCCTCGGGTTTATGTAGCATCCAACCCCTTAGGTGTGTGTAAATGTCCTACATACACCCTGACCCATACTTTATTCTCTATATTATTAATGTTTCAAATTTTTCTTCACCATTTCAGAAGCACAATAAATCTCTCTTGGGTGGTAGCGCAGCTCAATGCATGGCTAGTGGGCGGTGACGCACTCAGCCTGTGGCCTCATACCTCACTGTGCCCCTAGCCATGCTAGAACTGTCTAATGTACACCCCATCGTGCCTTATTGCTTACAAAAACAGTAGATCTTTGAGGGATCTAAGTCATCAGGTCTGTCTTCCTCCCACCATCCCTCCTCTTCTTTGGGGAACTTTTTCCTGGAACTGGCTCTCTGGTGTGTCCAGCCTTTCGTATAGACCTGGGCACCTCTCTGTCTCCTTGAACCCCCATGGCTAGAGCTATGCTCCCTTTGTGTCTGGGGCAAACAACTGAGGAGGGAGTTAGGCTGCTCGCGCCTTTAAAGGGTTGCTCATGCCTTTAAAGGGTTGATGAATTCGTCACATGACGTTGGCGTGGTCGGCCCCAGTTGTACTGCTAAAAATCTTCCACGTGGATCCGGCGTCACCAACAGTGAAGTTCCTACTATGTGACCTGATGATTGAGATCCCCTTGAAGATCTACTGTTACGGTAAGTTCTTACATAACTGTTCTATTTGTTTTGCTACCTTTGTAATCGCTGTCACTGATGTGGAACCTTTGTGAAAGCACACTTGTGCTCAGAGGTATTCTCCAAAATTTTCAATAAATGAATAATTGATTGAAACATGAAGCGGAGACCACTTGGCCCATCCAGTTTTCCCATTTCCTCTACCTACACTATTATTGCAGACCGTGCCCGATCTATAGCTATTTCTCCCCTCTTTCCTTTCCACTATGTACTTATCCCATGCACTCTTGAACCCCACCACTGTTTTTGCCGTAACCACCTCCACTGGAAGGCTGTTCTGAATCCACCACTCTTTCTGTGAAGGAGAACTTCCTCACATCTCCACTGAATCTACCCTCTCCAGCTTCATAGTCGCATTCAGCACAGCAAATGGGGTTGGGGGCTTTTGGGGGATTGCACTTGAGCAACCATGTTTACTCATAAAATGTATATTGTAGAATAGGAAATGTTTGCTGCAATTCTCTTTTCACTATATTTACGCACAGCTTTGGTCATGCAAAAATACAGTGCTGTTTAGCCTGTTATTTAGCTGCTGTAAGCACCTCATTCTCTGTTCAGACTCCTGACTCTTAATGCAGCTTTTAGTGCTCTTAAAAGCTATCAGGGATTCAGTGACATACAACACCTGCAAAATTGCACCCTGCTGCTTATGCTTGGTGGTTGGTATTTCCATACATCTCCACTGGTATACTGTTGGTCATGTAAGCATTTTCTCCTGTCAGCAAGTCGATGAAACAAGCAAACTGAGGAAACCACCCCATCTCTATATACAGTACTGTACCAGGCACATAGTGTAGCAGGTGGCTTATCAGGACGGATTTAGAGTACAGTACTTTATTACGCCACGACAGTCACTTTAGTAAGTATGTCTGTGAGTCTCTTAATCCATGCCAGAACCATGCTGCTCTCCACTCCCAGCTCCTAACCCTACTCTGAATGCAGCTAGTAGTACTTTCAAATTCCATCAGGATTCAGATTCAGAGATTGAGCAAATCTGCTAAAATGTTGAACACTGACACCCGCTGCCTATACTCACTGGTCGGAGTTCCCCTATATATCTTACTAGTACTGCAAAGCTATCTGCTAACATGTTGACCACAGTCAGCATTTTTGGCTATCGGCGGATCAGTGGAACGAACAAAGTGATTACATGTTTCTCTGCCCCCAACTCCAAACCTGACTCTAGCCGGAACGTGGCTTGTAGTACTTTTTAAATTCCTTCAGGGATTCAGACACCATGCTGCTTGTGTTCAGCAGTCCTCTATACATATAACTAGTACTGTAACATACAGCAAAGTTTCATCGACACCCTGCTGCTTGTGTTCATGAAGGGAAAGAACGGTGCTGTCACGCTCCTGTAACAAAAAGGTTAGTAAAACAATAACAAGCATTTGTCAATGCCGAATGTTGTCTCGCTGGCATTGGTATCGGTAATGCCGGAGTTAGAGATGCATAATAGGAATGGCAGTGAAGTATTAAAATGACGCCAACCCCACCCCCACCCTGTAGAGACCGACAGGCATTGGGGTGTGCCTTTGGGTTGTCAGCTATAACGCTAATGCCATTTCACCTCCCCCTACCCTGTAGACACTGTCAAGTGTCGTGGTGTGCTTTGGGGTCTTTGGGCATCATACTTACCCTGTTCCATAAGGAAATACTTGAGGTGGTGCAGTATAGGAGAATGAGGTGAACTTTGTGGCTAAAAAGTGCAAGGCACACTGCGATGCCTGTCTCACTGGGATGCAGTGAATTTAAATTCCGCGTAGTGGACACTTCGTGTTGCCATTCGCTACGGAGTGGGCAATACGAGCACACTCCTCGCCTTGTTATCACCACTGCTGCTAAGACGAATGTCAATGCGAAGTAAGGCTAAGTCATTGTTTTAATGGACTTTGCATTCCTCATTATGATTCTAAATGATCCACCCGTGTTTCAGATTTGGCAGTCCCCCCCACACACACACACACACATCACATGGCTTACAGTACTGTAAGTCACATGCTCTTTAGCTAGGCAGGAAGAAAGTGAGTCATACAAGCAGACACTTTTACTTTCTCCTGTGCAGACAGAAAGAGAGTAGTGTGTTTTGTGACTGCTGATACTTTTAGATCAGAGCGAGGAGGAGATTTAAACTTTGATTTAAACCCTAAAAACCCCATGTTGAAAATTTGGTGCCAAAATTCCAAAAAATGCCTGAAATATGCATCAAAGTTGTAAAAAAGGCTATTCCATTATACAGCTTACCGGCATTTCCTCAGTTCGCGGTCGGCTTTGAAGAGTGCAGACGTGTTCCCAGTCCACCGAAGATCATCACACCGGACTCCGGAGGTAAGTATGTGGTGAGGGTGTGTGTGGGGAGGCAGGGTACAGTGGTGGGTGCAGTTGTGGGGGGGGGGCAGGGAGACCGCGAGGGACCGTTTCTTTCAAACAACATGAAGTCATGCTATATTCTGACTTATCGCAGTTAGCCCCAGTACTTGAACTGCTCAGGAGAGGAAAGAGTTAAATTCTATGCAGAGCATAGAGACGTTGAGCTTCGAGCCGGTTCAAACCTCCGTCTGCTGCACTTTGAAGTGTAACTGCCAGATTCTTTACTCTGCCAACTGAACAGTCGCTCCAGAGATTTTTCCTTTGCTCTCGGTTCAGGTTTAAAATCGTTAGTTTACCGATGTTCTTGCATTATTTTTGGTTCAGATCCCTGTCTGTGGTACAGTAAGTGCATAGGTAGTGGACTTAGCTAGAAAAGTGCGTGGAAATTGTATTCTGATTTGTGTGACGGTTCGGCTGAACCGGTCTCTGAATTTAGTGATTGTTTTCTTTTTTCTTACAGGAATTTTGAGTGTGAGGTACGGTCCTCATCGTTTTAAAAGAAGAAGTTTTTCGAGTTTTCAAATACCCTTAACACGGTTAAAACCGATAGCGTGTCTTGCCTGGTGGTTGTCATAAAAGGGTAAGGGTTTAGTTATGGCTTTGTCTGAGAAACCAAGGAAAAAAAACGGGCCTACTGGGTTTCAGCACTGCAGTGAGTGTGGGGAGGCCTTTGCTAAGGCCGACCCCCACACCACTTGTATTTACTGTCTGGGTTTTAGTCACCTAGAGTCAGACTGCCAAATCTGTAAAAATTTCCCTAAAGCCACCCTGGATAAATGGTTGTTCAGGCTTAGGGAAAAGGAAGTCAAGAAGTCTGCTAATCCGGATGGCCAGCCTGGTTCAGTTCCGACCGAACCAGAAGGAGTGCCCTCTGACCAGGGTGAGACTCCTTCGGGCAAAAGGAGAGCCAATTCTGAGGGATTGGGTCCCTCAAAAAGGAAAGACAAATCGGCCAGTTCAGATCCAGAACCGCATCATCCGACTGACGAGGAAATTGTCTGAGCGATTTGTATAGTGGAATCGCTTAGTTCGGTTCCAACTGATCCGGCGCCTTCTGGCAGGTGTTCAGTTTGATCGGTTCCTCCAGTTCAAGATTATACCCCTGAAGATTATTGTGAACTGGACTTGGAAGGGTCGATGATTATGATAATGATGAAGGTGATGATGATGATGGAATTAAAGGTCTGGATGAGCCTATTGAACCGGACTTCTCCCCAGACAGGCCTTTTGGTGTTTCCCCTCACAGGCTTTCTGAGTCCCCTTCCCACTTTATGTTCTACAGGAAAGTGGCAGGAACCCTCCAGCTCTCTGTGGAGGAAGCTGTTGAGGAACAAGAGGAGCCTGACTTTGTGGAGATGATGGACATCCCAGAGTCCAAAAGGTTGTCTAGTCCCCTTCACAAGTCTTTTGGGAAACAGACACAAAAGCTGTTAAAATCTCCAAATTCATTACCTCCTGTGGACAGACAGTTGGACAAGAGGTACATGCTGTCAGGCTCAGGTATGCAGTACTTGTACCAGCAGTGCAGCCATGTTGGGGTCATGCAGGCTGCAGCCTGTGATAAGGCTACCTTTCCCTTGGCTTCACACCTCCCAGATAAAGACTCCAGGAAATTGGATGCCATGGCAAAAAAGCAGTAGATGGCATCCTCTTTGGGACTCAGGCAGGCAAATTACATGGCCTATACAGCCAGGTACCAGACGTCCAGGTGGGACACTGTACTGGCACTGGCTATGCAGGCCCCTCCCTAACTTGCCAAGGAGCTGTAGAAGGTGACTGCTGATGGGACTGAGGCATCAAAAATTCAATTTCATGCTGCTGTGGACTCCAACGATGTTTCATCTAGAGTCATGGCTACATCTGTGTCTCTTCGGAGACTAGCTTAGCTCAGGTGTACTAGCATTTCTCTTGATACCCAGGCTAAGGCCATGGATTTTGCTGTGGTTAATAATTCTCTGTTTGGGGAGCAGCCAAAGAATTATAGGAAGAAAATGGATGAATACAGGACCACCTATAGGAGTGCACAGGCCAAGGAAAGGCAGGCAACTCCTCAAAGGCAGCAAGCTAGGGGCAGGCCTTTTCATAAGCCTTTCTACCAAGCACAGGCCTCCTCTTCTTTTTCTTAGAGGGGGTTCTTCAGAGGGAGAGGCAGAAGGGGGATGAGCAGGGCTGCATCCACCTCTCAGCCTAAGGCTCCTGCCAAGCAGACACCCTGAGGTGTCAGCCCGGCTCGACTCCTTCATTCCCAGAGAGGCAGGCTGGCCTACTATTTCCAGGACTGGAAGTCTGTTACCTCAGACAAGTGGGTCCTGGAGGTAGTAGGCCAGGGATTGGCTCTCAGCTTCAAAAAATTCCCAAAGCTGAGAGCCAGATCTTTTCCACCTGCAAACATCTCAGAAACCATTGCCATAGAGGCAGAGGTTTAATCTCTTCTGGCCTTAAGGGCCATAGAGAGAGAGTTCCTACAATACACAGGGGGAAAAGGTCTGTACTCCAGGTACTTCCATACCCAAAAAAAAAAAAACAGGGGAGTGGCAGCCCATCCTAGACGTAAGATGCCTAAACAAACATTTGTTGAAGCCAAAGTTCAAAATGGTGACTCCAGGAATAATTCTTCAAACAACATGAAGTCTTGCTGTATTCTGACTATTGCAGTGACCACCAACCTTTGAACTGCCCCGGAGAACAAAGAGTTAACTTTCAATGCAGGGCATGGAACGCTGAGCTCGAGCTCGGTTGAAGCCTCTGTCTGCTGTTGTTTAAACTCCAACCGTCAGATTCTTTACTCCGCCTCACTGAACAGTCGCTCCGGAGATTTCTCCTTCTCTCGGTTCAAAAAAAGTCGGTTAAAGTGTTGTTTTTTTCACTTGGTTTCTACTGAATTTCTGCCACTGAACCTGTCGGTTTAAGTCTCTGTCTGTGGTACCATGAGTACTAGATAGGTTTTGTATTAGTTTCTGTGTGGAACTTGTAAACATTGGATCGGTTCGGTTTGAACCGATCAGGTTTGTGTTAAAAAACTACTGCCAAATTTGTACAAGTTTTCCCAAAGCTACCCTGGATAAAAGAGTAGGTAGCACATCAGCTTGCATATAAAATAAATTTTACTGTGTAAATAGAAATCACAGACAGCGGTAGCCCAAACATCGACTAAACACCCAGCGCTTCGACTTTAACAAGTCTTCATCAAGGGGTAATGTTAGTCCTGAAAAACATCCTTTATATACAGCATTTAATTAACACATTTATCAATTAAATTTAAAGCACGTGGAGCGAAAACATTTAAGGAGAAGACATTTTTTAAAAGAACCCCTCACCCTTCAAAAAATATACTGTGTGTGTGTATATATATATATATATTATATATAATATATATAATATAACAATAAATCAAAAACCAGATATATATAAATTCATTTTAATACAATAAATGAATACGGTCGTTAAGTTTAGAGTTCAAAATCAAAGCAGCACCATTAAAATAATCATATTCAAAACTAATAAAATAACGTTCTAAAGTTACTAAATTAAACAATACTAATACAAAAAAAGAAAAAATATGCTGCTTTAAATAATAACTCCAAACCCATCCAAACAATAACAAAGTAAACCTACCCTTAAAAAATCAAATCACCTTATAACATATATAGGGACTCCCTAGTAAATAAGTTAATCAAACAAAAAAATTAAAAATGAATATCCAAATGGGTAGAGTCCAGGTTCAAGATGTAAATCTAAAGAGAAAAAAGCCAAATTGCAACATCATTAATATAAACATCCAAAATTTTACTAACATATCAAGACACAAATTCATTAAACATTTTTATGCTCGATAACCACATTTAAGAAAAGGTCTAAGATCCCATTGGTTATTCAATCCATTCGGTCTAACAGAGTTTAACTTATAGATCCATTTACTTTCTTTTTGTAACAAAAGATTAGATCTATCACCCTCCATAAATAATGAATAAATATGTTCTATACCCATAAACTTCAAAGAACTCGGATCAGATTGATGAAATTCAGAAAAGTGAAGACCCAGTGGGGTACTTCTATTACTATTCAAAATAGAACGAACATGTTCTTGTATACGTTGTTTAAGTGGCCTGTTGGTTTTACCAACGTATATTAAATCACAAGAACACCAGAACACATACACCACATACGGTATATCGCAAGTGATTAACTCCCTAATCTGAATATTAATGTTAGAAATTTTCAGGTGCATAAATGAAAGAAAGTAAATGGATCTATAAGTTAAACTCTGTTAGACCGAATGGATTGAATAACCAATGGGATCTTAGAACTTTTCTTAAATGTGGTTATCGAGCATAAAAATGTTTAATGAATTTGTGTCTTGATATGTTAGTAAAATTTTGGATGTTTATATTAATGATGTTGCAATTTGGCTTTTTTCTCTTTAGATTTACATCTTGAACCCAGACTCTACCCATTTGGATATTCATTTTTTAATTTTTTTGTTTGATTAACTTATTTACTAGGGGGTCCCTATATATGTTATAAGGTGATTTGATTTTTTAAGGGTAGGTTTACTTTGTTATTGTTTGGATGGGTTTGGAGTTATTATTTAAAGTAGCATATTTTTTTCTTTTTTTGTATTAGTATTGTTTAATTTAGTAACTTGAGAAAGTTATTTTATTAGTTTTAAATATGATTATTTTAATGGTGCTGCTTTGATTTTGAACTCTAAACTTAACGACCTTATTCATTTATTGTATTAAAATGAATTTATATATATATGATTTTTGATTTATTGTTATATTATATATATATATATATATTTTTTTTTTTTTTGAAGGGTGAGGAATTCTTTTAAAAAATGTCTTCTCCTTAAATGTTTTCACTCCACGTGCTTTAAATTTAATTGATAAATGTGTTAATTAAATGCTGTATATAAAGGATGTTTTTCAGGACTAACATTACCCCTTGATGAAGACTTGTTAAAGTCGAAGCGCTGGGTGTTTAGTCGATGTTTGGGCTACCGCTGTCTGTGATTTCTATTTACACAGTAAAATTTATTTTGTATGCAACCTGATGTGCTGCTTCGTTTGTGTTTTGATCCATGTATGGCTGGCTGCCTGTTTTGAAGTTCAGCACTGCACCCGATTTGGCTGTGTCGCTTGATTTTGTCTTTGAGAGTTTATATTTGCCTTTTTTCAAGCTGACCAGCTGCGGTTTTTTCCGTTCGGGTAATTTGAGGTAGCGTTTCAATCATCGTTTTCGTTTACTGCAAACAAGTGATACGGCTCCTTTGAATTAAGAAGTAATATTTGGTCTGAAAAGATCTGCTATGAGTCAAGCTGGAACTTCGAATGGAGTCGCTCAAAGCAGTTATGAATGGGAAACAGCTGTGTGTTTGGAGACTAGGAAACGAGAAGCCAGGAAGAAGCTGAATTGCATGGATTTGTGTGGCGAGGCCACTAATCAAGGCACTGGTAACGTTAAAAGTGCTTTTTATGATCTTGAGAAACTGATGTTTAAGGAAATTGATATAACTTATAATATATATTTTGACTCTTGAAGAATATCTAAAACGAAATCGGGCACCTAGAGGTTTACGAGTATCTATTACACCTTCTAGTGGGATTGAAATATTTCGCTTCAAGGAAGAGTGGATCAAGGCTGCCTCTGATTGTTCCAAAATTTTTATTGAATTGCTAATTAAGGAAGACACCATTAAATATGAAGAGTTGGTTATTGAATTAAAAGCTGCAAAAGAAAGAGCATTAAGCTTCAAAAGTAGTGTTGCTTATGAAGAAGCTGATTTTAAGTTAAGATCCAAACTCAATAAATATGAGACTGAAATAGTTGATCGAAAAAATAGAAAATTAAATCGAGATCAATGTGATTATGACTTGGGCAATATAATTGAATGGTCGAGAAAAAGGTCGCAGAGCCGTGGTAGATCTCGTGTCCGTTTTTCTAGCGAGACTGACATACATAGTGCTTCAAAGAATCAAAGCGGAATTAATTTTGGAGTTTCCACTAGCAAGAATAAAAAGAAAGAAATTTTTTTAGAAAAGGTGAACAAGGGAAAAGGAAAAACAAGATGAGAAGGGGACACAGAGGAGGCCGAAGAACTAAGGGAAAGCGAGAGAGTTTTGCGTTCCAAACAGAAGGGGACGGACTGCAGGTTTTGAATCTTTCAGATGTTGTTCTGACTGATAAACCCTTTCGTAGGACAGTTACCTGTGTAACATTTATATCAACACCATCTGTTAACGATTTCAGTATTTTTGTTGACCTTGAAAAGTTTTTCAGAAAATTAAAGCTGAGATTGTTCTTTCATCCTACTGAAGAGGATTTGAATTTGAATAACAATATGAATGGAACTACTTCAAAAGAGGACATTGATTATTTGTTGGACTTTGAGGAGGGTTTTTCAGGGGAGTGAGTTTGAACAGTGTAACAGTTCTAATGATTTGGATACCAGATCTTCTGATTTGGAAATATTACAAGACCTTTTTAATGAAAATATTGAATCTTGTCATCATGTACTCCCTGGGTTATTAGGAGCTAGTAAATCCATTAGCACTTTAAGAGAAAAAACCTTTAGGGCTAGATCCGATTTTTGCCCTGTAGTTATTAATAATTCGTTGATCACTTATGAAAAAGTGGTAAAACAACAGGTAACTGATTTGCTAAAGGATAAAGGGGGTTTTAAAAAGAATTTGAATAAAAATGAATGGGAAGCACTTCAGAATCTAACTAATAATGGTGAAATTATAATTAAACAAGCTGATAAAGGAGGGAACATTGTAATTTTGAATAAACAACATTACAGAGAAATTGTTTTGAAATTATTAATGGATGGTCAGAATTATGAAACATTATCTTATGATCCTACGTTAAATTTCACAAAAGATTTATTTTTGTTACTTGAAGGAGCCCGTAAGAGGAGTGAGATTACAGAAAAGGAATTTCAGTTTATTTGGTCAGATTTTCCGGTGACTCCATGTTTTTATGCACTACCTAAGGTGCATAAAAATAGTGAAGATCCCCCTGGTAGTCCTATTATTAGTGGATCCAATTCCCTTACACAGAATTTAGGCAAATTTATTGATTTCTTTTTACAACCACAGGTGTTTTCTTTAGAATCTTACATTAAAGATAGTGGGGATTTATTGAGTAAGTTACAACATCTTGAATGGAAGGATTCCTATTGTTGGCTATCGATAGATGTAGAATCACTTTATACATCCATTGTTCACCACCAGGGTATTGCGGCTGTTTTGTATTTTTGGAAAATTCTGCCCTTAGAGATCAAATACCTAAAGATTTCTTAATACAAGCCTTAGAATTTATTTTGACACATAACTGTTTTGAGTTTGAAGGAAATTTCTTTCTAAAAAAACAAGGGACAGCTATGGGGGCTTCAATGGCCCCTAGCTATGTGAATCTTTTTCTCAGACGTTGGGAATGTATTATAGTTCTTAATGAACTTAATAACCCTTTTTTTGTCACATTGCACATTGGTTTCGTTTTGTGGCTGATATTTTATGTATTTGGGATGGAGATAGTAATGTGATTTCTCCTTTTTTGGATTGGCTGAACATTAATGAGCTTAATTTACGTTTTACTCATTTGTGTAACAGCACTTCTATCTCATTTTTGGATCTCTCGCTATCAGCTAACTCTGTATCAGGAGAAATAGAAACAGGTTGCTTTCGTAAATCAACTGCAACAAATTCATTGTTATTAGCCACTAGTGCACATCCTCCAAGTTTAAAAAATTCAATTCCTTATGGACAATTCTTACGTCTTAGGAGAAATTGCCGTTCGGATTCTATTTTTTTGGAACAATCTAATGATTTAACTAAAAGGTTTTTAGAAAGAGGTTATGATCCATCTTTGTTAGAACGAACAAGGGATCGAGTTAGTAAAATCTCTAGGAGCAGCCTTTTGGGAGATAAATTTAGAGAAAATAATATAGAATTTCAGCCCTGTACCTTTATTACTCAGTATAATTATTTGGCCGGATGAATTGGAAACATTATACATAAAAACTGGCCAATTTTATTGAGTGATGGTGGGGTTAGTAATGCTGTTGGTTTAAAGCCAAGGGTTACATTTTCAAAAGCTAAAAGCTTGAAAGATAAATTGGTACAGAGTCGTATGAAAAAGGTTACAAATGTTAGTCATACTTGGTTACCTGTGAGGACAAAAGGCTTTTTTAAGTGTTTCAGATGTAATATATGCAAATTTGCTAGTATTTGTCATGAAACATTTATGCACCCGAAAATTTCTAACATTAATATTCAAGTTAGGGAGTTAATCACTTGCAATACACCATATGTGGTGTATGTGCTCTGGTGTTCTTGTGATTTAATATACGTTGGTAAAACCATCAGGCCACTTAAACAACGTATACAAGAACATTTTCGTTCTATTTTGAATAGTAATAGAAGTACCCCACTAGGTCTTCACTTTTCTGAATTTCATCAATCTGATCCGAGTTCTTTGAAGTTTATGGGTATAGAACATATTTATCCATTATTTATGGGGGGTGATAGAGCTAATCTTTTGTTACAAAAATAAAGTAAATGGATCTATAAGTTAAACTGTGTTAGACCGAATGGATTGAATAACCAATGGGATCTTAGACCTTTTCTTAAATGTGGTTATCGAGCATAAAAATGTTTAATGAATTTGTGTCTTGATATGTTAGTAAAATTTTGGATGTTTATATTAATGATGTTGCAATTTGGCTTTTTTCTCTTTAGATTTACATCTTGAACCTGGACTCTACCCATTTGGATATTCATTTTTTATTTTTTTGTTTGATTAACTTATTTACTAGGGGGTCCCTATATATGTTATAAGGTGATTTGATTTTTTAAGGGTAGGTTTACTTTGTTATTGTTTGATGGGTTTGGAGTTATATTTAAAGCAGTATTTTTTCTTTTTTTTGTATTAGTATTGTTTAATTTAGTAACTTTAGAAAGTTATTTTATTAGTTTTGAATATGATTATTTTAATGTTGCTGCTTTGATTTTGAACTCTAAACTTAACGACCTTATTCATTTATTGTATTAAAATGAATTTATATATATATGATTTTTGATTTATTGTTATATATATATACATATATATATATATATATATTTTGAAGGGTGAGGGGTTCTTTAAAAAATGTCTTCTCCTTAAATGTTTTCACTCCACGTGCTTTAAATTTAATTGATAAATGTGTTAATTAAATGCTGTATATAAAGGATGTTTTTCAGGACTAACATTACCCCTTGATGAAGACTTGTTAAAGTCAAAGCTCTGGGTGTTTAGTCGATGTTTGGGCTACCGCTGTCTGTGATTTCTGTTTACACAGTAAAATTTATTTTATATGCAAGCTGATGTGCTGCTTCGCTTGTTTTTGATCCATGTATGGCTGGCTGCCTGTTTTGAAGTTCAGCACTGCACTCGATTTGGCTGTGTCGCTTGATTTTGTCTTTGAAAGTTTAAAAAGAGTAGGTAGACTGAGGAAAGGGAGGCCGAGAAGTCCACTGACCTGATGGCTAGCCCGGTTCGGTTCCGACCGAACCAGAAGGAGTGCCCTCTGACCAGGGCGAAACTTCTTCGGGCAAGAGGAGAACTGATTCTGAGGAGTCGGTTCCGGTTAAAAGAAAGAAAAGGGAAAAATCATCTGGTTCGGATCCAGAAGTTCTTCTCCGACCGCTGATGAAATAGCCAAAGTGATAAGGATAGTTCAATCGCTAACTTCGGTTCCGGCCGAACCGGCACCATCTGTCAGGGGCTTGATTTGGTCGGTTCCCCGGGTTCTGGATTACACCTTAGAAGAATTTTTTGAACCGGAGGAGGAGGAGGGAGAGTATGAGGATAATGATGATGATGGTGATTATGAAAGTCTGGATGTGCCTATTGATCCGGACATCTCCTCAGACAGACCTTCAGGTGTTTCTCCTCCTAGGCTTTCTGAGTCCCCTTCCCACTTTATGTTTTACAAAAAAGTGTCTGAAACCCTCCAGCTTCCAATGGAAGAAGCAGTAGAGGACCAGGAAGAGCCTGATTTTGTAGAGATGGTGGACATCCCAGAGTCCAGGAGACTGTCTATTCCCCTCCATAAATCTTTTGTGAAACAGACATTTAAAATTCTAAAAACTCCAAATTCCATACCTCCTGTGGACAGAAGAATGGACAAGAGGTATACCCTTTCAGGCTCAGACACGGAGTTCCTTTCCCAGCAATGCAGCCATGTTGGAGTACTGCAGGCTGCTGCCTGTGATAAGGCAAGTATTCCCTTGGCTTCACACCCCCCAGATAAGGACTCCAGGAGGACTGATGCCATGGCAAAGAAACAGTACATGGCAGCATCCTTGGGACTCAGGCAGGCTAACTATATGGCATACACAGCTAGATACCAGAAGTCCAGGTGGGACACTGTGCGGACTCTGGCTAAACAGGACCCTGACCAGCTTGCCAAGGAGCTGGAGCAGGTGGCTGCGGATGGGATTGAGGCATCCAAGGTGCAATTTCATGCTGCTGTGGACTCCAATGATGTTTCATCTAGAGTCATGGCTATATCTGTGGCCTTTCGGAGGATGGCTTGGCTCAGATGTACTAGCCTATCACAGGATACCCCGGCTAAGGCCATGGATTTCCCTGTCATTGGTAATTCTCTGTTTGGGGAGCAGACAGAGAACTACATGAAGAAGATGGACGAGTACAGGACCACCTACAGGAGTGCTCAGGCCAAAGAAAGGCAAGCCACTCCTCAGAGGCAGCATTCCAGGGGCAGGGGCAGGCCCTTTTACCAAGCCCAGGCCTCTCTTCTGCTTATGCTCAGAGGGGGTTCTTTAGAGGGAGAGGCAGACGGGGTATGAGCAGGCCTGCTTCCACCCCTCAGTCTAAAGCCTCTGCCAAGCAGACACCCTGATGGGTCTGCCCGGGCCGATTCTCCAGTACCTGTAGGGGGCAGACTGGCTTACTTTGTCCAGGACTGGAAGTCTGTAACATCAGACAAGTGGGTCCTAGAAGTAGAGCCAGGGACTGGTTCTCAGCTTCAAAAATTTCCAAGATGAGAACCAGATCCTTTCCACCTGCAAATCCATCAGAGACCCTTGCCCTAGAGGCAGAGGTTTCTTCCTCTTGGCTCTCAGAGCCATAGAAAGGGTTCCACCCTCACAGGGGCAAAGGATTGTACTCCAGGTACTTCCTAACCCCCAAAAAGACAGGAGAATGGCGGCCCATCCTGGATCTAAGATATCTAAACAAACACTTTTTAAAACCAAAATTAAAAATGGTGAATCTGGGAATAATTCTGCCCTCTCTAAGGCCAGGGGACTGGCTAGCCTCCCCGGACCTCAAAGATGCCTATTTTCACATTCCCATCAGGTGCTCCCACAGAAAGTACCTCAGGTTCGAGTTGCCCTCAGGTCAATATCAGTTCAGAGCAATGCCCTTTGGCCTAACATCAGCCCCAAGGGTGTTCACAAAGTGCCCGGCAGTAGTGGTTGCTTTCCTAAGGAGAAAAAAGATCTCCATCTTTCCATACTTGGACGACTGGCTCATAGTGGGTCAGTCTCCAGACCAAGTCAAGTCACATCTTCAGAAAACTCAGCAAGTGCTCACTTCCTTAGGATTTCTCTTAAACCTTCCAAAGTCAGTTCTCGAGCCAGTACAGCTCCTCACCTTTACAGGGGAAGAGCAAAAGCCTTCCTTCCCCTGAGCAGGGCAAGGACCCTTATAGAACTGGCCTCTTCTTTCACCCTTCAGGTGTCTCGACCAGCAAAGCACTTCTTGAAGCTCCTGGGCCACATGGCAGCCTCTACAGCAGTGGTCCAGGGGGCAAGATTCCAGATGAAGGACATTCAGTTCCACTTAAGAGCCTTCTGGTCCCAAAGAAAGGATTCCCTGACCAAACTAGTCCCAGTGACTCGAACCCTGATACAGGCTTTGCAGTGGTGGCAGGATCAGGACAATTTAAGACAGGGAGTTCCTTTTGTCACTCAGTCTCACTCAGTAATCCTCACCACAGACGCCTCCCTCTTGGGCTGGGGAGCTCACTTGGGGGATCTTACCACCCAAGGGCTGTGGTCACCTCAAGAATCTCTGCTTCACATCACTCTCTTGGAACTCAGAGCAGTGTTTCTGGCACTGCAAGCTTTTTCCAAATCTGTACAGAACAAGGTGGTCCAGATCAGAACAGACAATACCACCATAATGTGGTACATCAGCAAGGAGGCACTCGGTTCACGGCCTTGTGCACAGAAGCAATGAAGTTGTGGTCTCTGGCCTATTCCTGCAGACCTCTCTGATAACAGTTCACCTCCCAGGGAAGGACAATGTCCTAGCAGATGCTCTCAGCAGGATATCTCAGGGCCATCACGAATGGACCCTAGATCCCCTAATTTTGGAAGTGATTTTCTCCAGATGGGGCACTCCACAGATAGATCTTTTTGTAGCCCCAGACAATCACCAACCTCCTCTCTTTTGTTGCAGACCCCCAGTCTTGGGCTCGGTCCCTGTGGATACTCTGGTTCTGAATTGGGAAGGGAAGTTCCTGTATGCTTTCCCCCCTTCCCTCTCCTGTTCAAAGTGCTAGTCAAGATCAGGTCTCAACCATGCAAAGTGATTCTGATTGCTCCAGACTGGGCCAGACAGCCCTGGTATCCACTGTTGCTGTCCTTAGCAGTCCACCTTCCCCTGTCTCTTCCCAGGAATTTCAATCTGTTGACATCCTCTCAGGGAACGATTTGGTATCCGAACCGCAAATCTCTCAATCTCAAGGCCTGGCTCTTGAAGAGTTATAGTTTGCTGTTCTGCACCTCTCTCAAGGTGTTCTGGATATTCTTAAGGCTTCTCGAAAGCCTTTCACCAGAAAGACTTACAACTCCAAATGGAAAAGGTTCACTATTTGGTGCTCTAATAAGCATATTTCTCCAGAATCTGCTGGGTTGCCTACAGTCCTGGACTATATGGTTCATCTTAATGGCTTGGGACTTAGACCAGCTACACTTAAAGCGCATCTGGCAGCTGTTTCTGCCTTCTTGTCAGTAGGCAAGCCCCCTCCTCTGTCAGCCCATCCTGTATTTTGTAAATTGTTCAAGGGATTGCTGCATACCAATCCTCCCTTTAGGGACCCTGCTCCTGCTTGGGACCTTAATGTTTGCATTGCTCAGCCTATGCAATCCACCTTTGAGCCTTTGTCCTCTGCAGAGCTTAAGTACTTGACTTGAAAAACCGTGTTTTTGGTAGCCATTACCTCTGCCAGGCGTATCAGTGAATTGCAAGCCCTGTCAGTGGAGCCTGATTTCATCTCTTTCTATACAGATAAAGTGGTCCTAAGAACTAACAGGAAGTTTTTGCCTAAGGTGGTCTCAGATTTCCACCTTAATCAGTCTATGTCAATCCCTGTTTTCTTCACTGACCATTCCTTCTCTGGAGAGAGGAGGTTGCACAGCCTGGACGTAAAAAGGGCCCTTAGCTACTACATAGAGCGCACCAAGGGTCACAGGTTTGAGTCCCTCCAGTTGTTCCTCACTTATGGAGAGGTCGGTAAGGGCAAACCTGTCACTAAAAGATCTATTGGCAGGTGGATTGTCTCTTGTATACAATTCTGCTATGAAAAATTGGGTAGAACCCCACCCTCAGGCCTGAGGGCTTACTCTACTAGAGGTACAGCTGCTTCCCTGGCTGCTGCCAGGGATATTCCTATCTTAGAAATCTGTCAAGCAGCCACCTGGAAAACAGTCCATACATTCACCAAGCATTACTCTCTGGATATCCAGGCTAGGAGTGATCCTCGGTTTGGCACAGCAGTACTTCAGAGCCTTTTCCCAAAGTAGGTTCTGTCCCTCCTCCATGGAAGTACTGCTTGGTAGTCTGCAATAGTCAGAATACAGCAAGACTTCATGTTGTTTGAAGAAAAAATGACTCACCTTAGTAATGTTGTTTCTTCTAATGGAGTCTTGCTGTATTCTGACCTCCCCCCTGCCTCCCCTCTCAGAACCTGGGTTTTGGGATGTGGGTGGGCAGGAGCAGTGTTGGCACCTAGAGTTGCCCCTTTCTCACCCTCCTTTATTTGGGGTATGTGTTGTGTTTTGTTTTGTGGGTTTCCTGACTTGAGTCTTTGCTTTGAAACCAAAAAAAAAACCCTTTTTTAACAAATTTCATTGCCAGTTGGCTAGCGTGAGTTTTACAGTTTCCACAGAACGCCTAGTGAGTATAGCTCGTAAAGATCTGACGGTTGGAGTTTAAACAACAGCAGACAGAGGCTTCAACCGAGCTCGAGCTCAGCGTTACACGCCCTGCATGGAAAGTTAACTCTTTGTTCTCCGGGGCAGTTCAGAGGTTGGTGATCACTGCAATAGTCAGAATACAGCAAGACTCCATTAGAAGAAACAACATTACTAAGGTGAGTAATTTTTTCTTCCTCTCTAAGCCAGGGATTGGCTAGCCTCCTGGACCTAAAGGATGCCTACTTTCATATTCCCATCAGGTGCTCCCACAGAAAGTACCTCAGGTTCGAACTGCCTTCAGGCCATTACCAGTTCAAAGCAGTGCCCTTCGGCCTAACATCAGTTCCAAGGGTGTTCACAAAATGCCTTGCAGTAGTAGTGGCTTTCCTAAGGAGAAAAAATATCTCCATACTCCCGTACCTGGACAACTGGCTCATAGTGGGTCAGTCTCCAGACCAAGTCAAGTCAGATCTAAAAGTGACCCAGCAAGTGCTCACTTCTCTAGGTTTCCTTTTCAATCTTCCCAAGTCAGTTCTTGAGCCAGTACAACTGCTGACTTTCATAGGGGTGGAACTAGACACTGTCAAAGCAAGAGCATATCTCCCCTTGGTAAGGTTGAAGGCCATCATGGAGCTGGCTTCTTCCTTCCACCTTCTGGTTTCTTGACCAGCAAGACACTTTCTTCAGTTGCTGGACCACATGGCAGCTTCCACTGCAGTGGTCCAGGGGGCCAGATTTCAGATGAGAGACATTCAGTTTTATCTGAGGGCTTTTTGGTCTCAGAAAAAAGATCCTCTGACCAAACTAATTCCAGTGACTCAGACTCTGATCCAGGCACTTCAATGGTGGCAGGATCAGGACAATCTCAGGCAAGGGATCCCATTCTTTACTCATTCTCATTCTGTGGTCCTAACCACAGACGCCTCTCTCTTGGGGTGGGGAACTCACTTGGAGGCTCTCACAGCCCAGGGAGTGTTGTCCACTCAGGAGTCTCTTCTCCACATCAACCTTCTGGAGCTCAGGGCAGTTTACCTGGCTCTACAGGCCTTCTCACAATCAGTAAAGAACAAGGTGGTTCAAGTCAGGACAGACAACACCACCACCATGTGGTACATCAACAAGCAGGGAGGTACTCGGTCTACAGCCTTATGCATGGAAGCCATGAAAATATGGTCCCTGGCTTACTCCCAGGCTTACTCCCAGGGAAGGACAATGTGCTAGCAGATGCATTGAGCAGGATTTCCCAGGGCCATCACGAATGGTCCTTGGATCCCCTAGTGTTAAAAGTGATTTTTTCAAGATTGGCCACTCCAGAGATGGATCTCTTTGCAGCCCCAGACAATCACCAACTTCCTCTCTTCTGTTGCAGACCCCCCATCTTGGGCTCAGTCCCTCTGGATGCTCTGATTCTGAATTGGGAAGGGAAATTTCTGTATGCCTTCCCTCCTTTTCCTCTGCTGTTCAAGGTTCTAGTCAAGATAAGGTCACAATCTTGCAAAGTGATCCTGATTGCTCCAGATTGGGCCAGGTAGCCTTGGTATCCCCTGTTGCTGTCTCTAGCAGTCCATCTTTCCCATCTCTTCCCAGGAATCACAATCTGTTAACCTCCTCTCAGGGGAGGATATGGTATCCCAACCTTCGGTCTCTCAATCTCAAGGCATGGCTCTTGAAGAGTTAGAGTATGCAAATTTGCATCTGTCTCAAGGGGTTCTGGACATTCTCAAAGCCTCTCGAAAACCTGCTACCAGAAAAACTTATAACTCTATCATCATCAAATCTTTATTCAGGCGAACATCAGTGAGCAAGGCTCATTTACAAGATGGACCTGATAAGGTCAAGGTTCAATAGTTGATACACAACAGATACATCATACACTTATATAAGACAGTTATACATACAGGGGAAAATAACGTTTATAAACACAGTGATGTACAGTAAATTCACATGATAAAAAACGTTACAGGAAAGTTAAGCTAATATTTACAGTATATACATATCCCAGTGGGGGGGCATGGCAGACACTCAACATAATGTAATACTAGGATGGTGAAGGTATTACTGGGTGCCATAAGATGGGGTGTCTGTCTGGAGGAATATGCCATATATGGTTTGGAAGGGAGATTTGTGAGATGACAATGCTAGCTCTAGTGGTAGCAATTGCATTTCTCTTTGAAGAAGACTGTACAATGCTGTTTAAAGGATGCAAAATGGAATGGTATTGGACAGTTTTAGGGATTTTTGTAGGTGTTCCATGCTATAGCTAGAGAATAGCTGATTGCTGCCCTCCTAGCCTGGTGTTGAATTTGGGCAATTTGAGCAGGATGATGTTGTTGCTTCTTAGGCATAGGAGCTAGGAGAGGTCTGAGTGAAGCAGTCCAGGATATAGTTTGGAAGTTTTTGACAACGCTTGTAAATCCATAGTGCTGCATTTCTGTTCCTTCTGAGGTGAAGGAAACCCACCCAACTGCAGCATAAAGAGAGCAATGATGAGTATTAGATGGCAGATCTGTAATGAACCTTATTGCTCTATGATATAAGGTATCCAACTTGTGATGGTAGGAGATGGGCAGTGACTATAAAGGAAGTCTGCATAGTCAACAACTGATAGAAAATGGCCTGGACTAACCTCATCTTTGAGTCTCTGTTTAGAAGGGTTTTGATCTATAGAGAAGGCCAAGCCTTTGGCTGAGTTTTTAACAGTTCTTCTAAATGATGAGTGAAGTCAAGTCTGTTGTCAATCCACACACCTAGGTATTTGAAGTTTTCTACATACTCCAGATTTCTCCAAGTATAGTGCATAGCTGGGGAGAATGATTGGAGAGGATGTGCTGAGTGGAGCTTTGATTTGTGAACATCATTGCTTTAGTTTTCTTTGCATTTAACAGAAGCTTTTTCTCGAGTAGCTGATATTGTAGCAAGGAGAATTCTGTTTTGTAGGATTTCACAGCAGCTGCATGTAAGGGTTGCTGACATACAGAACAGTGTCATCAGCAAAGAGGTGTACAGAGGAACTGGTAAGGGTTGAATCAAGGTTATTTATATAAATGGCAAAAAGGATAGGACCCAGAATAGAACCTTGGGGGACTCCTCTTGACAGTGGGGATAGGTCACCTTCAGCTTTTACCTGCTGTGACCTACCGGTGAGATGGCATCTGAACCACTTAAGGGAGGATGGATTTAGGCCAATGGAGTACAGGGATGAAAGTAGTAGCGCGTGGTCCACAGTATCGAATGCTTTGCTCAGGTCCAGGAATACTGCACAGACATTATTCTTTTTATCTAATTCGGATTGACAGTCATTTGTGACCTCGGCTAGTGCAGTGATAGTGCTATGCTTGGCCCTGAATCCAGATTGAGCTGGGTTTAGGAGGTTAGCATTGTCAAGATACTCCCTTAACTGATTACTCACTAATTTTTCCAGCATCTTGGATAGCACTGGTAGAATGGAAATGGGCCTGTAATTATTAAGATCCATAGGGTCCCCTGATTTTAGAAGGGGAACCACTTGGGCTGTCTTCCACAGTGTGGGAATAGAGCCAGAGTTTAGGGATAGGTTAAAGAGGTGTGTTAGGGGGACTGCAAGTACATGGCATGCAATCTTTAGAAAGTAGGGGTCCAGAGAGTCTGCCCCTGCACTTTTTTTGGTATCCAGTTGCCATAATAGATCCTCTACTTGTTTCAACAGTATAGATTTGAAGCTGAAGGAAGAGTCAACTCTCTGATCACCAGTGTAATGGGAGCTTAATTGTTCCCTCAGCAGGTTAGCTGGAGAGGTGTCAAAGGCAAGGCCAGCCGTTGTGAAGTGGTTATTGAAGGCGTCCAGAATTTCCATTTTGCCAGTGATAGGGCCATAACTGTTGTGTAATTGAGTTGGAAGGGGTGTTAGCGCCTGCCCCACCATACCCTTGATGGTGCCCCAAAACCCAGCAGGATTATGGTAGGAAGAGTCGAGTTCGCCAAGTAGAAGGCAGCCTTGCATCCCTAACTTTCTTGGTGCATCTGTTCCTGGCTTTCCTAAAGATCATCCAGTCATTTGCATTCTTGGTTTTTCTTGCCATTTTCCAGAGTTTGTTTCTCTCTCCAGCAGTGCAGCTTTGAGGTCAGCTGTAAACCAATGACAGGATTTGTTTTTTATTCGGATACTAGAGATTGGGGCATGGGTGTTAAGAGCATTTATTATAATGTTATTTAGCACCTGCTGAGCTTTTTCAACAGAATGGGCAAGATAAAACTCTTGCCAGTGTGGAGAGTAAGCTAGATCATGCAAATATCCTTCAATATTGATGTTTTTCTTGGATCTCCTCATGAGGAATTTTGGTGGGCTTGTTGTTATGCTGGTGGATCTTACCTCGCGATGGGGCAGTGATCACTTATATCGCAGAGAAGCACTCCAGCGTGTGTGAATAGATGTGGTTTATTCACTAGCATGATATCAAGTAGTGTGCTGTTATTACTATTCCTTGCATTAATTCTTGTTGGTTCATTAATTAGCTATGTGAACCATATGTATCACAGAATGATACCAGAGGTGCAGCTTCCTGGGTAAGCCAGTTGAAATTCAGGTCACCTAGAATAATGACTTCTTCAGTGCTGGGTTTGAGCAGGTTTCCCAGATGGGATAAGAGCTTGTGTTCAGCAGAGGGGGGTCTGTAGCAACCAACTAGCTGAAAAGCTGCTGTATTGGGAGAGAGACTTTAGGGATAGGCATTCAAACTCCTTGGGCATAGGTGTTGCAGCAATATAGGATACAGCTATACCGGATTTTGCATATATGGCTACTCCACCTCCCCTTGTTTGGCGATCAGCTCTGAATAGCTGGTAGTTAGGTAGGTTAACATCCCTGTCTGCTGTGGTGGGTTTGAGCCATGTCTCAGATACCACAAGAAAGTCTGGCAAGGTATGGGCAACCCAGGCTTGTATCAGTGTGAGTTTTTTCAGCAGACTGCATACATTAATATGCAGGAAACTGAGGCCTTTAATTGAGGTTAGGTCTGATGGAGAGGTGATACACTCTAAATGGAAAAGATTCAGCATCTGGTGTTCTAAAAAGCATATATCCCCAGACACTGCTGAATTGTCTATAGTTCTGGATTATGTGGTTCATCTCAATGGCCTAGGCTTCAGACCAGCTACCCTCAAAGTACATTTGTCAGCTGTTTCTGTTTTTCTGTCGGAGGAAAGTCTTCCTCACTGGCATCTTATCATGTTTTCTGTAAATTTTTCAAGGGATTGCTTCATATCAATCCTCCCTTTAGGGATCCTACCCCTGCTTGGGACCTTCATGTTTGCATTGCCCAGCTTATGCAACCCCCTTTGAACCTTTGTCTTCAGCAGAACTTAAGTACTTGACTTGGAAGACTGTGTTCCTGGTAGCTATTACCTCTGCCAGACGTATCAGTGAGTTACAAGCTCTGTCAGTGGAGCCTGATTTTATCTAATTCCTTAGAG
This sequence comes from Neoceratodus forsteri, assembly GCA_016271365.2. Classification (NCBI taxonomy): domain Eukaryota; kingdom Metazoa; phylum Chordata; order Ceratodontiformes; family Ceratodontidae; genus Neoceratodus; species Neoceratodus forsteri. The sequence continues at coordinate 1,142,230,462 of CM057451.1, read as the reverse complement.
ATAAGGTGGCCCTTAGAACCAATAGGAGGTTCTTACCTAAAGTGGTTTCAGATTTTCATTTGAACCAATCCATGTCTCTCCCTGTATTCTTCACTGATCATTCTTCTTCAGGAGAGAGAAGATTACACAGTTTGGGTAAAGCGGCCCTGAAGGGCTACATTGGAGTTTACTAAGACACAGGTTTGACTCCTCCAGTTGTTCCTCACTCTATGGGAAGTGGGTAAGGGCAAACCTGCCACTAAGAGAACTATTGCCAGGTGGATTGTCTCTTGTATACAATTCTGCTATGAGACGCTAGGCAAAATACCACCCTCAGGCCTGTGGGCTCATTCGACTAGAGGTACAGCTGCTTCCCTGGCTGCTGCCAGGGATATTCCTTTACTAGAGATATGCAAAGCAGCCACCTGGAAAACAGTCCATACATTCACCAAGCATTACTCTCTGGCTATCCAGGCTAGGAGTGGTGCTCAGTTTGGTACAGCAGTACTGCAGAGCCTATTCCCAAAATAGGTTTGAATCCTCCTCCGTGGATGTACTGCTTGGTAGTGTGCAATAAGTCAGAATACAGCAAGACTTCATGTTGTTTGAAGAAAAAATTACTCACCTTAGTAATTATGTTTCTTCTAATGGAGTCTTGCTGTATTCTGACCTGCCTTCCCTCTCAGAACCTGGTTTTTGGGAAGTGGACTGGCAGGTGCAGTGTTGCACCATTTTGGATTTCTTGACTTGAGTCTTTTGGGGGATCCAAAGTATTTGGTTGCCATTTGGCTAGTAAAAGTTTTACAATTTTCACATAGTGGGTTAGTTAGTATTAGCTCGTAAGAATCTGACGGTCACACTTCAAAGTGCAGCAGACAGAGGTTTGAACCGAGCTCAAGCTCAACATTCTATGCTTTGCATAGAATTTAACTCTTTCCTCTCTGGAGCAGTTCAAGTGCTGGGGCGAACTGCGATAAGTCAGAATACAGCAAGACTCCATTAGAAGAAACACAATTACTAAGATGAGTAATTTTTTCTTTTGACAGGGTAAAAAACATTATGGACCCTTTTTTTTTTTTCAACATCGGCATGTGGCACGCTGTGATGTGCTCCCACCATGCCAACGGACTTTTTTTGGAGAGCAGCCGACGGGGATTGGGCACCCCATCGGCACACAACAAAAGTGGGGTACATTATGCCGATAGGATTGGGCACCCCCGGCCGGCACACAACAAAAGCGGGTGACATTATGCCAATGGGGATTGGGCACTTGTCGCACAAAACAAAAAGCGGGGAGTGTTACATAATGCCAACAGGGAGTGGGCTCCCCATCGGCAACATCACTGGCACTGAAGCCGACGGGATTGGGGCGCGTCGGCAAAGAAAACTGTTAGGGTACGATGATGGTGAGGGCGCATTGGGCACCCTCGCATACATTGTAAATGGGAGGGGGTTATTATGCCGACGTGGAGTGCTTCCCATTGGCACTCTGACAGGAGGTGGTGGCAGTGTTGCATGCATGTCTGAGGCATGTTGAGGTCACGCTGCATGAGAGCTCCACTCTCATTGCAGCGGACGCTTTGTTAGATCTGGTGGCCACATTCCACATTGCTGGTGTGGTGCCTGCATGCTGCCTGACTGGGGAATGAGGGATGCACCTACTGATGCGTGCCCTGCATTCGCCCAACAGTGATTGTGCCTCCAAATCTGCTACTACCGCAGTATGATGGCTGTGAATGCACGAGCCAACATAAAAAGGAATGAAAATACAAGCAGGCTATCCAGCCATTTCTTGTAATGATTGAAAGAATGAGGTTTCGGCAGCTGGCGGATCAGTGGGCTCATAGTTCAGAAATAAAACTGCACTATTGAGTCACTTAGGTCAGATCTGCAAAATATACATTATGTAGTAATTTCCGATGCTACAGTATACCAGCCACCTCCCTATTTAGGACTCACTGTGCATGTAAAATGGGATTTAGCAAAGCCGGCCCGGTGGCGCTGAGGGTTGAGGAGCTGGATGCCACATCTCGCCATGCCGGGCGACTCCCCGTGTTCGGAACGGGCATGGGTCATTGAGGGTTGGCAGGGAGGAGAAGGATCGAGGTCCAGAGGACTGCTGTCCTCCGGGGGACTCAGAGTGTCGGCGCTAGTTGCCTTTTAGCGGAGGCTGGGGGTCAAAGCATCTCCACCTAGACGGTGGGAGCTAGGACAGACGCACTCACCCTTGTGTCATTGCATGTCCTAGCTCTAAAGGGCTGTAACTAGAAAATCGCGGGCCCCCGCGTATGAGCCAGGCATGGTGCCCAACCCTTCAGCCACGACAGTTTCGCTTCAGCGGCTCCACTCCGGGGGAGCTTCCTGGAGTAAGGATCGGGTACCATGGCTGGGGCAAGCCCGTTCGTGGGGTTGGGGGCTTGGCCAGAAAAAGAGAAGTAAATTGCAAAAAAAAAAAAGGGATTTAGCAAACAAGGTTCTGTGATTTAACTTTGGTTTCTTTACACAGTAGCTGCATCAGCATGATCACAGTAGTTTAATAAAATTTTAAAAGAACACATGACTATTTGTGAAATAGAAGCCCTAAAAATATTATTTTTTGTAGGCTAGTATATTATTAAAAAACTACATACTGATTTTATGGATCAGGGATAACACAAATACTTAACTGCTTCAGTTGCACAGGTAGGGGGGGCGTGCCCATGCATAACCTGCACAGCCCGATATTCAGCCCGGCGTAGAGTTATGCAGGTGCAACCCCTACCCGCGCCTGCACAAAGTTACATCTGAAAAAACCAGGAACAAGTCGAGGGCCACCCACAGGTGAGCTGCCGCATTGCAGGGCGCAACACAGCAGCTGCCACCTGTGGGTGGCCATCAGCTGTTCCCGCTGCACCTGGCAGCGCCCATGCCCCCGATCGTGCACCACTGTATCCCCAAAGTCCAATATCCCTGGTGATCCAGTGGACTGCAGTAGCCCGATCGCTGGGCATCAGACATCCCCAAAGTCCAATATCCCTGGTGTTCCAGTGGACCGCTGACGGAGTTTCAATCGCAGGGCGGCATTCCACACCCCCCAAGTCCGATATCCCTGGTGATCTAGTGGCCCCCACCCCACCCGTCCACTGAGCCCCACCACCCGCTCCACCCCGTCAGCTGGCGGGTGGCAGCACCCACCCACCTGCCAGCTCGCTGACTCGATAGTTGGCTGCACACCCATTGGTTCAGAGCATGAGCCAATGGGTGTGCAGCCCATACCGTACTAGTCAGTCCAGATATGTGAATGAATTCAACGACATCATGGGTCACTCCAGAAAATCTCTGCCCCACTCCATTGTAGCTGGTGGCATCACAATTAAAGGGAACAAGAGCATTGCCAACTCCTTTAACAAAACATTTGGTGACTTAACATCATACATGCCGGACCCTAGTACCTACTGTGCCACGGTAGGAGATACACCAGACCACCCCATTAGACCTAAATTCTATTTTTAAAGGATAAATTGGACTGATGTGCATGTTTCCCTAACAAGAACCAAAATTAAAACTAGACTTGGCCCAGATGACATAGATATGAAACTGCTCAAATTAATACTTAGGGAAGTCACCTACCCACTTCAGATTATTTTCAGTCTGTCCCTATCCACGGGGGAAGTACCAGAACTGTGTAAAAATCCTATGTGACCCCTGTATTTAAAGGGGGTGACCACAGCCTGCCATCTAACTACCACCCAGTCTCCATCTTACCCCCTGTATTAAAAACCTTAGAAAGAGTAGTGAATGATCAGCTCGCCCAATACCTGAGTTAGCATGAGCTCCCGGCCAATGAGCAACATGGATTTAGAAAAAACTTCAGCACAATGACTGCTGTCGTAGAGTTTACTAACTCAATTTATTGTGCCCTGGACAGATGAGAAATGGCTGGGTTCTTATACATAGACCTTACCAGTGCATTTGACCTTGTGAACCATGCCCTCCTCTACCAGAAACTACTTAATCTGGACCTTTCTGAAGACTCAGTCTGCTGGTTCAAGTCTACTTGATTGGTAGAACCCAATCAGTAAAATGTCACAACAAACTTTCACAAGATATATTAGTCGCTGTTGGTGTTCCCCAAGGGTAAGTCCTAAGACCCCTTCTCTTCAGTGTATTTATAAATAATTTACCTGACATCTGCAGGTCAACTAATATTTTACTCTGTGTGGGCGATGCTGTCATTGTCTCCAGAGACAAGTGCCTGGAAAAATGGAGGTTGAGGCTTCAGGTTGACTTTACTGCCATGGTTCACCTCCAACCTGCGTGTAATGAACACAGAAGACAAACAAACCCAAAATATATGCTTTTTGGCACCCATCACAAGACCCACACCTCCCCCATTCTAACTATTACCACCACAACTGGGACCTCCCTGGAACAAATGCAAATGTTTAAATATCTTGGGGTTACCCTTGACTGTACTTTATCATTCAGTGCACATGCTGACCTTTTGGTTAAGGTTGTCCACTCTAGGCTAAGGCTCCTCTACAGACATAGAAACAATTTCCTTCCAGAGATTAAAATACTACTTGTGCAGTGCTTCATTGCAAACATTGTTGATTATGGGATTGGGATATACAGCTCTCCGAGTGACAGTGTGATGTCCCAAGTCAGGGGTCTCCTCAGTAGGGCCTGCCACTTTGCACTTGGTCTAAAAAAACAACACACGTACCATACAACAGCCTGAACTGGCTAGACCTCAACTCGAGGCTGCTCTACCACACCCTGGTCACTGGCTATAAAGCATTAAGAGACTTGCTGTTCCCCAGGCTACAGACCATGTTTAATTCTATGGACAGTAAATACTGTACCAGGGTGTGGTGAGGGACACCCTGCTGTTCCCTCAAAGGAGAAGCTCCCTCAGCCAATACTGTTTCTCATACCAGTTTGCTAAGCAAGGGAATGGCCAGCCTGACTCCTTAATAACTGATTGCTCTATTGAATTTTTTTAAATCCCAATTGTTTTCCTTGCTTTCTCATCCTGGATCATGCAGTTGTTACCATTGTCCTCCCAAATTGTAATCCCAAATGTGTATATGTCCACTGCACTTTACCCAGGATGTAATGTCAACATGATACCTATGTGCTACTAATTATTGTACTGGCATCAATTGTACAGCATTGCCTTACCTGTGTCTAAATGCGTATAACTGTAGTTTTACTATCTTGTACATTTGGAATGTACTCTGTAATTGTAGTACTTTATAGTACCTGACTCCAAACCCCTTGAAAATTGACTCGGCTTAGAGTTTTATGTGAAATAAAAACTTAAACTTATCTAAATAATTCAAGTGCAATGTGCAGAGTCAACAACCCTTTGTGACTTCTTGCCCCATACTTGTTCCTTTGTTAGGGGGTCTAATGATGGAGTGGTGGCTCCGAATACGTTTGGGGCAAGTCGTCACATAGGGTTGTTGACTTGCACGTGGCACTTTATTAAATGAAAATTTCACAACTCCTGAGTGTAGGTTCCACTTTTGTTTTTTTATTTAGAGTTATGCTCCAGTAGGGCTTTGGGGTAGTTAAGTTTTTAAACCAGCTCTGTACATAGCCCCCACCCCCACCATGTTGCACTATTATAAATGACCCAACCAGTGACATCCTCAGTAAGAGTCAGTTCATGACTTATTTTGTATTTAGCTTTTGTTGACCAGCTAGGGTGCACTCGGCAGACAGATGCTTATTTTCAGACATGACCTGGGAGGTTACAAAGCAGAATAATATAATATATCAACATACAAAGGCAGGTATGCACAAGACACATTGAAAATGGCAGCAAACACTAGGTAATGCAAGGTTGTACAATACCAGGATAGATACCGGTGAGATAACAGTGAATTAGAGATTACAAATCAATAATCAGGAACTCGGTGTGGGTAGAACAAACATAACTTTCACAATAAATTCAAACAAATATGGTTCCGTACCAGAGAGTACCGGTAGTACAGCGTGCAGTAACAACTAGGTATGTAGCAGAGCTTGTTGCTTACTAAAGACACTAGAACAGAATAAGGGCACTGGAATCAGAGGCCTGTGGACAGGTACTGTTAATTCTGGTGCTGATACTGCTACACACATGGGCTGTACAACAGTGAAAATGGAGCGGTGCATCAGTGTGATGAATTTGCAACAAAGTAGCAGCCCATGCAAGTAGCTGTGTCAGCACAGGAGTCACGGACTGATTCTAACCTAAGTGGTGTCACTGGTTGGAGAATTTTGAATGGCATAGGAAGGCTGCATACAGAGCTGGTGTTAAGGGGAGACAGAAAACAACAAAAAGAGAGAGATGTACAGAAAAATAATAAGTTGCAAGTAAATATGACTTGGAAGTATTGCAGTGTTTTGTTACCATTTAAAAAAATACAGATTATTCTGTTTAAAAAATTCTGAACTAAGCATGTTCAGCCAATCCTTGTTTATGGTCATGCAATGTGAAGTTGCAGATACTATCATGAAGTGTGCATTATGATTAAGTAAGCAATAATCTACCCGGTAAGTGCAATAATTCCCAAGTAACCAGCACCATGGAGCGGGTTATAGTGTATGGGCGAGAGCGGTTGTGTATGGAAAACCATACACTGTAAATTCTGCTTCAGTAGGTAATCAGAGCTACTAACACAGAATCCACTTTTGTTCTTAGCTAGTAGCTATGTCATAATGCAAATGGACTCATCAGCACTGATCATAGGACGGGCCGGGTTGAAGCACTGTGTGCACGAGCTGGACGGTGATCCTAAGGGTGGCGAAATGTGGTTCGGACAACAAAGGCTGGCTCCTCTAATATAAAAAAGTAAGCAAATGTGTTTTGGAACATCATAAGAACAGTGTGTAGTCCCAAACTCAACTCGGCTATTCTTCCCCATGTGTTTTCGATGTGACAGTGTGACCTCTCAAACTTGCTCTCAAGGTCATCAGCCATCATCGAAAACACCAAGGAAGAATAGGCTCTTGTTGTGTAGGGACGCCATACACTGTCCTATATGTTGCACTTGTAAAATGAAAAAAATATTGTATTTTTGTGTAGTTAGGTAGTTACCGTGTAGAACATGTGAGCTTGGTAACTAAACCTTCTGCCTCAGCACTTTCAACTCCTGGCCCACCAAGTTAAGTCTTGCCTCACATTGCCTCCTCCCACCCCTTTACTCTTAGCACTTGCCTCCCACCCTCACCTTTGGCTCTTTTCCCTCTGCCCTTCCTATCCTAGCTCCCACTGCCCCTCCCTACCTCACCCTAAAAGTCTGCCTCTGTCTCCCTCTTTTCCGCAGGATGCTAGCGTACCATGTACAGTGCCTTAGCACAATTTGAGAACTGCTTGTCTTTGCAACCCATGTACTGTTGAATGTTTTGTACTCTGTATGTATGCATTTTATTTATTTAAAATTGGTGACCAGAAAAGGCACACTGAGCCGAGGCACATTTCCAGGTGCAACCCAGGTACAAGGTGTATACTGAGGTATGCAGAAAAGTACAACTTTTGGTTACAGACAGAATGTACAACATCAAGAAATACAGTACAAACATTTTAATCTCTACAGTATGGTATAAACAAGTACAGGAATTTTACGGTAGTGAGGCAGGAATATAATTGGAGGCTAGAGTGTACAATATTGACCGTATGAGGCCTCTGAATGTAGGTTAGACCTTAGTAGGGGTGGGTCCCATGGAGCATCTTAGGCAGGGAGGACAGGAGCCTGAGGAGTTGTTTAACGGCTGAAAGGGAGGAGACCAGGCGAAGGTTGGATGGAAGATTGTTCCATAGGAGGGGGAGACAGTATGAGAAGGCAGCTTGACCGGTAGCAGTGTGGGGGAGTGGAAAGTGCAAGCGTCCTCGTGGCAGTAGCCTAGAGCATTGGCTGGTGAAAGGTGGGAAGTGAGGTGGGGGGTAGGGAACAACCACAGTATTTAGCTATGAGGGAGCTGCTATGGACGGTTCTTCTGTGGGAGAGCGGGGCCAGGGAGAGAGTTGTGTAGAGGAGGCAGTGATGAGTAAGTGGCGGTAGGCAGTGGCAAAACGACACAACGAGTTGAATAGGATGTCAAGTTTGAAGAAGGAAGAGGTTGGGGCCATTCCATAGATGACGGCCGCATAGTCCAGCACTGGCAAGATTGTTTTACGTACGAGTTCACTACTGGTGTGAAGAGGAAGACTGGCTTTGTGGCAATAGAGGGTAGCAAGTTTGGGCTGGAGTTTGGTGCAGATGGCCTCGACGCTGGTGGGGAAGTTGAGGTGGCTGTCCTGCCAGACTACCAGGTACTTGAAGGTGGGGACCAACTCAAGGAGAGAGACGCCCAGGGTGAGATTGCTTGGGGGCAGGTAGGGAGGCAAGCTTTTGTCTAGAACTGAAGACCATGGTGACAGTTTTATTGGCATTGAGTTCAAGCTGGTTTTTCAGGAACCAGGATTGGACTCTGTTGAAGTCATTTTGAAGATTTGGGAGGACACTGTTGTAGGAGGGGCCCGAGGCATAAATGATCATATCGTCGGCATACAGATGCACGTTAGAGGAGGGGCAAGTGGAGGGGGGGTCATTTATGAAAAGGGAGAAGAGGATGAGGCCATGGATAGAACCTTGGGGGACACCTGAGAGGATGGGAAGAGGAGGGGAGAGGGTGTCACCTATTTGAACAGACTGCTGCCTATTCTGGAGGTATGAGTGGAACTAATTGATGGCAGGTTGGACGAGACCAAAGGAGCTAAGTTTGCAGAGCAGCAGAGGGTGAGAGTCAGAGTCGAAGGCTTTCGCCAAATCGATGAAAGTGGCGGTGGTGGTTTGGATGTTGTCCATGGCAGAGAGGATTGAGTTGGTTACACGCAGCAAGGTAGTGATGATGGAGTGTTTTTTTCTAAATCCTGACTGAAAGGGTGAGAGGGAGCTGTTGGTGGAGAAAAAATTTGACAGTTTGGATAGCATGAGGGATTCTTGGATTTTGGTGAGGGAGGGGAGGAGCGAGATGGGCCTGTAGTTTCCTGGCAGGGAAGAGTTGCCGCATTTGTGCAGAGGGAGGATCTTGGCCAGTTTTCAGGCAGAGGGAACTGTGGCTGTGGAGAGAGAGAGGTTAAGTATGTGTGTCAAGGGTGCAGCTATGGCCGAGGCAGAGATGCGGAGCAGTCTGGTGTGCATGCCGTCCGGGCTGGTTTTGGACTGGTGTAGGGAGGTGAGTGCATTGTAGACTCAAAAGGATATGAAGGAGGAAAGAGGAAGCCGGGGAGGTGGGGGATGATTCAGTGAGTTGGGTGAGGTGGGGGAGTCGGCAGCAAGAAATGAAAACGAGTTGAAAAGTTCAGCTACAGAAGGAGGATCTGAGACAGGTCTTCCATTGATGTTACGGATAGGACAAGTTTGCTTGAAAGGGGGGTCGATAAGGGAGTTGTTCACCTTCCAGAAGGATGCAAGGGAGTTTTGGTTCTGTGTAAGTTGTGCTTTAAAGTAGGAGGATTTAGATTGCCGAATAGCTTTAGTGCATTTATTTCTGAGGTGTTTGTAGGATTGGAGGTTGCAAGTGGCGTGGGAGGCTTTGTATAGCCTCCATGCCTTGTCCCTGGAGTGACACAAGGCGATGAGGTCAGATGTGATACAGGGGTGATGGTACTGTTTAACTCTGGCTTTCCTGAGGGGAGCGTGGAGGTCCCAGGTACTTTGGAAAATATTGCAGAAGTGGGATAGGGCAAGGTCTACATCTAGCGTTGAAAAGACTGGTAGCCAGTCTGCGTTTGTTAGGTCATGCTGTAGGGCAGATTTGTTGAGGAGGTGTAAGGGGCGAGACCAGATAAATTTGGGATAAGAGTGCGGGGAGTGGATTTTGCGTATGCAATAAGTAATGCAGTGGTCACTAAGGGTATCAGAAAAGATGCCTGAGGCAGTAATCCTGTGGGGGTGAGTGGATAAAATCCAGTCCAGAAGGGTGTGATTATGGGACCGGTGGTTTAGGCAGGTTGTTTCCTGGATTAGCTGGGAGAGATTTAGGACTTCAATCCTTAGGGCAGTGGGTTTGGCGGTGGAGGAGAGCCAGTCGAAATTGAAGTTGCCTAGTAAAATGAGTTCACCATTTGATGTGCTCGAGGAAATTGCTGAGATGGCCTTGAAGAGGGAGTTGGGCGAGGTCTTTGTTGGGGCATACAGAACCCCAGTATTGAGGGGGGTGGATGAGGGACAGGAAAGATGAGCAACAGTGGATTCGTGGGAGGAAGGGCAGGATTCCTTGAATATAACGGAGCACTTAATGGAATGCCTGACGTACAGTGCTACCCCCACCCCCGCCTCATTTGCAGTGGTCCTGGTGGAACAAGATGTAGATTGGGATAGCAAGAGTGGGGTTTGGAATTTCGGTGGAAAGCCAAGAGTCCATGATGCAAAGTATGTCAGGTCGGTACCAGGTGGCCAGACCGTGAGGGCATCTAGTTTGGGGAGGAGGCTCCTGGCGTTGAGGTGAAATGTATGGAGTCCCTTAGAGAGAGATTCTGAGGGCAGGCTGGATGAGGGTGGGGGTGCAGACATGGTTGGTTTGGGCACTAAAGGACTAGGGTTAGGATGTACGTTGCCTGCCAAGAGCAGAGGTAGTAGAGCTATGGTGAAGAAAGGGGATTGCTTGCATCTACTGGAATTGTGCCTGGAGGGTGGAGCATGGAGGTTTAAGCACCAGAGAAGAGGCTCAAGATTTAGTAGGTGTGAGTGGAGCAATGAACGGTGTATGGTTGGGGAAGGTAGGAGAGAATGGATAAGAGGAAGGCATAAGGGATAGGATAGGAGAGCAGAGAGTGGAGGTGGCAGTATACGGGTGGGCCAAGCAGAGGTAGGAGGGGGTGACTCTTGGGGTAGAATGGAGGTGGAGGATGAGTGGATAGGTTTTGAGGGGTCACCATGATGGGGACTAGAGAGAGGGGATAGTGGAGGAGAGAAGAATGGAATTTGTAAGAGAAGGCACAGTAATAGGGACTGCAACATAGTGGCTCAGAGAGACAATGAGTTGAAACTGAGTTAATGCAATAGTGGCCACAAGAAAATGAGTTAATTGCAGAAGGGCCACTAGAGGCAAGACAAGATAGCTTGCTAATGGGAAACACGCTGATTGGTTCTGGCCATCATGTGTCTGCAGCTATATAGTTCAGTGCCGACCAAGGGTGGGGTGGTGGGGAGCCGATGCACAGCGTTGGGGGGTCCTCCTGCTGACCATGGAGAACACCAGAATCTGTTGGATGCGCATCTGTGGCACTGCTGTGGGGAGGGCTTCATCCTCCTGCCCTCACGACCTCTCGGGAGCCGCCAACTGCCACTGACTCTCTGTAGAGGTGGAGGAGAATTTAATAGCAGGTAGACTTTAAGGAGGGGCTACAGAAGAATGGGGGTCGATCTGCTAAAAATAGAAGTAACTGCGCAGCTAGCCTGCTTGGGGGATTAGCACAGGTAGCAGAGTGGGCCCCAGTATCAAGGGAATTAAACTATGTGGAACCCTGCAGAAGGTGAGCTTGCATCAGGTTTGATTCTGCTAGGCTATAAGATTTAAATTAGCAGAGGCAGACGCTTTGCAGACTAGCCCAGAAGTAAGAGTTAAAGCACTCGGTATACACTCAGACTAAACCCAGCAGTGAAAGTTAAAGCACCTGGTTACACTAGCTTTAAAGCTGAATAGTAAACCCTTTAAATTAAACAGTAAGACTGATTTTAAAGTAACACTGGTTTCAGGCTGTAATTAAGGGGGATCTGAGAGAGTCAGAGTGCTCGGTTTACACTGCCTTTAAACAGAGGTAAAGTAATACTGGTTTCAAGCTGAATTATACAGTGCATAAAATTTTAAAAACGCTGGTTTCTGACTGACTTTAAACAGCATAAATTATAAATATGGCTGACTTTAAACAGCATAAATTTGTTTCTTCACATGTATGGCGACAGAAAAGAAGCTAGTAAAGGCGCACTGTATAGTAGGTTTGAAAAATGGCGCCAACTCCTCTGCTGACCATGGAGAACACCAGAATCCATTGGATGCATACCTGTGGCACTGCTGTGGGGGAGGGCTTCATCCTTCTGCCCTCGTGACCCTTTGGAGAGCCGCCGACTGCTGCCGACTATCTGTAGCACTGCTGTGGGGGAGGGCTTCATCCTCCTGCCCTCGCGACCCTCGAGGGAGCTGCCGACTATCTGGGGAGGGCTTCGTCCTCCTGCCCTTGTGACCCTCGGGGCAGCCGCCGACTGCTGCCGACTATCTGTGGCACTGCTGTGGGGGAGAGCTTTGTCCTCCTGCCCTTGCAACCCTTGGGGGAGCTGCCAACTGCTGCTGACTGTCTGTATATGTATAATTTACTGTAAATATATTGTGTCTTCTTGTGTTAATGTATCTGACGTGGAACCTCTCAATGAGCATCTGCTCACCGGTGTCATCCAAGACTTCAATAAATAAAAAGAAAATAAAGGCCATGTGCAATTGAAAGCACCTGGGAAGTGCATTAACTCTAAAGAAACCTGTGTCCTGTGCTTGAACATTGTTTATTCCATTTATAAAAACAGAAAACTTTTTTTTTTAATTTAATGAACACGGTTTTATTTTTATGTAGTTAATCTGTTGCTAAGTAGACTAGGTTAGGTTAATTACAAACTTTGCATTTCCTGAGGAATTAATGCACAGTCAAGGTGATATGTTTAAAGCAGTTAAGTTTTTCGGACTCCTTACTTTATTTAACTCCATGTTATAATATATCGTAATATAACTCCAGGCAGTGCAGTCACAGAAGAGGCATAATCGGTCTGCACCTTTCTTTCAATTTTTTGCTAATAGCCCTTTCATTATTCCCTAGGTTGTAGCAAAGAAATACCGTGGTTTTGAGATTCCCTTTGACATGACAGGGATTTGGAGATACCTGAGCAGCGCCTATACCCGAGATGAGTTCAACAACACATGCCCCGGAGACAAAGAAATTGAAATAGCTTATGCAGATGTTGCCAAACGACTTGCCAAGGAATAACTAGCACTGCGGTGACAAGAAAGACTTCCATGAACATTTGGCCACAGAAAGCCTGTTAACAGACTGTTCTCCCTGAGTATGCATTTGCAGATTAATTTTGCATGAAATATGATTGAAATTTCCAGGTGTTAGGATTAGTGATAGAGCAGTACAGTAATGGTTAAAAACTGTTGCAAAGCCAGCCAAACGTTTAGTCTGTTTTACTGTTGTCTGTCTGTTCTTCATGACTGTGCAGTGTCTGTTCTGTTGAAGGCTTCTTAACTTTACAAATTGTGTAAGGTCACTACACCAAATTGTACAGTACCCCTGTTTACTGTGCCTCTCTGTCCTTGCTCTTGGTCATAGTCTGACCAACACAAAGGAATTGTTCCACGCTGCACTAAGATTGTCTGCTGTTGGAATGTTTATTTGCTAGCATGGTGAAACAAGTTATTTGCAGTAGTTACTAGTAATTGTTCTACTAGAATTTACAGAGTAAAGCCCTTGGACACATCTTTATATGTACTTGAGATTGACAACCCTATCAACTGTGTTTAGGGAAGTCGGTTTTTCTGAGACAAAAAGTATGTTCGGTTGCAGCTAGAAAAAAAGGTTATTTTCAGTGCCATATTTGGACGACATATCAGTTGAAAGAAACAGACAATAATACTGATATAGTTGGGACATGAAATTTTCGATTTAAGAGCAAAATGAAAAGCATTCTGTTATACGAATTGGTTAAGAGTTATGGAGGCATCAGCAATATTTGTTTGACATATTTCAGGATAGCAAAGGGCTTTTTCTACAGTAGTGAATTTTGTTAAATGTTTTTCCTCATATTCAAACACTAAATGAATGTGAATTTTATAGATCAGTATATTTGAGCTAGAAGTTGCATTACAGACAAGAAAACAGTCATTCAGTGATGAGCATAAAAGAATACAGAAGCATCACCAAGACTCAGTTTAGTTAACAGAATGGTTTATGAATCTAAAAACATGAATATATAGAGGATTGTGTATGCGCAAGCATACACAACAAGGCAATTGCGATCGAGAGGTTTCCGTGGTAACCTGAGACCTCGAGAGCTTAGCTCGAGAGGTCCGTTACCACGGAAGCCTCAAGATCGCAAAACTGCCTTGTTTGTGTATGGTTGCTCATACACAATCTTTTATAGTGTATGGGCAACCATAAATACCACTCGTGAACACTCAGGGAAAAAAGCTTACTTCTGTGTCTGCGTAAGTGCCGCCTTCCGTGTTGCCCGTGCGCTCGCTCTGTGCCGCATCTTGTGAATGTGTTCGATCTTGTTGTGCTGCACCGTGACGCACTGGGTGCAGCACAACAAGATCGTGACGCACCGAGTGAAGGACAACAACGCTGTTCCAGGCATGGATTTCCATGCGGAACAGCGTTCCACCATACACTATGCTGATATTTTCTTTTTATAATTGCAGAAAAGGTAAAGCAACAATTTATTAAAAAATTAAATTAAAAAAACAAATGTGACTTTAAAAACATAAGTACATTACCTATAGAGCACAGTAATCATTCTGTAAGTGCAAAATGCTCATATTGCAACAGTGAGAAAGCATGGCTCTCACAATATTTTAAATCTGAGGCTGTTAATCTCTCTTTTTCTTGTATTTATTTCCTTTCCTGTACTGCCATACCTTGTTGCTTCGTTGATTTGATTTGTCGTAAAGACTGGCTGATGCTCGTACTCACTGCGCTACCATAACGAGTTTGTTAAACAAGTTATCTTGTATTCGGAGATGTTGGTACAGTGATTACACAAGTTGTCGCAGTTACACACAGTTTCAAAGTTTCAGTAATAGGGAATGACTGTAAAAGGAATTGCTTGAATCATCCTCCCCCCTTCCCTAAATTGCACTGCACAGGGAAGGTTGTAGTACTGTGCTTAATGTTGATATTCTGACAGGACAAAATTCTGTGGAATTCCATCGGTACTGGACGTCCGACATCTCCCATGCAAAATGGTTTTACATAAACTGCTGATTCTTTTTCCGCAATCCATGGAATAAATATTCTGCTGTTTATGTGATCTGTGAAAAATCAGTCCGTGGTTTACACAGAAATGCTTTTTTGGAATTCCGTGGAATTTAAAAAGCATTTCAGAAGTGGGATTGCCAATCTGTATCAACTCCGATGGAGGTGTTCTGCGTTCTACACAGCGATGCTTTCATTGTGCAGATAGTTGTGAAGTACAATAGTGAAAGCGGATATCATTCATTCATTTATTTAATATAGTGCACAACTTCATTTTGATTCGAGGCTCTGTACAGTGAGAAGATATATATCACTAATAAAATTCATAAAATACTGATATAATTACTTAACTAAAATCAATTAGAGGGGAATGCTTCTCTGAATAAAAGTGTCTTTAGCTCCCTTTTCAAGGCATTTACTGAAGTGTCCATCATGTTGCAAAACGTTAGGTTGGGCAGCACAGCTCTTACTATTGTTCTTCACCGCTATTGCACAAATAAAGCATTGCTGAGCTACTTTCCTCGTGCAGTAATTTACTCGGGTGAGTGCCAAGCCTCTGTTTTTGTATTCATTATCAGTACTCAACTTTGAGCACCACAGACCTGGATACAGTCCTTTGTATTCTTTGATGTCTGACGAGTGAATGACTGTAGTTGCTGACCTGTAACAACCAAAGTACTTTTGAAGCATATATCCATAGCATTTATTTAGACAGAGCCATCAAGCAATGCAACCGTAGTATGAATCGTAGTGTTAGACATTTATTTGATATTTTACTTATCAAATGTTACTGCTTGAAAATATTTGCAAAAAAGGCATTGTTTCTGACAAGTCAGTCCATATTTATCAAAGGTTTCTTACAAGATTGCAACAATATATAAACACTGTCTAGGTGGAAAATGTTTTACCGTATGCATATTCATGTTATTCGGGATGTTTTGGTCCAAGCAGGGTGACACTGATATGAATCTGGTTTGGTCAAAGTGTGACTAATTTAAATATTTAATCAGGTTAGCAGTTAGTCTTTTTTTTTTTTAGTTGTTTAACCAGGAGTAGCACACTAAGCTGAAAGCTTTTTTTACAGGTGTGACCTGGGAGCACAGGGAAGTTAAGTGACTTGCTCAGGGTCACACAGTATGTAAGTGGAAGCCATGGGTCACACAGTATGTAAGTGGAACATGAGCAGGATTAATATTTAAATCAGTCACACTTTGACTAACCCAGATTCAGATCAGTGTCACCCTGCTTGGACCAAAACATCCTGAATAACATGAATATGCATACGGTAAAACATTTTCCCCCTAGACATTGTCTTGTTAGATGTTTCCCAGCATTTGTAACAACATGAAGCATCATATATATGCACAATGCATTATGTCAAAATCTGGACAAATCTGGTGCTGTGACAGGACATGCCTAAAAATCTTCTAAACAATTGCTGGAAAACAGCTGAAATCTGTGGTAGATGGCTGCAGTGAAGGCTTTAACATAACTAGCAGGACATGACGTGCTCCAGCTGGGTCCAGTGTGCTTTGACAGACCCCACCACCACACTCCTGCTCATGTAAGCCCTATTTATGTACAGTTTTGAAGCACACTGTCTTTTTTTACTACCACCTAGCCAGTGTTGCTTTATATTGCCACATGGAAGCATGAATTACAATGGAATTTTATATACAGTATGCATTCTTACCAGTGGGACATGAGGATGAGGTGTCAAACCTGAGCTGCAGTTTCTAAAACAACAAAGTGCTCTTTTGTATTTGTAAAATCATGTCAGATTAACTGTTAAGCAACAGACATGATTCTGCTAAAATTATATACTATTACAACACTAGTGATCCATACATTGACAGTGGATGCATTTTTTTTTACCTCATTTCATATAAAGAGATAGACCTTAGAGTCTATATAATTTTTAAACTTCACAGTATCTCCTTGGCATGTTCAAAGGGGAGTATTTCAATTAACTGACACTCAGTACCCCAGATTTCATTAGCCCGACACTGTTTGCTTGAAACACGGTTGCCTGACAGGCAAAGTTTGTCCATGGTGAAGTTGGTTACATAAAGTAAGAGAGGTGCGAAACATTAAAAAAAACTCTGCCGTGGAGAAATGTTGCCTGTCGGGCAACTGTGTTTCGAGCTGCTGGCATCGGGGTAATGAAACTCAGGAAACCGAGTTTAAATATATCGTAATATATCTGTCAAAGTGGGAACAAATCAGTGTTTTAGTATTTTGTCATCTGTTAATCCATTTTTTTAAATACCTGAGTCGTTCATATTCTGTTTTGCAAACTAGCTTGTAAACCATTGGGGTTTTCGTAACAAAACAGGAAAAAAAGCAAAAGCTAATTTTTAACAGTTTAGTATAATTTCTTTTTTTATTTTTATTGAAATGATTGGGTCTTAGTATATTAAACAAGTTCAACAACTTTGATAAAGGCACGTGCTAATGCTGGTCCTTCACACGTTTGTCTTGTAGCTGTGTATGTATGCCTTTTCCTCAAGATCTGAAACATATCAAATAACAGGGAAGGCCACATCGAATCAGTTTGCAGTTCTGTTGGATGAGGCATTACAACATACTGTAAAACCCAACTGTGGCCTTATTTACATTTTCACGCTTGACCAGTTTTTGCTAAGGACATTTGATCTGTGGGAACCAAACATGACCTTTGTTGCTGCCGAGAGAATGAAAACATCACACTGCATGTAACCACCACTTACTGGGCTACAATAATAACAAAATGGACTGAAAACTTTGTATGGTGCTCCGGCATTATTAAACTACTTTTATTGTCATTTTAGCAGTTCAGAGCATGACCTAAATATGCAAAGATATGTATTGTTAATTTCACAATATCAGTTAGCATGCTTCTGTTAGCCTCCACCACAACACGTGCTTTCTTAAATTTATTTCTTCCAAAATTTTCTCAATACAGGAGAGCATAAAAGCAAAAATCAGCTGAATTTATTGTAGCACGCTTACACCATTCACGTATATGGAAATGTTTTGATGATGAGCAGTATACTGCTGGCAGCTATTAATAAAACAAAGTATATTTTCATTATCTTAACTCTGGATCTGTGTCGTTTTTTAAAGGTATAAATGTCCATAGTGTAATGTTTTCTATTATACAGTGCATTGCCTGGGCTTATCACAAGCGGGAAAAGATCATCACAGCCCTTCATTAGCCAGTTACAACACAGCACGAGGTTAAAGGAACACTGTTAACCCCCTTAGGCCTCAACTTGTCCCTAGTTTTCAAAACACGGTATGATTGCTCATATTTTATAGAGTTTGTTGAAGTAGTGGGTAGTCTGATTCTGATTCATGTTTTCTTTTTAAAAGTGAAAAACAGACTGCCCACTATATTTGTGTTACCACACAAAAATGTATTTGTTTACTACATCCTTAATCAACTCCCACTACAGCTTTCCTGGACTTGGGAACACCCCTAACACACACACTAGCCACTCATGATGCAGTGGGAGGAGAGGAGTCTATTGCATAATGAGTGGCTGAAATGTTTGAGGGTGTTCCTAATGCTCAGGAAGTATGCAGTAAGAGTAGCTCAAGGATTTTAAACAAAACAAAGATGTATTTAATTACACCATTAGCATGCATTTCATTTCAACTAAGTAAGGAAGCAGATAAAACAACCAGCAACATCACTGAATTTTTGAGAAGGTAAGCAATCATAAAATGTGGGTTTTCAGCTAGAAATGATATGATGCAGAAAGGGTTAACAGTGTCCCTTTAAATAAATAAGCAGCATGTCTAAGATTGAACCGGTAAGACGGTAGCACTTGCCACTCTCCAAGAAAATGCTCTGTACTATACTTGGGTTTAAGGACGAGTGCTGATTCTTCACACTGCTGTTTAGGTATTTTGACCTTTTCTAAATCATTATGCTCTTTTCCCTTAATATCAAAGCTTGTCACAAGATTCACATACAGTGGGGCAGTGAGCCGATCTACAAATGGGGCGCACAAGATGAATGAAAAGCAAATAACGGCTGACCCGGTGGCGTAGAGGGTTGAGGTGGGCACCTTACTGACCTATGCCGCAACCCGGTTTGGGAATGGAATCGACGCCGGGGCGGCTGAAGAGAGAGGATTGAGGTCCGTCGGACCGCGCCTCCCTCTCAGGTGCGCTAGGAAGGCATCAGTCAGCAGCGGACTCTGGTGGAGACCAGGAGCACTGCACAACGGCGCAAGGAGGGACATCAACTAGAAATGTGAAATGCACCACGCCACGCAAGGGACCTGGACACCCTGGAAAGTTGGACTCTCACAGGGATGTTGACATTTCAATACAACCAAGTGCAAGGTATTACATCTTGGGTGGGGAAACCCCAAACACAGGCACACCCCGGAGGAGGGTGCTGGAGGCCTCAACTGGCGAAAAAGACCTAGGGGTCATGGTGGATGCGTGTAGGAATAACTCTGAGCAGTGCAGGAGAGTGGCTAGCAAAGCAAACAAGATGTTGGGATGCACTGTAAGGGGGATCACCTCTAGGAGCAGGGAAGTGATTCTGCCACTGTACAATGGGCTGGTGAGGCCACACCTTGAGTACTGTGTACAGTATTGTAGACTGCACTTAAACAGTGTCATACAGCTCTGGGAGAGGGTACAGAGGAGGGCTACCAGGATGATTCGAGGACTGGGGGAGTTGACGTACGAGGACAGACTTTAGGAGCTCGGCCTGTATACTTTGGAGGAGAGGAGAGGAGAGATGGGGGGGCATGATGGAGGTCTTCAGTTACCTCAAGGGAATAAATAGAGTAAACACGGAGGGATCTTTAGTCTAAAGGAGGAGGTATCACCAGAGGGCATGGTTTGAAGTTGGAAGGAGGAAGGATCGGGGGAGAGGAGGAGGTTTTCAGGGAGAGGTGGTGGATCCTTGGAATGCACTGCCTGGTGAGCTGGTCTAGAGTTCCAAGAGAGGGTGGGACGGATATAGAAAGGGTCAGAACACAAGGAGGGGAGGGCCTTGGTTCCCAACAGGAGCTGAGGTTTGAGTAGACTAGATAGACCATAAGGCCTAATCTGCTGGCAATTAGTATTAGTATGTTAGTATGTTAGAGTACTAATGGAAGCAGGATAGTTAGGCAGTGTTCTGCCTTTGAGTGCTGACCTAAGCCTTCTTTTTTTGGAACAGTAGTCTTCACATATGCAGGGTTCGAATTTTACATTCCTTTGGTAGTTAGAGCACACAAAAAGGTCTGGTTGGAATACCAGTTTCTGCCTGCAAGAGTTTCATTCTGAATACCTGGAAAGCCTGCGCTGGAGCTATATTTAGACTACCAGATTTCTGAACAAAATATAAAAGTTTGAATTTTGACATTTCTTCTGTAATGTCGAATTAAAAAAAAACTCACCTAACCATGATATAATTAAAATACAATGCCAGAAATACACTAAAAAGTGATTGGGCAAATGTTGCAAGGGACATCCAGGTTAGCACCCAGACTTAATATTCCTGGCTCTAACACATTTTTCATCCTCTCTTTTGTACCTGAACTTTCAATTGTGAGAACTCTGCATTAAAACAAGAATGTTTCTTTTTATTCTTGTATTAATGGAAAAGCTCATTCCAATACATGTTGGAAATGGAATGAGCTAACTTAATTTTTATTTATTTTATTTTATTTATTCAAGTCTCGGATTACAACCTTTGAGCTGGGAGCTCATTTGCAAAGGTTCTACATCAAGCAGATAAGTATTCACAAGGTACAATCAGGTTACGTTTAAGGGTTACACAACAAGTTTCATAAGTGGTACAAGCGTGAAATACAAGATTCAGGCATTCGCTAGGTACATACAGGTTAACAATCGGGGTAACAACAAGTTACAAAGGTAGTACAAATGTAAATGCAAGATTCAGGCATGGACTTCGGTCATAGAGGGTAATACAGAAAACTCAGGATGACTGATTTACAACACAGGAGGCAGAAGGTCTTCCATGGCAGGTAGTAGGTAATAGGGTGGGTGGAGCAGGGAATGGGCATGGCAGAGTCCCACTGTTGAGGTAAGATGGTTGGGGGGTTAGTAGGGGGAGTAGAAAGTTTAAGGCCAGAGTAGGTGGTGGGGGGGGAGCAGGGGCGTGGAGATAGGGGAAAGAAGAATGGAGGAGAGGGCGTGGTGGAGACAAGGAGAGGGTAAGTAAGAGAGACTGGGGGAGGACAGAGAAGAGGGATAGGCATCAGAAAGAGAGTAGAGGCATCTGACTGGACAGAGATAAGTGTAGAGGGGGCACTCAGGAAAATACAAAGTGCAAGGAGAAGTCAGGACAGGTCCTTGATGTTAAAACAGATCTTATATGAGGCAGATACATGTCATACAGCTACAATGTGGGTGCAGAGCATCAGCTTGAATGGACCGATTCTAGTTTCAGCAAGTAGCCCGCTCGGAAGGGAGTTTAGCAAGTGAGGGTCTCAGTGTACAGACAACCTCTGGCCTACGAAAGTGTGTAGCAAATGGCACCTTGAAAGGGTTAGTGAGTGTATCTCATGTTGGGAGAGGTGGGTGCAGAAGGTGTAATCATGTTCTGGACCTGGGGGGTAATGCCTAGGGTAGTCTTTTGGCCAGGAGATTGAGCTGGTAACTAATTCTGCTATCCAGGTCAAAGCCAGCCTGTGGGGAGTATAGGCCACATGTATGGGTTAGGTGGAGAACACCCAGGAGGGACTACAGGCCTTGAGGTCAGGGCAATTCTCTTTGGGGCCACAGCAGGCCGCACTGTATATAACAAGCCCACAGTCAACACTGAGGAAGACTGAGCTTGTTGAAAGCAAGTCTTAAGCGTCTTCTGTTAGGGAGTGCCTATGTCTGTACAGTTACCCTAGCTTTTGTTTGCTGATTTGGCTACATAGTTAATGTGGAGGGAGTATAAAAGGGCACTGTCCAGCGTGACCCCTAGGTACCTGAAGTTATTAACCATGTCTAGGATTTCGTCATGTTTGCTGCCGATTACTAGTTAGGCTGTTTTGAATCTGCAGTGCATATAAGCGAACAACATAGTTTTAATTTTCTTGTAGCTGAACATTAAGTGCGAGCTTAAGAACCAGTCCTCAACTTGCAAAGTTTTTTTGGATGCTTTGTTCTAGAGTTCTAATGTCCGGATGGCTGGAGAAAATTACGGCATTGTCTGCATATAGGAGAATGTGGTCATGGCAAACTTGAGGGAGGTGATTTAGGAAGAGACTGAACAAGAGCAGTCCAAGTATGGACCCCTGTGGAACCCCAGTAGTCACATTTTGTGAAGTGGAGATGGTGTTGCCAATTTTCACTTGTTGGACACGATCAGAAAAGTAACTCCAGAACCAACACAGTGAAGTCTCAGATACAGTGGCAGTGCCTAATTTGGCTAGTAGGAGTTTGTGGTTCACTGTATCGAAGGCCTTAGAGAGGTCTAGAGTCATGGATGAACCCCATGAACTCTACCAATGTGGTCGTGCTGCTGTGCCATTCCTACATCTGTGCTGTTTCTACATTGGAGTTTATATCTGTCTAAGTGATCAACAAACTGATCGCAAACTATCCTTTCTAATGCCTTGGAGATCGAGGGTAGTATGGAAATGGGCTGGTAATTTGAGTGGAGTGTCTAGTCACCATTTTTTAAGAATGGGGTGACCACTGCAGATTTCTAGAGTTTGGGAAATTGGCCAGATATTAAGGAGAGATTGATTATTTTAGTGAGGGGGCCCAATATTTCATCGATGATGAGAGATAAGAGCCTCAGGTCAAGGCCGTCCCCACTGAGCCTGGTTTTACCAATCGCTTTTAGCAGATATCTTTTTGCTTCAGCTTTAGAGACTATACGAAGGTAGAAAGGTGGGGCGATGCCAGAGGGTGAAGGGTCTGGAGAAGCATGCAGAAACGAGCTGGGTGGGCTTAGATAGTTGGGGGGAGGACTCTGCTAAGATTGGAGAAGACCTTGTTAAACGTGTCCGCAATGACCTTTGGGTCCAGCAACAGTTCACCATCTATGTTAGAGTGGGTGGTGACTTATTATGGTTCCCTGCCAGAGCTTTGATATTTGCTCAGAATTTGCAGCCGTTGCCCCATGAGTTGTCTAGCTCAGTCCTGAAATACTGCCTTTTCACCTGGTGAATGGCCTCAGTGTATTGGTTTTGCACCGTTTTATATTTTGGATATCGCTGAGGATCTTGTGCTTTTTGCCTTCTGCCAGAGATTATGCTGAGCATGGAGTTGGGCAATGAGGGATGGAGTAATCCAAGATTTGTACTACCCTTTGACCTTTCTTTTGGTGACTGGGGCAAAGATGTCACATGCAGCGTTGTACGCCTTTATGAATAATTCCAGAGTAGCATCGACATCAACTGCCAAGCAGATGGTAGACTAATTTAGCTGTCTGAGATGATGTTTCAGTGGCCCCAGTTGCCCTATTCTAAGAATATGTGAGGTGACCTCCTTTGCGGGAGTTTGGGTGGTTTGCTAGACCATGCACAGAGGATGGGGGAATGATCACTTATTGTGTATGGGAGGACTTGCATACTGGAGATGCATTTTGGGTAATTCGTTAGTACCCAGTCCAGCAACATACTGGTCCTGGCTCAGTAGTTGGCATGTGTGGGTGAGGATACTAGCTGTTCGTACCCTGCAGCTGCAATAGCGTCTCTGTAAGGAGCAGTGCTACTGGACTCCCAATTTATACTGAAATCGCCCAACACTAGCTTGGGAGGAATATAGATGGAGATGACAGTTATCCCTTTGCCATGGGTCCCAAGGATAACCTTAAGTGGTAGGATTTGCACATTATTTCCTGCGTTAATGGGAGGGAGGACATGACCTTGAAGATGTGACTATACACTGTGTTTTACTATACTGTAACAGTTTTTTTATCGATCAATAAAACTGAACTAATACATATTCCTGGCTTTTGGCGCACAGTAACCAATAGTGTTATAACTTCTGGAGGTGGTTTAGGAAACCCAACGCTTAAGCACCATTTTCTGGCTTTGGTTGTGAAAGTAGGTGCTCTCACAGCAGCCATGACAACCTCCTGAGTAAGTGTGTGTGTGTGTGTGGTGGGGGGTTGGGTAGATTTACAGAAACCAAACAAAATGGAAACTATCTCTCTCAGTTATCCAGTATGGATCCCACATACTGTCCTTCCAAACTGCCTCTCTGTCAATGTGATGCTGACTTACTGATTTTCAGATCTGCTCAGCGGCTGACTTAGTTCTTAGCTAAGACAGTGACTCCACAGCAGAGTCCCAACACTATGAAACATGCCTGAGGTTTGTCCCACGTCACCCAGCCCGTCCCCGACCTCTATTAAATACCTAAAGGAGGTAGAGCCACGTGGAGGCAGGATCAGTGTGTTGAGAGACTGGGCTGGACTTGGAGACTGTTGGAAGTGGGAGGACCTTTGGGGGGGGACCCTTATACAAAGCTGTTTGCTCTAACCTGTTGCTGTATAGGCTGAATGGATGAAAGGAGGGTGCTGAGGGTGGGGATGACCTCATGGGCCAGGACCTGAATGAGGGGACACCAGCAAATGTTCGGGGCAGGGGCATGGAGGGCCTCGAGATATCAGAGCTGGCATCTTTGGCAGGGTGGTGGGGTGCACAGGGTGTGGGGTGGCCATGGTTCTTAACTGGGTCTGGAGGATGGGGGTTGCCCAGTCTGCAGGCAGCTGTCACATCTTAGGGAGGAAGCAACAGTATCGGGTGGCAGCTGGAGAGATGGGAGGTGGGTGGGGACGGGGGACTGTGGGGAGCATGTTGGCATTGGCAGGATAGGGTCGGGAGCCATCCCATCAGGTGGGGGAGGTATCCGGTCTAACCGAGACTATTCCTTTGGGGAAGCAGATGGAGGATGGAACCAAATGCGCGAGCAGATGATGGGAGACCAAAGGGCTGGTAAGGGGCAGGAGAAATCCAGCTGTGGGGGTCCTGTTAAACCAGGGTGGAGCATAGGGATAGGCTTTGGGAGGCTATAGCAGTTCGAACCCGCTGAGTACACTGGGTGATGGAGGGAGGTGGGGGCAGGGAGGCGGAGGAGGGTGGGGTGGTTAGGAACAGTAGCAAAGAGGAAAGGAGGTGCTTGGGGGTCTGCAAACCAATGAAAAGGATTTGAAGGGCGGGCAGGGCAGGGGACAGAGGAGGCGAGGGTGAGGTTGCTGAGGGACACTCAGGGAGGATAAGGGAAGAAAAATTACTCACCTTAGTAATTATGTTTCTTCTATTGAGTCTTGCTGTACTCTGACTAATGCAGTTAGCCCCAGCCTTTAAAACTGCCCGGAGAACAAAGGGTTAAACTTTCTATGCAGAGCATAGAATGCTGAACTGAACTGGTTGATGTCTCTGACTGTTTCCCTTTGAAATCTAACCGTCAGATTCTTACGAGCAAAAACTCATTAGCTATCCTATGTGGAAATTGTAAAATTTTACTAGCCAACTGGCAACAAAAGTTTTGGATTCCCAAAGGAAGACTCCAGTCAGAAACCCAAACACAAAACCAATTCAAATAAGAATAACAACAAAACAAACACCCAAACAAAAAGCAGAGGGTGTAAAGGAACACATGCGCTGCCCACCCACTTCCCAAAACCAGGTTCTGGTGAGGGCGGGGAGAGTCAGAATACAAAGCAACACCCAACAGAAGAAACATAATTATTAAGGTGAGTAATTTTTTCTTCAAACAACATGAAGTCTTGCTGTATTCTGACTATTGCAGACTACTAAGCAGTACCTCCATGGAGGAGGGACAGAACCCACTTTGGGAATAGGCTCTGAAGTATTGCTTGTGCCAAACCATGCATCACTCCAAGCCTGGATATCCAGAAGCAATGCTTTGGTAAAGGTATGGACTGTTTTCCAGGTGGCTGCTTGACAAATTTCTAAGAGAGGAATATCCCTGGCAGCAGCCAGGGAAGCAGCTGTACCTCTTGTAGAGTGAGCCTTCAGGCCTGAGGGTGGAATCTTTCCCAGTTTTTCATAGCAGAACTGTATACAAGACACAATCCACCTGGCATTAGTTCTCTTCGTGGCAGGTTTGCCCTTTCCCACTTCTCTATAAGTGAGGAACAATTGGAGGGACTCAAACCTGTGACCCTTGGTATGCTCTATGTAGTAGCTAAGGGCTCTTTTAACAACTAAATTGTGTAGCCTCCTCTCTCCTGAGGAAGAATGATCAGTGAAGAAAACAGGAAGAGACATAGACTGATTCAAGTGGAAATCTGAAACCACTTTGTGCATGAACCTTCTATTGGTTCTAAGGACCACTTTATTCCTGTGAAAGGAGATAAAATCAGGTTCCATTGACAGGGCTTGCAATTCACTGATACGCCTGGCAGAGGTAATGGCTACCAAGAACACAGTTTTCCAAGTCAAGTACTTAAGCTCTGCTGAAGACATGGGCTCAAAAGGGGGTTTGCATAAGTTGAGCAATGCAAACATTCAAATCCCAGGCAGGACAGGGTCTCTAAAAGGAAGATTGGTATGAAGCAATCCTTTAAAAAAATTTAAAGAACATAGGATGAGAAGACAGTGAGGAAGACTTTCCCACAGCTGACAAGTGTACCTTGAGAACAGCTGGTCTGAGGCCTAGGCCATTAAGATGGACCACATAATCCAGAACCGTAGGCAATCCAGCAGTATCTGAAGAAAATGCTTCTTAGAACACCAAATGCTGAATCTCTTCCATTTGGAGTTATAAATCTTTCTGGTGGAGGACTTTCGAGAAGCTTTGAGAATATCCAGAACTCCTTGGGAAAGATGCAAATCTGCAAACTCTAACTCTTCAAGAGCCATGCCTTGAGATTGACAGACTGAAGATTGGGGTACCAAATCCTCCCCAGAGAGGATGTTAACAGGTTGTAATTCCTGGGAAGAGACAGGGAAAGATGGACCGCTAGGGACAGCAACAGCAGGTACCAGGGCTGTCTAGCCCAATCTGGAGCAATTTGAATCACTTAGCAAGGCTGAGACCTTATTTTGACTAAAACTTTGAACAGGAGTGGGAAGGGAGGGAAGGCATACAGAAACTTCCCTTTCCCAATTCAGAATCAGGGCATCCAGAGGGACTGAACCCAAGACTGGACTTCTGGATCCGAACTGGACGATTTTTCTTTGCACTTTCTTTTTGTCGGAACCGACCCATCGGGATCGGCTCTCCTTTTGCCCAAAGAAGTATCGCCCTGGTCAGAGGGCACTCCTTCTGGTTCAGTCGGAACCGAACCAGGCTGGCCATCCAGGTCAGCGGACTTCTCGGCCTCCTTTTCCCTCAGTCTACCTAATCTCTTTTTCAGGGTAGATTTGGGAAAATATTTGCAACTTTGGCAGTCTGAATCGAGGTGGTCAAACCCCAGACAATAAACACAGGTGGTGTGGGGATCAGCCTTAGCAAAGACCTCCCCATACTCACTGCAGTGTTGAAACCCAGTGGGCCCGGTTTTCTCTTGGGTTTTCTCAGACATGGCCAACAACAAACTTACCTTTTGACGAACTGCCAGGCAAGATTCCTTATCGGTTCCTAACCATGTCACGGGTCTTGGAAAAAAACGTTTCAAAACATGTTTTTTTTAGAACCGATAAGAACCGGTAACCACACACTAAAGTTACACAAGAATTAAACAAATGATTGATTCGGCCGAACCGATCCACACTTTTTACAAGTTCCACACAGAAACACAGAACAAAACATATCTAGTACTCACAGTACCACAGACAGAGACTGAACCGACTATGTGGGAAACTTTTTCGGTTAGAAGCCGACGTAAAAACGACACTTATACCGACTTTCAAACTGATCTGCAGGAGAAATCTCTGGAGCGACTGTTCAGTGAGGCGGAGTAAAGAATCTGACGGTTAGCGTTCAAAGGGAAACAGACAGAAACATCAACCGAGCTCGAGCTCAGCATTCTATGCTGTGCATAGAAATGTTAACCCTTTGTTCTCCGGCGCAGTTTAAAGACTGGAGCTAACTGCACTTGTCAGAATACAGCAAGACTTCAAGTTGTTTGAAGGGGCTGAAAGTGGCTCTTACATAGGGAGGCCAGCAGTTGGTAGGTTAAGGAGAAAAGTGGAAATTAGGGAAGTGCCAGGGAGGGGGGAGGTAGCCTGCAATAGGGATGGGTCTAACAGCATTTAAGGGGTTACGGTGCTCATGTTGGGGAACTCCATGATTGGGGTATCTAGTGAGAAGGGCAGGGAGGAGGCACACCTAATCCTGTTAGGGTCAAGAGTATGTCAGGCCTGACTGTGCATAAGGCAAAGTTCAAGGTGTATGAACTGGCGCAGAGTTGTGGGGGCTCACTTGAATTCTTCGTACACCTGGGGACCAATGCTATTGAAGGAAATAGTGTGCTGGAAATTCAGGCCAGGTTCTGAGCTACTAGGTTTGCCATGACAATGGCTGCTCGGTAACCTTCTCGGAAATTCTGCTGGTACCAAGGACCAGCGTAGGGAACAAACAGAAAATCATGAATGGCTCGGGGGAGGTGAAGCGCGTGGGGATTTGGAGGGAAACTTGGGAGGACAGGGCTGTATGCCAGGGACAAGCTCATATAAACCTGCTGGGAGGTGGGTACTTAAGCAGAAACTGACAGAATTTATCCAGGCTAGATGGGGTTCAAACTTGTGAAGGGGAAGGGGGCAGAGAGGCTGTGCCCAGAAAAACTGGCATGGAAGTGCTCAATCTTCTACCCTGAGTGGGAGAAGCAGAAGTACCCGGGGAAGACAGGGAATGGCTCGTGCAACCTCTCTGGGAGAAAACAGGATGGGAGGGAGGGAAAAGAGCTGAGGGTGGTTCTGGCAAATGCCAGGAGCTTAAGAAATAAGATGCTTGAGTTCCAGGCCATGCTGGTGGAGGGAGATGTGGAGCGGCTGCTGTCACGAAACATGGGCCACCACCGGACGTGACTGGGACCTAAACCCGAGTGGGTATATCATGTTTAGAAAGGCCAGGGGGGTGGGCTGAGGGAGAGGGGTAGCTTTGTTCATCAAGGACAGCATAGGGATCAGGAGAGTAGAGGAGGCAGAGGGTAATGCGGAGGCATTGTGGGTCATCCTGCAAACCACAAGGGGAAGAGGGTCAAAATGGGGGTGATCTATAGGCCCCCCATACTGGCTGATGATCTGAAGGATTGCCTGTTGGCTGATATCAGGATCACTGTAGGCAGGAAGGGAGGGAGGAGGTGGTGATATTAGGTGACTAAATATGCCAGCTACAGACTGGGAAACTATGATGTCCCCTTTGGTTAGGGAACAGAGGATGCTGGACGTTTTCCAGGATGCTTTCCTAACTCAGCAGGTTATGGACTCAATGAGAGAGGGCCGTATCTTGGATGTGGTGCTGGTTGATAGTGACCTACTAAGGGACACTGAAGTGGGGGACCCCCTAGCTGGAAACGACCATGACAAGGGTCTGGTTTCTATTGGACCTGGGGGAGGAAAGGGCTTGTTCAAGAATGACGGTAGTTGATTTTAGAGGGGCAGACTTTAGTAAAATGGGGCAACTGCTCAAGGGTTGCTTGGAGGGGATAAAACTGGGCATGGGTGTGGAAAGTAGGTGGGAAATTATCAAGAAAGGCATACAGGAGGCTACCAGGGATTGTGCGAAAGTGATCTGTAAAAGGGTAAGTCTAGGAAGCCATGCTGGTGGACAAAGGAGGTTCAGGAGGTGGTTAGAGAGAAGAGAGCTGCATACAGAAGGTACAAAACTTCCCGTGGGGTCTTGGATAGGCAGGAGTATATTCTGATGGCCAGAAAGGTTACCAGAGTGGTTAGAGGGCCAAGGCTAGAAAGGAGTGGAGACTGGGTGCAGGGATCAGGGGAGGTTCTTTAGGTATATCGGGAGAGAAGGAGAGTGAAGGCAAAGTTCAGTAGGTTGAAGATCGAGGGAGGATGGGTGGAGGAGGCTGTGAACAGGCGAAGTGCTCAATGAGTACTTTGCATCAGTCTTTAAAAGGGAGGATGTTGAGAGGCTTCAGGGCAGGAGAAAATGGAGAGTTGAAGAGGCGGAGGCCTGGCTGAGGGGCACCTACTGTCACTCAGGAGATGAGGGAGAGGCCCAGAATGGGAGGGCACACAGGGTCTACCATGGGGATATGGAGGAAGAAATCTCTGTGGGCAGGGTGTGGGAAGCCCTCAAGTCCCTGAAAAGGACAAAACCCTGGGTCTTGATGGTATCCACCCCAGGGTACTAAGTGATAGCAGATGTCCTGTCTGCACCACTGGCAATCTTTTAATGTTTCTCACAGACGGAAAGGGTGCCCAGGGACTGGAGGCAGGTGCATATAGTGCCCATCTACAAAGGGGCTTGAGGGGAGGAGAAGGAAAATTACAGACCAGTCAGCCTGATGTCGATGGTGGGGAATTTGATGGAGGCTATCCTAAAGGAGAGGCTGGGAGCATTCTTGAGGAAACAGGCACTCCTCGATGATAGGCAGCATGGCTTCATCCCAGGCAGATCATGTCAGACTAACCTTGTGGAGTTCTACAAGTGGGTGACAGTGGCACTCGATCAGGGTAGGCTGGTGGACGTCCTCTTCTTAAGACTTCAGCAAAGTGTTTGATTCAATCCCTCACATAAGCCTGCTGGAGGAGCTGGTTGGGATATGGGGATGGGGACACAAATGGTTAGGTGGATTGGTAGGTGGCTGTCTGGACGTACCCAGTGGGTGGTAATGGTGGGGTGGTCTCATCTGCTAGGCGGGTCATGAGTGGGGTCTCACAAGGATCAGTCCTAGGTCCGCTCCTTTTAATGCCTTTATCTCTGATATAAGATGGGGTATTATGCAAAATGAGCCTCTTTGCAGATGACTCTAAGCCTGGGGCAGTAATGGAGGAAGAGGGCAGGATGGCCCTGCAGAGGACCTGAATACCAAACCCTGGAGGTGTGGTCACGCACCTGGAAACTGAAATTTAACTCCAGTAAATGCAAGGTGCTTCACCTAAGGAGTAGGAACCCACAACATGTATACACCATAGGGGGGCATTCTACAGGCCTTGCCTGGGAAAAAGACTTGGCGGTTCTGGTGGATGTCAAAATGAATAATTCTGATTAATGCAGGAGGGCCGCGGCCAGGGCAAATAGAATGCTGGGCTGCATTGCCAGGGGGATCATCTCTAGAAGAAGAGAGGTGATTCTGCCATCGTACAACAGCCTGGTTAGACCACATCTCAAGTACTGCATGCAGTTTGGAGACTGCACCTAAGGAAAGACATCTTGCTCCTGGAGCAGGTCAGAGGAGGGCAACTAGGATGATCCGTGGGTTGGGGATAGGACATACGAAGAAGCAACTTGGGAGCTCAACCTTTTCGCTAGAGGAGAGGAGGGATGGGGTGATATGATGGCGGTCTTCAGGTACCTGAAAGGAATAAATAAGGTAAGCCTAAGTGGTTTCCTTCAGAGGAAGGAGGAGGAGTCACCAGAGGACACAGCTGGAGGCTGGGGGAGACTCTGGGGAAAGGAGGAGGTGGTCGTCACTGAAAGAGTGGTGAAACCATGGAATGCACTGCCTGAAGAGCTGGTGGGGTATCTACGGTGGAAGGGTTCAAGAGGGGCTGGGACAGGTTTAGGTGTGGGGAAAAGCATGTCCGTGGGGGCGCGGGGACTTGAAGACAGAGACTTTACCTGTTCAGGGTACTGACTCCCGAGCAGACATGATAGACCATTAGGCCTACTCTGCTGGCATGATAGGATGTTAGTAAGTTTGCTGCTTTTGGCCTCAGCTTTCATTGAAGCCTTGTCAGCCTACCTCTCCTCCCTAAAATTTGCATATCCATGATGCTTTGTGCTGGGTTTGAGGCTTTAGAGTGTTTGTGTAGATTTACTGAAACCAAAGCTTTAAATGCTCTCTTTCCTTGTATGCTTTATGAATCCTTTATCCTGTTCTTTTTCCAAAACTGCCACGCTGGCATGATACATCTGAATGTACTGACTGTCGGATTTGCTCTGCAGCTTACATGATTCTTGCACAACATCCCCAAAACACACTTTGGTTTAATTTACATGATGCTGCTTACATGGACATGACAGGAGGATAACATCTTACACACACACACACACACACACACACACACGTCCTGCCACATGTGCAATTAACACATTTTGAAATCCCCCCCCCCCCAATCTTTTGTTTTCAGTAGACAGTCGCCGGCCGTGGTAGAAGGAAGGTTGTGTCAGTCATTAAACAATGGATCTGAATTTCAAAAGATGGGAGCAGTTGGTGGGGAAGGGGAGGAGGAGAGGGTATGGGTGCAAAGTGGCCACTCACAAAACAGCTGCATAATAACGCGCACTACTCCAGACCTGTAGGTTAGTGGCCCTAGAAGAAGCTGCATCATCGCACACATTTAACTGTACCTGTTGCACACTTCACCAGTGACCTAAGCCAGTTGCATCATCATCACACATTTAACCATACCTGTCGCACACTTCACCAGTGACCCAAACCAGCTGCATCATCACACATATTTATCTGTACCCGTCATCCCATACTTCACCAGTGAACTAAGCCAGCTACATCTTCACACACATTTAACCGTACCTGTCACATACTTCACCAGTGACCTAAACCAGCTGCATCATCACACACATTGAACTATATCTGTCGCATACTTCACAGGAGTGACCTAAACCAGCTGCATCATTACATTTAACTGTACCTGTCACACGCTTCACCAGTGATCTAAACCAGCTGCATCATCACACACATTTACTGTACCTGTCACATAATTCACCAGTGACCTGAAGCAGCTGCATCATTACAGACATTTAACCATACCCGTCGCATACTTCACTAGTGATCTAAACCAGCTGCATCACACATGTTTTACCATTCATGTTACATACTTCAGAAAAAGAGATGTGCAAGAACAAGGGGGCACAATTTGAAGATAGAGGGGGACAGCTCAGCAGTAATGTGAGGAAGTATTTCTTCACAGAGAGGGTTGTTGATGCATGGAATGGCCTTCCTGAGGAGGTCGTTGAGTCAAAAACAGTGGGGGAATTCAAGAATGCATGGGACAGACATAAGGCAATTCTAGTGAGGGGTAGGAGGAAGTAGGCTGTTGGTTAACTAGGATCTGCAGCTTATCCGTTAGGTAGGGAAATGGGCAGACTAGGTGGGCCAAACGGTCCTTATCTACCATCAAATTCTATGTTTCTATACTTCACCAATGACCTAAACCAGCTGCATCATCACACACATTTAACCGTACCTGTTGTATACCTCGCCACTGACCTGAACCAACTGCATCATCCCACACATTTAACCGTACCTGTTGGATACTTCACCAGTGACCTAAACCAGCTGCATCATCAAACACATTTAACCATACCTGTTGCATACTTCACCTGTGACCTAAACGAGCTGCATCATCAAACACATTTAACCGTACCTTTTTTACTGAGGTGGTGAGCAGCATGAACCTAACGAATACCCTATGCACTAACTAAGGGAATAAGATAGCCCTGGTGGCCTGTGTAAGAAGGACCACCAATTCCAGTAAATCAATGTCTTCATTGCCAAAACCACCAGAAAAAGGTTGAAGACTATGTATAACACAACAATACTAAAGTTAAGTCTGGGGAATCGTGGCGATTGTGGTAATCTATGGAGAAGATATTCAGGAAGATCAACAGTTACATCAAGTATATAACTGATGTATCTTCCAAGAATCAATCTGCTCCTTAAAACATCCACTAATGGGTCAGAGTACTAAACTCAGAGAAAATCCCCCAGACTAGGGAGGCTGGAACTCGACTCGCTCAAGATCAAGGCCACTGATTTTCAGTTTTTGCTAGAAAACACATTAAAATTCCAGAATCTGGACTGCTTACACACTGGTAAAAACAAACCACTCCTTCAGGCCAAGGACTCCTCCCCCCAGGATCCCATCGCCAAGCCCCAACCTCAAATCGCAACCACCCCCAGGGTAACCCAACGTATCCCTTCGCCGGGCAGGTCCTCCTCTTCTGGGAGAAAGTGCCTTATGCCCACCCTTCTTGGCCCTGGGTGCTGCTGAGGTTGGGTTGGAATTCCTGAGGCTCCTCGGAGGTGCAAGTCGAGGCGGCTGTCATCGGCCAAGCGAGGTGCCACTTTCTGTTTTTCCTCCAACTTCCTGACTGTGCCGATCTGTAGTGTTCTTGGTCTCCACCAGGAGCCGCTACCGAGTGAGGTGTCTCCCCAGCCCACCCCAAGAGAGGAGAGCAGTCCTCCAGATGCTCAATCCTCTCCTCCCCCTGCCAACCCCCGAGGCCCGAGTCCGTTCCTGAACTCAGGCTGCTGCTGTGGTTCGAAGTAAGGTGCCAGTGCCTCAGACCTCTGCACCACCGGGCCAACCTTTCTGCTTTAATAATCTCATGCAAAACAATTGTTTGACCAAGCAGAAAAGGGTCCATATTTATAATATAATCAGCTGTATACTTGCTAATTAAATTTTCTTAAACTCTGTATCCTTTGAACAATATTTAGGTACCTTGCTGTTTGTTCCATGATAATCTATTCTTTAGTAGACATAAGAACAGGTTACTCTGCCTGTAACATTAGTTCTAGGAGTGGTATATGTTGTTCATCCACCTCTCTGGCATGTCCCTTTCCCTTTAAAACTCACTGGAAAGTCTTCAAGCTGGCTCTCCCACCCACCCACCGGGTGGTAAATACCTCGGCTCCACCCCATGCGCCAGATCTGAGCCGCTGGAGCTTAGCGTTATGCGCTAAGAAGGGAGGTCGGTGGGGCGTGTGGATGAACATATACCACTCCTAGAACTACTGAACAGGTGAGTAACCTGTTCTTCTAGAAGTGGGGATATGTTGTTCATCCACTCTCTGGCGAACTCAAGCAGTTCTCTGGGAGGAGGGAGGCAAGTGCACACCCAAAACCAGCATCCCGGCGTGATTCAAGGTCGATGTGGTAATGGGTAATGAAGGTGTTTGCTGACTTCCAGGTAGCAGCCCGACAGATTTCCTGGATAGGGATGTCTCTGGAAGCAGCCACCGATGTAGCAGTATGGCGGGCAGAATGAGCTCTTATCCCTCTGGGAGGCTCCTTGCCCGCCAACTCATAGCACAGACCTATGCATGATGTAATCCATCTTGCAATGGTTCATTTGGCTGCAGGTCTGCCAGAAGCGGCTTCAGCATAGGTGACAAACAGCTGGCGAACCTCTCCACGAATTTCCATCGTCCTCTCCTTATAGCAGGAGAGAGCATGTCTCAGGTCCAGAGTATGGAGCCTGTACTCGGCATCCGAGGTGTAATTAGGGTAGTATACTGGCAGAGTCAACATCTGGTTAAGGCGAAACTCTGAAACTACCTTTGGAAGAAATTTCGCGTGGGGGCGCAGGACAACTTTGTCCCTGTGGAAGACCAGATAAGGGGAGTCCATCGAAAACGCCTGGAGCTCCCCTGTCCTTCTGGCTGACATGACAGCCACCAGGAAGGCCATCTTCCATGACAAGCGTGAGAGGTCACACTTGTGCATGGGTTTGAATGGCTTGCCCATGAGCTTTGCCAAAACCAGCAAGAGATCCCACGGAGGTAGTGGTTCATGCACCGGAGGGGATATGTGATCCATGCCTTTCAAAAGCGCCTGACCACTGTCTCCTGTGCCAATGTCGGCCGACCGGCCCGCGCCCGGTAAGCAGAAATGGCTGCCAGGTGCACCCGAAGGGTCGATGACCGTAGACCCCTTTGGAGAGAGAGACCAAAGGTAGTCCAAAATGTTAGCCACAGAGCAGGATAAGGGGTCCAGACTCTTACCCTGACACCAAAAGGAAAACCTTTTCCATTTGAAGGCATAACATTTCCTGGTCGATTCCTTACGAGATGCCTCCACCACGGTGTAGACATCCTCGGAAAGACCCAGAGCCTGGAACTTTAGCCGCTCAGGTACCAGGCTGTGAGGTGCAGGAATTGAAGGTCCGGATGGAATACCTTCCCCTGGTTCAATGATATTAGGTCTGGGCATGTACAAAGCCGCTCCAGGGCCCTGCAGCTGAGGCTGAGGAGATCTGGGTATCAGAACTGGCAGGGCCAATCTGGGGCTACCAGGATCACCTTCGCTTTGTCCCTCCTCACCTTGAGTAACACCTTGTGGATCAAGGGAAATGGAGGGAAGGTGTAGAGGAGGCCTATGGTCCACGGCCTTGAGAAGGCATCCCCCTGCAGCGAACCCTGCTGAGGGGGGCGGGCATGGTACAGACTCAGCTTGGTGTTCTCCCTGGAGACAAAAAGGTCCACCAACGGTTTGCCCCAATGGGAGAACAGATTGCAAGCTACCTCTGGATGGAGAGACCACTCGTGGGATGTCTGGTCTAAGCGGCTGAGAGCATCCGCCAGTTGATTCGAGACTCCTGCCAGATGGATAACTAGGAGATCCGCCTCCAACCGGCTGACAAGGGTCCAGATTTGGAGTGCCTCCTTGCATAGCAGATGGGAGTGCGTGCCTCCCTGTTTGTTGCAGTAGTACATGGTCGTGGTATTGACCATCTGGACTTGAACCACTAGACCCCAGAGCTGAGGAGCGAAAGCTAACAGGGCCAGGCTGACTGCTCTGAGCTCCAACAGGTTCATGTGGTATCGGGACTCCTCGGAGGTGCAGAACCCGTGGGCCCGGCTGTCCCCCATGTGGGCTCCCCAGCCCATGAGAGAGGCATCAGTCCTCAAGGCGACCGTCAGCTCAGGATGGACAAATGGGATTCCTTCCTGCAACTGGTCTGGGGCGGTCCACCATTGGAGAGCGTCCCACATCTTCTGGGTTACAGTGATCAGCTGGTCGAAGTGCCCATGTCGCTACGACCACTGGGCGGCCAGCTCCCATTGGAGGGGGTGCATGTGCCACCTGGCCCAATGGACCACCGAGGTGCACGCCGCCATGTAACCCAGAAGGCACAAAAAGTCCCGGGCAGGGCACAAGTGCCCAACCAGAAATGATCGGGCAAAGGAGGAGAGAACCTCCGCCCTGTCCACCGGGAGCCGAGCTCTGGCTTGACGAGAGTCAAGCTCTGCCCTGATGAAGCCCATCACCTGAGAGGGCACGAGTTCTGACTTGGCCTCGATGAGGAGGCCGAGTTGGGAGCAGGTTTGGAGGGCCAGATCCCTGGACCTCTCCACCTCCTGAAGGGAGGAGCCTGCCAAGAGCCAGTCGTCGAGATAAAGGTATATCCGAACTCCTCGACGCCAAAGATGGGCTCCCACCACTGTAATGCACTTAGCGAAGACCTGTGGGGCCGAAGACAGGCCGAATGGCATGGCTCGGAACTCATACAGGGTCCCCTTGACCCTGAAGTGGAGGAACTGCTGGTGGGATGGACAGATTGGGACGTGAAAGAACGCGTCCTGCAGATCCAGTGAACAGAACCACATGTTTCACTACAGGGATGGTACTATCTGGTTCAGAGTTACCATCCGGAAGGTGCGAGACCTGAGATACTGATTCAGGTTGTGGAGATCTAGGATGGGGCGCCAATCCTCTATCCGCTTGGGCACCAGGAAGTACCTGGACACGAAGCCTGGGTCTGTAGGAGGATCCGGCACTGGGGCTACCGCCTTCTTGCGGAGGAGCTGAGCGATGTCATCTCGAAGGGCCGACTGAGCGTAAGCTGAGATCCTTTCCTCCCAAGGGGTGCGGGCTCAGCTGGGAGGGTACTGCTCAAATTCCAGAGGCAGTCCTTGGTCGACCACTTCCAGGACCCACCTGCCTGAAGTGATATCGGACCAGGCGGAAAGAAAGTGGCAGAGCCGGCCCCCCACGGGAGGACCCAGAGCTGGCATGACGGGTGAAGGGGTAGCAACCCCCAACCCGTCACTGAGCAGGCTTAGAGGAGGAGGCTCCTGGACCAGCACCTCGGCCTCCTTTACAGGGCTATTGAGGACCCTGCTTGGGCCTGAGGCGCCAAGCTTGAGCCTGCTGTTGCTGCTGGCCTCCTTGAAAGGAGGGCTGCCTAACTGCAGGGGAAGAGTGCCGAAAAGGCTTCTTCTTGTGCTTCTGCTGGTTTTTGCCCGAAGAACCCTTCACAGAGGTAGCATCCAATGTGGCATTAGACTGCTCTATGCGCTAAAGGTGACCAGCCACTCCAGGACTGAAGAGGTCGGTGCCTAGGAAGGGCACGTCAGCTAATTTGTGCTGAGTATCCGCCGGAAAGGAGGATAACCTCAGCTAGGCCCTGCGGTGAGTGGCCACTGCAGCCGCTAAGGAGTGGGCACAGGAATCTCAAATGTCCGTGGCTGTCAGGAGCTGCTGTTTTGCGACAGCATGGCCCTGGTCATGGACTTGCTTCACAGTGGTCTGCATGCCCACTGGGAGATGAGGGAGGACTTCATCTAATGACCCTAAGAGGGAATGAGAGAAGTGTGCCATGATAACAGCCGAACTGGCCTGACAGAGGCCTATGGAGGAGGCCACACAGACCTTCCGGGAAGAATCGCCCATATTCTTGGACTCCTTGTCTGGGGGGCAGTCAGTGTCGGCTGAGCTACCAGTGCATCTGAACACAGGAGCAGTCACAAGGCTTTTGGCCGAGGGATGTTCTGTGAACCCCACCAGGGACCTCATGGGTACCATATACTTGCGGGCCATGCGGGCAGACGGAGCTGGACAGGAAGCAGGACACTGCCAGAGCTCAAGGGCCAGGCCAACAATGGCTTGGCCACTGGAAAGGCCTTGTCAGTATCCCCTCTTGAGGATATCCGTGAGGGGTATTCCCTTCTTTGGATAGGCTCCAGAGGCATTCTGGTAGATTCGGAAATCAGGTGGAGGACACCCTGAAAAGAGGAAGGACCTTCCTCCAAACCTGCCACTGATGACTCGTCATCCCCCGGATGTGAGTGCAACCCAGTGGCATCCAAGTCCGAAGAGTCGGGATATAATGGTCTCCCGCCTATGTCTCCCTCGATGCGCCGAGGGCAATCGGGGACGACAGTGATGGACAGACGATGGGGAAGTCCGGTGTCTGCCTGGTCCTCTTTCGAGGGAGCCCCTCCCTGAGGCTGCTTAGGCGGTGGCTCCACCAAAATCGGTGGGGAGACCGTTATAGGCCGAGATGGAATACAGGCCAGCCCCACGGGCAGGGGAACCGAAGCCTTCGGTTCCGGAGGGGTCGACGTCGGCCTGGGAGGTGGAAGCCAAGTAATGGCCGGTGTTGCTGCACAGCCAGATTTTGACCGGTCAAATCAGCTGTTGCCACATGAGATCCTCATAACGCCGACGAGTTTCATCTAAGTCTCTCCTCGTCCGAGGAGGATGAGGATTGGTGGCGACGCCTCTTTCTAGAATGCTTGTGACCTTTCTTCAGTTTTTCGACCGAAGGGGTCCTGGTCCTCGATCAAGACCAACGGGGTCGGCTGGTTCGATCGGGGGATGCTGGAGTCGGTGAAAACCGAGGCTCCGGAATGGTTTCCTCGACGAGGTTACCCGAAGGTAAAGTCTCCTCATCGGGAAAAGAAAGAACCGGGTCCTTTTAAGGAATCGCCGATAGAGTCAACGATAAGGGCCTCGATGGGATCACAAATCTGCCGGTTCGTCTGCTTTCCTCGGCCTTGGTGCCCTGGGCCTGGACAGAAGATCTGTAAAGCCGGGTAGTTGGCGCTGGCGATCTCAACCGGTCGAGACCGCGGTTCCTGGGCCTCGGACCTCTCGGTCTTCAGAAGCGCTCTTCTGGAGGAAGAAGACTTGGAGTCCTGTCCCTCTTCTGAGGGCGGAGGAGTGTGAGCCCTTGGCGCCTCACCCTGGGGGGGAGAGACTGGCACAACTCCCTAAAGGAGTCCCGCAGGAAAGTCAAGCCGAGGTTGACGGGAATGAAGAAGCTTCGATTAGCTGAAGCTTGAGCCGCTTCCTCCTCAAATGCCTTCATCTGTCCCAACTGCTCGGTGGATCCGTGGCCGTGGAAACCGCCCACCTCACCTCTTTGGATTTCACCAGTGGATTCCTTTCCTCCGGTCTCCCCAGTTGAAGGTGGCCTTGCGGTCGTCCAGAACATTGGGATGGAAGGCCAAACAAATTGTACATGACGAGGTGTCATGTCCAATGCCGAGGCAATACACGCATGCTAGGTGGGGATCGGTGTGCAACAGTTTTTGGCCGCAGGTACACCGGCGAAATCCAGGGGATGATTTATCCTCCACATCTGAATCGGAATTGCGTACTCTAATGAGTTTAATAGCAAGTTGCGGTTAAACCGACGTTTTGAAACCAGGGCCTACGAAGTACAGAAGTAGCACGAGGGACCTGTATCTTCCAGCAGAAAGGAAGATCTGGCATCATGGGGCGGAGCCGAGGTATTTACCACCTGGGTGGGTGGGAGGAGCCAGCTTGAAGATTTTCCGGTGAGTTTTAAAGGGGAAAGGGACATGCCAGAGAGTGTGGATGAACAACATATCCACGCTCCTAGAATAATCGTTGCTAACTCATCATCTATGATACTGCTAAACCTTCAAATGTTCTATTTTACATCTCATATCTAAACATTTTGAGGGAACAGTTCTATTCTGTATCTCGTGGCAGTATGTCTAAAGGTAGAATCTGACAACATTCCAAGATACAGTTCAAAGTGATGCTCCTTTTTCACTTTGGGGTATCATATGGAAATCTTGGACCTTGCAACATTATCCATTATTAATTTCCTGTCTATATTTTGAAGGCTTCTTATAATTACGTTCACATATTTCTTGCTGATTACGACACCTTGCCGAAACAGAGTCCCTAGATGTAAATATTCTGCAGATTTTAGAATGAGTAAAATTGTACAAAACCATTATAACTGATGACCTTTCTCTAGATGACTGATATTTTTCCTAAACACTGTACTGGAAGTCTGATTGAACATAATGAAGTCAATTTAATCCAACAACCTATGATTTTAACCATAACACTACTTAATTTTCTATATTGACCTAATTGTGCCAAAGTCTGTTGGTGTTGACATTCAACACCCCCGTAATGATTTATAACATTTTAACATCACTTTTTCTAATTCATCTGTGAACATGAATCCCCAAATTTCAGCACCATAATTCAGGATAGGGTCTAATTTAGCTTCTGCTACTTTTAGTGCTGGTAGAACAGAATTTCCAGATTTATAAATGAACCTTCCCAGAGCATGCTTAATGCAATTACTATGTGCAATGGCTGTTGACCAACGTGAGAGCCATTTTAAAATTAGCAAAGGTGAGACCCAAATACGTGTATTCATTGAGTAATTTTGAATAATTACTACTAAAACACATGGGGTGTTTCAACTTCTGTGCTCCAAAACTACTTCAGTATTGATTATTAATCCCAGTGAGTTTGTTACCTCCACCAATTTAGCAAGTTTATGTTTCAGGCCAACAGATGTATTGAAACATAATACCAGATCAGCAACATATCCTAAAATTAGACATGGTATATTTATTGCTTATGGTGAATGGTACGCTGGATTATCCATGCAGTCACACCCAGAAAGTCGAGCACTCACCACCATAAATGTGATATACCAAGCTCTGAAGTTATGAATAAAATTTATTTCAGGCTGTACCCACCTGGCGCATTTTGGAACACTCAAGATCCTTTATCAAAGGCCTTTGATAAAGGAACTTGAGTGTTCCGAAACTCGTCGGCAGGTACAGCCTAAAATAAATTTTATTAATAACTTCAGAGCTTGATGTATCACATTTATGGTACCGAGTGCTCGACTTTCCGAGTGTGGATTCATGTTTGTGTGTAGCAGCACCACCAATCGTGTGCGACCTTTCTGTGATTATATTGTCCAAATATTCAATTACTTTTTCAAATATGATTTTAAAAAGAGTGCAGGCTAGGAGACAGCCATGTTTAACTCCTTTATTAATTTGCAATGCTTATTTATGTAACATGCCACCCAAACCATATCTTACTAGTGATACTGTATTACTGTGGAGTGCCATTTAGTGTTGCTCAGATAGTGCTTTTGTGAATCCTACCACTATCTGTCAGATAGTGCTGGTATCCTACCAGAAATCCTACCAAAGACAGATGTAGGATCCAGGTTCAGATAGCAATGGATCCTTGTAAGGATCCGGGGATCCTAGGTCAGATCCAGGGACCCTAGGTCAGATAGTGATGGATCCTAGTTAAGATCCAGGGATCCTAGATCAGATAGTTGAGATCTAAACTGGATCTGTTGCTAGGATCCACAGGATCCACAACGTAGTAGGATTCATGCACTGGATCCTAGAGGTGGGATCCATGGTCAGACAGCACTGCTATCCTGTCATAGCAACTATCAGGCCAAATGGAAGGTATCTGTTGGCATCCTATTTTCTAAGATATATATT
Organism: Neoceratodus forsteri; assembly: GCA_016271365.2. Taxonomy (NCBI): domain Eukaryota; kingdom Metazoa; phylum Chordata; order Ceratodontiformes; family Ceratodontidae; genus Neoceratodus; species Neoceratodus forsteri. The sequence goes on along the minus strand of CM057451.1, from coordinate 1,142,188,229 downwards.
TTTTTCAATTTTTAACCAGGAGTGGCACACTAAGCTGAAAGCTTGTTTACAGGTGTGACTCAGCACGGGAAGTTAAGTGACTTGCTCAGGATCACACAGTATGCAAGTGGGGCTGTGGGATTCAAACCCAGGTCTCCAGATTTGCAGCTCAGAGCCTTAAACCACTGTGCTATACTGTCTCCCCTCTATTATCCTCCTCTCTATTATCTGAGCATCACTATTGCCATTACTGAATCAATTATCCATCTTTGGACAACAATTTCAATCAAATGGGGAAAATACAATTTAGCTGGAATGGCTATCAAAAGCCAATTGGAGATCAATGAAAGCTGTGTATCATGTTTGTTGTATAAATGTTACATATTCTTCTGTTAAATGGCACAGAAACAGACAACTGCCCATCACAGATCCGGTCTTTCTTAAGCCTGATTGAAATTCTGAGAGAAATGTTTATTTGTCAACCACTATTGTAGCCTTGTAAATATTATTTTTGCAAAAATTGGGATATGTAATTCATGAGAGTGATCAATATATAATTGCTTGGGAGATTTAAGCATCCATTTTATGTCCGTCCTTGCGCATGTGCAAAGTGAACATATTTGTATGATACTGGATTTTGAGAGGTGTGTCACTGTCGGTCCAATGCAGGGCAGTTTGCAAGGGGCTTGACACTGCCTGACCAGTCATCAGCCAGACTGATCATGACACTATTCAGATCTTGCTGGGTGAAACTTCATGTAGTTCAAACAAGGGTGCTTTCGAATCAAAGGTGGCTTTTCCTTTGACCTGCATAATGCTGCCCAACAAGCAGAGCTGATCAGCATCATGATCAGCCTGCTGTGGTCCTCCCCAACCTAAAAATCCCTTCTGACACTGAGGTGCCCAATCCTCGGTGCTGGCTAGTATGCCCACCTTCCAGTTTTCACTGTGCGACACTGGGGAGCCTACCCTAATGTCACCAAACATAATACCAACACTGGGGTGCCCAGTCTTTGTGTCAGTACCTAAAATAAAGAAACTGTCCCTCAATCACTCCCACCCCTTCCTTCTAATTTTCTGACACCTGAGTGCCTAATCCCTAGTGCCAGCTACCACCCCTGCTCATCCCACATGACGTCAAATATAAGAAAATCATCCTTCACTCCCTCCCACCCACCCCTTCCTTCTTATTTTCTAACACCAGCATGCCCAACCCTGGTGATTGCTTCCACCTCCCTCACACTGTATGACACTGGAATGCCCACCCCCAGTGCCACTAAAGATAACACCAACATTGGGATGCCCAATCCCCAGTGTCCTTACCTGAAATAAAGAAAACCCATCCCTCACAGTCTTTTTTATTTTTATACACCCTGTAAAAAAGAAACCATCCATCTATAGCTCTTGCTGTCGCTGGGCCACGCTGCTATTACCCTCCAACTCGGAACCCACCAAACATCACCCCCACCCTTGTTTACCTACTGGGGGTCCAACACTGTAATCAGCTCTGAACCGGAGAGCCATTTTTACTCTTCAATGCCGAACCAGGAACTGAGGAAATCAGGTATGCGGTTCAATGTATTTCAATGGGTTTTGAACTTGCTCTCATAAATTGGTTATTTTTGAATATTTTTCCTCATACTTTTCAACAAAGCCTATTTTTTGGGACCCCACCTCATGAACAATGGCAACAAAATTATGCAAATCCCTCCCGAAAGGTGATTTTGCGGTTGCTGTGCAAAATCACCTTTTCAGACAGGATTTGAACATTCTCCATCCTTGTTCATAAGGTGGGGTCATAAGAAAAAATTACTCACCTTAGTAATTGTGTTTCTTCTAATGGAGTCTTGCTGTATTCTGACATATTGCAGTTAGCCCCAGCACTTGAACTGCCCCGGAGGTGAAAGAGTTCTCTCTATGCAGAAGCACAGAACGTTGAGCTCAAACTCAGTTCTAACCACTGTCTGCTGCACTTGAAGTGTAACCGTCAGATTCTTACGAGCTACTATTAACTAGCTACACTCTAAAAGAAGAAATTGTAAAAAACCGTTAGCCAAAAGGCAACTAAGTCGTTTTGGATCCCCATAAGACTTGAGTCGAGAAACCCAAAAACAAAAACCAGGTAGTGAACTTAAATAACTTAAACATAAGTTATGCCAACACAGAAGAAACTAGTGCACCTCTGGGGTGTAGCACTGTACCTGCCAACCCACTTTCCAAAAAAACAGGTTCTGAGAGGGGAGGCGGGGGGGGAGGTCAGAATACAGCAAGACTCCATTAGAAGAAAACACAGTTACTAAGGTGAGTATTTTTTTTCTTCAAACAACATGAAGTCTTGCTCTATTCTGACAATTGCAGACTACCAAGCAATACCTCCGTGGAGGAGGGAATCGAACCTATTTGGGGAATACGCTCTGCAGCACTGCTGTATCAAACCTAGCATCACTCCTAGCCTGGATATCCAGAGAGTAGTGCTTGGTGAATGTATGGACTATTTTCCAGGTGGCTGCTTTGCAAAACTCTAACAAGCGAATATCCCTGGCAGCAGCCAAGGAAGCAGCTGTACCCCTAGTCGAATGAGCCCTCAGGCCTGAGGGTGGTATTTTGCCTAGCTTTTCATAGCAGAATTGTATACAAGAGACAATCCACCTGGCAATAGTTCTTTTAGTGGCAGGTTTGCCCTTACCACTTCCCCATAAGTGAGGAACAACTGAAGAGAGTCAAACCTGTGGGCCTTAGTACGCTCAATGTAGTAGCTAAGGGCCCTCTTAACATCTAAACGGTGTAGTCTTCTTTCCCCTGAAGAAGAGTGATCAGTGAAGAATACAGGAAGAGGCACAGACTGGTTCAAATGAAAATCCGAAACCACTTTAGGCAAGAACCTCCTACTGGTTCTAAGGACCACCTTATCTCTATGGAATAAGATAAAATCAGGCTCCACTGACAGAGCTTGCAACTCACTGATATGTCTGGCAGAGGTAATGACTACCAGAAACACAGTCTTGCAAGTCAAGTACTTAAGTTCTGCTGAAGATAAAGGTTCAAAACGGGGTTGCATAAGCTGGGCAATGCATACATTAAGATCCCAAGCAGGGGAAGGGTCCCTAAATGGGGGATTGGTATGAAGCAATCCCTTGAAACATTTACAGAAAACAGGATGAGATGCCAGTGAAGAAGGTTTCCCTATGGACAAAAAAGCAGAAACAGCTGACAAATGTACTTTGAGGGTAGCTGGCCTGAGGCCTAGGACACTGAGGTGAACCATGTAGTCCAGAACTGTAGACAATTCAGCAGTGTCTGGAGATATGTGCTTCTTGGAACACCAAATACTGAATCTCTTCCACTTAGAATTATAAGTTCTCCTGGTGGCAGGTTTTCAAGAGGCTTTGAGAATGTCCAGAACCCCTTGAGACAGGTGCAAACTTGCATACTCTAACTCTTCAAGAGCCATGCCTTGAGATTGAGAGACCGATGGTTGGGATACCAAATCCTCCCCTGAGAGGAGGTTAACAGATTGTGATTCCTGGGAAGAGACAGAGGAAGATGGACTGCTAGGGACAGCAAGAGAGGATACCATGGCTGCCTGGCCCAATCTGGAGCAATCAGGATCCCTTTGCAAGATAGTGACCTTATCTTGACCAGGACCTTGAACATCAGGAAACGGAGGGAAAGCATACAGAAATTTCCCATTCCAATCCACAAGCAGAGCTTCCAGGGGGACTGAGCCCAAGACTGGGGATCTGCAACAAAATAGAGGAACTTGGCGATTGTCTGGGGCTGCAAAGAGATCTATCTCTGGAGTGCCACATCTTGAAAAAATCACTTTTAGCACTAGGGGATCCAGGGACCATTCATGATGGCCCTGCTCAATGCATCTGCTAGCACATTGTCCTTTCCTGGGAGGTGAACTGCTACCAGAGAGGCCTGAAGGGGTAAGCCAGCGACCATATTTTCAAGGCTTCCATGCACAAGGCCGTGAACCGAGTGCCTCCTGCTTGTTGATGTACCACATGGTGGTGGTGTTGTCTGTCCTGACCTGAACCACCTTGTTCTTCACTGATTGTGAGAAAGCCTGTAGAGCTAGGTACACTGCCCTGAGCTCAGAAGATTGATGTGAAGAAGAGACTCTGAGGGGACCACACTCCTGAGCTGTGAGAGCCTCCAAGGCCCCCCAACCCAGGAGAGAGGTGTCTGTGGTTAAGACCACAGAATGAGACTAAGAAATGAATTGGACCCCTTGCCTGAGATTGTGCTAATCATGCCACCACTGAAGAGCCTGGATCAGAGTCTGAGTCACTGGAATCAACTTGTTCAGAGGATCTTTTTTTCTGGGGCCAAAAAGCCCTCAGATGAAACTGAATGTCCCTCATTTGAAATCTGGCCCCTTGGACCACTGCAGTGGAAGCTGCCATGTGGCCCAGTAACTGAAGGAAGTGTGTTGCTGGTTGAGAGACCAGAGGGTGGAAAGAGGAGGCCAGCTCCAAAATGGCCTTCACCCTTGCCAAAGGAAGAAAAGCCTTTGCTTTGACAGTGTCTCGTTCCACCCCTATGAAAGTCAATAGTTGTACTGGTTCGAGAACTGACTTGGGAAGATTCAGAAGAAAACCTAGAGAAGTGAGCACTTGCTGGGTCACTTTTAGATCTGATTTGACTTGGTCTGGAGACTGACCCACTATGACCAATCATCCAGGTAAGGGAATATGGAGATGTTTTTTTTTCTCCTTAGGAAAGCCACTACTACTGCCAGGCACTTGGAGAACACCCTTGAAGCTGATGACAGGCCGAAGGGCATTGCTCTGAATTGGTAACGGCCTGAAGGCAGTTCGAACCTGAGGTACTTTCTGTGGGAGCACCTGATGGGAATGTGAAAATAGGCATCCTTTAGGTCCAGGGAGGCTAGCCAGTCCCCTGGCCTTAGAGAGGGAAGAATTATTCCCAGAGTCACCATCTTGAACTTTGGTTTTAACAGATGTTTGTTCAGGTATCTTAAGTCTAGGATGGGTCGCCACTCCCCTGATTTCTTCAGGGTAAGGAAGTACCTGGAGTACAGACCTTTGCCCCTGTGGGTGTAGGAACTCTCTCTATGACTCTTAAGGCCAGAAGAGATGAAACCTCTGCCTCTAGGGCAATGGTTTGGAGATGCTTACAGGTGGAAAAGACCTGGCTCTCAGCTTTGGAAACTTTATGAAGCTGAGAGCCAGTCCCTGGCTTACTACCTCTAAGACCCACCTGTCTGAGGTAACAGACTTCCAGTCCTGGAAGCAGTAAGCCAGCCTGCCTCCTACAGGAATGGGGGAGTCAACCCGGGCTGACACATTGGGGTGTCTGCTTGGCAGGGGCCCTGGGCTGAGAGGAGGATGCAGCTCTGCTCATCCCTCCCCTTCTACCTCTCCCTCTAAAGAACCCCCTCTGAGCAAAAGGAGAGGAGGCCTGAGCTTGGAAGAAAGGCCTTTGAAAAGACCTGCCCGTGCCCCTAGACTGCTGCCTCTGAGGAGTGGTTTGCCTTTCTTTGGCTTGAGCACTCCTACAAGTGGTCCTGTATTCATCCATCTTTTTCATGTAATTCTCTGTCTGCTCCCCAAACAGAGAATTACCTACAACAGGGAAATCCATGGCCTTAGCCTGGGTATCCTATGATAGGCTAGTACATCTGAGTCAAGCCATTCTCCGCAGAGCAACAGATGTAGCCATGACTCTAGATGACACATCACTGGAGTCGACAGCAGCATGAAATTGAATTTTGATGTCCCAATCCATCAGCAGCCTCCTCCAGCTCCTTGGCCAGCTTGGGGAGGCCTGTAGCCAGTTCAAAACAGACTCCCACTTGGACTTTGGAACCTGGCTGCATAACCATGTAGTTAGACTGTCTGAGTCCCAAGAAAGATGCCAAATACTGCTTCTTGGCTGTGGCATCTATCTTCCTGGAGTCCTTATCCGGGGTGTGAAGCCAAGGAATGCCAGCCTTATCACAGGCTGCAGCCTGTACTACCCAACATGATTGCAATGCTGATACAGAAACTCGAACTTGAGCCTGAGAACATATACCTCCTGTTCATATGTTTGTCCACTGGAGGCAGAGAATTAGGGGTCTTTAAAAGTTTATGTGTCTGTTTCCCAAAAGATTTATGCAAGGGAATAGACAGCCTCTTGGACTCTGGGATGTCCATCATCTCAACAAAATCAGGCTCTTCTTCCTCCTTCATAGTTTCATCCACAGGGAGCTAGAGGGTCTCGGCCACTTTCTTGTAAAACAAAGTGGGAAGGGGACTCAGAAAGCCCAGAAGGGGAAACTCCAGAAGGTCTGTCTGGGGAGATGTCCGGTTCAGTATGCTCATCCAGACCTTCTCCACCATCACGCTTGTCTTCTTCATCCTCTTCAACTTCCCCCTCCAATTCTGGATCATAATATTCCTCCAGAGAATAATCTGTAAATGGAGTAGCCGACCGAACCCGAGCATACCACCGCAGGTGCTGGTTCGTTCGTAACCGGATAGAGCGATTCTACAATACTAATTGCCCGGAAAATTTCATCGGCCATCGGATGAGGAGATTCAGGATCCGAACCGGTTGATTTCTCCTTCTTCTTTGAAGGAACCGACCGCTCAGAGTCAGTTTTCCTCTTGCCCGAGGAAGTATGGCCCTGGTCAGAGGGCACTGACTCAGATTCGGTCAGAACCGAACCGGGCTGCCCATCTAGGTCAGCGGACTTCTCGGCCTCCTTATCCCTAAGCCTGCCCAACCATTTATCTGGAGTGGTCTTAGGGAAATTTTTACAAATTTGGCAGTCTGAATCGAGGTGGGCAAACCCCAGACAATATATACAGGTGGTGTAGGGATCAGCCTTAGCAAAGGCCTCCCCACACACACTACAATGCTGAAACCCAGCGGGCCCGGTTTTCTTTCTGAGTTTTTCAGACAGCATAAACCAATAAACTTACCCTTTACGGCTTCAGGCCAGGTAAAACTAAGCTATCGGTTCCTTACTGTGTCGCAGGTGTCACAGATTCATAACAGGTCAGCCCTCTACTCCCAAAGTGCCAACCTCTGAGCATAGAATTGCGAACAGTGAACAGTACAAGGTAACCCTCTTGTCTGTTTTGTGGGTTCAAGTCACCTTAGTTTCAAGTTCTGAAGGGATTCAAACTGATAACCTCTTGTTAGCGTACCCAATGATCAGGCTCAGATAATTCTGTCTTCGGGGGGGCCAGATATCTTTGCCTATGGGCACCTAACCAGGTATTGCAAAATGACCCCTTAGAACTCTATGCAAGACTTTAGAGAACTCTATCCATTTCCCAGTTTGGTATCACAATAAGCTCATACACAGTGTCAACTATAACCTTCAAAGCTTCACTTATTAAAAAAAGAAATTTCAAGGCACACCAGGCAGTTCCTGTTTTTAAAATATATATCTTTACTTTAAAATAGGTAAAATATTGGACGCCACACCTCGCTCCACGCCAGCGACCCGGGTTTGGGAACAGACTCGGGCCGTCAGTGGGTAGACCGGGGAGGGGGAGAGAAGGATCGAGCACCCAACTGCTTGCTGTCCTTCTCGAGGCGGGTCTGCACCTTTCTCCGCCGCAATACTGCAACCTCCTGGTGAACTGGGGAAGTCAGTGCGAAGGAGAAGCGCAGCAATGTAGCGGTTGGCGCTGGCGGGGACTGGGGCGGGCCTGCAGCTCCGGCGTCGCCCTGACCCTTGTTCCCATTACGCGCGTGTCAGGGGTGGAGGAAAAATCCTTCACCTCTCTAGGTGGCGTGCCACCACCGACAACATCAGGGCAGACTCCGCTGTGCCAAGGCCCTCTCTCTCCCTGTGAACACTCGGGGGACAAGGTAAGGGGGAATCTTTCCTCACCCCACCCGGGGGGTAATCTGGGACATCAAGGTCATAGGGGAGTCGAGCTGAGGTATTCTAGGGCCAGACCATGAAAGTCAGATAGGTCGCAACGCTTGTGGTATTGGGAGCTCCGATTGAGTGGAGAGTTGAGGGTAGAAAGAGGTGCTGGGGAATAAATAGAGAGTAAAAAAAAAAAAAAAGGTAAAATATGAAAACCGTAAAATACAGAACAAAATGTCCCAACACATACAGTCTTAAAACAAACAGGTTAGAAGGTGCAGATTCCTACCAATAATAACACTCAGACTAGTCTTGTCTAAGGTCCTTACTTCTTAATCGTTCAGTGCTTCGCGGTCTCTTTTCTCTCAGTCATAAATATGAATGTCTGTTCTAAGGTTTGCTCAGTAGGTTTAAAAACAGTCCTGAGCCTGCCTTCTCTCTGAGGACACCCAACTCCACCTTGGTGTAACAAAATCTATATTTTACAACACATGATGGCCTACTAAGATATTTAAAAAATAGTAGATGACATAATAAATCGCCTCTCTTTAGGTAACTAGTCAAAACCGGTCTGTGCTCTTGCTTCACACACACATCAAAAGTCTCTTTGATGTAATTCAGGGGCTTCCTTGGAATGGTTATTGGACCTTACAAATTAGTCTGGGTCCTACTTGGCTCAGACATCAAAGACCATTTGATGTAATTACTGGCTATCTTTGGGAGACACCCAAAACACAGGCATGATCTTTCCTTTATGACACCTAGTGCAGATCAAAGGATTTCCCTGAGGAAGTCATGAATGGCTAATTTTATTTCCTGGGATCAAAGCAAATTGACAAGGTAATTGCATTTTAAAAATCTGCAGTTTAAACTACATCCTGTCCTTCAAACTTATCCCTGGGGGTTTGGATGTGTCAATTTCAGTAAGCCAGCATTTCCTCTTGACAGACAGTTCATATCACATTTTTTTTATATTTACGAAACAAATGATACATGGATCAGAACCAGCTGTCCAAGTGTGACAACAGGTGTTGGGGGGATGAAAATGCTTTTTTTTTTTAGAACCAATAGGTACCGGAATCACCACAAGTGTACAGACAAAAACAAATGGTCGGTTCAGCCGAACCGACCACAAGAAACAAAGTTTACAATTTCCTCAGGAAAAAAATCTCAAACCTCTACAGTCCACTACCTATAACACTTACTGTACCACAGACAGGGATCTGAACTGAGAAATGAGAGAAAAATCTCACTGTTTAAACCGACAATTTACTTTACCGAACCGACAAGTGAGGAGCAAACTCTGGAGCGACTGTTCAGTTAGGTGGAGTAAAGAATCTGATGGTTACACTTCAAGTTCAGCAGACAGTGGTTTGAACCAAGCTTGAGCTCAACGTTCTATGCTTCTGCATAGAGTTAACTCTCATCTCCGGGGCAGTTCAAGTGCTGGGGCTAACTGCAATATGTCAGAATACAGCAAGACTTCATGTTGTTTGAAGAAGGCTACGTTGAAAATCTGAGGCTAAAATATGTATGAAACAACAAACTTACGAACGTTTGTTAACAATTTTCAACACATACTAGTAACTTTGGTAATTTTCAATATTTTGGTCCCAAATTTTCAAAATAGCCATTTTTTCACACCACCTTATGAATTTGACAGCTGTCATTTTCTAAATCCTGGCCAAAATGTGTTTTGCACTTGTGTGATGAAATCACCTTTTGGGCAGGATTTGAAATTGTCTCTGCCCTTGTTCATGAGTGGGATCCTAAAGACTATGATGAAAATTTGGGGTCAGAATATTAAAGGGAATTGTCATCAACTGGAAAACCACTCTCATTTTCCTGTATCATTTCACATGCCCACAGCCATCCCGAGCCTCTCTGCATGTAAAATGCAATAAAAATCTAAATTTCTGACCCTCAGTGCGCTGTAGTTTTTGATTCCGTTCAGCGCCATTTTGGAACACGAGCTGCCCGCAACCCGCCGATGACGTTACTGATGGACTCTGCTTCGACTTGGATATGCCATGCATTAACTGTCCAGCCTACATGCACCCCTTTGAATGTTAGACTAATCACACCTCCTAACCTGCAAACGTGCTGCGTGTATTTATAAATGTTCATACATTTTTGTGAGGCTTGTCGTTTCTATTGTTTGTACTACATATGGCCACCGATAGTCACAGTAGGGGCTCTGGGTCTCACACAACAGTCACAGGCACTGCTACTTTCAGCTTCTTCTGCACAACCTCACTGAATCACCCATGGTTGCTCACCCAGTGCTGCGGTTGGGTTGGGGGGGGTCATGTGTTGTGTGCCTGTTGTTGCTTCAGTATTCTATGGCGAAAGCCTTTACTTGGACTTTTCAAGTATGAGCCATAACGGCTCCTGCTTCACTGTGCAGAACACTCATGATGATCTGGCCCAGTGTCCATTCTGGGTTATCATGCTAAAATAATACTCATAATGGGGGCTATGCTGCGATGGTGGGGAGTGCCTACATGGCGCGGATCCGTGGCATGTAGCCACTCTGCACTCCACTGCGCCTCATGTGGGCTGCACTAACTGGGGTGTGCAGCCCCATGCTCCCAATCCCCCAGCTGCATGGACAACAACGCACGGAGATGGGCAGGGGACCTAACAGCTCTATGCACAAAGTGCTTAGTGCATTCCACCGGGGACATAGGGCTGAGAGGGATATGCCAGGGAGGACCCTGCCATAACCACCAACACGCCTGGCCTGCATCCATAGAGTTCCCTCTCTGGCCCTGCCCAATGCCAGAGTGACACCAGCAACATGTGTGCTGCACACACAGCATGTCTGCCCCATCCTGGGGTACATAGCTCACACCCCTACACCGTCTTCACCCCTCCCCTGGCACCAGCAACACCCCACCCATCCCCATGCCTGCAATCATGCCTGTGCTGCGGCGATTGCTAGCGAGCAGCACAGTTCTCCACAAACCTCTGCCACGCCACCGTACAACCGATGCCGGGGCATGCCACCTACTAATAGGCTGCGAGCTCCTGCATCAGTCGTACAGTGGGCAGCCGTGGGAGGTGTGTGAAATGCTGTGCCACTCGCTGGCAATCACTGCAGCAACGGCATGACTGCAGGTATGGGGTGCAGTGAGGGTGTTGCCAGTGCCAGAGGGGACCCTCACCCCAGTCCACAAATGACCATTACAGGGTACCAGCACTGTGTAGGTGGGCACCACTGCTTGTTGGGTGGGGGGGACCACTGCCCACCTATATCTGTGCTGGGATTCTGGGTCAGGATGGTGGTGGGGACTCTGGCATGGAGTTGGACACCAGGGAGGTGGCGGGTGTGGGCCACTGCAGGAGATGGGGACCTTTTGGTGTTGATGTATTGGGGTGCATCCATCACCTGTCAGGGTCGAGGCACAGCTGCGTGTGGTGGGGTTTCTGTCTGAGGGGTGGCCGGGATGCTGCTGGAGGGGACACCATGCTGTGGGTGGGTATTGTGGGGGGCCACAGGACATAGCTGTGCTGGTTCGGTCCTGCAGGTGCTATTTACACACCTGGACCCACATGCGCCCTGCATGAGGATCCCTCCTGGACCTGATATAGGCATCCGATTGGATGCCTACGTGGTTCCCTACACTGCCCCAGGCCACCCAGGATGGGCTTGTGCACTGGGGGCGGTGTAGCCGCAGACAGGTGGCAGCCATTGGTGAATTCTGGATGGTGAGCACCTGTCCGCGGGTGTGGAGCTACGAGGTGGGATCGCACCTCAGCGTGTAATTCCACCCAGTCATACTAGCCCCAAAGTTGGAAGCAACAATTTGGTTACCTGACAACAGCAGCCCCCACACACACACACGAGGGTGACACAAGCTGAACTTTTCACTCTCTTTGCCACTAGTGTGCTCTATTTCCCTCAACGCTGTGTCCCTGCTGGTAACAGATCATGACTGATGCCTGGGATGCTGACTTCTTATTCCTTAGCACTGTGACACTGGCATAGCACATTCGGAGTGACCATAATGCATGCCTGGTTTTTATGTCATACACACATGACAAGCAGATGTGCACCCCCCCCCCCCAAAGAAACAGCACTGGTTGGGGGTGGGGCACTGCTATAAATTACACCTGTCATGTTTAGAAGGAGTGGTCATAAAAACACTATGTTGAAAATTTGGGGTCAAAATGTGAAAGAACAACCAAGTTATGAAGGAACAAATTGTTCCAAAGTTTACTCATAACTTTATTTTTGCAAATTTTGGTCCCCTAATGTTTGACAAATCCCTTGTGTTACCCCACCTCCTGACCATGACAGGTGTCATTTTTCAAATCCCCTCCGATACTTGTTTTCACAGTTGCACTGCGAAAACACCTTTTGGATGTGATTTTAAAAAATTCCACCTGCCTTGCTCATACCGTCAAGTCATAGAAAGACTGTTGAAAATTTGGGGTCAAAATGTGGAGCCCACTGAAAATTAATATTGCCTCTCAGCTTGCTCATCCTGTGCAAATACAATCTAAAATGTGTGAAAGCAGGACATCACTGAAAATGAGATACTGTATCTCTTCTGGTATATCCTGGATAAATATAAAGTAAACGTGCAAACAAGACTCAGTACATCTGCAATATAAGCGGCAAAAATTCAGCATTGACACATTTGTAAATTGGTACTATTAAACTTGTATTCCAGCTGTATGAAATGTACTTGTGAAGTAGACAGGCATTAAAAAATAAGCACAATAATCCCAGCCATCCCAGAAGATCATACTTAAAAAGTTCAATCAGTACCAAGTCAGGTCCAGGGATCTTATTTGATTTTAAGGATTCAACTGCCATATTTACTTCCTCAATTCCAGTTAAACTGCATTGATTCAGTCCTTCTGAGCAACAATACCAGCTTATCCTAACCTCGGGATCATAAAATATACCCCCAAAAATAAGTAAACCATTTATCCAGACAAATTAATAAATCAGTATTAGATTTGTAATTGTTTGTGCCTTTAGCAGCCAATTGCCAAAAGGTCCTTTGATCATTTGAGTTAACAGCAGATGTCATTTGATCCCACAGTTGTAAATTTCTTTCAGACAGGATGTTTTCTCACACGCTTTCCTTTTCTTATTTACCTGCCCTTTTCTTATTGGATGTAGGATGTGTTTTGACCAATTTCAAAAATGCCCTTCTCAGCAGTTTGGCAATTATCATTAAATCAATTTACAGAATTGGGAGATGATTTGTAATTCTTATACAATAACAGATTAAGTTTTGCAAATATATTTTCGATTCTAGAGGAGCATTCCTTTGGGTGAATTTCAGCTACTGGCGCTGTAGTCAAGGTAGTAACCGTGCCTAATGCCTTATAAAAATAGAACCCTTTAACAGTGGTTTAACCACTGAATATTCAATATCTCCATCCCATTTTAATCTTTTTTATTATAAACTTCAAGAGTTTGATAAATTGGTTACCTCAGTTTTTTGACTGAGTTATTATTCTTAAGGTTTATAGGAAGTGATCACTATCTGGGCAAATAACTTCTGAATCAATTTTTTCCAAATCCAGAGGAAACATTATACAAAGGTCAACAGTAGTGAGAGTGGGTCTCATTTTTCAATCAATCAAAATCTTTATTTAGCGAGGCGAACACCATTGAGCAGAGCTCCTTTTCAAGGCGGACCTCGGTGAACACAGATACAAGATAACAGGGTAATACACAGAAATAATGATACACAGGCATAATGATCAAGAAAAAAAAAAACATGGATAATACATTGTAAGGATAGTGCAGGATAAGTGCTATAAATGTTTTCAGATAAGCAGTTTGGCTAACAACAGTAACAGAGATAAGTCAGCAACAGTGAAAGGATGGGGTGACAGAAGCCGAAGGGACTGGGGACCTGAAGCACCACGGAGAACAAATGGGACCTAGAGCACAGGTTGGGAGATAGAGTAGGGCAGGGAGGGGAGGAAGGCGAAGATCGGGAGGCAAATGAGGGAGTATAACCGGGGTGCAAAGGTAACTGAGGAATCTGATGAATGGACAGGGGATGCAGGGGGAAGGGAGAGTGGGTGTACTAATGGGACAAGAGCAGTGGATAGCCGAAATAGGAGAGAAGACAGGATGAAGGACAGAAGGCGGATGAAGTGCAAGGAGAGGGCCAGAGAGAGGCTAGGATCAACGAAGGACCGGGGGAGAAAGGAGAGGGCCGAGAGAGCCTGGGATCAGCTAAGGACCACGGGTAGAAAGGAGGAGAGAGGCAACAGAAGAGAAATGGGGGAGCATGCACCGCTCGGATCAGATTTTTGGGACCAGTGTCATGTTATTCTATAGAAAACAAAGAAAATACGAAACCTGTGTAACTCAACACCAAATTAATATCTCTTCATGAAACCAGCAAAAGGCACATCGGTGGCACACACCCTTTGTACCCTGAAAATTTCAGGGCAAAATTGTAAACAGTTTCTTCAGGGAAACTAAGCAAACTTTAAATGCACACAACTCCACAGCAAAGTAATATACTTTCACCAAATCAGTAATAGGCACATCTGTGGGGCAAGCCCTTTGTACCCTGAAAATTTCAGCCCAAAATTCCAAACCATTTCTTTGCTATGACGTGACAAAGAAACAGCTATATAAAAAATCCTTTTTTGCAAACTGAAAAAGGATTCAGTTTCGCCATAAAACAGAATCCTTTACTGCAATTTGCGATAAAGTATCCTAATTTGTGGAAGAAGAATTCCACGGATAAAATAAACACCTTTCTGGACATTTGTTTTTAAAAACTGACCCCAGAATCTGATTCCTCGGGTCCCGATTAGGTAAACACAACTTCTGGTGTTTACCAAAAGCCAGTATTTTTTCTGAAATTTAAGTTTGTTTGCCTCATGAACTAAAAACAAGATGGCTGCAGCACAAACTCAGATTCCACATCTGTAAACTAAGATTCTGCTGTCATGATCAAGAATCCTATTTCGCACCTCACATCTAACGTTCCCATAGGAAATAATGGTAAACTTTAAAATGTAATAACTTTTGAACGGATTAATATGTTTTCACCAAACCTTCAAAAGGCATATCTGTGACCAAGACCTACAGTATATACTCTAAAATTTCAGACCAAAATTCCAAGCCATTTTTCGCAATGCAGTGACAAAAGAATTTGACAAAAAGTGGTAATTTTCACATTTTTATGCCACTCGTGTCTCTACCCACATCCGACCACAATGACACTTGCCACATAAAGAGATCTTTGGTCCCCAAAAGCGCATGCAAAATATCATGCAAGTCGGTCAGTTGTGAAGTTTTTATAGTTTAAAATTTGGGGTTTAACATAGACGTGACCACTGAACTCTAATTTAGGGGTGTGACCATGCCCTTATAATATACATGTTTTGACCACTTGTGGTTTTAGAAACACAGAACCATAGAATTTGACGGCAGATAAGGACTGCTTGGCCCACCTAGTCTGCCCATTTCCCTAACTAATGCATAGGCTGCAGATCCTAGTTAACCAACAGCCTACTTCCTCCTACCCCCAACTAGAATTGCCTTATGACTGTCCCATACATTCTTGAATTCCCCCACTGTTTTTGAGTCCAGTACCTCCTCAGGAATGCTGTACCATGTATCCACAACCCTCTCTGCGGAAAAATACTTCCTCACATTACCTTTGAGCCGTCCACCCTCTATCTTCAAATTGTGCCCCCTTGTTCTTGCACATCTCTTTTTCTGAAAGATGCTACTATCTTGGACTCTGTTGATTCCCTTGATGTACTTAAAAGGTTTTGTCATGTTCCCCCTCTCCCTCCTCAAGTGTATACATATAAAGCTTCTTTAATCTCTCTTTGTGTGTTTTCTGGTGCAGACCCTACACCATTTTAGTTGTCCTCCTGTGAACAGCCTCCATCCTGTCTATGTCTTTGCGGAGATGGGGTCTCCAGAATTGGACGCAGAACTCCAGATGGGGTATCACCAACTGTCTGTACAGAGGGATAACAACTTCCTGTTTTCTACTGGTGATGCCTCTCCCTATGCATCCCAGTATCCCACCAGCCCTCCTCACTGCCTTCTCACATTGCTTGTCCACTTTAAGGTCATCTGATATGACTACCCCCAGGTACCTTTCCATTTCTGTTGTTGTTATTATCTCACCCCCCATTGTGTACTCTGCCCCTGGATTTTTGTTTCCCAGGTGCATTACTTTGCACTTCTTTGCACTGACTCTAAGCTGCCATATATTTGACCATTCCTCCAACCTTGCCAAGTCCCTTTGCATCCTCTCCACCCCACCTTCTGTGTCAACTCTGTTGCAGATCTTTGTGTCATCTGCAAAGAGACATACTTTCCCTTCCAGTCCCTCTGCAGTGTCACTTATAAAGAACCCTGCGGTACCCCACTAGCAACCCCCTTTCTTCAGAGTTACCCTCTGTATCCTGATGTCCAGCCAATTTTTAACCCAGGCTACCACCTTGGGACCCACTCCAAGGCTGGCTAACTTTTATATTAATCTTTTGGTTGGGACTGTGTCAAATGCCTTGCTAAAGTCTAGGTAGGCCATGTCCACTGCCCCTTCCTGGTCTACCACATTGGTCGCCCAGTCAAAGAAATCTATTAGATTCGTCTGACATGACCTTCCTGCTGTGAATCCATGCTGCCTTGGGTCCTGTGCCCACTGGCCTCTAGGAACTCAACAATTCTTTCCTTTAGAAGTTGATTCCATCATTTTTCCTACCATTGAGGTCAAACTAACAGGTCTGTAGTTTCCTGCCTCTATCTTGCTCCCACTTCTGTGAAAGGGAATCACGTCTGCCATCCTCCAGTCCTCCGGTACTACACCATCCTCCCATGATTTGTTAGAAAGGGTAGTCAGTGGTGTCACTAATTCTACCCCTAGTTCTTTTAAAATTCTTGGGTGAATCCCATCAGGCCCCATTGCTTTGTCCACCTTCGGTTTTAAGAGTTCTTTCAGGACTCTTTCTTCTGTGAATGGACTGGTATGAACTCCCTATCCAGAGTGCTTCTATTGTTTGATTTAGGTACCTCCCCTCCTCTCTTTTTGTAAATACTGAGCAAAGTATTCATTCAGTATCCCTGCTTTTCACTGTCATCCTTTGCCACCCTCCCTTCCCTTTAATAAGCCTCACTATCCCTCCCTTCATCTTTCTTGCTCCTAATGTACCTATAAAGGTTTTATCCCCTTCTTAAAAGAGTTGGCTATCTTTTCCTCAGTTTGGCCTTTCACTAGACTGGCTGCCTTCCCACTTCCTTCTGCTTTAACTGGTACAGTTCTCTGTCCTGCTCCTTCTGTGTTTCCTTACACTTCCTGAATGCTATCTTTTTCTCCCTAACCTTCCCTGCCACCTCTTTTGAGAACCATAGTGGTTTTTTCCTTTGTCATACTTTGTGATTTGCTTCACCCAAAAGCTTGTTGCCTCTGTGACGGCTGTTTTGATTTTTCCCCCATTGTTCCTCCACCCCTCCTTCTTGCCAGTTTGCTAACACTTTTCTGAGGCACTCTCCCATTTTCCCAAAGTCAGCCCTCCGAAAGTCCAATACTCTTGATTTTGTATGGCTCGACTCTATGGCTGTGTTTATCGTGAACCACACTGTTTTGTGGTCACTTGTTCCCAGATGGCTACCCACTTCTAAATCTGAGATCCTTTCTCCATCCCCATTTGACAGTACCAGATCTAAGATTGCTCCCTTCCTAGTGGGTTCTACCACTAGCTGTCTGAGGCATGCCCCCTGCAGGGCATCAAGAATAAACCTGCTTTTTGATGTGGCTGCAGCCAGGGTGCTCCAGCTAATATCTGGCATAGTCAGGTCCCCCATCAACAATATCACCCCTTTTTCTGCCATTCTAAGGATGCCTTCCATCATTTCCATGTCCACTGCCTCCCCCTGATGGGGGTCTGTATACCACCCCTTCGAGAATTGTGGTGCCATAACCTGTTTCCAGGGTAACCCACAGTGCCTCCTCTACTCCCTGTTTATCCTTTAGTTCCATTGCTTTGATCCCTTCCCTTACATGAGAGCTACTCCTCCTCCTCCTCTTTGACCCTCCCTGTCCCTCCTTTTATTTATAGTTGCTCTCATCTGCCGTTGCATAACTATGGTTCTGCCAATGGTGTGGGAGAGGGACAGCAAAAAGCCCTGCATGCACAAATCAGCCCAGGGCGGGCATGAAAACAAAAGTAAAAACACGCTTGCCGCTGCTGCTGACACTACTGAATTGGCAGGTGAGAGTGTTTTATGAACAGCAAGACAACAAGTCCAAAACTACTAGGTGAAATGGTGATAGCACAAGTGACAGTGTAAGGCAGCGCTGAGTGTGGGTCCAAGTTTATTTACAGTGCCTAGCATGACAGCAGGTCTTTCACACTCGTACACTTAAATAGAAGACCTATGGAATTGAAGCGCAACCATTAGTACTGTAACTCCCTATACCTAGGGCTATCGGGGGTTGAACTTCGCCGTCTGCAGCTGGTGCAGAATGCGGCAGCCCGGCTGTTGACTGGAGTCTCTAGATCCAGTCACATAACGCCTGTGCTCCACGGACTGCACTGGCTGCCAGTGTTTTGGCGAATCACCTTCAAGGTCGGTTTGCTGACCTATAAAGCCCTACATGATCTGGGACCTACCTACCTGAAGAGCTCCTGTGCCCTATAGTCCTCTCGCCCCTCCGATCCACTGACGAGGGATTGCTAGAGATTCCCAGGGTACGTCTGAAAACATCTGGTGCTAGATCTTTTAGTTTTATGGCACCTACCCTGTGGAATTCTCTACCTCGTCAGGTGCGAGACTGCCCGACCGTCCTTAGTTTTAAAAGGGAGTTGAAGACCCACCTTTTTAATATAGCTTTTAAGGATTTCTGTTGATTTGATTTACTATATTTATTGTCATATTTATCTGTACAGGCGCTTTGATTTAAGAAAAGCGCCTTTTAAAAATAAAGTTGAAATTGAAATTGAAATTAGAAAACACTGTAATTGCTGGATATGATGTCACACCGTTATTATGGCGTTTGAAAGGAGCTTTTATCCGATCATTAAAGGGGTCACCAGTAATAATATAGTTATAACACCATGGTTTTATGTGTTAACATGAGTGTGAATAAAAAAATTAGACCCAGAATATTATCATTATGTTTGCATTTTTTCCACCAATGCAAAAAAATAAAGAGTACATTACCAATACAATAACGATCTCTAGAACTACCATTCCAAAAATGAGGGCATTTTGTTATGTTTAATGCATAAAACCATGTATATTCCATGTCATTTCATAAAACCTTTTGACAGATGCAGAATATGGCTGTGAGTATAACAAAGAAAGACATATAGGGTCACCATGCTGCCTTTGGCTGTATCTGCTGTTAAAGTGGCAGTTACAGAGCTGGTCGACTCAGGACAAAGTAACTAAAAATCCCAATAAAAATAAACTCCTGGAAGCCATTCAAACAATACAAAAGCACATACAGACTAACAAGACTTTCATATAAAGAAACAAACTATGACAGACACATACGTTCACAAAGAATCATGAAAGATGCCAACGGCTGTAACTGTGTGCTTATTTCATCACTGTCATCCTGTTTAGATCCTTAGCTGAAAATAACCTAAGGGTAAATCATTAATCAAATAATAGTTCCATACATGTATGAATGGACTTGTGCCAGTAAACAACCCTGAAAACCTTTTAGAGTGAATCAGAAAAATACAAGTATGAAAAACCAGTACATCTTCTATGAGGGGAAATAATGACAGAATTAAATTCTTAGGCTGAGTGTGTTCTGACTTATGCTAGCCTCAGCTGTGGAGAAAGAAGAATATTTAGACTCTTCTCTTTGTTTCAGGAATCGTTTACTTTTCTGACAAATGTTCCACACAATATTAAGAGATCAAATGCAGCTGTGAGATCTAGTCTCATAATTTTAGAAAGGCAGTTCAAAGTAGAACACACACACACACAATTTTCAAGGAGGCTTTAAATTCCATCCCAACATGTACTGTATGTATTGCTATGTATCTCTATAGCTATATCTTTATCTATCTATCTAGCATAGGGTTGTGGCTCGCCCCTATAGTTAGGGTTGTACTGGCAGTTCCATGTTAAACCCCAAAATTTGTACTTTAATAACTTGGCAACCATTTGTCGGATTTACATAAAAGTTTGCCGGCGGTCTTGCATGGTAGATCTCTGGACATACCGAATTCACGTTCCAGTCAGATGGCGCTTTCGAGTTTTGGATAGTGCAAAAGTGAATTTTCAGGTTTATTTTCCCATTGATTTTGCTGAGTTTTCTATCAACTTGGCTACTGCCCACACGTTTGGAATTTTGGTTTGAAATTTTATGGGTAGAAAGGGGCTGGCCCATAGATGGGCCTTTTGCTTGTTTGTTGAAAATGTATTAATCTGTTCCAAAGTTATTTAATTTTGACATTTTGAATAACTGGTTCTGAGGATGCTCAATAACACTTAAAAATAGCTGTGTAAAATGAAAAAAAATATTTTTTTCATATTAACGTCATCCTTTTTCATAAGGGGAAATTTCTTTTTCATTTGCCGACATCTTGTTTCCCTTTTTCCATAAAAATTCAGATTTTAAACACCACAAAAAATTACATTCTGGAGCACAACCAACATGTATAGCTTGCTTATGGTGATCCCTTAGCTAGATTCTGCACTTAACTGTTGGAGAAATGCCCTTCAAATTTTGTTTTTAACATTTTCTTTTACGTGTCTTGTGACATGAAAAACAATTCTTCTATATCACGAGTCTCAAAAGATCCTTTCTCATGGAGACCATCCTTTCTGGTTTGCCTTGCTGTTTTTGTCAAAGCCCTAGGCACTGAGACTGTTTGCAATTTTGGTCTGAAATTTTCAGGGTAAGAAGGGATGGGCCACAGATGTACCTTTTGCTGGTTTGGTGGGAAAATAATAATCTGTGCCAAACAAAGTTATAGAATCATAGAAATCTGACAGCAGAAAAGGACCCCTTGGCCCATCCAGTATGCCTGTAACCCTCTCTCCCCTAGGAAGGTCCCCTCCATCCCTTTCCAGCCTGCCAGCCCCATGGGTGTATCCCAGACCCTCTTAAAACTCTCCACTGAGTCCACCCCCACCACCCATTCCTACAGCCTGTTCCATGGCTGTACTTCCCTCTCGGTAAAGAACATCCCCCTGATGTTCTCTGAATCTGACCCCATCTAGTTTGAGGGTATTTCCCCTAGTGGAATTGTTCTTACTCAATTTGAATATGCTGCCAACTCTCACTCGGTTTATGCCCTTCAAGTACTTGAATGTCTCCACCATATCCCCTCAGTGAGTACAGGCCCAGCTCCCCCAGCCTCTCCTCATATGCCCGCCTGCAGCCCCACACCATTTTGGTTGCTCTTGTCTGGACCCTTTCCAGCCTGTCCTTGTCCCCTTGCAGGTATGGCCTCAGAACTGGACCCCATATTCCATGTGAGGTCTGACCATGGTTTTGTACAGCGGTAGGATCACCTTCCTCCTCCTGCTTCGGAAACCTCTCCCTATGCATGCCAGCATTCTTAGTGCCTTTCTTGATGCTCTGTCGCATTGACTCCGGACCTTCAGGTTGTCTGAGATGGTTATCCATAGGTCTCTGTCCTGCTCTGTCTCCTCTAGCTCCCCCCCCCCCCCAAGACGGTATTCTGCCTTTGGGTTGTTATGACCCAAGTGCATAATTCTGCACTTTTTTTTGTGTTGAATTGTAATTGCCACCTTTCTGACCACTCCTCCAGCCTGGCCCAATCCTTCTCCTATATCCTCCCCCCCCTTCTGCTGTATCAATCCTGTTACTACAAATTTTCATGTTGTCTGCAAACAGACACACCTTCCCTGTAGACCCTCTGTGATGTCCCAAATGTATATGTTGAAAAGTAAGGGTCCCAACACAGATCCCTGGGAAAACTCACTCGTCACTCTTTCTTCCTTCGAGTGCACCCCATTTACTATGACCCTCTGAGCCCTCCCCTCTAACCAATGTCCCATCCGTTTGTTTGTTTTTTATTATGGAAATCAGAATTACAACCCGTTGAGTCAGAGACTCCTTTACAAAAGCTCCACATCATGGTGAGGATAATAACAAGGGAGCTGAACATAACAGTCTAACAAAGGTAGGGAATAACATAATAACAAAGGGAGATAGAACACTGTAAACGCAATGTAAATACACAATATACTGGTTACAGAAAATCTCATAAGCTTGTTCCCCACCTTCAAGCTGTCCACATTGCCTACCAGTCTCCTGTGGGGGATGGTGTCAAATACCTTCCTGAAGTCCAGGTAGGCCATGTCCACCACCCCATCCTGGTCCAATATCTCCATCACTCTGTCGAAGAATTCAGTCAGGTTGGTCTGATAAGACCTGCCACCCATGAATCCATGCTGATTTTCATTTAGAAGGCCCTCCCCATCTAGATACTTAATCAATCTTTCCTTAATCAGTGCCTCCATCAGCTTACCAACCACAGAGGTCAGGCTGACTGGGCAGTAGTTTACTGGCTCCTCCCTCTCGTCCCCCTTCTGTAGTGGTACTGCCTCAGCCTTTTTCCAGTCCCCAGAAACCCTTTCCTTGTGCAGTGACAGGTTGAACAGCCTCGTGTGCAGTGTTACCAATTCCTGTTTTAATTCTTTGAGCACCCTCGGGTGAATCCCATCCAGTCCCATCACCTTATCCGTCCGCAGCTTGCCCAATTCTTCTAGTACCCTAGCTTCTGTGAAGGGACTAGAGTCCATCTCCTTAAACATCCTCCCCTTATTTTCCTGTTTTGGTCCCTCTCCCTCCTCCACCGTAAAGACCGATGCAAAGTATCTATTTATGACATTGGCTTTTTCTATGTCACCCTCCACCAGTGCACCCCCCCTCCCCCCTTCCTCCTTGAACCTCACAATCCTGCTCTTCCCTTTTTTCTGTGACATACATATCTAAAAACTTTTGTTCCCTCTTTTCACCCCCCTTGCTATGCATTCTTCTGTTTCAGCCTTGGCCTGCTTGATCACCTTCCCCATGTCCCTGAATTTATCCCTGTACACCCCTTGTCTACCTCCCTTTGCAATTCCTTATATATCCCGAATGCCCTCCTCTTCTCCGTAGGTACATTCTTCACTTCAGTAGTGAACCACAGTGGTTTCCTTCCCCTCTTTTTCTTGCTCACCATCCTAACGCAAAGCTCTGTCACCTTCAGTAGTCCTCTTTTTTTTTTTTTTTTGTTATGTATTTTTTACGCCCTCCTTTGCTGGGGGTGTTACCTATGGTCTCCCTTATCCATCTGTTCCAAGGCTCCCACGCAACTCCCAGTACCTATGTTCTACCTCCGCCTCCATTCCTTGCACCAGCCGCATCACGGCGTGGTACTTATCCCACCACTGTGAAAGCCAGGGGTCAGGGCCAGGAGGAGCATCTCGAGTAAGAGTGGCGCAGTGCTGCTGGAGCAGACTTCATGTGCACCAGAGGATTTTTCTTGTGTAGAATCCCACCCTGGCAGGACGTGCAGTGGAGTCAGTGACACTACCATCTTGGCAGCTTCCACGTACCACATGTCTGGCTATCACGTGCCATCCCCTTATGTGATCCGACACTTGCACTGACCCCGTCACCACCAGAAGCTAGCACAGCTGTGGATAACCTACCCCACCCACCTGGAGGAGAGCAGTCCCTGGGAAGCTCACTCCTCCTCCCTCCTCCTGGCCAACCACCAGCAACCCGAACCCCGGTCGCCGGCGTGACGCGAGGTGTGGCGACCAGTGCCTCAGTCCTCAGCACCACCGGGCCAGCCAGTAGTCCTCTTTTAATTCCCCCCACAGTTCTTCCACGTCCTCCAGGTCTTCTGTCCCCTCCAGCTCCTCCTGGACCAATGCTCTCATTCTCCAAAAATCTGCCTTACTAAAGTCAAGCACCCTAGTGCTCGAGTTGTGCTTGACCTGACCCTTACTGATCCTAAATGTCATCACCCTATGGTCACTGTCACCCAAATTCTCCCCAATCCCCACCCCCTCAACACTGTCCCCATTTGACAAAACCAGGCCAAGTCGTTCCATCACCAGCTGGTTGATGAATACTTCCTGCAGGGACTCAGCACCCTTCTCCTATCTGTGGCTGCTGCTGGATAACCAATCGTCAGGTAGATTTAGGTCTCCCACAGCCACGATTTCCCCTGCTGGCCTGTCCTGTATCTCTTTACCCATCTGCCTGTCAACCTCCTCCTCTTGATTTGGTGGTCTGTAGACCACCCCTACCTTTACTGCCTTCTCCCATGCATAGGGTCTCCACAGGTCCATCCCCTCCCCCTGCAGACCATCACCCTTATCCCCTCCTTTACATAATGGGCTACCCCCCCTTCCTCCCATCCTGTCTCTCCTGTACAGTACATACCCAGGCATTTCCACTTCCCAGCTGTGGTTTTCAGTCCACCAGGTCTTCGTGACTGCCACCAGTCCAGGTCACCCTCTACCACTATCACCTCCAGTTCTCCAATCTTATTACCCAGACTCCTGGTGTTTGTCAGCAAACCCCTCCGCCAGCCCCCCCCCCTTTCCCTCCTTGTCGGCTTATATACGAACATACGAAGGTGCCAGCAGAACAGACCTTCTCTTACCCCCATCTGTGTGGGAGAGCTAGTTAGGCCCGATCCTCTCCTCACTCCTACTGGGCTACACCTAGCTTCACCCTCCCCCTCTCCTAATTTAAAGCACTCCCTAGTATTTTATCTATATATACCTGTAGCTTCCCCCTCAAAATCCTGGCTCCCTCGTCATTTATATGTAACTTATCTCTTGCATACAGATGTTGGTCTAGCCATGTACCTCCCCAATCACCTATACATTCATAGCCCTCCCTCCTGCACCACTGCCTCAGCCAGTGGTTAAAGTCTTTAATTTTCAATTGTCTCGCTGTAATGGCGCAGTGTACTGGCAGGACTTCAGAGAAGACTATGGTACCTCCATCCCCTTGCACCCTCTAGCTAGTTCCATAAATCTCCTCTGTACCTCTTGTACCTCCTCTCCGCCAGATCATTTGTGCCAAGGTGTAAAACTAGGTTAGGTTTTCCCCCAACCAGCCCAATGCACTCCTTAATTCTTGGGAGTGCCCTGTTTGTTTCCATCCCTGGTTCACAGAAAACCGACCTCCCCTTGAAGGCTACACCCTTTCTTAACCAGTGGATCCCTTTAATAATGGAGTCCCCCATACACTATCACTGATTTTTCGTGTGCTACCCCCAAGGGTGCCGCCACATCCTCTACCTGGCTATTTCTCCCTTTCCTCCTGGCTCCCCCTGTTCACCTTCCACCTCCACTCTTCCTTCCCTATCCCTCAGTCCTCCTGCCCTGCTGGAGGCCCCAGCCTCGTCCCCTTGAGCCCCTCCCACCTTGCCTATTCCATTCCTGCCTCTCTCAACCCATCCTCTCTGTGGATGCCTGTCCTTCTCTGGTCTCTCCTTGCAACACCCATCCCACTTCCTTCCCTTCCCTTTCTCACCCCTGTCTGCTACACCCTGTCCCCCCCATGCTATCCCTCCCTTTTCTCTTGGTATCCCCTTCCCTTCTCCTCCTGGGCCACCACAGCCTGATCCTCCCTCGCTCCAGACTTCTCCGGCCTTTTCTGGCCATCCTGTTCATTCCCCACTTCCTCAATCCCATACACATCCTCCTACTCCATAATCCCTGTTAAGGGCCAGCATCTGTTGAAGCCTGCTGTGTACCTATCCTCAAGAATGCTGGTATTCCTGCCCATCATGTCCCTGTCCCCTGACCTGGTCATGTCTACCGTGACACCCTGTGTGACCGGCCCCCTCCCCCCGGTCGGTCTGCCTCCTACTTGGTTGCCCTCTGCAAATTTTCTGATGCTGTCCCTCTTTGTCCAGGATAACTCTCTTTTTAGCCATGCTAGCTCAGCCTCTAACCTCTCCAGCCTTTGATAAACTGGGCACAACCACAGTCTCCACAGAGTGCTCATGAACACTGCTGCGCCACAGTTGTTACATACCTCCCTCTTCCGTGTCCCATTTTCCCCTCCTTCCACTGGCCATACTCCCCATGCCCCCACTGACCCCTAACCTGTTGTGCCCCTCCACCCTGCTTCAGCCTGAGATGCTGTCCCTGACCCCACTCCCTAGGCTAGCATTCCCACATCTCTCCATCCTCCATCCCCCCAAGGTCAATTCCTCCTCTCCCCCATTCGCCCTCTCGGTGCCTTGCTCCCAGTAAAGTTTCCCTCCTTTACCAAATCCTGCCAACTTCTAGTCACAGTTGAAAAACAATGCCCAACTAATGCCAATTCAGCCCCTCACGCAAGCTTATTCAACAACTAATGCCAACTAACCCTCCCATAAGCTGTTGGCGAGCCTAGCCCGAGTCTGCCAGTTTTAAGCCCAGAAAACTATAATACGATAAGTCCGGAAATATCTAATAAGATAACATTAGAACAATGTACCCCATAAAACTCTAAAACATTATATTATACCAATGTACCCCATAAGACTTTTATGCCTTTAGACCACTCTATCAGAGCGTCTTACCCCCCAAGCTCCTCACCCCCTCTGTCCTTTCATCCAATTAAATGCAGCTGAAGCCTTTCCCCTCCAGCCCTGGCCCCTTGCCTTTGAGTATTTAAGGTTGGGGGTGGGGTGGTAGGGGAGCTTTTTCTCAACTCAGTGAATAAAAGCTAAATAGCGCTCCTGGCGGCGCAGTTCAGTTCCTCTGTCTTGCGGCTGGGCACAAGAGCTAAACCCCAGCTGCAACAGTTCTAGCAGCCTCCTGGTCTTTGCAGCCGATGTGGCCAATGTCTTCCTCCTCCCCTCCACCAGTATGGTTCCCTCCACGCAGACCAATGCAGCTGTCCCCTCTCCCTGCTGCCAATGTGGCAAGTCTAGATGTGCAGTAGTGTACTGTTTTAACATTTTAGGTTCTGAGTATGCTCAGTAACCACATCAAAGTAGCTCATATGAAAGGAAAAAAGAATCCCTGGTTTCCAGTGGCACCTCAATCGCCATCCCTGTTCATATTTTCTGTTTCCCTATTGTCTAGTAGCACCACCCACCCGCCAATGGCCATTCCCTTTATTATTTTTATTTCCCTGGTGTCTAGTGGTACCCCCTTCCTCTGATGCTGTCCCTGTTAATGATATGTATCTGCCTGGTGTCTAGTGGCACCCTCCTCCCCCTTCCCAAGATCACCCTCTCAGTTATTTGTATGTGCTTCCCTCGTGTCTAGTGGCACCCCCACTCTCTAATCGTCCTCCCCATTATTTTTTCTTTCCCTGGTGTCCAGTGGCACCCCCACAGTCCAATCGCATCCCCGTTACTTTTATGTATTACCCTGGTGTCTAGTGGCACCCCCCCACCATCCGATCAGCCTCCCCGTATTTAGTAAGAAAAAATTACTCACCTTAGTAATGTTGTTTCTTCTACTGGAGTCTTGCTATATTATGACATATGCAGTGAGTCCCAACCTTCGAACTACTCCGGAGGTGAAAGAGTTAACTTTCCATGCCAGGCATGGAACTTTGAGCGTGAGCTCGGTTGAAACCTCTGTCTGTTGTTAATCAAACTCAAACTGTCAGATCTTTATGAGCAAAACTCACTAAGGTTCTGTGTGGAAGCCGTAAACCTACACTAGCCAACTGGCTACTAAATATAAGAACACATTTTTCTTGGTCCCAAAACAAAGACTCAAGTCAAGGGATCCAAAAAATTAAAAACATAACACCCAAACACCCCAAAAAGGAGGGGTGAAAAATAAGGTGGGCATCTACTAAGTGCCAACACTGCACTGCCCACCCACATCCCAAAAGTAGAGGTTCTGAGAGGGGCAGGCGGGGAGGTCAGAATATAGCAAGACTCCATTAGAAGAAACAACATTACTAAGGTGAGTAATTTTTTCTTCAAACAACATGAAGTCTTGCTATATTATGACATATGCAGACTACACAGCAGTACCTCCATGGAGGAGGACAGAACCTACTTGGAAATAGGCTCCCTAGAAGCACAGCTGTGCAAATCGAGCATCACTCCCTAGCCTGGATGTCCAGGGAGTAATGCTTGGTAAAAGTGTGAACTGTTTTCCAGGTAGCTGCTTGACATATCTCTAGGATAGGGATGTCCCTGGCAGCAGCCAGAGACGCAGCTGTACCTCTGGTAGAGTGAGCCCTCAGGCCTGAGGGAGGAACCTTACCCAGTTTTCATAGCAAAATTGGATACAATAACAATCCACCTGGCAATGGATCTTTTAGTGGCAGGTTTCTTACCAACCTCACCATAAGTAAGGAACAGTTGGAGGAGTCAAATCTGTGACCCTTGAGTGTTCTATGTAGTAACTAAGGGCTCTTTGACATCTAAACTGTGTAGTCTCCTCTCGCCAGAGGAGGAATGGTCAGTGAAGTACACAGGGAGAGACATAGATTGATTAAGGTGGAAGTCTGAAACCACCTTAGGCAAGAACTTTCTGTTAGTCCTGAGGACCACCTTATCTCTATGAAAGGAGATAAAATCAGGTTCCACTGACAATGCTTGTAACTCACTTATGCGCCTGGCAGAAGTGATGGCTACCAAAAACACAGTTTTCCAAGTCAAGTACTTAAGCTCTGCTGAAGACAAGAGAGCTCAAAAGGGGTTGTATATAAGCTGAGCAATGCAAATATTAAGATCCAGTCAGGGGCAGGGTCGGTGGAAGCAAACCTTGAAAACTTGGAGAATACAGGATGAGCCGAAAGAGAAGAGGGTTTACCTGCTGATAAGAAAGCAGACACGGCTGCCAGGTGCACTTTTAGGGTAGCTGGCCTCAGCCCCAAAGTATTCAAATGCACCATATAATCCAGGACTGTGGGTAAGTCAGCAGATTCTGGGAAATATGCTTGCCAGAGCACCAAATGGAAAATCTCTTCCATTTGGAATTATAAGTAGCCCTGGTGGATGGCTTTCTAGAAGCCTTCAATATATCCAATACACCTTGGGAGAGGTGTAGGTCAGCAAACTCTAACTCTTCAAGAACCAGGCCTTGAGATTGAGAGATTTGAGATTCGGGTACCAAACCCTTCTCTGAGCACAGGTTAACAGGTTGTGATTCCTGGGAAGACACAGGGGAAGGTGGACTGCTAAGGACATAAGGAGTGGGTACCAGGGCTGTCTGGCCCAATCTGGTGCAATCAGGATCATCTTGCAGGGTTGATATATGATTTTGACTAGCACCTTGAACAGAAGAGGGAAGGGGGGGAAGGCATAGAGAAACTTCCCTTCCCAACTGAGAAGGAAGGCATCCAGAGGGACTGAGCCCAACACTGGGGGCCTGCAGCAAAAAAGGGGAAGTTTGTGATTGTCTGGGGCTGCAAAAAGATCTATCTGCGGGGTGCCCCATCTGGCAAACTACCTCCAATACTAGGGGATCCAGTGACCATTCCTGATGGCCCTGGGAAATCCTGCTGAGAGCATCTGCCAGGACATTGTCCTTGCCTGGGAGGTGAACTGCCGTAAGGGAGGTGTTCAGGGAATATGCCAGAGACCACAACTTCATTGTTTCGTTGCACAAGGCCGTAGACAGAGTGCCTCCTTGCTTGTTGATGTATCACATTGCAGTGGTGTTGTCTGTTCTGATCTGTACAACTTTGTTCTGAACAGAGGTGGAAAAAACTTAAAGTGCTAGAAAAACTGCTCTGAGTTCCAACAGATTGATGTGGAGCAGAGATTCCTGAGGGGACCACAATCCCTGGGTAGTGAGATCGCCCATGTGAGCTCCCCACCCCAAGAGGGATGCATCTGTAGTAAGGATTAGGGAGTGAGACTGAGGGATGAAGGGGACCCCCTGTCTCAGATTGCTCTGGTCCTGCCACCACTGAAGGGCTTGGGTCAGGGTTCGAGTCACTGGGATCAATTTGGTCAGAGGGTCTCTCCTTTGAGACCAAAAGGCTCTCAAATGGAACTGGATGTCCCTCATCTGAAATCTTGCTCCCTGCACCACTGCTGTAGAAGCAGTCATGTGCCCCAGGAGCTGCAGGAAATGCCTTGCTGGTCGAGAGACCTGCAGGGTGAAAGAGGAGGCCAGAGAGACCAAGGTCCTTGCTCTTTCCAGAGGAAGGAAGGCTCTGGCCTCTTTTGTGTTCAGTTCTGCACCTATGAAGGTGAGAAGCTGGACAGGCTCTAGAACTGACTTGGAAGATTGAGAAGGAAACCTAGAGATGTGAGCAGTTGCTGAGTTACCTGAAGGTGTAGTTTGACTTGGTCTGGAGACTGGCCTACTATGAGCCAGTCGTCCAGGTAAGGAAAGATGGCAATCTTTTGCCTTCTTAAGTGGGCAACTGCTACTGCCAGGCATTCTGTGAATACCTCGGGGCAGAGGTGAGGCCAAGGGCATTGCTTCTGAACTGGTAATGGCCTGAGGGCAGTTCGAATCTGAGGTACTTTCGGCGGGGAGCGCCTGATAAGAACATGGAAGTAGGCATCCTTGAGGTCCAGGGACGCTAGCCAGTCCCCTGGCCTTAGAGAGGGTAAAATAACTCCCAGAGTCACCATTTGGAATTTTGGTTTTAAAAGGTGCTTGTTTAGGTATCTGAGATCCAAGATGGGCAGCCATTCTCCTGTCTTTTTGGGGTAAGGAAGTACCTGGAGTACAACCCTTTGCCCTGGTGTAGGGGTGGAACCCTTTCCACAGCTCTGAGGAGGGTAGAAACTTCTGTTTCTAGGGCAAGTGCCTCTGATGGATTTGCAGGTGGAAAGGACCTGGCTCTCATCTTCGGAAATTTTTTGAAGCCGAGAACCAGTCCCTGGCTTACTACTTCCAGGACCCACTTGTCTGATGTTAGAGACTTCCAGTCCTGGACAAAGTAAGCCAGCCTGCCCCTACAGGTAGAGGAGAATCGGCTAGCTACCCCATCAGGGTGCCTGCTTGGCAGGGACTTTGGGCTGAGGGTGGAAGCAGGCTTGCTTGTACCCCGTCTGCCTCTCCCTCTAAAGAACCCCCTCTGGGCATAAGCAGAAGAGGAGGCCTGGACTTGGTAAAAAGGCCTATGAAAAGGCCTGCCCCTGCCCCTGGGATGCTGCCTTTGAGGAGTGGCCTGCCTTTCCTTGGCCTGTGCACTCCTATAGGTGGTCCTATATTCATCCATTTTCTTCATGTAATTCTCTGTCTGCTCCCCAAACAGAGAATTGCCCACAACAGGAAAATCCATGACCTTAGACTGGGCATCCTGTGACAGGGTAGTACATCTGAGCCAAGCCTTATTCATGCGAGTGCCACAGATGTAGCCATGACCCTGATGACACATCATTAGAGTCTACTGCAGCATGAAATTGCACCTAGATGCCTCAATACCATCTGCAGCCACCTGTTCCAGCTCCCTGGCAAGCTGGTCAGGGACCTGTTTTGCTAGAGCCAGCACAGTATCCCATCTGGATTTCTGGTATCTAGTAGCATAAGCCATATAATTTGCCTGTCTGAGTCCCAAGGATGCTGCCATGTACTGTTTCTTTGCCATGGCATCAACCCTCCTGGAGTCCTTTTCAGGGGGGTGCAAAGCTAAAGGAATATTTGCCTTGTCACAGGCTGCAGCCTGCACTACCCCCACATGGCTGCATTGCTGTGTGAGTAACTCCATATCAGAGCCTGATAATGTATACCTCTTGTCCATCCTTTTTATCAACAGGAGGTATAGTATGAGGAGTTTTAAATTTTTACTGTCTGTTTCCTAAAAGATTTATGCAGAGGAATAGACAGTCTCCTAGACTCTGGAATATCCATCATTTTACATAATCAGGCTCCTCTTGGTCATCAACAGCTTCCTCAACAGGGAGCTGGAGAGTTTCAGCAACTTTCTTATAAAACATAAAATGAGAAGGGACTCAGATAGCCTAGGAGGAGAAACCCTGACGGTCTGTCTGGAGAGATGTCCGTTCAATGGGCACATCCAGACTTTCAAACCCACACTCACTCTCCTCCTACTCCTCTTCCCCTCCTCCGGTTCATAAAATCCTCAAAATCATAATCTTGAACCGGTGGAACCGGCCTGAACCGGCTCTTCCCTGATGGTATCGGTTCGGTCGGAACCGGAAAGTGATTGGACAATTTGAATTGCTTTTAGCTATTTCCTCAGCGGTTGGAGAAAAACTTTTGGCACACTAGCTGACTTTCTAGTCCTTTTAGTTGGAACCGGCTCCTCAGAGCTGGCTCTTCTTTGCCGAGAAAGTATCGCCCTGGTCAGAGGCACTCCCTCCAGTTAGGTTGGAACCCGACCCGGGCTGGCCATCGGGTCAGCGGACTTTTAGCCTCCTTTCCCTGAGCCTACCAACTCTCTTCTCAATGGTGGCAGCAGGAAAATTACTACATATCTGGCAGTCTGCACTGGGTGGTCAAACCCCAGACAATACACACAGGTGGTGTGTGGGTCAGCCTTAGCAAGGGCTTCCCACAAACACCACAGTGCTGAAACAGTGGGCCGGTTTTCTTTGGGTTTCTCAGACATAGTGCCAGCCTAACCAACTTGCCCGTTTATGGCAATCCGCCAAGCAAAGACTCCCTTATCGGTTCCCCAAGCGTGTCACGGAATACGTGAAAAAACGTAATAAATCCGTTTTTTAGAACCATAAGAACCAGGAACCGCACTCTAAATAAGGACTAGTAAAGTTTTAGAATAACCTGATCGGTTCAAACCGAACCGAAAGACGCTATAAGTTCCACAAGAATAACATAAATGTAAGCTTATCTATTACTTACAATACCACAGACAGAGCTTGAACCAACCGTTGCGGTTTAATTTCGTCAAAAACTGATAAAATAACACTTTAACCGACAAAATGAACCGAGCAGAAGGAGAAATCTCCAGAGCGACTGTTCAGTGAGGCAGAGTAAAGAATCTGACAGTTTGAGTTTGATTAACAACAGACAGAGTTTTCAACCGAGTCACATCAAAGTTCCATGCCTGGCATGGAAAGTTAACTCTTTCACCTCCGAGCAGTTCAAGGTTGGGACTCACTGCATATGTCATAATATAGCAAGACTTCATGTTGTTTGAATGTTATTTCAATTGGGAGTAGAAAGCACTGACCACCGCAACCACCACCAGATAGCAGAGTACAGTGTTGCTACAGTACTGGCGTGTTAGCTAATGTAAAGCAAGGCAGGAGCCCTATAAAAAGAAGACTTACAGTGAAGTTATGTTTTCTGCAGAGGAAAAGCCACCATCTTGCCAACCCCTGATCTTGCAGTAGCCAAACAGAGGTCAGGGATCTCAACACATGACTCCAACAGAATTCTGGGGAAATGACTATACTGTATGCTTGGCACCTTTACTGCCAATCACTAGGGCAATGAGCAAACATGATGAATACTAATTCAGTGAATGGACAGTGCCCTACACCAATGAGAAGCTGCCTTTACCCCCAGAAAATGTTAAGGGAAATTACAGAAAAGGGACTCGGCAGTTAGCTCTCTGAGAGTTGGGAGGGCGAGGCTGAGAGTTGGGAGGGCGAGGGCTGCTGGTGACAGCCCTCCAGAGAAGCCTGTCAGGGCTTCCACAGCCAACCATCAAGGAGTGACTTCAAAAGGTTTCCACAACCTGTGTATCCAGAGATTGAACTGTCTAGTCTGTCTACTGAAAGTGTCAGGACAACATTTTCCTGAGAGGCTGTGACCTGCCTTGAGAGAAAAGGAGGCAAACATGTGCCATATCTAACAGCCTGTGGGCACCAGAGAGAGACAGAGTAACTGTACGAGAAAACCTGTATCGATCCAGCAGACAGTCTGGGAGATGGACAACTGGTGCTGATGCCAGGTTCCTGCTAACGCTCCATACTAGGGTTCTGAAGCCTGGACATAGGCATTGCCCCTTAAACTGGTCTGTGCTGCACAGAACGAAGAGGGAAGAGTCCGAGAGGTCCAGAAGACTGCACAGAGAGCCAGAGCTACATTCAGAGGCACCCGAGACCTGAAGCATCTCTGAGCTGTCCCTCTCCAACTGCAACTACTGAACCATCAACCTGAGAGAAACTGCATCTGCAGAGGAGGAGGACATGGAGCCCAGCTGACAGCGCAGTGGTACAACAGAACTGTGAGTACTCTCAGGGGTTGCTCTGCAACTGGGGAAGTTTGTACAAAGTTGCCACCAAATCTACAGATTTAGGCAATGGGCCAGTAGTTACAAACACCTCATTTGGAGGTTCTGCCATTTGAGCAACTGCACAGCCTGTAGGGTTTGAGAAAGTATTTATGCTGCTTGTTTTAAAGTGCACCAGCGCCAGCTAACCAGATGCAACATCACTGGGCCTGCACCGTTCCCATGGCTGGGTACCCAGTGAAGCATCAGGAGCTGCGTTTTAGTCTGTCAGAAGATTTGGAATGTATAGGTTTTTAGGACATGCATACACGTCTGCAGCACAGCAAGGATTAGGGGTTAAAACTGATACCAGTGGGTAGTGCCCCCAGTACAGATGGGCTGGTAAAACTACAAGGTTTACAGCATTACTTGCTAGTGACTTGTCTTGCCTGGTGATGTGGGCACTGTTATTGTTGTTTTTAAAGTGTTTTACAGGCCGAGCCCAGTCAGGCACTCAATTTCAGTCCTGCATATACAGTTCACGAGTTTTTGTCAACAACATTTTTGCTTTGCATTACCCCATCTCTTGTGAATATCCCCCAATAAATATTTTGTTGATATTTTACATTTTGTCTCCTGAGCATATTATTAGTGTAAGTTACTAATTGCTCTTTTGTTGCATTTAAGGTTGCACTGTGATTTTACATGTATAGGGAGACACTTTGGGGAAGTGGGTAGGTAATGCATTCCAGGGGATTGTACCGTTCTGATACCAGGCCCACTTCAATTTTACTTTGGGTGGAGGCACCACACTAAACTTAAAAGATGTGGATTTAAACACTCATTTGGGAGTCTCAGAACCCAGACCCCTCAATCTTGTTTGAACCCCACATGGCAGGGACAGTAACTACAACATCCATGGTGACCCCATTACATTATTAAACACTAAAATTTTTTTGCTTGATAAAGAAAGTCATGTGGTAAGTGCATTTCTCCATTTGAACAGCTTAGGTGCAGGTCACCCAAAATCTGCGGCTTGGCTATGCTGCATGCATATCATAGAAACATAGAATTTGACGGCAGATAAGAACCGCTTGGCCCACCTAGTCTATGATGCTCAGCAACTGGCGAGGATGAGCAAGCATGATATATAAATTACGTACCCACTGTAATTCTTGATCTTTCCGTGTATCTTCACCGTTTGTCACTATTGGGTAATAGCTCTGGAGCTAGGACCTCGCGGGAAACTTTTTTTTCCTTTTTCTATAGGCGGAGTTGGCGCTTGGGGCGCCGCCGAGGCCGACATTCTACATGGTGCTCGTGGGTTGGCCATTAACTGCTGTCGACCCACCCTTGCCCCAGTTCTGAGATGCCGGAGACAGAGGAAGAAAGGATGGAGGGTGGGGCAAGGTAGCCCAAGGGATAGACAAAAGGAAAGGATATAATAACTAAAGGAGAAATAAACAACAAAGAGGACAAAAATATAGCCTAAGAGATTGGGAAGAAAGGGCCCCAATCTCTGGAAAAGAAGTAGGGATGAGAAAGGGAGGAAGAAGAGAGAAAAGAAATGGAGGAGGGAAGGACCCCGCTTCTTGACTGATACAGACCCGACCTTGAAGGAAGAAGACTTAAAACATTTCAGACTGCAACAAGGCAGAAGCCTGGACAGCTTAAAGAGCTGCAGACAGCACCCACAGGAGCAACATTTTTAGAGGACAAGAGGCCGACAGGGAACAAGGGCGGGTCCTCCTCCCACCAAACTAAGGAGAAAACTCCAAAGGGAAAATCCCCTAAACTGAAGAATGGGAGGGTAGTCCCAAGGTGACACTTAAAATAATAGAACTCGGCCAGCCCAGTGACGCTTAGGGTTGAGGTGCTGGACACCACCTCACGCTATGCCGGTGACCCAGGTTCGTAACGGACTCGGGTTGCTGGGGTTGGTGGGGAGGGAGGATTGAGTCCCTGTGGATGCTCTCTCCCTCTGGGGTGGGATACCAAGGGTGCATCTAGCACCCGACGCCCCTGAAGCCAGTGGATGCATGGGCTTTGCAGGCCTGGCAGCTCTTTCTGGAGTCGGGAGGGGACGCCAGCCACGCCGCTGCGGCTGTCGGCGCGGTGTCAGCATCACCGGGCAAGCCTGGACGTCAGTTGTAAGCACAGGCATCTCAGGGGAATGGGAGAAAAACATGGGAAAAATGAAACATCCCTGGCCCTACGAGCAGATGAAACTAGGGGATGGGATGCCATGGGGATCACCCTGGCGGACAGAGTAGGAGGAGGTACGAGGCCTCCTCTGAAAGCCATGGAAGCCAGGCAAATTGCAAAAAAATATACAAAATAATAGAACTAAGGGTTGGGGGAGTCCCCAGGAACCTCCCGCTCCCTTCCCCCACCCTGGACTTCAAGGGGATGGGGGACCGAGTCAAGGGCAAGGAAGGGAGAGAAGAGGAGATCCCTCTAAGAAAGAACTCTTCCCTGCGCGTCTCCAAGAGTCACCTTCCTCCTGACTACCAGGGAGAGGAGGGGAGTTGGATACAACAGAGACACACAGGGGGAAGGGGACTGCCCAGAGACTGGGGCCCAAGGGGGAAGGCGTGCGGGATTTAGTAATGAATGGTGAAGATACACAGGAAGATCAAGAATTACGGTAGGTACGTGATTTTTATATCTTATCTGTGTCAATCTTCACCATGCATCACTACTGGTGAGTACCGAACCCCAAAGGGGGCCCCAATAAGTCCCTACGGGATGGAGCCCTTAGCCTTCAGTGGGGAGGCACCAGAAGGGAGAACCTACAGGCCTGGAGAGGCCTGAGACTGGTCTGGGTGAGACGGGCAACTCCCAGTGAGAGAGGAAGGCACCTGAAAGCTGCCATCTCACCCTACAGGAGAAAAGATGGGTTATCCAGAAGGCAGAGAAATCACCCTCACGCCAGGCCATGGGTGACAACTGGGATAGGCGAGCCATGCCGTCCCGCCTAGTGCAGATCGCTGTCCCTACAATCCTGGAGTCTATCTCACTGGCATCGTGAAGATGCCCTTGCCTGGTGCCCTGCAAGCTCCAGGCCTTGAACAGAGAGGGCGATGGCTTGCCTGGTTTCCTCCGATCAGGCATGGAGGCAGGAGTTACCCTAGCCTGAATCACAAGAACCTGTCATACGTAGCATAGTGGGTCTGATGAGAAACTCTGCAAAAGAGAATCCGTGCTGAGTAGACATCCTCCTCCCCAGAAATCAAAAATCCATGAGTCAGAGTCTGGGGTTCGGTTATGGTGAAGGGTTCAAGCCCAGAGGGTATCCAGGCACGTCAGGCCCAAGGAAGGGTGAGGCATAGTTCCTGGAGACCCTGGGGAGCGCATACCTCTGGCAGAGGTCCCTTGGGGCTGGAACAGTGGAAAAGGATGCTGCCAGAACTGGAGTGACGGATCCCAGAACATGGCCATGCAGGAACCACTAGGTTGGCCACACTGTATTCGCCAAAAAGACATGCATCACCCAGTCAGGATTGCTTTCAGAGGGTGGGGAGAGGTGGAGCTCGTTAAACATCCTCGAGAGGAAACGTTGATAAGAGGTCAGATCAGCTGCTGGGGAAAGATAGACAGAAAGTTCCTCTCCTTCTGAGGAGGGAGATGAGGAAGCTGACGAGTCCGGAGATTCAGGGTCAGGCTGCATGGGAGCGCAGTCGAACACCTGGTCATCCATGGCACTAAGGTAGGAAGGGAAATGTGCAGCTGAAACCCTGAACTGCTCCCAGGTCAGGGCCCCCCCCCCCGAGGACTAGGAATACCTGGCCCCTCCCCCCTCCGAGGACTAGGAATACCTGGGAGAGGAGGAGGGCAGGCAGAGGCACGGGGCCAAGCACCTAACAGAAGGAGCACGGCCTCTGCCTGGGCAAGGGGACCGAGCGGATGCTCCCAACAGGGAGGGAGATCTGGTGGTCCCAGCAGACAAAAGCTGTTCAACCGGGTCAGAATGGCTAGAACTGTGCCTGTGGGAAGAACCCCCGTGAAGTGACCAGGACAGTGTGAGCCCAGAAGGACAGCCCCTAACCTCCAAAGTAGAGGTCCCTCTTGAGGAGTGTTCAGGGGAAGGGGAAGGGAAAGAGCCCATGCTACGGCTCCTCCCATAACCCGGGCGGGTCCCAGGGAGGGGCCACTGCACCAGACCCTGTTCCCTCGACCCCTCTGACTCTGAAAAGGCCATCTTCCTCACTACTACCAGCCTAGGTAACTGGCAACCCTTAGCCGACCCCAGAGAGTCTACCCAGGGTGCAGTACCCTCCCCCTCCTGGGGTGCCCCTGGCTGTCCCAAACTTGGACTGTCCAGGCACACCAAAGAGGGGGGTGCCTCAACTGAAGGGACAGACGTACCTGTGGCTCCAGGCTGCACAGCAGTGGCCACCTGGATCACTACCAGCTGGTCAGTACCACTGATCCCAGAGCCAACAGGATCCATCCGACCCACAGAGGGAGGCTAAGTGGGGGCCAAGGTGTTGGACACCAAGGGACCAGAGGATTCTGAAGAATCCGGAAGCCAGCTCAGATCAAACCCCGAATCCCCCTCTGAGGAAGTGGACGAAGAGGCCCGATGCCAGACAACTCCCCGATCCCTGCCAGTTCCAGGGCCACAAGCCACACCGCCCTCAGCTCCAGCATCTTGAGCGGCACCAGAGCCAGGTGCGACACTTCGCCTGGTGCCGACCTCTCCCTGGTGCCTGAATAGCACCGGAATCAAAGACAACACTGACTGCAGCGCCACACTTCTCCTGGCACCTGCGAACGCACCGGAGTTGAAGGCAGCATCGACCGTGGCACCGCCTCTCCCCATTGTTACTTAACGGCACTAGAGTCAAAGGCGGCACCATCCTGGTGCCGCCCCTGTCCTGGTGTCACAAACAGCACCAAGGGCAGAAAGAGTGCTGACCCAGTCTCGGCACTGTGGACGGCACCAAACCAGAAACAGTACTGAAACTTGGTTCCACACCTCCCATGGAACCACTTGCTTTCCCGCACCGCGAACGGTGTCAGAGGAAGAAACAGCGCTGAGGACAGCCTGGCGTCATCACGGCACTGCCGGCCGCGGTGCCACAACTGACACCAGAGCCAAGGCAGCACTGACAGACAGTACTGAGGACGGTGTCGGTCCAGGCCCGTGGGCCCTAGAACTCGACACCAGGAGAGCCTTCGCTTCTGAAGAAGCGATTGCCAATGCGGTGCCTCCTGCCTGGCCCCCAAGAGGAATTGGGCCTCCTGCACCACAGAAGGAACCCCCGCCGAGGCTAAGCTGAAAGTGGCAGAGGCCCCCTCTTCCATGGGCCATACAGGACTGGGAGGGGACCCGGAGGAAGGTTCAAAAATCCACACCTAGGCCTGCCGACTGTGAACCCACCCCCTGACAGTCGGCGGCGCACAGCCAACTTTAAACGCGCGCAACTTGAGAACTCAGCAGTCCCCTGAGAAGCAGGCATAGCAGTTGTCCATGTCATGGGCTGGCAGAGGCAAGAAAGACAGCGGTCATGCTGGTCCAAGACAAAATACATTCGGGCACAGGTGGCCACCCCACCTTCAACGATTTCTTGTCCCCGGGACGAGGCATGACCGAACAATAAATTAACACAAAAACAGTACTCAACGCCGCTTTAAGAAAGGAACGGTCTTACCAGAGACGTAGAAGCGGTGTCGAGTAGTTGACAAAACAGAACCGAGACACGACGAAACTAGACCACAAGAACTAGGCCGCAGAGTTGCTAGTAGTCTCCTCACGAGGTCCTCACTCGATGGTGAGAGAAGAACTGGGGCGAGGGCGGAGTCGAAAGCAGTTAACGGCCAACCCGTGAGCGCCACGTAGAATGTTGGCCTCGATTGCAGCGTCACCTCTGTATCAACTCCACCCACAGAAGAAAAAAAAAGTCTCCTGGCTCCAGAGCTATTACCCAATAGTGATGAATGGTGAAGATTGACACAGATAAGATATCGTCAGCACAAGGCAAGAAAAAAATACTTACCATAGTAATGTTGTTTCTTCTAATGGAGTCTTTCTGTATTCTGACAATATGCAGTTAGACCGACTGGTTCAATTGCCCCAGAGAACAAAGAGTTAACTCTATGCAAATGCATAAAACGATGAGCTCGAGCTCGGTTTTCAAACCACTGCCCTCGGTATGTTCTAGTAACTGATCAGATTCTATGAAGTAAAACTACATATATGTGCAAAAAAACTAAGCCTAAACAGGGGGTCAAAAGATAAAAAGGCATGAGGAAGACTCAAGTCACAGATGCCCAGAGAAAACCAGTACCTGCTATTGGGTTAAGTCGTATAGGTGCTACAGAAGAGCCACCCTTCCCCAGGTTCTGAAGGGGAGGTAGGGCAGGAGGTCAGAATACAGCAAGACTCCATTAGAAGAAACAAGATTACTATGGTATGTAATTTTTTCTTCAAACAACATGAAGTCTTGCTGTATTCTGACAATATGCAGACTACAAAGCAGTGCCCTATGGAGGTATGCACAGAATCTATTTGGGGAACAAGCTCTGCAGTACTGCTGTGCCAAACCTGGCATCACTCCTAGCCTGAATATCCAGGTTGTAGTGCTTAGTGAATGTATGACAGATTTCCAGGTGGCAGCCTTACATATCTCAAGCAAGGAGAGGCAGCAGTCCCTCTAGTAAAATGGGCCCTAAGGCCTGCTGGTGGGTCCTTATCCAGCTTACTGTAGCAAAACTGGATACAGGCCATAATCCATCTAGCTATAGTCCTCTTTGCATCTGGCCTGCTTTGACTAACTTCACCATAGGTAAGAAAAAGTTGGGAACAATCCTTCCTTAGCTCCTTCGTCCTGTCCATGTAATAGCTAATAGCTCTTTTTTACATCCAGACTGTGGAGCCTGAGTTCACGTGAACTGGAGTGCTCTGAGAAGAATACAGGCAAGGTAACAGATTGATTAAGATGGAAATCAGAAACCACCTTAGGGAGGAACTTGCTATTAGTTTGGAGCACAATTTTATCCCTGTGGGGTGTGATATAGTTGGGCTCCACAGACAAGGCCTGAAGTTCACTGATTCTTCTAGCAGAAGTGATGGCCACTAGAAAAACAGTTTTCCAAGTGAGAAACTTGAGCTCTGAAGAAAACATAGGTTCAAAAGGAGGTTGCATAAGCTGGCCTATGCATATGTTCAAGTCTCATGCAGGGGTAGGTTTCCTATGTGGAGGATGAAGATGCAGCAACCCTTTGAAAAACATTTTGAAAATTGGGTGTGCAGCCAGAGAAGAGCCCTTCCCTGCTGAAAGATAAGATAAGCAGAGACATCAGAGAGGTGTACCTTCAGGGTAGAAGGCTGCAAATGCAGAGATTGAAGGTGGACCAGATAGTCCAGAAGTTCTGGTAACCCGGCCTGGTGTGGGTCCAGGTCTTTCTGGGAGCACCAGAGAGGGAATCTTTTCCACTTAGAGGAATAGGTTTTCCTAGGTGCAGCTTTTCTGGAACCCTTCAGAATATCCAGGACAGATTGAGACAACTGTAAATCTGCATATTCTAAGTCTTCAAGAGCCAAGCCCTGAGGTGAAGAGACTGAAGACAGGGGTACATTATCCTTAACTGAGAGGATGTCAGCAGGTTGTACCTCCTGGGGGAGAGAAATCAGTCTGGTCATTGACAGTGACAGCAGCATCAAGTACCACGGCTGTCTGGCCCAGTCTGGGGCTATGAGAATCATGGTGGCAGATTGAGACCTCAGCTTGACCAAGACTCTGGCTATCAGAGGAAAAAGGGGGAAAAGCATAAAGGAACCTGTTTGACCAATCCAGGAGAGCATCCAGTGGCACTGGGCCCTGGGGTGGAGGCCTGCAACAATACAGTGGTAACTGGTGATTGTCTGGGGCTGCAAAGAGATCCATCTCTGGCACCCCCCTACCTCCTGAATACTGAGAGAAGGACCTGCCTGTCCAAGGTCCATTCGTGATGGCCCTGGCTGATCTTGCTGAAAGCATCTGCCAGTACATTGTCTTTGCCTGGCAAGTGAACTGCTAACAGTGACATGCTGAGAGAATATGCCAGTTTCCAAATCTTCATGGATTCTGTGCACAGCAGGGAGGATCTTGTTGCCCCCTGTTTGTTGATGTAGTACATGGTGGTGGTATTGTCTGTCCTGACTTGAACCACCTTGCCCTGTAAGAGACTGGCAAACTCCTGAACAGCCAGGAACACTGCCCTGAGTTCCAGAAGACTGATGTGCAGGAGAGACTCCTGAGGGAGCCAAGTACAGTGTGCTGTGCAATCCCCCTAGGTGGGCACCCCAGCCCAGAAGAGAAGCATCTGTTGTCAGAACCAGAGAGGGTACCTAAGGGAAAAAAGGGACCCCCACTCTGAGGTTGTGCATCTCCTGCCACCACTGAAGAGCTAACAGAAGGGTGGGAGATGCTGGAATCAGTTTGGACAGAGGATCCTTTCTGAGACCAAAAGGATCTCAGATAGAACTGAAATATCCC
The DNA here is from genome assembly GCA_016271365.2 of Neoceratodus forsteri. NCBI lineage: Eukaryota > Metazoa > Chordata > Ceratodontiformes > Ceratodontidae > Neoceratodus > Neoceratodus forsteri. The sequence goes on along the minus strand of CM057451.1, from coordinate 1,142,145,897 downwards.
TCATCTGAAACCTGGTCCCCAGGACCACAGCTGTGGTGGAGGCCATGTGTCCTAGGAGATGTAGGAAGTACCTTGCTGGCCGAGGAACTCAAAGGTGGAAGGATTTTACTAAATCTATAAGATCTTGTGCCCTTGCAAAAGGCAAGAAGAAAAAAATTACTCACCTTAGTAATGTTGTTTCTTCTAATGGAGTCTTGCTGTATTCTGACTATTGCAGTTAGGTCCTGCCTTTCAACTGCCCTGGAGAACAAAGAGTTAACTTTCCATAGCCAGCATGGAACGTTCAGCGCGAGCTCGGTTGAAGCCCCTGTCTGCTGTTGTTTAAACTCCAACCGTCAGATCTTTACGAGCAATATTCACTAGAAGTTCTGTGTGGAAACTGTAAAACTCACACTAGCCAACTGGCAACTAAATTTATTAAAAAGGGTTTTTTGGTTTCAAAGCAAAGACTCAAGTCAGGAAACCCAAAAACCAAAACGCAACACACACCCAAAGTAAAGGAGGGTGAAAAAAGGGCACCCCTAGGGTGCCAACACTGCTCCTGCCCAACCACATCCCAAAAACAGGTTCTGAGTGGGGAGGCGGTGGGGAGGTCAGAATACAGCAAGACTCCATTAGAAGAAACAACATTACTAAGGTGAGTAAGTTTTTCTTCAAACAACATGAAGTCTTGCTGTATTCTGACTATTGCAGACTACCAAGCAGTACCTCCATGGAGGAGGGACAGAACCTACTTTGGGAATAGGCTCTGAAGTACTGCTGTGCCAAACCGAGCATCACTCCTAGCCTGGATATCCAGAAAGTAATGCTTGGTGAATGTATGGACTGTTTTCCAGGTGGCTGCTTGACAAATTTCTAAGATAGGAATATCCCTGGCAGCAGACAGGAAGCAGCTGTACCTCTAGTAGAGTGAGCCCTGGCCTGAGAGTGGAGTTCTACCCAGTTTTTCATAGCAGAACTGTATACAAGAGACAATCCACCTGGCAATAGATCTCTTAGTGGCAGGTTTGCCCTTACCAACCTCTCCATATGTGAGGAACAACTGGAGGGACTCAAACCTGTGACCCTTGGTGCACTCTATGTAGTAGCTGAGGGTCCTTTTAACATCCAAGCTGTGCAGCCTCCTCTCTCCAGAGAAGGAATGGTCAGTGAAGAAAACGGGTAGAGACATAGACTGGTTAAGGTGGAAATCTGAAACCACCTTAGGCAAAAACTTCCAGTTAGTTCTTAGGACCAGTTTATCTCTATGGAAAGAGATGAAATCAGGCTCCACTGACAGGGCTTGCAATTCACTGATACGCCTGGCAGAGGTAATGGCTACCAAAAACACAGTTTTCCAAGTCAAGTACTTAAGCTCTGCAGAGGACAAAGGCTCAAAGGGTGGTTGCATAAGCTGAGCAATGCAAACATTAAGGTCACAAGCAGGAGCAGGGTCCCTAAAGGGGGGATTGGTGTGCAGCAATCCCTTGAAGAACTTACAAAACACAGGATGGGCTGACAGAGGAGAGGGCTTGCCTACTGACAAGAAAGCAGAAACAGCTGCCAAATGCACTTTAAGTGTAGTTGGCCTAAGTCCTTTGGTGGAAGGCTTTCGAGAAGCCTTAAGGATATCCAGAACCCCTTGAGAAAGGTGCAGATCAGCAAACTCTAACTCTTCAAGAACCATGCCTTGAGATTGAGAGACTTGAGGTTCAGATACCAAATCCTCCCCTGACAGGATGTCAACAGGTTGTAATTCCTGGGAAGAGACAGGGGAAGGTGGACTGCTAAGGACAGCAACAGGGAGTACCAGGGCTGTCTGGCCCAGTCTGGAGCAATCAGAATCACTTTGCATGGTTGTGACCTGATCTTGGCTAACACTTTGAACAGGAGAGGGAAGGGGGGCATGCAGAAATTTCCCTTCCCAATTCAGGATCAGAGCATCCAGGGGGACTGAGCCCAAGACTGGGGGTCTGCAACAAAAGACAGGAAGTTGGTGATTGTCTGGGGCTGCAAAAAGATCTATCTGTGGAGTGCCTCATCTCGAGAAAATCACTTTCAAAACTAGGGGATCTAGGGTCCATTCATGATGGCCCTGCTATATCCTGCTGAGAGCATATGCCAGGACATTGTCTTTCCCTGGGAGGTGAACTGCTATCAGAGAGGTTTGCAGGGAATAGGCCAGGGACCACAACTTCATTGCTTCTGTGCACAAGGCCGAAGACCGAGTGCCTCCTTGCTTGTTGATGTACCACATTGTGTTGGTATTGTCTGTTCTGATCTGGACCACCTTGTTCTGTACAGATTTGGAAAAGACTTGCAGTGCCAGAAACACCGCTCTGAGTTCCAAGAGATTGATGTGAAGCAGAGATTCTTGAGGTGACCACAGCTCTTGGGTGGTAAGATCCCCCAGGTGGGCACCCCAGCCCAGCAGGGAGGCATCTGTGGTGAGTATCACTGAAGGAGACTGAGTGACAAAGGGAACTCCTTGTCTCAAATTGTCCTGATCCTGCCACCACTGCAAAGCCTGGATCAGGGTTCGAGTCACTGGGATTAGTTTGGTAAGGGAATCCGTTCTTTGGGACCAGAAGGCTCTTAAGTGGAACTGAATGTCCATCATCTGAAATCTTGCTCCCTGGACCACTGCTGTAGAGGCTGCCATGTGGCCCAGAAGCTGCAGGAAATGCCTTGCTGGTTGAGACACCTGAAGGGCGAATGAAGAGACCAGTTCCATAAGGGTCCTTACCCCATCCAGGGGGAAGGAAGGCTCTTGCTTATTGTATCCAACTCCGCCCCTATGAAGGTGAGGAGCTGTACTGGCTTGAGAACTGACTTTGGAAGGTTGAGGAGGAATCCTAAGGAAGTGAGCACTTGCTGAGTTATTTGCAGATGTGACTTGACTTGGTCTGGAGACTGACCCACTATGAGCCAGTCGTCCAAATATGGAAAGATGGAGATCTTTTTTCTCTCCTTAGGAAAGCAACCACTACTACCAGGCACTTTGTGAACACCCTTGGGGCTGATGTTAGGCCAAAGGGCATTGCTCTGAACTGATAGTGGCCTGAGGGCAACTCGAACCTAAGGTACTTTCTGTGGGAGCACCTGATGGGAATGTGAAAATAGGCATCTCTGAGGTCCAGGGAGGCTAGCCAGTCCCCTGGCCTTAGAGAGGACAGAATTATTCCCAGAGTCACCATTTTGAACTTTGGTTTTAAAAGGTGCTTGTTCAGATATCTTAGATCCAGGATGGGCCGCCATTCTCCTGTCTTTTTGGGGGTTAGGAAGTACCTGGAGTACAATCCTTTGCCCTTATGTAGGGTAGGAACCCTCTTTATGGCTCAGAGAGCCAGGAGGGAAGAAACCTCTGCCTCTAGGGCAAGGGTCTCTGATGGATTTGCAGGTGGAAAGGATCTGGTTCTCATCCTGGGAAATTTTTTGAAGCTGAGAACCAGTCTCTCGATTACTACTTCCAGGACCCACTTGTCTAATGTCAGAGACTTCCAGTCCTAGACAAAGTAAGCCAGCCTGCCCCCTACAGGTATTGGAGAATCGGCCCGGGCAGACCCATCAGGGTGTCTGCTTGGCAGGGGCTTTAGGCTGAGGGGTGGAAGCAGGCCTGCTCATTCCCCGCCTGCCTACATAGAAACATAGAGGTTGACGCAGATAAGGACCGAAGGCCCATCCAGTCTGCCCATTTCTTTTCTACCTTATAAATGTGCCATCGGCTTGCTCTGTCAGTGACCTATCTATTCATAGTCATTTGTATTGCTCCTTATGCCTATCCCATGCCTGTTTGAAGCCCTGCACTGTATTCATAGCCACCACTTCTTGTGGTAAGCCATTCCATGCATCTACCACCTTTCTGTGAAAAAGAATTTCACATTCCCCTTAATCGGCCTCCCTCTAATCTCATGCTGTGTCCTCTTGTCCTGCTATTTTCTTATATTTAAACATGTTAGACTCTTTCACCTTGTTTATGCCCTTAAGGTGTTTAAATGTCTCGATCATATCACCTCTCTCCCTCCTTTGCTCAAGGGTATACATATTGAGCTCCGTTAATCTGTCCTTATATGTCTTCTGATGCAGTCCCTGCACCATTTTGGTTGCCCTTCTCTGGACTGCCTCAATTTGGTTAATGTCCTTGTGACAGTGTGGCTCCAGTACTGCACGCAGTACTCCAGATGGGGCCTAACCAATGTCTTGTGCAGAGGGATTATTACCTCCCTCACGACTTGTGATACCTACTAATACACCCCAACACCCCCAGCTCACTTACTGCTTTAGAGGTCTGCTTGGATGATTTTAGGTCATCAGTGATGATGATGCCCAAGTCTCTTTCTTCCTTTGTGACTGCTAGCAACTCCCTCCCAGCCTATAAGTGGCTTCAGGGTTTCTCTTCCTATGTGCATGATTTTGCACTTTGCATTAAATCTCAGCTGCCACTCTTCTGACCATTCTGCAGTTTATCCAGATCTCTTCTCATTCTGCCCACCCCATCTGGATCATCTACTCTGTTGCAGATCTTGGTGTCATCTGCAAACAGACAAGCCTTACCCCTAGTCCATCTGCGAGGTCACTAATGAAGATGTTGAATAGGACTGGCCCCAGGACTGATCCCTGAGGTACCCCATTTGTGACTTGCATCTCTTCTGACTGTATACCATTTACCACCACTCTCTGTTTTCTGCCAGTCAACCAGTTTGCCACCCAGTTGACCACAACTCTGACCCACCCCGAGCCTACCTAGCTTATTTATCAATCTTCATGTGGAACAGTGTCAAAAGCTTTGCTGAAGTCAAGGTAGGCTACATCAACTGCTCCCCTTGTCCACCACTCTGGTTACCCAGTCAAAGAAATCTATGAGATTAGTTTGACAGGACCTTCCTTTGTAAACCCATGCTGTCTTGGATCCTGTGCCCCTATGGATTCCAGGTGTTGCACTATCCTTTCCTTAAGGAGTGCCTCCACTAATCTTGCCCACTACTGAGGTAAGACTGACCGGTCTGTAGTTCCCCGCCTCCTCCCTGCTACCACTCTTGTGGAGTGGGATCACATGAGCCTTTCTCCAGTCTTCTGGGACCTCTCCTGTGCTCAGAGACTCACTAAACAATTCTGCTAATGGCTCTGCTAGTTCCTCCTTTAGCTCCTTAAGTACCCTGGGATGTATGCCATCAGGTCCCATTGCCTTATCCACCCTGGGCTTAGCAAGCTCTTGTAGGACCCTTTCTTTTGTGAAGGAGTAGTGCCTCTCTCTCTGAAGAACCCCTGAGCATAAGGAGAAGAGGAGCCTGGGCTTGGTAAAAAGGCCTTTGAAAAGGCCTGCCCCTGCCCCTGGACTGCTGCCTTTGAGAAGTGGCTTGCCTTTCTTTGGCCTGAGCACTCCTGTAGGTGGTCCTGTACTTGTCCATCTTTTTCATGTAGTTCTCTGTCTGCTCCCCAAACAGAGAATTACCAATGACAGGGAAATCCATGGCCTTAGCCTGGGTATCCTGTGATAGACTAGTACATCTGAGCCAAGCCATCCTCCGAAGGGCCACAGATGTAGCCATGACTCTTGATGAAACATCATTGGAGTCCACAGCAGCATGAAATTGCACCTTGGATGCCTCAATCCCATCTGCAGCCACCTGCTCCAGCTCCTTGGCAAGCTGGTCAGGGGCCTGTTTAGCCAGAGCCAGCACAGTGCCCCATCTGGACTTCTGGTATCTAGCTGTGTAGACCATATAGTTAGCCTGCCTGAGTCCCAAAGATGCTGCCATGTACTGCTTCTTTGCCATGGCATCAATCCTCCTGGAGTCCTTATCTGGGGGGTATGATGCCAAGGGAATATATGCCTTATCACAGGCAGCAGCCTGCACTACCCCAACATGGCTGCATTGCTGAGAAAGGAACTCCCATTTCCGAGCCTGAAAGGGTGTACCTCTTATCCATTTGTCTGTCCACAGGAGGTATGGAGTTAGGAGGCTTAAGAATTTTATTTGTCTGTTGCCCAAAAGATTTATGGAGGGGAATAGACAGTCTCCTGGACTCTGGGATGTCCATCATTTCAACAAAATCAGGCTCCTCCTGATCCTCTACTGCTTCTTCCATTGGAAGCTGGAGGGTTTCAGCCACTTTTTTGTAAAACATAAAGTGGGAAGGGGAGAAACACCTGAAGGTCTGTCTGGGGAGATGTCCGGGTCGATAGGCACATCCAGACTTTCATAATCACCATCATCATCCTCATACTCTCCTCCTCCTCCTCCTCCGGTTCATAAAATTCTTCTGAAGTGTAATCCGGAACCGGGAGAACCGACTGAACCGAGCCCTTGCCAGATGGTGCCGGTTCGGCCGGAACCGAAGTTAGCGACTGCACTATTCTTATTACTTTGGCTATCTCATCAGTGGTCGGAGTATGAATTTCTGGATCCGAACCGGACGGTTTATCTTTTCTCTTCCTTTTAACCAGAACCGACTCCTCAGAATCGGCTCTCCTTTGGCCCAAGAAGTTTCACCCTGGTCAGAGGGTACTCCTTCTGGTTCGGTCAGAACCGAACCGGGCTGGCCATCCAGGTCAGCGGACTTCTCGGCCTCCCTTTCCCTCAGTCTACCTACTCTCTTATCCAGGGTAGCTTTGGGAAAATTCTTACAAATTTGGCAGTCTGAATCGAGGTGGTCAAACCCCAGACAATAAACACAGGTGGTGTGGGAATCAGCCTTAGCAAAGGGTTCCCCACACACACACTGCAGTGTTGAAACCCAGTGGGCCCGTTTTTTTCCTTGGTTTTCTCAGACATGGCCAATCCTATCCAAAATGTACCCTTTTTTTGGCAATCCGCCAGGTAAGACTCCCCTATCGGTTCCTGACCATGTTACGAGTCTTGGAAAAAAACATAATAAAATCCGTTTTTTTTAGAACCAATACGGACCGGATACCACACTCTAAGTAAATTCACAAACTTTTTTAAACTAAACTGATCGGTTCAGCCAAACCGATCCAAAATTTACAAGTTCCACACAGAAACTAAATGTAAAACCTATCTAGTACTCACGGTACCACAGACAGAGACTTAAACCGACAGGTTCGGTAGCAGAAATTCGGTAGAAACCGAGCGAAAAATGACACTTTGTGGTGTCAGCATGGCTCAGTTGGTAGCACATCCGCCTCTGGACCAGAAGGTCGTGGGTTCTCGTCCCACACCGGGATTGGACTTGCACCTAAAAATCGCTGGCATCCGAGTGCAGTATTGGGGGGTGCTGTACTGCTGGGGTGTGCCGTCCTTCGGATGAGACGTTAAACCGAGGTCCCTTCTGCCCATCCTGGTGTTGTCCTGGTGGGTGTCCAGGTGGAAGTAAAAGAACCCAGGGCACTGTTCGCAAAGAGTAGGGAACATTCTCGGTGTCCTGGACAACATGCCCCTTCCCATAAACCAGTTCATGCAATTATCCAGACTGTGTGTGGGTGATGATGTGCTATATGGTCGCCACCACACATTCAGTCACTTCACTACCAGTCTAGCTTTGCTTGTAAAGCGCTTTGGATGTATGAAAAGCGCTATATAAATGCTGATTCTTCTTCTTCTTCTACTTTAACCGACTTTTTTGAATCGAGCAAAGGAGAAATCTCCGGAGCGACTGTTCAGTGAGGCGGAGTAAAGAATCTGACGGTTGGAGCTTAAACAACAGCAGACAGAGGCTTCAACCGAGCTCGCGCTGAACGTTCCATGCTGGCCATGGAATGTTAACTCTTTGTTCTCCAGGGCAGTTGAAAGGCAGGACCTAACTGCAATAGTCAGAATACAGCAAGACTTCATGTTGTTTGAAGGCCCTTGCCTGAATGGTATTCATCTCTGCCCCTATGAAGTCTAGTACTTGTACTGGGGTCAAGACAGACTGTTTTTTGATTCACCAGGAACCCTTGAGACTGAAGAGTATCCTTACTGAGTTCTAGGGCTTCTGTGACCTGCTGAGGGGATTGACCCACCAGCAGCCAGTCATCCAGATAGGGGTAAACTGAGACCCCTTGTCTTCTGAGGAATGCCACCACTACTGCAAGACATTCTGTAAACACTCTTGGTGCAGATGTCAGCCCGAAGGGCATAGCCCTGAATTGGTAGTGGCCTGAAGTCAGTCGAAATCTTAGATATTTTCTATGAGACTGTCTGATGGGGATGTGGAAGTAAGCATCCTTTAGGTCCAGGGATGCCAGCCAGTTCCCTTGCTTGAGAGTAGGTAAGATGGTAGCCAGGGTTATCATTTTGAACTTTGGCTTTGTAAGATGCCTGTTTAGGAATCTGAGATCCAGGATGGACCATCACTCCCATTTTCTTTGGTGCCAGAAAGTACCTTGAATACAACCATTTGCCCTGTGCTGATAAGGCACAGGCTCCACTGCTTTTGAGTGTAGAAGAGTGGAAACCTCTGCCTCCAACAGGGCTATTTCTGTAGGGCTGGAAGGTCTGAAAGCTCTTGCTGACAATTTTGGAAGCAGCTTGAAGATGAGAGCAAGACCCTGACCTATTATCTCCAGAACCAATTTGTCTGAAGTGATGGATTGCCAAGCCTGGAGATAGGAGGTCAGCCTGCCCCCTACAGGGGAAGGGGAGGCAGCCCGGAGAGACCTCTCAGGGTGTCTGTTTTGCTGGGGTAGCAGACTGGGGGGTGGAAGCGGCCCTGCCAGCACCCTCCCTCCAAAGAACTCCCGGACGGAAAGAGGGAAAAGCTTGGGCTCTGATGGAAAAGCCTGGGGTAGGGTCTACCCCTGCCCCTGACTTGCTGCTTTTGAGGAGTGGCACTTTCTCTTTTGCTGAAACACTCCTGTATACCCACTCTGTAAACGTTCATTTTCTTCATGTATGCCTCAGTCTGTTCCCCAAACAAAGAATTCTGGACAAGAGGAAAATCCATGGCATTATTTTGTATGTCCTGGGACAGGGTAGCGCACCTGAGCCAGGAGAAACACCTGAGGGATACAGCAGAAGCCATAGCCCTGGAAGCTACATCATTGGAGTTCACAGCCATGTGGAACTGGGACTTTGATGCCTGTACCCCCTTGCTGACCAACTCCTGGACATCAGCAGAAAGCTCGGGGGGGGGTCCTTTTTAGCAAGTTGTTCCACAGCTTCCCAAAGGGACTTTTGGTACCTGGAGGCATAAGCCATACATGAGGCTAATAATAATAATTGCCTAATACCTAAAGAAGATGCCAGGTATGCTTTCTTGGCAAGAGAATCCACTTTTCTGGAATCCTTGTCAGGGGATGAGAGGCCAGGGGATGTCAGCCTTCTCACAGGCTGCAGTTTGAACCAATTCCCCTACATGGCTACAATGGCTGGATAAAAGTCAGTGCCATTGCCAGCCACAATATACTTTCTGTCCATCTTCTTATCTACAGGAGGGACAGAACTAGGGGTTGGAGGATCTTTAAAGTCTGCTTTTTAAGGAACTTATGAATGGGAATCAAAAGTCCCTGGGACACAGGAAGATCCATCATCTCCCTTTAATCCTCTTCCTCATCATCCTCCTGCCTGGCCTCTTGTACAGAGAGCTACAGGGTCTCAGCCACCTGCCTCATAAAAGCAAAATGGGAGGTAGCCTCAGAGACAGGCCTGGGAGGGGATTCATACTGGGGGTGGTCAGGGGAGACCTCTGGGTCAATGGGTTCCCCGTCATCCTGCTGCTCCTCCTCCTCCTCAAATTCCGAAAAGTAATACTCCTCAGGATCAATGTGTCTGAAGGATTTGCTATCCGAACCGCTGGTTGCCCAGATAGTACCTGACACAGTTCACCAAATCCAGATTGCAAAGACTGCACTATCCGAATGGCTTTTGCTAATTTCGCCACGACTGGAACCGAGACCGAGTGTTTGCGCAGTTCAGAATCAGAGCGTTTGGCTTTCTTTGACTGTGCGGGTTCAGAAACTGACTCCAAACGTCATTTACCCATCGACGGTTCACCCTGGCTTGAGTGGTCGGTTGTCGGATCCGAAGGTTCGGTTAAACCGGAACCGCTCTCAGCAGTCTTTTCCATCCTTTCCTTCAGTTTACTGAGGCACCTGTTTAAAGTAGACTGAGGGAAATTCTTGCAAATATCACAGTCTGTTTGTAACTGGTCGAAACCCAAACAGTACAGACAGACCAAGTGCGAATCAGCTTTTGCAAATTGTTCCCCACACTTGGTACAACGCTGAAACCCAGTAGGACCATTCTTTTTTCTTGGGTTTCTATGACATAACCCAGCACTTAACCCAGTGGCTTACTTAGGTCAGTTAAGCAAGAATCAAATATCTTCTTTATCCGAATTGGCTTAGTTAGGCCCAGATAAAGAAAACAGGAAGTTAAGAAAATTACCCCTAAAGACTTAGTTAGGCTGGGTAGTAGAGAACAAAGTCCAAATTGGCCAACAGTTTAGCGTCGGCCAAAAAAGGAACCAAGAAAACCCCTGGTTCTGGTCAGGACTTTGCACTGGACCCCAATACAGATGAAAATTTACATAGAAAAAGGAAAAAATGAGAAGTTCAGTCCCCCTCATGGTTACGGAACCAATCGGAAACCGAACACTTACCCAACCTAGGAACGTACATGATATCAAAGACAGCGGTTTGAGAACGTTTTTAAAACAAAATAATAAAGCAGTTGAAACTGAACCGACGAAACTCAGTTAGACTGGAAGCAGCAAGGAGAAATCTCCTAGGTGTCTTCACTGGTGAGCGGAGTAAAGAATCTGACCAGTTACTAGAAAGTACCGAGGACAGTGGTTTGAAAACCGAGCTCAACGTTCTATGCATTTGCATAGAGTTAACACTTTGTTCTCCAGGGCAGTTGAACCGGTCAATCTAACTACATATTGTCAGAATACAGCAAGACTTCATGTTGTTTGAACAACAGTGGATGCGCTCACACAAATCCGTGACAGCCCTTACACTGTCTGTCAGTGCTGTTTTCACAAATGACAGTCTCCCTAAATGGCCGGTAGCAGAAACTCTGAGGTGAGACTTCTATTCTTGACAGAAACGGCATCTATTTTCTTCCAGTAAATCAATTCACACTGTCATTCAGTGCCATTTCTGTCACTCTGTTGAAAACCCAGCAATCTTTCAAACAGCAGCGGCAGTTACAGTAACTGCAGTGCATATGTGTGTGTGTGTGTGTGTGGGCTTTGAGATGCATGCCAACTCTGCTCATAGTAGCATGTGTAGCAAAGAATAAGCTTGAAGTATAGCTGCTGTGTGGCTACAGACAAATTTTGGTTAACATTCTAACATCGTCTGGGATGATCAGAACTAGAGGGAGTACCAGCTTTTTCCATATCTGTATGTTAAATGTTATGAGACTGTGACACAGTGGCAGCATTTCACATTATGTGCCAAAGAAAACATAATTTTCTAACAGACTTAAAGCTTATTTTTGTTTTTTAAACATTTCATTCATAATGCATGGATCTGGGGTAATACTAAAGGCAAGGAAAATGGGCAGACTAGGTGGGCCAAGCAGTCCTTATCTGCTGGCAAATTTTCTGTTTCTATGCATTGAAAATAACTTGTTCTTTTCTACACCTCCTCTACAAGCAGAGTCAGCACATATCTCAGAGACTGATACGCGCTGCAGTTACTCTAACTGCCATTGTTGTTTGAAAGATAACTGTTTTTAAATAGAGTGACAAAATGGCATCAAATGACAGTGTGAATTGAGTAACTGGGAGAAAATAGATGCAGTTTCTGTCATTAAATTTTTTTCTATTATTTTATTCCCTTTTGCTTCATGGCCCTCAATCAGGAGAGAGCCCCAGTCCAGTCCCCTGATATCCACCAGCCGATGCCAACGATCTATCCCTGGTTTGCCCCCCGGCAGGGTCAGCGGGGGTACCTCAACCCCACCGAAGACCGAATCCAGTTCTGGTCAGTGCCATGGTTATTCAAGGGCAGGATTTGTGAGTTCCTCTCCATCATCCAGCCTGTTTTTTTCTGCCTGTTTTTTTTTTTTTTTTTCTTCTCGGGCAGAGCATGCAATGACACCAGCGACGGTACTGCATGCTCCTGCGCATTTCCCATCAGGCATCTGCCCTGCCTCTGACCACTTGTTGGCAGCGCCGTGTGCCAGCCCCCAATCTCTGCTAGGAGCCAGGCATGCACCAACAACTGATCGCCCCCAGAGAAAGAGAGCTGTCCCTGGGACACTAAGTCCTTCTCCCCGGTGATCCGCTCGCACCGCGAACACGGGTCACCGGCGTGACAGGAGGTAAGGCAGGATGCCTCAGCCCTCCATGCTACTGGACTGGCTTCTGTCATGAAAATTAGTCTCACCTCAGAGTTTCTGCTACTGGCTATATGGGAGACTGTCACTGCACTGACAGCACAACTGCTGACACAGACTTGTGTGAGAACATCCACTGTGGTTGTCTCGAGCTAATGAGATCTCACTTGCTTTTCTCTGACTACTGCTTCAGAGTATTACTGTTCTTGCCTTCTGTATGTATTCCTTTTATTAACCTCCTGGGTCGTGCCTGAAAATAGTCAGCCCTATGGCTAGTGCACCTACCCGGTAAACAAAAACGAAATAAATAGTTCGTGAGGAGATGCACATGCAGCACAGCCAAGCCGCAGATTTTGGGTGACTTGCTCCTAAACCATTTAAATGGAGAAATACACTTGCCAGGGACTTTCTTGGAAAAAAAAAAGTTACAGTGTTTATTTAATAATACACGGTTCATTTCATCTGGACAATGTGAGTTTTGTGAACAAAAACAACAGACACAGATAGCTGACAGTCTCCCTTGAAAAATCTAAGTATAGAGCTTACTAAGTTATTTAATGACCTCACTTTCTTTTTCTCTGTCATCTGTTTGCTCATCAGTGAACAGAATATTAAACTACTAGAAAACAGTCAACCGAAACGCTAGCTGAAAGAACAAAGCTAGTAAGTCCCCAGTGGGTTGTCCTCTGCCACCACCAGGGCGAAGCAGAATACTGGTACCTTGACTACTGTGGTGGCACCTTGTGACACTGATGATGCCCCTCAGCAGTGACTTCTCGGGAAGGGCAAACACGTAGAGGTAATTAAAACTGTTTACCTTCTTTACAGCTTATCCTACATCAAAGTGCAAGCAAAGGTTAATAATGCCAGCAGTTGCCTGCTTTAAAATAGGCTGTCAAATGATAACAGACAAAGTGAAAACACTGCTGATAGCACCTTACTGTTTTTGCACATCACTCTTTTTCACTTACTTTGGAGGGCACAAGACATCTTCAAGGAACTCTTCTATCTTGTTTACATCTGTTTTTACCTCACCATTGAAGGTGATAAAAGGTGGGTGTGTTCCTGGAGCCAGATTCTGTAGGTCTGCAGGTTTCCTGTTGTACAAGACAGAAAATACAGTTGAAAATCTGAAGCAAAATAAAAAAAAAAAATCAAGGAGGAATCATATAATCAGTTTCTTTTGTAAGTGTATGTTACAGTGGTATCTCAGTGTGGGCTGAGCTCTGTCTTAATAAAACGTCAGCCTACAAATTCAGTCACTGTACCACCAAGAATAAACTGATTTAAACTGCATGTGTTCTTGTTTCCCAGTATATCCACTTTCTCTTGTGCACACAAGGGTGTCAGAAAAATTGAACTTGTAGGAAATGGCAACTGATTCAAACAACTAGTATAATATGAATGTAACCCCTGCAAATGGGGTTCCCAAAGACTTCCAGGAGCTTGCTTGAATGCTCCAAGCCTGAATGGTGTTTCATGCTAAGCCATTTATCAGTGAGTGTTTTTAGAACCTCTGGTACTGTCTTTAAGAGCTGTCTGCTTGCAGACATAATTAGTTTGTATGGGGGACTGTGTGTTTCTTTGATTGAGTACCACTCGAGCTGCTGCCAATTCACTCCATTTTTGCAGTCACTAGGAGTGCAAAGGGAATCTATCTGAAAGATGTAACTGTTTGCCAGAAATCATTTAGAGTAATAATGAAATTACAGTTTGTCTAACCTGCTTTCTTTGCAGTCAGAACTGTGTCTGCCTAGTTCCCCATTCTGGTTTTGAACTGCTGAACTGGACCAATCAGTGTGGGGTAAGCTAGCTCTAAAATGGTGCCTTGGACAAATCAGAACTTGGACTCATGATCTGAGCCAGCCACAAGAGGATTGTATGGGCAGTGACTCTGGGAGATGTAGTTTAGACTTTGGCGCCTTTTTGGACCAACAGGAGCAGTCTATTGTGAGTGACAGCCAATCCAGTCAAGAACTGGGAGGAACTCAAAGGAAGTGCCCGGTTTTGTCTGTTGGCATTTCAGTTTGAGCTCTGGCAGTGAAGAAGGAAGGAGCCCTGTGCTTTTTCAGTGTGCAGTTTTAGTCGGGAAACGTGTGTAAGGCCCAGAGTTCCGGTCTGCAGCTTGTGTAACTGCTTGTTGGACTGAATCTTCTGTGAAGAGAATCAAAGGATATCTGAAGAGTAGAAACCAGGCTCACCCTGTAGAAGACTGGAGAAATTGCTGAATTGCACTCGGTCTGTCAGGAACTGAATCTGCTGTGTGTTCTCCCGGTATTGTGCAGTAATTGCGATCGGGATAGAGAAGCAGCCTGCCTGGTATAGTACTTTCTGTTTTACCATATAAATGTGTGAAGAGGCTTTGTACCTCAAGTGAATCCTGCTGCCATTAAAGGACTTTTGCCTGTTACTGTTCACCATATAAATGTGTGAGGAGGCTTGGTTAGCTCAAGTGAATCCTGCTGCCATTAAAGGACTTTTTGCCTGTTGCAGTTTGCCATATAAATGTGTGAGAGTCTGCGTGGAGCTCAAGAGTAGCCCTGCTGACATTGAAGGACCCTATCTTGTTTGGAGGTCTTGAGTACTAATTCAGGTCGCCTCCCTGTTGAATTGCCACATTGAATCCAAATAGAATTACTGTACTGCTGACTGTTTAACTAATTTTTCTTTTCTCTGTGTGAAAGGCCCCTACCAGCTGCCACGGTTTGGACTAGCCACTAGGGCTTGGGTACCCAGGGCAGTAACTGGTAGGGATAGGCCTGCACAGAGCCATAGGTAGATGAGTAAAGTATGTTAATTAACCTATTTCTGCCCTGTTATATTCCCCTAAATAAATCAGAGCTGCTTGTTTCAGCAAAGTTATACTGCCTGAGGTATTTGTTCATGTTAAAGTATTGTACTGTGATTGTTGCACTGTATCTTATTTTATTAGACGTCCCAGGGCCTGAACCAGCCCTGGGGGTAAGTGTATATTGTGAAGGTAATTCTGATATATTGTGTGGGCCACTAGTGGGAAGAAAGGGGGTTGCAGTGTCCCAGAGGGCTGTGACCAAGTAAGTTTAACTATTGCAAACCCTGACCTCTGGGTGGAGGCACCGCCATTGGATCCAGGCCCCTCAACCTGTTAGTGGCAAATCAGGCAGGGGTAGTAGCCCCTGGGATAGCGCCATCTAGGGGTTACATGAAACATGAAAATTAGATGTTTTTGGTGCAATATTACTCACTGTTAAGCAATTCAGATCACAAACTGTAGTGAGAAAGAAATAATGTGACCTACTGGGAATTGAACTCCGGTCCCCAGAATACTGCCCCAGTTCTCTAACCACTGAGCTACAGGTTCGCATAGTTGGACCCAATTTCCCTTTAGGTATAAACATGTGAGGTGATAGCTCAGTGGTTAGAACACCGGGATGATATTCCAGGGGCCAGGGTTCAATTCCCAGTAGGTCACATCATTTCTTTCTCACTACAGCTTGTAATATAAAAACACAGTACACTCAGAGAGTGTAAGCAGCCTCGAGAGCGTATAGCATCTGTAGCCTACTCAATAAGTTTAACATCCTACAAGGCTGGGTAGTGTAGCACTACCCCGATGTTCTTGCAATTGCCGAAACTTGGCTCTCCCCAAACGTACTGGACTCAGCCGTGGCTCTGAGAGTATACACTTTGTTTCGCCTCGACAGACTGGCCAAAAGAGGTGGAGGTTGTGCCATCTATATTAGGGATGAACTACAGGGGCACAGTCTCACTACTGAGCCGACTACCCACGGAGCTCAAGCCCTTACCATCAAAACTGGTATCGAACTCCAGGAAATCTAACATTATAATGTCATTCTGTATACTCCCAGAGACTAAAAGCTGGCTTTTGACTCAGTCCTCTCCTGCATCTCTCAGCTACTGACTAATGCTGAAATCATTGCACTAGGGATTTCAATATAAACTGTCCGCTGCCCCAGCTGTGCCTTTTCGTGACACATGGCAGCCCTTAATCTTGCCCAGGTCACTGCCTCCCAACTAGACTTGACCAGAAGACAAGTAAATCCATCCTGTTGGATCTCATTATTTCCAACCATCCTGAGAGACTCACAGAGGTCTCCACACTCCTGACGCCCCACGCGACTCATTCCTCTTGTTCTCTGTCACTGGTCATGCCATACTAAGAAATCGCCCCTATGGTCAGTTTTCAGCATCAACTACGAAGGTACTTTGAGTTGCCTTAAGGAATGCCTGGCCAGCAGTGACTGGACCCCATAGCCACCACCAGTGACACTGATAGTGCTCTGGCCTATTTCATTAACACCTTTACTGCCGGTGTGAGCGCTTTGCACCCCTTTCCAAGAAGGTAATCAAAGGTCTTATGATCCATGGATCTCGCAACCTCCTCAACCTTTGAGGTCACGTAGATAACCTGTGGAAAATTTCGTCTTTGACACTGACTCCCACTCGACAGGCAGCATTATAGGGCAGCCAAGAATCTCTGCACCAGGGAAATCTGTAGGACTAAGGCTGCCTGCTTTCAATCTGCCCTCTCTGTTAAGTGGGGAACTGGTCGTCATTTCTGGGATAACATCAAAGAATTATCAGGTAAAGTCATTCCCCTCCCTCGCTACGCAAGGTAAATGGTGCTCTCTGTGTGTGTGACCGCTTTGCACCCCTTTCCAAGAAGGTAATCAAAGGTCTTAATACGTCATGGTTCTTGCAAACCCTCTTCAACCTTTTGAGGTCACGAGATAACCTGTGGAAAATTGCCCTTGACACTGGACTCCCACTTGACAGGCAGCATTATAGGGCAGCCAAGAATCTCTGTACCAGGGAAATCCGTAGGACTAAGGCTGCCTACTTTCAGTCTGCCCTCTCTGATACGTGGGGATCTGGTCATCGTTTCTGGGACAACATCAAAGAAATATCAGGTAAAGTCGTTCTCCCCCCTGCCTCGCTACTCAAGGTAAATGGTGTTTTCTTTGCAAGGTCCACTAAGCACCGGTAACTCACTTAACACTTCCTTCACTGACCTAAGCAGTATTCTCCCCTCGGATTTCTTCAGTACTCCCACCACTCCCTCCCCCCCCCCGCCCCCGATGGGGTACCTCCCTTCTGCTTTCGGACTGTCACTCCACGTGGAGGCTTACACTTACCTTTCTAAAGTTCTTGGGAAATCTAGGTTTAGTGCTGATAACCTGGACCTCAATCTACTCCACCGCTCTTTGATGTTGTTTTCTACCTCCTCACTAACATTCTGAGCCGCTCCTCTGTCTCAGTCAGTTCCCTTCATAATAGAAGTCTGCAGTGGTTACACAATCCTGAAATGTGGTGATAGACCCACCCCAGGAAACTACCGCCCATCTCTATCCCCTCCCGATTTCCAAGGCCTTAGAAAAAATCATCTCGGACAAACTCAGCCTACCTTCCAAAACCATCTACTCTGCCGTGAGCAACATTGCTTTTAGGCCAGACACAGCACCATGACTGCCCTAATTGAATACACAGACTTCATACACAAAGCACTTGACCATGGTCACCTTGTTGGGTCAGTTTACACTGACCTAACTAAGGCATTTGACACAGTGAATCATACCCTCCTAATTCAGTCCCTACCCTCCTTGGGCTTATCCCCTGACACTGTATCCCGGTTGGCGAACTACCTAAGTGGCAGGTCCCAGCAAGTCAAAATCAACACCGCCCTCTCGGAAAGTCTCCCTGTCCACTCTGGAGTCCTCCAGGACTCTATCCTGGGACCACACTACTTAGCCTTTTCCTAAATACCCTGCCTAAAGCCTGCTCCAGTCATCTATGCCCGATTTATACAGGAATCTTTAATAGCCACTCTGACCCCTCAAACTCCAGAAAAACCTACAAGAGTGCTTTTATGAACAGAATCCTGGTTTATTTCCTATAAACTTGTCCTTAACTATAAAAAAAACAAAATGATGATCTTTTCACATCACCAAAACAAGCAGTGTGATGCCCCAGTTCGAATACTAAACCATCAACTTACCTCCCTGGAACAAGTTAATACCTTCAAATACAGTACCTTGGAGTCATTCTTGACACATCCCTGACCTACAAATACCACATTAACCTAGTCAGCTCTGCTATCAATGCCAGAATTGGGCTGCTTTATAGACACCGTCACTGTTTGCCACAAGAAGCGCTAAGGCTGGCTGTCACCAGCTCAGTACTCTCATTAGTGGACTACTGGATTGTCCTATATGGGTCTGCACATCACTGCACTCAAGGGTCAAGGCTGCACTGGAATCATTGGGATCAAGTGCATTGACACTGACTATGGTCCTCCTCCTACTTCCTACACCAACCCCACCTTATTTAGGACCATCACCTCTACGCATAGTACCCTCCTCTTATCTGCAACACCTCTACCAGCCCCCGGACGCCAATCGCCTCCCCCTCGGTATCCCCCCACCTCCATCCCTGCTACCGCTACTTCCCACTCATACCTTGGCCTCTTCTCCTCAATGCCTTCCCAATTCTTCATACTCTATCCACCCTTGCACCCCAGCTCCCAGCCCCGTGTCCAGTCACAAGGAGATGCCACAATCATTACCACACTTTAGTGTGCCTGATCACCTCCTGTTACTTCTATCAGGTAACATCTATCCAAACCCTGGCCCATGCCCAACCTTATGAACAAGCCTGCCCAGGCTCACGGACTCAGCATAGCTTCTATGAATATTTGCAGCCTCCTTAAGAAGGCTGCTGCATTCTAATGCTGGGTTACTCAGCACCAACTAGACATTATCACTTTCGTCAAAACCTGGTTATCCAAATCCACCCCGACTCCTTTGTCTCCTCCTGGTTACACCTTTTCAGGAAGATCAGGTGGTAAGCATGGAGGTGGTTGTGCTGTCTATATGCGTGACTCCCTCCTTGGACATGCACTTCCACCACCCAAGCTTGATAACGGGGTGCAAGCCCTCACAATAAAAATCTTCCCCAACCCTGGTAAGGGCCCACTCTTTCTCACCGTTGCCTATATTCCCCCCAGAAAGTAAGACCTCGCCATTCAGCCACTTGCTGACTACCGCTCTGGCCTACCACCCAAAATGGTCCAGATAATTGTTGGTGACCTGAATATCAACTGGCTCTCTGCCACAGCCTCCCAAACCAGAGATATCTTTGCCGTTCTTGACGTGTCCCAGCTTGTTACCACCCCAACTAGATTCAACCCCTCTACTGGCTCCAGCACCCTCCTGGATATCACCATTACCAACCGCCCCCAGAGGGTGTTCAATATCAGTGTACTTCCCAACTCACTTAGTGACCACTCCCCGGTCGTATTCTCTTGGTCCGCTGCCAACAGCAAACCTGCACCACAAACCACCCAGCGACATTGCCTACCCCCAGGCAGTTTGCGTCGCCTTAAACTGTACCTCTCACAACTGGATTGATTCCCAATCAGGCTTGCACCATCTATAGACGAGGCAGTGGATTTTTTCACTCGCACTTTTAACACTGCCTGTGACCTCTATACCCCCTTCGTTAGAAATCGCACCAAAAAGCAAAACATGCCCTGGGTTACCCGCTCCCTCCTTCACAAACTTAAAATGAGAGACAACCTATGGCACATTGCCATGGAATCTGGCAAGCCAGCTGATAGGCAAGCGTACTATGCTGAGCACAATAAGTGTACTTGGGCCATTCGACAGGCCAAGAGCCCAGTACTACCAATCGCTCTTGTCTCCTCCTGGGGTCGTCTAGAAACTTTTGGGATAATGTAAGGAGCTGAATGGAAATCCCGCCCCACCCCTCTCAACTCTCCTTTAATGGAACTGTCTGCTCTGACCCCTTGGCACTGCAGACTGCCTAAACCACACTTTCTCAGATCTGAGTTTAGTCCTGCCCAGTAACGTCTTTGACCCCATCCCAGTAGCACCCTGCCCACTCTCCAGAGACCTCCTTTCAACCTAAGTACCATCTCCCTGTTGGAGACTAGACCCCTTCTGCAAAAAGCCATAAGTAGCAACAACCCCGGCACTGACCTACTGGACACTAGTCTACTTCGTCTGACGTTGGATGCTATCCTGGTCCCACTTACCGAGCTGCTCAACCACTCTCTGTGCCTGGGGCAGTTCCCCAGCACATGGAAAACTGCCATCATCGCTCCCATCCTAAAGAGCAGTGATCGAGTGACCCCAGGTTACTATCGACCTATCTCCATCCTCCCCCCACTCTCTAAAGCCCTTGAAAAAAGTAGCTGCCAACCAGCTTGCCGAATACTTGGCCATGCACAATATCCTGTGCCCTGAACAGCATGGCTTTCGTGAAGGTCACAACACCACAACTGCGCTACCTGAATTCTTCAATTTCCTGCACTTTGCTCTTGATGCCGGAAGTCCTGCCGGTGCCGTGTTCATTGACCTCTCCAAGGCTTTTGACACGGTTTGCCATCCTCTCCTGCTTGAGTCCCTCAGATGCCTTGGTTTTTCCCCCAGCCCCCTTGCATGGTTCACCAGCTACCTCTCTGCCAGAACTCAGTGTGTAAAAATCAATAGCACCCTATCTGACACATGACCTGTCCGTTCTGGTGTTCCCCAGGGCTCCATTTTAGGCCCTCTCCTCTTCAGTCGCTACCTCAACTCCCTCCCCTTGGCCTGCCCAAGTAAGATCCTCCTCGACGCGGATGACGCTGTGCTCTTCGCTGCTGACCCCAACCCTAACACACTCCAGGCCACTCTCCAACGAGCTTTTGATAGAGCTGAGCATTGGTTCACATCACGAAGGCTAGTCCTGAACCTAAAAAGACCAAAGCTTATGCTCTTCTCGTGACACAAAGCAAAGCCAGTAGTGCCCTCTCGTGATACTGCCTAGTACACTAAACCCCATTGAGCAGGTTTCCTCCTACAAGTATCTGGGCATTACCTTTGATTCGGCACGCTCCTTCCATTCCCATATCAGTGCCCTTTCTGCTGCCACCAGTGTCAGGATTGGACTGTTACACCACCATAGGGACTGCCTACCACAAGAGGCCCTTAGATTGGCAGTCACCTCCTCTGTCCTGTCACTAATCGACTATGGGCTGACCATCTATGCTGCAGCCAACAACACTGCGCTTGCAAGAATCCAGCTCTCTATAAACAAGGCCTGCAGGCTAATGCTGGGAGCCCCTAGGCGCACCCATACATGCCTGCTGTACTCCACCACCAACTTGCTCAACCTTGAAGAAAGATTCCACTGCCAAACCTGCCTTCTTGTAAAAAAGACCCTGCTAGGGCTCTCCCCCCGCTGGAGTCGTCACCTCCCTGCAGCGTGCCTCCCTCTCAGTCTCCACCTGCAGCACTGTCAAACCTCCCTTATTGTCCCCAGGGTAAGAACCTCATGGCTCAGAGATCCTTTGCTATCGGCTCCCCTCCTGGTTCACTTCCTTCCCAGCCAATATACCTGACTCCACTAAGCTTGGTCCTTTCAAGATCTCCCTCAGAAACCATCTGACAAACACTCACTGCTGCAACTGCATATAATCCCCACCTGCCCTTACCTTCACCCCTAAGCTGGGTCTGCCTTGTCTACTTTTGATGTATATACCTGGGGTCTCATGCAACATCTGCTGACTAATGTAATAAAACATCTCTGGTTGCTACCTGACGTGGTACTCGTGTACCTATATTATGACTACTGTGATCTACCTATTACGAAGCGTGTACCACCAGTGAATGCCTGTAACACTGGTTGCTTTATTAATCTAAGCGTTATGTACTGTGCTGTTTGTTTGCTGTGATATAGTGCTCTCTTGATGAGGTGCCTTTGCAAATGAGTCTATGACTCAAAGGTCTGTAAACCGATGACCTAATAAATAAAGAAAGAAAGAATAAGGCCTGTAGGCTTGTGACGGGGTGTGACAGGCGTGCCCATACCTGTGACCTTTACAGAATGTATAACCGGCTAAATTTCGACTGCCGGGTATACTATCAAACATGTTTCTTAGCCAAAAAAATTACCCTGGGTCTCACTACCCCAGGCTTCACCACCTTCTTACCCTGGCCCCATCTTCTCATGCCACAAGAAGCTCTGCAATCATCCCTTATACTGTTCCATGTTGTAGGACATCTCTGGCCTGCAGTCCTTTATGTACAAACCTCTGCTCTGGCTGAATTCCTCCCATCTAAGCTCTCTGCCTATTCAAGCTTGGCCCTTCAAACCCGAACTTAAGGAGCATGACTCACCTCCAGCCTCTTGATTGCTACTAGACCCATCCCCTGACAAGGTCTCCTCTGATTGCCTTAGCCTTGCTTTAGACTCCAGATTTGCTGGCCTTGGGTGATCTACTAAATCTGTCTTTCCAGGCCTTGTATGACCTGTTATGAATTCTTGCTTTACCTGGCCTTGCAAGACCTGATATGTATTCTGCTTAGCTACCACCACCCGCTAATGTGTCTTGCACGACAGAGTGTATGTAAGTAACTTGTACATAATATTTGCCTGTTACTGTCAAACATCTGCCCATTTGTTCTTTTGTACGCTGCCTTGTACCTGCCTTTCAGTTACCCTTGTACTACTTCCCTATTATCTGTTGATGTGTAATGTCTAATTTTGGTCTGGCGTGAAGCCTTTGCAAAGGAGTCTCTGACTCAAAGGTAGTAATTCTGATTTTCTCAATAAAATAAAAATAAAATAATGGCAGGATACTTTTCAGATTAAAACATAACTACAGCTTCTTGTTGGACCTCAAAACCAACATTTCATTGATAACATCGCCACAGGAGCTGCCTCCCCAGAAACCTCCAGCTAGCAATCTTGTCCTCTGTCTTGTCCTCATTGACTATGGGATACTGGTCTATGGGGCAACTGATAATACTGTCCTCCATAGAATTAAAGTTCCTTAAATAAGGCATGCCGGTTAGCCATGGGTAGTCCCAGACTCACTCACACCCGCACACTTTACAACCTGGCCAACTAACTCAACTTTGATGACGCTGACAAGCTGAGGTACCAAACCTGTCTCTTTGCCAGGAAGATATCCAGTGGTTTTGCCTCACCCAGACTAACCACTCTCATCGAACCAGCGCCCATGACTGTGGCCACCCACAGCTCGTCCACACCTATCCTACTAGTACCACATGTCAGGACTGCCTTAGGACAGCATTCCTTCTTATAGAGCCCTCACCTGGATGAACTCCTACCAGCTCTATCACCCTGGTAATCAAACTTGGACATTTCAAATCCCTCCTCCGAGACCATCTCCTGCCACCCATACCTGTAACTGTCTCTAATCTGGCAAGACCTCCCCACCCCCAACCCTCCCTCCCTGTAACTCAACCACCTTTTTCCTCCAACAATGGACTCCTGTCCTGCCTAACTACCTGCTTGGACAGGACCACTTCTG
Source organism: Neoceratodus forsteri (assembly GCA_016271365.2). Taxonomy (NCBI): domain Eukaryota; kingdom Metazoa; phylum Chordata; order Ceratodontiformes; family Ceratodontidae; genus Neoceratodus; species Neoceratodus forsteri. The sequence goes on along the minus strand of CM057451.1, from coordinate 1,142,122,350 downwards.
TATCTAAGTGGTTCCTTCCATTGCTCACAACTAATGCCTACTTTAATGTGCCTACCTGTACCTTGTCCACCATTTTTGTACTATATCTTTTATAGAAATTTGTACCCACCCTAAATGTGATGTATGTTCTCTAGTGATTGTTTTTTTTTTTAAAGCATTGTATTACTCTGACGTGGAGCCTTTGTAAAGCAGTCTCTAACTCAAAGGATTGTAATTCCGATATTGTTCAAATAAATTATACTCTTCCTTATCCAACCTCCCTCTCTCTCCCTTCATGTTGCCAGTCCCACTGTGCTTCCCTCATTTCTAAATACTGATTTAGGTCACTCCCTTCATACCTCTCCCATCTCCTCCCTCCTCCTGCTCCCTGCGCTCAAGGGACCCATGTACCTTCTCCCTTCCCAACCCCACACTCCTCACTCGGAAGCCTGCTTTCTCTCATCCTCCTCTCCCTCTGGAACTACCTACTCCTTCATCCATCTCTCCCTCCTTTCTCCAAGAGACACCAGCTAAACCGTTCCTGCAAACCCTCTTACCAAACCCTTCCTTACCCTTGCCTGGCTTGACCACTCCATACCTCCCTCCTCCAAACCTCATAATTTTGCAACTTTTTATAGTTTAAGAACCAGCTTTGACTCCTCCTTTCAGCACCAGCTCAACCTCCCTTCACTCTTGCACTATGCACTTTCTGAGTTTGCTCAATTTGCACAGATGCTTTGCATGCTAATGTATTTGTCCTCCATACGCAATGCTTTGCCTTTTGTCTATACTGCACTCAACGTATGCTCTTTATGTTATTGTCATTGTAACATCACCAGACTGGCTGTATTTTAAAATTGTGCTTTTATTTATTTATTTATTTAAAAGTTTTACCAGGAAGTAATACTGAGCAGACTACTGTTCGATTCCAGATGTGTCCTGGGGGGTGGGGGGTAGAGGAGAGTACAAATGAGCTGTGGTAAAATGGATAAGCATTGAATACAAAGTTCAAAATACAAGAAAAAAATGCAGAATGCATACAAAATACAAAATATACACAAAATACAGTGCAGCAGGTAGTAGTGCAAGGCATTTAGACAGACTAAACTAAGATGCACACATACTTCAGAACACATTGGATCATCACTTATTACAATCACATAAGGAGGTAACTGGCCCTAGGGTGGACAGTATATTTAGATATACGTGCAGGTGGAGGGAAATGTGCTTTGTGGAGGGAGTCGAGGTGCTGGGTGGGAGGAGGAGGCATGCCGAACGTCCATGGGAGGAGTTCTACAGTTTAGGCATGCGATATTTAAAGGCTGTCTGACCTGCAGTGGTGAAATGTGTGGGACAGATAGGAGCCTGGCATCACTGTTCCTCAGTGAGCACACTGGAAGGGTAGGGGCAGATAGTTCAGAGGTGAGGTAAGTGGGCAGGACTGGGTCCAGAACTTGGCCATGATCCGAGCATCATCCCCTCCCAGATTGCACCTGGAAATCAGTTTTGGCTCTGTGTGCCTTCCCAGTTACCAATTTTGAATAAAAATCAACATATAGTAATAACTGTTTTGACTGGTATACCTTAGAAAATGTTACATGAAAGTTCAATTTATTTGAGCATTAAGTAAAACTCAATATAAAAATCTCATGTTTACATGTGTTGTAGAGGGAGGTGTGGGATTCTTTTTTTGTTTGTTTGTTTCCCTTTGGTAACCAGGTAAGGGCCACTAGATACAAATGCCCGTTTCCAAGGGAGACCTGGGAGTACTAGGGAGGTTAAGTGACTTGCTCAGAGTCACAAAGTATGCAAGTGGAGTTCGTGGTAATCAAACCCACATCTGCTGGATGTACCAAGCTGATTCACATATCATTACTCTAGCTAGTCTGACAGCCTGATTCATACGATTCATCTATTTTAGGGTATGATTTTTGTCATTTATGAGGGTGGGTGATGTACTGGTTAATGGTTTACTAGTATCTTAGAGGAGATTTGAACCAATTTTTGTTTACAGAACATTTCTCTTATTTAATATATCTTTTCTTGCAGACCTGACAGTTGAACTGGTATAGGGTGCTTGGGCAGCAACAGATGTTAGCCAATGGTCATTTTATTATTTTGGGGTATGCAAACCTGTCCTCACAACATAATCCACTGGGGATCTTCCATTCCGCAACTCAAGTTCCTTAGTTTAAAAAGTGTCCTGCCACAGTTACCTATTCAAGCTTTTGTATGTCAGTTGGTGTGACAGCTCCCTGAGTTTGGGTGGGACTACGCAGTCCAGATGTCTCCATATTTCTTGCAATTTAAGGTATACTTCTCCCACCACAAGTTTTATTTGGGTTGTATGCTATTTTTACATTAGCTTGTTGTATCATGCTGACTGGACCAAAGGCCACAACTTGCGCCTGGAGGGTGGTAGGTTCAGGAGCAACATGAGGAAGTTCTTCTTCAGTAAGAGGATGGTGGAGCCATGGAACTGCCTACCCTGGGGTGGTGGAGGCCAAGGCAGTCAGGAATTTAAATTGAATAGGACAGACAGAATGGAAACCGCATGAAAGCTGACAAACTAGCTGGGGTTTGGCACAAATGGGCAGACTAGATGGATCACAAGGTCCCCATCTGTTGTCACATTCTATGTTTCTATGGTTTCTATCTGTTATGGAATATGGCAATACTATGCGCATTGCATGGACTGCAGGGAGAGCGGTTTATCGCTCCGTATGTTCAGAAAGCAAATCTGCTCCCTACTGAGAACACACAGACTCTTCATCAGAATGATCACTGGAAAAAGAACAGAGGAGTGATGGGGCCACCTATGATTACATACAGACGTGGCACGTCATTGTGGGCAGGCCCCAACCAGCAACAGAATCCGTGTGGTCCTAGCGCTGACGGCTATGGTTCCAAAGTTGTGGTGAAATGGAAGAGATAACCTTGAAGAAGATCTGGAGATTTTTAAAAACTGCAATTTTAAGGTTAAAAGGTGCTTCAAAGCAGACAGGTGTTGTTAAACTGTTGAATCCATCATCTTTGATTTTGCAGCTCCGTAAACTTGATCATGGTATGGAAATCTATCTTAAAATACTGTGAGAATGCTAGCCATATTGAACTGCTGGCAAGATTACGCTATGACTGAGACTCTGGAATAAGCACAGTGTTTGAAAAATGGAGCAATATTAAATTATGGAGTCTTTGCAATGGTGGTTGTAATAGCAAACTGAAAACAGTTAATCTGTTAATGGAATGGTCTGTATTATTAAATTATAGGAAAAATAGTTACATCCTTCATTAGTAGGAAAAGAATCTGGTAGTACACACCCCAAAATTGCCTCCCTGTTAAACAACAATGATGTACTATGCCAATATAATTTTGCAAATCTGTTTGCGCAGCTAAGGACCCAGGAGGTTCTGCAGAAACGTTAAAAATATAGTCAGTGGGACCTCGAGCGGTGAGACCTCGGATAGGATCATCGATGGTGCCAGTTGCAACAACTCCTGACCATCGCAATGCATTCAACCAATACTTCCGGACTTATCTACCTTTACTAGTCACTCCCCATGGGGAGGGAGAAGGGTGAAAAATGGGCCGCACCATCCTCATCTTACCCGCCTCTTCTTTAAGGTGGTGGCGGTGCAAGAGGTGCAGAGACTGCTCTTGGGTCTCTCCCACTTCTCAAGTGCTGGACATGATGGATTGGAGCCGAAACTTCTGAGTCTTGGTGCCAGTGAGATTGCCCCCATGGTAACCCATATCTTCAACCTGCCCCTGTCGTCAGGTGTCATTCCGGAAGTATGGAAAGTTGCCAGGGTGGTCCCAATACTTAAACAAGGAAACCCCAAACTCATAGAAAACTACCGTCCAATATCCATACTGTCAGCGGTCAGCAAACTTCTCGAGAAGGTCGTGGCAGGGCAACTCTCAGAGTACTTGCAGTCTCATGACCTGTTGTCCCCTGAGCAGCATGGTTTTAGGAAAGGGCACAGCACAACTTCTGCCCTTGTCACGGTCTCATCTTGGATCAGAGCGGCTATGGACCAAGTAAGCTCTCTGGAGCCATCTTTATAGATCTCTAAGGCCTTTGATCTTGTTGATCACACCATAGTCTCCACCCAGCTCAGCTCCTATGGTCTATCACCTGAGGTGCTCAACTGGTTTTCCAACTATCTAAGCGGCAGACAGCAACTTGTTCAGTATGGGAAGGGTTCTCGGACACTATCCCTGTTACCATGGGTGTCCCCAAGAGCTCTGCTCTTGGGGCCCCTGCTTTTCTCCATATTCGTGAACAAACTCCTGGCTGCTGCTATCCACTGCAAGCCTATCCTTTATGCAGATGACCTGGTCATCCTGACTCACTCCCCTGAGATAGGGATCATAAATCACCACCTGAGCGAGGACTTGAGGAACATCCAATCCTGGATATTGTCACATATGTTGGTTCTAAATCTCAGGAAAACCCAGGCCATGCTCTTTGGGTCTCAGGCCAAGATTAAGGCTGCCCCTACTCCACTATGTGTTTTTGGTGTCGACGGGGTCAAGATCCTAGTTACTGACAACTTTAAATACCTGGGGGTGATGCTGGACCCGCAGCTTGACCTTGGCCACCACTTTCAGAATACTTGCAAGACTGTAAACTGCAAACTGGGTCTGGCATACAGAGCAAAAAGTAATCTTACTCCGGCAGCTCGGATTGCACTTGCCAGATGGGTGCTCCTACCCTCGCTCTGCTATGGGCTCCTCTTGTTTGCCCGCTCATCCAAAGTCCACCTCACTAGGTGGTCCACTGCCTACAATAATGTCTGCCGCTTCGCGCTGGCTGCCCCCTGTCTCACTCATCATTATGACCTCTATAGCAGGCTAAATTGGCTCTCACCCACTAACCACATAGACTTCATCTTAAGGTGCTTCACCGGAAAGGTCCTTGGCACTGGCACCCCTCCGGGGCTTGTGAAATTTCTTGTCCCGTCCATCTCCTCCTCCTACTCCCTCAGGTCCCAGGGACAGGCCCTCCTCAAGACACCGGCTACACAGACTCAAATGGGTGGGCGGGACTTTGCTGCATTCGCTCCCAGACTGTGGAACTCCTTCCCTGCCCAGGTCCGTGCCGCGAACTCACAGATGTGGCTCCATTCCTCCCTATGGAACCATCTCAAACTTGCCTCAGCCTGTGGCTGCCCCAAACCCTGAATTGATCCATCACAGCACTCCTCTGCTCTGGAGCTACTCCTTGACAAAAGACCAGACTCAAGAGGTTGCCAAGCTGTACATAGTGTCACATCTGAAGGATTTCGATACTGTGCCCTGGAACTCTCTTGGCTTCCATAAGATGTTTATGTTGTTATGTTAATACTGTATAATCTATGCCTTACCACGCCGACGCTGTGTTGAATCTGTAACATTACTGCTCTTATCTCCCACAAGGTGTTTATTTTTGTTATGTTAATACTGTATAATCTATGCCTTACCACTGTACGCTGTGTTGAATCTGTAACATTACTGCTCTTATCTCCCACAAGGTGTTTATTTTTGTTATGTTAATACTGTATAATCTATGCCTTACCATGTTTCATATGCTGTGTTGAATCTGTATCCTCACATGAACTGTAACATGCCTAATTTGTACAATGTCGTTGTATGTACCTAAATCTATTATTCCTGTACTCTCCCGGGTTGTACCTGAAAATAGGCAATTGTCTTGTCTAGTGTACCTACCTGGTTACCAAAAGCTAAATAAATATGCTGTAACAAAGTTTGCACAATTATTTCTGCATTTACTTGAATCTATGCTATGATCTGCACTCTGAGATGCAGATTACCGTATGATGCATTATAATATATGAAATTGCAGTGTGCAGTGTAGATCTGGTTGTGTCCTTTTCATCTGCTTTTAGAAGTATATTTGTTTTTACAGCATGTCAAACTGTAATATTATGCATACCCGTATGTTAATAAAATTGAAGTGAACTATATACAACATCCAGCTGTACCCCCATACACCACATCTCCATAGTCCAACGGGATTACTAAAGTACTCATTTATCTGTTTACACGAACTAAGGGGGATGCTTTTCTCATATCTATACAATAATTTTTCCTTGACATGGCAATTCTTAATCATGGAATTTATGTGGACATACCAAATATACTGAGAGTCTAACCAGACTCTCAGATACTTGCAGGAATCTACGGTATAAGGCTACATTGCATAAGGCTAAATCCCTTCCCTATTCGAATGTTCAATTGGCCCAGAGTTGGTCCAGTGTTACATCCTCCCAAACAATACTGTCTGTGATTTTTGAGTTTAAAACTAATCTATGATTAGAAGAAGCCCTGCACCAGATCAAAGCATTTGGAGTTAGGTCTGAATCTCACTTACTGTATGAATGAACCCTCTGTATAAATTCATTACAGTGTCATTTGCAAACAGGTGTTAATGGGTCTTGTTCAACATGGACCCGTCATCATTTGCATATAAATTAAAAGTACCAGACCAAGTACAGATCCTTGAGACATTCCTGACTTTATATTGCTATACTGTGACCCAAAATTATTCAAATAAATCATTTTTCTAATTGTGATACAGCTACAAAACCATTCCTGCACATTATTTAATCCCAGTACAACTCATTATTTTATTTATTTATTTAGGAAATCGGAATTACAACCCTTTGAGTCATAGACTCGTTTCCAAAGGCTCCACGTCAGAATAAAACATAGACATTCATACAGTACATACATAGAATAAATGTGGGTGAGCAATCATACAGAGTATAAATACAATGAGCATGGGTTAATGCCTATACATCTGGTAGCTAACACAGGGCAGAGCTATCAACATATTTACCTAAGGGGTTAAGACCTATACAATTGGTAGCTTAAGCAATGCATGATATGAGTTGGTAGTAAGCCACCTCAGGGAGGCCTTGTCTTATACATAATACAATGCATTCATAGTCCAGTACAACTTTATGGTAACAGAGGGAGGTGAGGAACCTGTAGGCTAGAAAAAGTGAGGGATCTCCACTGCCTGGCCAAGGGCGGGTGTGTGGCCTAGCAGCGTGGAGCAGGATCCACAGGTTACCGGTTACACTGGCATTGACGTGAGGAGAGGATGTGGGCCCTTAAGGCAGCTTTAAAAGGATCTAGATTGGTGATTGATGTGACAGCCGGTGGGAGGGCATTGTACCAGAATGGAGCTCTAAGGGGGAAGGATCATTGGGCCTGAGTGGTCCTGACCCTAGGCACCCTCCAGGTAGTTTTTGGAGCAGCCCTTGTGGACGCTGAGATGGTGGCTGCCTGAAGAGAAACCATGACACCTATTGGAGTTAAACCCAGGTGGATTTTTTTGGTGAAGAAACAGGTCTGGTATAATAATCATTCTTCAAAGGAGAGGATATTGGATTATAGGGTGCAGGTATGTGTATTTCTGTCGGCACCAGAGAGGAGCCGGCAAGCCTTATTGATGACTACTTGTATTTGACAAAGTACCATACGGTCATGGCAGCATAGATTGTGATGCCACAGTCCACCCGCAATAAGACTGAGGAGGTCATGGCTAGGAGAAGTGCTTCAGGTGGCAGGCAGTCTTTATGTCTGTAAAGGAGACCAATTGGGTGTTGGTGGTGGAGGTGAGGATTTTATATATTCGGTGGAATGAGAGGGAAGAGTCAAATGTAATACCTAGACCTGTTCCAGTGGGATGAGAGGGTGGAGAGTATTTCCAGGAGGAACTCTTTGATCTGTTTTGTGGTGGGCACAGAGCATCATCTTTGTTTTTTAATGTTGACCACCAATCTGTGTTCAGCAAACCAGTGTTCAATCTGAGAGAAGGAGTTCTGTAAGATGAACACTTATGTCTGTACGAAGAAAGGTGACAATATTGTCACCTTTCTCTGCTCTCTGATATTCCTCTTTAAGTAATATATCATGGTTTAATGCATCAGAGGCCTTTGATAGGTCTACGAATATGACACCTATCAAAAGGCGCAATCAAACCTGCAGAATATCAGTGGTTACTTTTTTAGTGCTGAATCAGACTGTGCTTGGCTTGAAAGCCAGATTTGTAGGTATTATATAATTTAACAATTTTTCCCACTGTGTGTTTCTGCTTCTCTGTCCCCTGATTCCTGCGGTCCCCCCACCCCACCCCAACCCAACACTGATCTCATGGACTTACTGACTGTCTTCTGTTTAACCTCAGGATCACATGGTGGTGCGTGGCCTGCCATGTCACTTGTGGTGCCTGTGGGGTGCTGGATAGGACCAGAGCATTCTCCCTCCACTTTTCCTTCCTGGCTCCTTAAGAAGGTCTACAAGACCTCAACAGGTTAACCTCTAGTCCCTTAGATGGCTGGCCCACTGATCTGTTTTTTAGAACTCTTCGGGTGGGGGGAAGACAACTACAGGTAGCTGGAGGTGGACAGCAAGAGCTAGTTGCATTCAGTCTCCGGGAGGAGTTCACCAGGCATGTAGTGTTTGCTCTCACTGATGAACCTCTTTTCCTGTGACTGTAATCCACAACCACATCAGGATATTGTGGTGACTGCCGTGAACTGTGAACCCCATCAGGGGCCCCCCATCTCCACGGTGGAGATGACAGAGAGGGCCTGTTGTTACAAAGAGAAAAGCAGAGCTTTAAATACTAGGTATCACTGCAGAGGTGAACATTATGCATTCCCAACCAAGTGACTGATTAGGCACTGTGCCCCCCTCCATGCAGCAGGCAGGTGAGGGGTAAAGTATGACCAAGTGAAGTAATTTGGCCAAGGACCCTCTACCCACAGGGGTCAGTTCTTGGGAGAGAGAGAGAGTGAGTGAGGGGTGGCACCCGTGGCAACCTGCGACTCCCAGGTGGTGCCTCTCTCCTTGCCATCATGGTGTGGGGCCTCTTTTACTGAATTCAGCCTGTCATTCTGTTTAAGATTACTGGTGGAACAATTTATTTATTTAAAGTTTTACCAGGAAGGCATGCTGAATGGACTACCACTCGATTCTAGATGCTTCCTGGAGGTGGAGGTATTGGAAAATACACAGTGGAGAATAAATAAAGAGAATACATTTAAAGTACATTCTACAATGAACAAGCATACAAAACCTACAGAAACACTGTTACAGCAGAATGGTAGAAATGGCGATACACAACAATTAGGAGCCAGAATACAACACAATTGAGTGGTCAGAATTACAGAGAAGAGATAGACCCTTGGCCTGCAGCATAGCTTAGCTGAATGTGCAGGTGGAGGAGAAGTGCTCCTTGAGGAGGAGTTGAGGTGCTGCATGGTGGTAGTGCCGAATGACCTCCGGCAGGAGATTCCACAGTTTAGGCATGTGGAATTTGTAGGCTGCCTGGCCTGTTGTGGTGGACATGTGTGGGACATACAGTAGCTGGAGGTCGATTTTCCTGAGCGAGTACACAGGAGGGATTGGGCTATTAGGGCTGAAGCGAGGTATGGGGCATGGACTGAGCCCAGAATTTAGCTGTAATCCTAGCACAGTGGGCCTGTCTCCGATACAGGAGTGAGGGGAGGTCCAAGGACCAGTAGAGGCCGCAGTGATGGGTGATGAAAGGGCAGTCCAGGGCAAAGAGACAGAAGGAGTAGAAAAGAGGATCCAGTCTGACTAGGGTGGACTTAGGAGTGACACTGTAGACCATATCCCCGTAGTCAAAGATAGGGAGGATCATTTTCTGTACAATTGCCTTGCGAGCTGGCAGAGGGATGCAGCCCCTGTTATGATATATGGCGCCCAACTTGGGTGCAGTTTTTCGTGGATGGCATCGATACGTGCAAAAAAGTAGAGGTGCTGGTCAAGCCAGACCCAGAGGTATCTAAAGGAGGTGCAAGCCTCCAAGGGAGTCCCATCTATGGTGTGGAAAGTGAGGATGGAGGGAAGTCGGGAAAGTCTCTGCCTCATGCCATAGATAAGGGAGACTGTTTTCTTGGTGTTGAGAAAAAGCTGATTTGAGCAAAACCAGAGCTGAACATCACTGAAGTCCTGCTGGAGTCTGGACGCCATTTCAGAGGAAGCGGGGCCTGATGCATACAGTACTGTATCGTCCGCACACATGTGAATAGATGTATGTGGGCAAGCTGAGGGCAGGTCATTTAGAAAGCTAGAGAACAGGTTTGGGCCAAGGACCGAGCCTTGGAAAACACCAGTGGTGTCAGGTAGAGAGTCGGAAGTGGAAGTGCCAATTCTGACTGACTGGGACCTGCCTGCCAGCTGAAGTGGAACCAGCTGGTAGATGCTCTTGAGAGTCCTACGAGGGAGAGCTTGGACAGGAGAAGGGCATGAGAGACAGTGTCAAATGCATTTGCTAGGTCGACAAAATGGCTATGTGATGTGACCTTTATCCATACCTGTGAGAAAGGAGTCGGTGAGCCTTAGGAGGGTAGTGATGGTGGAGTGTGATTTCCTAAATCCAGACAGGTAAGGTATGAAGAAGGAGGAGGAGGAGGTGAGAAAGGAGGAGAGTTGTGAGAGAACTAGGTGCTCCTGGATTTTGGCTAGTATGGGAAGTAGGGAGATGGGGCAGTAGTTGCCAGGGGAAGAAGGGTCGCCTCCTTCGGGAGGGGGATGACTGTGGCATGCTTCCAGTCTGATGGGATAGATGCAAGACAGAAAAAGAGGTTGAAGAGTGAGGCCAGAGAGCTGGCGATGGCAGGAACTGATAGGTAGAGCATTTTGGAGTCCACTGCTGAGGGGCATTTTCCCTTGGAAGAATTGAGGGTGCACAGAGCTTTTAGTACTTTGGATGAGGTAACCAGGCGAAAGGAAAAGTAGGTAGCCAGAGGAGGGGGTTGGGTGGGTGGGGATGGCGAGGGTGCGGGACAAGTGGGAGTGTGGACAAGAGAGAGACTGACAGTTTGTAAAAAGGTGTCAATTCAGAGGCCACTGGGTTCAGTGTGACAATGGAGCCTCTACATCCAGGACTGGGGTGGGGGCTAGGCACTGGGAAGAAGAGCGCATTTAATTGCCTTCCAAAACTTTGCAGGTGATTTATGTTGGTGGGAAGGAGGCTTTGAAGTAGTTGGCTTTGATCTGTCAGATAAGCCTTGTACAGGCATTTCAAAGTGAACAGTAGTGTTGGTGCGCCGTGGGGGTGATGGATACCTTATAGCTTTCCAAGCCTGGTCCCTGGTTCAGAGGTGAGCCATGAGACTGTCAGAGATCCAGCGCAGGTGAGCACCCCTTACTTGAGCCCATCTAAGTGGGGCATAGTAGTCCCAGACAGCGAGGAATCTGGACTTGAAGTATTCCAGGCCAGAATCGAAAGAGGTGGCCCTGGGGATGAATGACCAGTCGGTGTCTATCAGGTCATTAAGGAGTGCGGTAAGGTCTAGGGATTTATAGGACCTAGTGAGGAGAGTTTTTGGTGGAGGTGCCTTGGATCTGAATATTTTCCTTAACAAGTGAATCATGTGGTGATTGTTTACAGAGTCCAGTAGGAGGCCAGAGGCAATTATCTAATGCGGGTCTGAGGTAAGGGCCAAGTTCAAGAGGGAATAGTTCTGGGATTTGGGGTTCAGACGATAAAATTACTCACCTTAGTAATTATATTTCTTCTAATGAAGTCTTGCTGTATTCTGACAATTGCAGTGATTACTAACCTTTGAACTGCCCCGCAGAACAAAGAGTTAAGTTTCTATGCAGGGCATAGAATGCTGAGCTCGAGCTCGGTTGAAGTCTCTGTCTGGAGTGTTTTGAACTTAAACCGTCAGATTCTTACGAGCCCAACTAAACTAAAAATTCCATGTGGAAATTGTAAAAATTCTTACTAGCCAACTGGCTGAAAAAAGTTTTGGATTCCCAAGGAAGACTCAAGTCAGGAAACCCAAAAACAAAACCCAAAGTACTAAAAATAACAATAATAAATAAGCACCCAAACAAAAAGGAGGAGGGTGCAAGCAAAACACCCTGGGTGTAACACTGCACCTGCCCACCCACTTCCCAAAAACAGGTTCTGAGAGGGAGGCAGGTCTGAATACAGCAAGACTCCATTAGAAGAAATATAATTACTAAGGTGAGTAATTTTCTTCAAACAAATGAAGTCTTGCTGTAGTCCTGACTGATGCAGACTACCAAGCAGTACCTCCAAGGAGGAGGGACAGAACCTACTTTGGGAATAGGCTCTGAAGTACTGCTGTGCCAAACCGAGCCTCACTCCTAGCCTGGATATCCAGAGAGTGATGCTTGGTAAAGGTATGGACTGTTTTCCAGGTGGCTGCTTGACAAATTTCTAAGAGAGGGATATCCCTGGCAGCAGCCAGGGAAGCAGCTGTACTTCTTGTGGATTGAGCCCTCAGGCCTGAGGGTGGAGTTTTTCCCAGTTTTTCATAGCAGAATTGTATACAAGACACAATCCACCTGGCAATAGATCTTTTGGTGGCAGGTTTGCCCTTTCCTACTTCTCCATAAGTAAGGAACAACTGGAGGGAGTCAAACCTGTGACCCTTGGTACGCTCTATGTAGTAACTAAGGCTCTTTTGACATCTAAACTGTGTAGCCTCCTCTCTCCTGAGGAAGAATAATCAGTGAAGAAAACAGGGAGAGACATACACTAGTTTAAATGGAAGTCTGAAACCACTTTAGGCAAGAACCTTCTATTGGTTCCAAGGACCACTTTATTCCTGTGAAATGAGATAAAATCAGGTTCCACTGACAGGGCTTGCAATTCACTGATACACCTGGCAGAGGTAATGGCTACCAGGAACACAGTTTTCCAAGTCAGGTACTTAAGCTCTGCTGAAGACATAGGCTCAAAGGGGGGGGGTTGCATAGGTTGAGCAATGCAAACATTCAAATCCCAGGCAGGGGAAGGGTCTCTAAAAGGAGGATTGGTGTGAAGCAATCCTTTAAAAAATTTACAGAACACAGGATGGGAAGATGGTGAGGAAGGGTTCCCCACAGACAAAAACGCAGAAACAGCTGACAAGTGTACCTTGAGAGTAGCTGGTCTGAGGCCTAGGCCATTAAGATGGACCATATAATCCAGAACCATAGGCAATTCAGCAATGTCTGGAGAAATATTCTTCTTAGAACACCAAATGCTGAATCTTTTCCATTTGGAGTTGTAAGTCTTTCTGGTGGAGGGCTTCCGAAAAGCCTTGAGGATGTCCAGAACCCCTTGGGAAAGATGCATATCTGCAAACTCTAACTCTTCAAGAGCCATGCCTTGAGTTTGAGAGACTGAAGATTGGGGTACCAAATCCTCCCCTGAGAGGACGTTAACAGGTTGTAATTCCTGGGAAGAGACAGGGGAAGATGGACTGCTAGGGACAGCAACAGGGGGTACCAGGGCTGTCTGGCCCAATCTGGAGCAACCAGAATCACCTTGCAAGGTTGAGACCTTATTTTGACTAAAACTCTGAACAGGAGTGGGAAGGGGGGAAAGGCATACAGAAACTTCCCTTCCCAATTCAGAATCAGGGCGTCCAGGGGGACTGAGCCCAAGACTGGAGGTTTGCAACAAAAGAGAGGGAGTTGGTGATTGTCTGGGGCTGCAAAGAGATCTATCTCTGGAGTGCCCCACCTTGAAAAAATCACTTTCAAAACCTGAGGGTCCAGGGACCATTCATGATGGCCCTGAGAAATCCTGCTCAGTGCATCTGCTAGCACATTGTCTTTGCCTGGAAGGTGAACTGTTACAAGAGAGGTTTGCAGGAATAAGCCAGAATCACAACTTCATGGCTTCTGTGCACAGGGCCATAGACTGAGTGCCTCCCTGCTTGTTGATGTACCACATGGTGGTAGTGTTGTCTGTTCTGACTTGAACCACCTTGTTCTGAACTGACTGTGAGAATGCTTTTAGAGCTAGAAAACTGCCCTGAGCTCTAGAAGACTGATGTGGAGAAGGGATTTGGGGACTACAGGCCCTGGGCAGTAAGGGACCCCAGGTGGACTCCCCAGCCCAGAAGAGAAGCATCCATGGTAAGGACCACTGAACAAGGCAGAGCAACAAAAGGAACACCTTGCCTTAAATTGTCCTGATCCTGCCACCACTGGAGGGCCTGGATCAAGGTCAGAGTCACTGGAATCAGTTTGGTAAGGGAGTCCTTTCTCTGAGACCAAAAAGCTCTCAGGTAGAACTGAATATCCCTCATCTGGAATCTTGCCCCTTGGACCACTGCTGTTGAAGCTGCCATGTGGCCCTAGAGCTGGAGGAAATGCCTTGCTGGTCGAGATACATGAAGGCTGAAGGAAGAAGCTAGTTCCATAAGAGCCCTTGCCCTTTCTAGAGGAAGAAAGGCTCTTGCTCCGAGTGTGTCCAGTTCTGCCCCATAAAGGTAAGGAGCTGGACTGGTTCGAGAACTGACTTGGGAAGGTTGAGAAGAAATCCTAGGGAAGTGAGCACTTGCTGGGTCACTTGCAGGTGAGACTTGACTTGGTCTGGAGACTGACCCACTAATAGCCAATGGTCCAGATAAGGAAATATGGAAATCTTTTGCCTTCTGAGAAAGGCAACTACTACTGCCAGGCACTTTGTGAAAACCCTTGGGGCTGAGGTTAGGCCAAAGGGCATCGCTCTGAACTGACAGTGGCCTGAGGGCAACTCGAACCTGAGGTACTTTCTGTGGGAGCACCTGATGGGAATGTGAAAGTAGGCATCTTCGAGGTCCAGGGAGGCTAGGCAGTCCCCTGGCCTTAGAGAGGGAAGGATTATTCCCAGAGTTATCATCTTGAACGTTGGTTTTAAAAGATGTTTGTTCAGATATCTTAGGTCCAGGATGGGTCGCCACTCCCCTGTCTTTTTGGGGGTCAGGAAGTACCTGAGTACAGTCCTTTGCCCCAGTGTAGGGAAGGTACTCTCTCTATAGCTCTTAAAGCTAGGAGAGAAGAAACCTCTGCCTCTAGGGCAAGGGTTTCCAAAAGATTTGCAGGTGGAAAAGATCTGGCTCTCAGCTTTGGAAATTTTTTGAAGCCGAGAACCAGTCCATGGCTTACTACTTCCAGGACCCACTTGTCTGATGTAATAGACATCTAGTCCTGGACAAAGTAAGCCAGCCTGCCCCCTACTGGAATAGGAAAGTCGACCCGGGCAGACCCATCAGGGTGTCTGCTTGGCAGGGGCTTTAGGCTGAGGGGTGGATGCAAGCCTGCTCATCCCCCTTCTGCCTCTCCCTCTGAAGAACCCCCTCTATGAAAAGGAAGAAAAGGCCTGTGCTTGGTAAAAAGGCCTTTGAAAAGGCCTGCCCCTGCCCCTAGACTGCTGCCTTTGAGGAGTTGCCTGCCTTTCCTTGGCCTGAGCACTCCTGTAAGTTGTCCTGTACTCGTCCATTTTCTTCATGTAATTCTCTGTCTGCTCCCCAAACAGAGAATTACCCACTACAGGAAAATCCATAGCCTTAGCCTCAGTGTCCTATGAGAGGTAGTACATCTGAGCCAAGCCATCCTCCGAAGAGCCACAGATGTAGCCATGACTCTTGATGAAACATCATTAGAGTCTACAGCAGCATGAAACTGAACCTTAGATGCCTCAATCCCATCTGCAGCCACCGCCTCCAGCTCCTTGGCTAGCTGGGGAGGCCTGTTTAGTCAGTGCCAGTACAGTGTTCCACCTGGACTTCTGGTACCTGGCTGTATAGGCCATGTATTCTGCCTGCCTGAGTCCCAAAGAAGATGCCATGTACTGCTTCTTTGCCATGCATCAATCTTCCTGGAGTCCTCGCCAGGGTGTGTGAAGCCAAGGGAATATTTGCCTTGTCACAGGCAGCAGCCTGCACTACCCCAACATGGCTGCATTGCTGAAATAAGAACTCCGTGTCTGAGCTTGAAAGTGTATACCTCTTGTCCATTCTTCTATCCACAGGAGGTATAGTGTTAGGAGACTTTAACATTTTTTGTGTCTGTTTCCAAAAAGATTTATGGAGGGGAATAGACAGTCTCCTGGACTCTGGTATGTCCATCATCTCTACATAGTCAGGCTCTTCTTGATCTTCCACAGCCTCCTCCATAGGAAGCTGGAGGGTTTCAGCCACTTTTCTGTAAAACATAAAGTGGGATGGGGACTCAGAAAGCTTAGGAGGGGAAACACCTGATGGTCTGTCTGGGGAGATGTCCGGTTCCACAGGCACATCCAGACCTTCACTTACATCATGATCCTCAAATTCCCTTCCTCTTCAAACTCCAGTTCATAAAATCTTCAAGGGTATACTCTTGAACAGGGAACCAACGAACTGAACCCTGCCAGAAGGAGTCAGATCGGTCGGAACCGGATGGAGCGATTCCACAATCTGAATCGCCCTGGCTATCTCTTCGGCGGTCAGAACATGAACCTCTGGATCCAAACCGGTCGATTTATCTTTGCACTTTCTTTTTGTTGGAACCGATCCCTCAGAATTGGCTCTCCTTTTACCCGAAAAAGTATCGCCCTGGTCAGAGGGCACTCCTTCTGGTTCGGTCGGAACCGAACCGGGCTGGCCATCCGGTCAGCGGACTCTCGGCCTCCTTTCCCTCAGTCTACCTAATCTCTTCTCAAGGGTAGATTTGGGAAAAGTTTATATTTGGCAGTCTGAATCGAGGGTGGTCAAACCCCAGACAATAAACACAGGTGGTGTGGGGATCGGCCTTGGCAAAGACCTCCCCACACTCACTGCAGTGTTGAAACCCAGTGGGCCCGGTTTTTTCTTGGGTTTCTCAGACATGGCCAACCTAACCAAACTTACCCTTTTTTCGGCAACTGCCAGGCAAGACTCCCTTATCGGTTCCTAACCGTGTCACGGGTATTGGAAAAAAACGTTAAAACACGTTTTTTTTTTAGAACCGATAAGAACCGGTAACCACACACTAAATATAGCAAAATTCACAATCAAATGGTCGGTTCAGCTGAACCGACCGCACTTTTACAAGTTCCACACAGAAAAATAGAACAATTCCTATCTAGTACTCACGGCACCACAGACAGAGACTGAACCGACTATGCGGATACTTTTTTTCGGTTTAAACCGACCAAAAACTGAAAACTTTAACCAACTTCGAACCGAGCTGAAGGAGAAATCTCCGGAGCGACTGTTCAGTGAGGCAGAGTAAAGAATCTGATGGTTTGAGTTCAAAACACTCCAGACAGAGACTTCAACCGAGCTTGAGCTCAGCGTTCAATGCCCTGCATGGAAAGTTAACCCTTAGTTCTCCGGGGCAGTTCAAAGGTTGGGAATCACTGCAATTGTCAGAATACAGCAAGACTTCATGTTGTTTGAATTTTCATATCTTATCTGTCTCAATCTTCACCATTCATCACTATTGGGTGAGTAACAAGCCCCCCCGGAACAGAAGGGGGGGTATTCTGAAACCCTAAGGGACTAAGTCCCTTAGCTTCCAGGGGGTGAGGCACTGGAAGAAAGAACCCTTACAGGCCTGGCGAGGCCTGAGACTGATCCGGGTGAGACGGAGATTCCCCAGTGGGGGAAGGAGGGTGCCCGAAGTCACCGTCTCACCCAATGGAGAAGAGATGGGTTCTCAGTGGGCGGAGTAAATCACCCTCGCGGCCCAAGGGTGACAACGGGACAAGGCGAAGCCACGCTGTCCTGAGGCAGATCGCTGTCCCTACCACTCTGGAAGCTAACTCACTGGTGTCATAAGATGCCCTTGCTTGGTGCCCTCGTGCTCCAGGTCCCCGTGCAGAGAGGCGATGGCTTGCCTGGTTTGCTCCAAATCAGGCATCGAGGCTGGGAGTTGTCCTATCCTAGACCACAAGAACCTATCATAGGCTGCACAGTGGGCCTGATGTGCTGCGATAGACAGAGACATCCATGCCGAGTAGAACACTCGCCTCCCCAGAAATCGAAATCCGCAGAGTCCGGATCCGGAGGGCGGTCACGGTATAGGGCGTGAGACCCAGAAGGAGTATCCAGGGAGGTCAAACCTGAGACTGGGTGAGGCAGAGCACCTGGAGACTCTGGGGAGCGCAATACCGCTGGCGTAAGTCCCTAGGGGCTGGCACTGTGGAGAAGGGACTAAGCCAGAGCCGATGTGACGCTTCCTGGAAAGGAAGAGGCCAGGCGGGAGCCACCAAGTGGGCCACGCTGAACTCGCCTAAAAAGGCGCGGGTCACATGCTCAGGATTGCTTACGGGAACGGGGGTCAAATGAAGCTCATCCAACATCCTCATCAGGAAGCGTTGATAAGAAGACAAATCAGACGCTGGGGAATGGTGGACCGAAAGTTCCTCTTCCTCGAAAGAGGGAGAAGAGGAAGAGGGAGAAGAGGAAGAGGACGAGCTGCCATGTTCAAGGGCCTGCTGCACAGGGGCATGGTGAAACACCTGTTGGTCCAGGGTGTGGAGGTAGGAGGGAAATAAGCAGCAGAACCCTTGAACTGTTCCCAGGTAAGAGGTCGGGTGAGGGCCTAGGATACCTGGGCTACCGGGATGGAGACAGAGGCTCGACGGACAGGCTCCTGGAAGCAGGAGAGCGATCTCTGTCAGGGCAAGGGGCCAACAGGATCCCCACAGAGGGAGGGAGACCAGGTACCAGCTAACCAGCCATTCAACCGGATCGGAACGGACGGAGCTGTGCCCTGTGGAAGAAATCCCCCATGAGGTGACCGGGACTGTGTGAGTCCAGAAGGACAGCCCCTGACCTCTGAAGTAGTGGTCCTTCTAGTAGACTCTGAAAGGGAAAGACAGGGACCTGCGTTACGGCTCCTGCCAGAGCCCAGCTGGGCCACAGAAGGGGCTTGCCACGCCACACCTCTATCTCTTAACCCTTCCGAGTCGGAGAAATACCTTGTCCTTGTAACCACTAACCTAGGCAACTGGCAAACTGAAGTGGGCTCCAAGGAGTCCACCCAGGGAACCGTGCCCTCCCCTTCCTGGTGCACCCCGGGCTGCCCCAAACTTGGGTTATCCAAACACAACAAGGAGGAGGGTACCCCAAGTGAGGAAGCAGCCTCCCTGGTAGCCCCAGGCTGCACAGCAGTGGCCACAGGGGTTCCTGCTGACTGGTCAGACCCTCCAACCCCTCCAACCATCTGAGAAGGCTGATCCAACAGAAGGGAGGAGAGTGGGGGCTGAGGTGCTAGAGATGGAAAGATCCGAAGGCCTAGAAGAACCCGGGAGCCAGTCTGGGTCTGACCCAGAATCCTCCTCCTCCGAAGAGGTAGAAACTGAGGCCTGTTGCCAGAGCACCCCACGGGACCCTCCAGTTCCTGGACCCTGAGATCGGGCACCCTGGGATTCAAAGTCCAGAGAAGCAGCAGAGGAGAGTAGAGGCTCCAGCCCAACCGACACCCTCCACGACATCAGAACTGTGCCAGAGTCAGGCATAGTAAGAGTAGTAGTAAAAATGCTATTCAATTGACAAGCAAAAGAATAGGAAATTCAACTGAGACAAGCTCATTTCCAGTGAGGTCCTTAGTACAAACATTCATGCTGACATCATAAACATTTTTAACACAGATTGCATACATAAATATGCATACAAAAACTAACACCACAACAATATTTAAGTTACAATAACTACTTAACATCCATATAAATAAACTACATAGACATACAGGACATTCATATGTATAAGGTGCAAATCTTCATCATGTTTAATACATAATGTTCATGGTGAATCAACAATACACCTTTTATCTGCTTCAACTTTGAACCATCTTTTTATTTCTTCTATACAGGGATAGAACTAAGTGGTCTAAGATAAGTTGGCAATGAGTTCCATATATTGGGACCTAAATAAAAAAATGTGTCTACCCAAATCTGTCTTTCTTCTCATGATTCATATTCCATACCCTCCATAGTAGGCCTCTCTAATTGTCCTAACCTGAAGTTCATCAATAATATATTCAGGTACTTTATCCCTAACTGAATTAACCATGAAGATCAAAGCATGGAAAGACCTTCTATCTTTTGGATACATCCAATTCAAAGACTGATATAGCTCTCTTCTATGTGTTCTCTTAGATACATTCAAAATAAACCTTGCTATTTTATTAAAAGGACATCTATTTTAGCTAACTGTTGAAGTTGCCTCTATATAAACAATATCCCCATAACCACAAAAGGTATCAATGTGATTGTAGCTACGTGCTTCCTCACTCTTTCATCCATACAATTTCTAAATCTGTATAGTGCACCCAAACGTCCACTAACTTTCTTAATTATACGGTCTATGTGGGAAGTCCATCCCAGTGATCTATCCAGATACATTCCTAAGTATCTATAACATTGCACTTGTTCAAGAACAATTTTATCTTTAGTTACTATATTCAGACCTAACTCCGAATAGGTTACAATATTCTCTTTAGAGAACAGTATAACCTGAGATTTTTTTGAGTTCAGAACACGTTTGGATTCGTTATAAAATGACTGAAGCTCATCAAATGCACTTTGAAGAGTAAGTTCTATCTGCATTATCGATGAACCCGTCACATAAATAATGGTATCATCTGCATATAGATGACACTGTACATCAAAATTAGTTAGAACAAAATCATTCATGTATAAATTAAATAATATTGGACCCAAAATGGATCCTTGGGGCACTCCAGAAATAACTACCCTAAAACCAGATCACCATCCATTTATTGATACCATTTGTTTCCTTCCAGTTAGATAAGCATCAAACCACCCAACCACATTGGTAGAAATACCCAAAGCAGGTAGTCTGGACAGGAGGATGTCGTGGTCCAAGGTATCAAACGCCTTGGACAAATCAACAAAAATTGCCCCCACCGACATCCCCCCATCCAGAGCACCCACAATATCCCCAGTAACTGTCAGCAAGGCAGAAGTTGTACCATGCGTAGGTCTAAAACCAGATTTGAATTTATTAATCAACTTTCCTTTTTCTAAATATGTCTGAAGTTGTTTAGCTACCATCTTTTCAAACACATTAGCTACTATCGGTAATAATGATATAGGCCTATAATTCTCTAATAAGACTCTAGATCCATTTTTGAAAACGGAAATTACTCTAGTCGATTTCCACATTTCAGGAATTTCCCCACATGTAAGTGACATGTTAAAGATGTTAGTCAAGGGGTATGAGATAACCGGAGCAGCATATATTAATAAGATATTAGGAATCTCATCTAACCCCCCACCTTTCTTAATATTTATTCTGAGTAATGCATTTTGTACATCTAATGGTGATATTGGTTCAAAATCAAACTCCTGGCCCCTTTCAAAATCAGCTTCTATGTCTTTTTGAGAATTTTTGGTGAGGAGAAACTGGTTATACCTTAGATAGGCCATTGTGCCCATGGTTGTAAAATAGTCACTAAAGCTATCCACAACCTGTGGGCCCAATGGAATTTCCACCTTCCCAATCTCAAATTTTACCAGATAATCTAATTGTTGTTCTCCCTTCACCTTTTTTAGAACTTTCCAGAATTTCCTCGGATTATCAGTCAGATTAGTTAATTCCCTATTATAGTAATCATATTTAACTTTCTTAAGTTCATAGTTGTAATGATTCCGCAGTTGTTTATACTTCACCCAATCTGTATCATCTTTTGTAAATTTAGCTACCTTCCATGCCCTATCTCGCTGTTTCTTAACTTTAAATAAGTAAGAATTGTACCAGGGGGCATTATTAAACTTTAATTTCCTAGTTTTAGATGGAGCATGCCTGTTGCAAATTGTCAAGAAATCTTCATGGAACATTACCCAAGCATCAACAACAGTGGGGACTAATTCTAACCTTTCCCAATTGTACTCTTCCAACTCTAACATAAAATTTATATGATCACAATTTTTAAATGATCTATAATGAACTGTTTTCACTGATTTCCTTGATTTCTTTTGATTTCTTATACCATATATCATCTGGTGATCCGAAAAAGAATCTGGGAGGACACCACTAGCCACAAATTTATCTGGGTCCATGGTAAGCAATAAATCCAAGACTATAGAAGAAAGTAGATGTTTAGTGTTAACTCTAGTTACATCTGTAATTAGCTGGGTCATACCCAAAATGGTACCCATCTCTACACTACTGTGATTACTCTCTACCGTTTTCCAATCTACATTTAGATCCCCAATTAATATAATCTCATGGCTATTCAGATATTCTCCCAAAAAGTACTGCAATGCTTGAAACACCTCAGTACTAGCTTTTGGAGGTCGATACATCCCAATAATAATAAAGGCTTATTAACAATAATAATAAAGGCTTATTAAAGGGAAAGTTGAATAGTAATGGAAGAACTTCAGAACCACACCAATCCTGTTGGCAATTAATTGTTGACACATTTAGGGAGCTAAGTGCATAAATAATAACTTCCCGATGCGATCTTTCCTCCATAAATTATAACCATTCATATGCACCATATTATCCGAAATCTTATCATTCAGCCATGATTCTGTAACTATAATCACTTCTGGACTATATTTAATAGTCCATTCCCTAAGTGAGCAATTTTTCTTAATAGACTACAGATGTTAATATGAATCACACACAGCCCTTCTTTCTTCAAAATATTAGCAGTTAAATTAGGGTTCAAGACATCACAGGAATTAGAATTTTCAAAATCCAAATTAGTGTAGGGGCCTGGATTAGGATGAATATCCCCATTTACAATTAAACTAGTCATCAACACTGTTTTACAAAATTTATATAACTACCCTTTCATTGTTACTTTCTTAAGGTGTTTAATTGTGGGATGGTCCAAATACATTTTATTTTGTCCCCTCCCTACCAGTAGTCCTTTAAATATCATTATCCACTTAATTAGATCAGATTCCGAGTGATCACTCAACATCCCTGATGAAATTATATAATTACTTAATTGGTTCCCCCAGCATGTGTGCTTGATGTATCCCCATGCAGCCAGTCGCACCAATAAATATGCAAGCAATCAATATTACTCAAGATACTTCTAGGAGCAAGGGGAGACATACAACCACTCACAAAAAACAGAATTTCCAGCTGAAATAGTACCATTTCTAGAATCAAACATAGAGATAACACTGTAGAGCAGAATTATTTGTAAACACTCCTAAATACCAGATATTACCACTACACTAGAATGAAAATGCACTGTCCTAACTACAATTTTTAAACTTAAATACTACACATAAATTTCAATATGACTGTATTATATATAGTATAGTTATTCATGAAAGACTAACAGCTAATAGCCTAAAACCTCTAAAATAACAAGGCACCACCAATATATTTAGTCAAAACACTACAAATGAGTACTTTAATGTGCCTTAATTACAACATTTACCTTCACTTACTTACAACTACTCCAGCATTTTCTGTGTATGAGTATCACTCGTGCCAGCGAGAAGCGCACAGATTTAAACGAGCTCCCGCTTCTCTAGACCCTCAGTCGACTCCCCGATTCCCTGTACTTCAGATGTAGATTAAAGCACAGCACAGTCAGTAATGCAGCAAGGAAATACACAGTCTCTCACTGTGGGCTCCATGTAGATAGATTCCTTTGAAGTGCAGGTCAGGGAACACAGCTGGGAGTGCAGCTGGAGATTAGTCAATTTCACAGCGAGCAGCGCGCAGATTTAAACGGGAATTCCCGCTCCCTTCTGTGACCTCAGCGGTAGACTTCCTCGAGTACCCTGTACTTTCAGATGTAGATTAAAACACAGCACAGTCAGTAATGCAGCAAGGAAATACACAGGCGTGGCACCGGGCGCGACCCCAGACATCTCCCTGGCGCCACGGAGAACCAAATTGGGTACGGCATTGTACTCAATACCGACAGTGGCCCCAGCATTGTGAGCGACACCAGAGTCCGGCACAGCACTGAGCGCGATGCCGCACACCACTCAGGGCGCCGGCCATGGCGCCGGAGGCAGGGTCGACATCGAACGTGACGCCGACATCATCCCCGGTGCCAGAGCTGGTGCCGGGAACAGAAACAGTGCCGGAGTCTGTCCTGGCACTGCAAGCGACACCGGGGACAAAATCAGGCCCAGAAACCCCCAGCACCCTCCCCGACGTTGCTGAGAGCTCTGATACCGCAAGCGGAGTCAGGGGCAATGGTGGCACCGAGGGAAGGCCCGACGCCGACCGTGGCATCACTCTCCAAGCTCACGGCGCTGCGAACGGCGCCTGGACCAAGAGCAACACCGGCGGAGAGTGCCAAAGATGGTGCCGGTCTGGTCCAAGGGACCAGGCACGACACAGAGGAGCCTTTGCTACTGGAGTAGCGATTGCCAGAACAGTGTCTCCCAACTGACCCCAAGAGGGTCAGCCTGGGTCTCCTGCACCATGGAAAAAAAAACCGCCGCGGCAAGGCTGTAAGAGGCTGAGGTTCCCTCCTCCTCAGGCTGTACAGGACTGGGAGG
Organism: Neoceratodus forsteri; assembly: GCA_016271365.2. Taxonomy (NCBI): domain Eukaryota; kingdom Metazoa; phylum Chordata; order Ceratodontiformes; family Ceratodontidae; genus Neoceratodus; species Neoceratodus forsteri. Next base: position 1,142,098,117 of record CM057451.1, on the reverse strand, counting down.
GGACCCGGAGGAAGGGCTGAGAGTCCTCATCTTGGCCTTGCGCGAACGAATCCGTCCTCCAAAAGTTGGGGGAGCACGTCCGACTTTCCACGCGTGAATTTCGAGGACACAGCAGTCCATGGAAAAGCAGATGTCACGCCTGTCCATAGTGTGACTAGGGCCAAGGCAGGAGAGGCAACGATCATGCTGGTCCATAATGGCCACAGGGGCACCGATGCATTGGAGGCCGCCCCGCTATCGACGACTTTTTGCCAGGACGAGACATGATCGGATGAAAAAATAACCAAAAACAGTACTCTATCCGCTAAAAATAAGGAAAGGTCTTACTGGAATCCAGCGATGTCAAGCAAAGGTAAGCAGAACTGAGTAACTTACTAACTGACTGACTAGGCCACAAAATCAGAGCCAGCACGAGCAGGGTCCACACTGGAATGGGAGAGAAGAACTGGAGTTGGGGCGGAGTCAACGTTGGATAACTGCCAACCCTCGAGCACCATGTGGAGGCGTCGGGTCTGGGGGGCCTCCATCGACTCCTCGCCTCCGCCATACAAAAAAAAAATCTCCAGGGTCCCAGCTCTGGCGCTATAACCCAATAATGGTGGATGGTGCAGATCGACACAGATAAGATCCTCCAGGTAAGGATCCCCAGGAAACCCGTGATGATCATGGGGGACAGTGAGGGGACAGTCATAGTACCCCACCGTCAGCCCTGACGTCGGGGGAACCCATGTCGGACCCACTGTAGTATATATTAAATTAGGGTCCAGCGTCAGAACAGTCCATGTTATAGGGACCAACGTCGGTACCAGCGCCACTCAATCCAGCGCTGGAAAAGGATCCGGCGTCGGAGGGGCTGGCACCGGACGAAGGGTCTCAGTGGTAGGAGTCGGGTCCGGTGTTGGGGCCGACGGAATAGGCCTGACCACTGGTCCCGGCGTTGGGACTATTGTAGGGACCGGCAGCGCTGGAGGTGCCGGCGATCCCGGCGTCAGGACTGCTGTGGTAACGGGCGGCGTTGGAGTCGCCAGCGGTCCCGGCGTCGGAACTGCAGTGACTGGTGGCGCTGGAAGAGCCCGCATTCCGTCCTCGGGCTGAGGAGGGGCCTCCAAGGAAAAGCCATCTGAACGAGGAAGAGCCTCCTGACCCTGGTCCCCAGCAGGGGCGCGGGAAAAAAATTACTCACCTTAGTAATGTTGTTTCTTCTAATGGAGTCTTGCTGTATTCTGACATATGCAGTTAGGTCCTGCCTTTCAACTGCCCGGAGAACAAAGAGTTAAACTTTCCATGGCCAGCATGGAATGTTCACCACGAGTTTGGTTGAAGCCCCTGTCTGCTGCTGTTTAAACTCCAACCATCAGATCTTTACAAGCAATACTCACTAGAAGTTCTGTGTGGAAACTATAAAACTCAGAACTAGCCAACTGGCAACTATATCTATATAAAAGGTTTTTTTGGTTTCAAAAAGAAGACTTAAGGCAGGAAACCCAAAAAACAAAACACATCCAAAACACAATCACTCACCCAAAATAAAAGAGGGTGAAAAAAGGACACCCCTACGGTGCCAACACTGCTCCTGCCCACCCACATCCCAAAAACTACGTTCTGAGAGGGGAGGCGAGGGGGAGGTCAGAATTCAGCAAGACTCCATTAGAAGAAACAACATTACTAAGGTGAGTAATTTTTTCTTCAAACAACATGAAGTCTTGCTGTATTCTGACATATGCAGACTACCAAGCAGTACCTCCATGGAGGAGGGACAGAACCTATTTTGAAACAGGCTCTGAAGTACTGCTGTGCCAAACCGAGCATCACTCCTAGCCTGGATATCCAGAGAGTAATGGTTGGTGAATGTATGGACTGTTTTCCAGGTGGCTGCTTGACAAATTTCTAAGAGAGGAATATCCCTGGCAGCAGCCAGGGAGCAGCTGTACCTGTAGTGGAATGAGCCCTCAGGCCTGAAGGTGGAGTTCTACCCAGTTTCTCATAGCAGAATTGTATACAAGAAACAATTCACCTGGCAATATATCTCTTAGTGGCAGGTTTGCCCTTACCAACCTCTCCATACGTGAGGAACAACTGGAGGGATTCAAACCTGTGACCCTTGGTGCGCTCTATGTAGTAGCTCACGGCCCTTTTAAAATCTAAGCTGTGTAGCCTCCTCTCTCCACAGGAGGAATGGTCAGTGAAGAAAACAGGGAGAGACACAGACTGGTTGAGGTGGAAATCTGAAACCATTTTAGGCAAAACTTTCTGTTAGTTCTTAGGACCACTTTATCTCTATGGAAAGAGATGAAATCAGGTTCCACTGACAGGGCTTGCAATTCACTGATACGCCTGGCAGAGGTAATGGCCACCAAAACACAGTTTTCCAAGTCAAGTACTTAAGCTCTGCAGAGACAAAGGCTCAAAGGGGGTTGCATAAGCTGAGCAATGCAAACATTAAGGTCCCAAGCAGGAGCAGGATCCCTAAAGGGGGGATTGGTGTGAAGCAATCCCTTGAAAAACTTACAAAACACAGGATGGGATGACAGAGAGGAAGGCTTGCCTACTGACAGGAAAGCAGAAACAGCTGCCAAATGTACTTTAAGGTAGCTGGCCTGAGGCCTAGGCCATTAAGATGGACCATATATCCAGAACCGTAGGCAACTCAGCAGAATCTGGAGAAATATTTTTCTTAAAACACCAAATGCTGAATCTTTTCCATTTGGAGTTGTAAGTCTTTCTATTGGAAGGCTTTGAGAGCCTTAAGGATATCCAGAACCCTTGGGAAAGATGCAGATCTGCAAACTCTAACTCTTCAAGAGCCATGCCTTGAGATTGAGAGAGCAAGATTCCGTACCAAATCCTCCCTTGAGAGGATGTTAACAGGTTGTAATTCCTGGGAAGAGACAGGAGAAGATGGACTGCTAGGGACAGCAACAGGGGATACCAGAGCTGTCTGGCCCAGTCTGGAGCAATCAGAATCACTTTGCATGGTTGTGACCTTATCTTGACTAACACTTTGAACAAGAGAGGGAAGGGGGGGGGGGGAGCATACAGAAATTTCCCTTCCCAGTTCAGAATCAGAGCATCCAGGGGGACTGAGCCCAAGACTGGGGGTCTGCAACAAAAGACAGGAAGTTCGTGATTGTCTGGGGCTGCAAAAAGATCTATCTCTGGAGTGCCCCATCTCGAGAAAATCACTTTCAAAACTAGAGGATCTATGGTCCATTCGTGATGGCCCTGGGATATTCTGCTCAGAGCATCTGCTAGGACATTGTCCTTCCCTGGGAGGTGAACTGCTATCAGAGAGGTTTACTAGGCCAGGGACCACAACTTCATTGCTTCTGTGCACAAGGCCGTAGACCGAGTGTCTCCCTGTTTGTTGATGTACCACATGGTGGTGGTGGTGTCTGTTCTGACCTGGACCACCTTGTTCTGCACAGACTTGGAAAAAACTTGCAATGCCAAAAACACCGCTCTGAGTTCCAAGAGATTGATGTGAAGCAGAGATTCCTGAGGTGACCACAGTCCTTGGTAGTAAGATCCCAGATGGGCTCCCCAGCCCAGCAGGAAGCATCTGTGGTGAGTATCACTGGAGTGAGACTGAGTGACAAAAGGAACTCCTTGTCTCAAATTGTCCTGATCCTGCCACCATTGCAAGGCCTGGATCAGGGTTCGAGTTACTGGGACTAGTTTGGTAGGGAATCCTTTCTTTGGACCAGAAGGCTCTTAAGTGGAACTAAATGTCCCTCATCTGGAATCTTGCTCCTTGGACCACTGCTGTGGAAGCTGCCATGTGGCCCAGAAGCTGAAGGAAATGCCTTGCTGGTCGAGACACCGAAAGGGTGAATGAACAGGCCAGTTCCATGAGGGTCCTTGTCCTTTCCAGGGGAAGGAAGGCTCTTGCCTTAACTGTATCCAGCTCTGTCCCTATGAAGGTGAGGAGCTGTACTGGTTCGAGAACTGACTTTGGAAGGTTGAGAAGGAATCCTAAGGAAGTGAGCACTTGCTGAGTCACTTGCAAATGTGACTTGACTTGGTCTGGAGACTGACCTACTATGAGCCAGTCATCCAAGTATGGGAAGATGGAGATCTTTTTTCTCCTTAGGAAAGCAACCACTACTGCCAGGCACTTTGTGAAACCCTTGGGGCTGACGTTAGGCCAAGGGCATTGTCTGAATTGATAGTGGCCTGAGGGCAACTCGAACCTGAGGTACTTTCTGTGGGAGCACCTGATGGGAATGTGAAAATAGGCATCTTTGAGGTCCAGGGAGGCTAGCCAGTCCCCTGGCCTTAGAGAGGGGAGGATTATTCCCAGAGTCACCATTTTGAACTTTGGTTTTAAAGGTGTTTGTTCAGATATCTTAGGTCCAGGATGGGCCACCATTCTCCTGTCTTTTGGGTTAGGAAGTACCTGGAGTACAATCCTTTGCCCTTGTGTAGGTGGGAACCCTCTCTATAGCTCTGAGAGGTAGGAGGGAAGAAACCTCTGCCTCTAAGGCAAGGGTCTCTGATGGATTTGCAGGTGGAAAGGATCTGGTTCTCATCTTGGGAAATTTTTTCAAGCTGAGAACCAGCCCCTGGCTTACTACTTCCAGGACCCACTTGTCTGTTGTTAGAGACTTCCAGTCCTAGACAAAGTAAGCTAGCCTGCCCCCTACTGGTATGGGAGAATCGGCCCGGCAGACCCATCAGGGTGTCTGCTTGGCAGGGGCTTTAGGCTGAGGGTGGATGCAGGTCTGCTCATCCCCATCTGCCTCCCTCTAAAGAACACCTCTGAGAGTAAGAAGAGGAGGCCTGAGCTTGGTAAGGGCCTTTGGAAAGGCCTGCCCTGCCCCTGGACTGCTGCCTTTGAGGAGTTGCATGCCTTTCTCTGGCCTCAGCACTCTTGTAAGTGGTCCTGTACTCGTCCATCTTTTTCATGTAGTTCTCTGTCTGCTCCCCAAACAGAGAATTACCAATAACAGGGAAATCCATGGCCTTAGCCTGGGTATCCTGTGATAGGCTAGTACATCTGAGCCAAGTCATCCTCCGAAGAGCCACAGATGTAGCCATGACTCTTGATGAAACATCATTGGAGTCCACAGCAGCATGAAATTGTACTTTAGATGCCTCAATCCCATCTGCAGCCACCTGCTCCAGCTCCTTGGCAAGCTGGTCAGAGGCCTGTTTAGCCAGAGCCAGCACAGTGTCCCACCTGGACTTCTGGTATCTAGCTGTGTAGGCCATATAGTTAGCCTGCCTGAGTCCCAAAGATGCTGCCAAGTACTGTTTCTTTGCCATGGCATCAATCTTCCTGGAGTCCTTGTCTGGGGGGGTGTGATGCCAAGGGGATATTTGCCTTATCACAGGCAGCAGCCTGCACTACCCCAACATGGCTGCATTGCTGGAAAAGGAACTTCGTGTCTGAGCCTGAAAGAGTATACCTCTTGTCCATTCGTCTGTCCACAGGAATTACAGAATTAGGAGACTTAAGAATTTTATGTGTCTGTTTCCCAAAGGATTTGTGGAGGGGAATAGACAGTCTCCTGGACTCTGGGATGCCCATCATCTCAACAAAATCAAGCTCCTCCTGATCCTCTACTGCTTCCTCCACAGGAAGCTGGAGGGTCTCATCCACTTTTTTGTAAAACATATAGTGAGAAGCGGACTCAGAAAGCCTAGGAGGAGAAACACCTGAAGGTCTGTCTGGGAGATGTCCGGGTCAATAGGCACATCCAGACTTTCATAATCGCCATCATCATCCTCATACTCTCCTTCCTCCTCCTCCGTTCATAAAATTCTTCCAAAGTTTAATCCGGAACTGGGGGAACCGACCAAACCGAACCCCTGCCAGATGGTGCTGGTTTGGTCGGAACCAAAGTAAGCGACTGCACTATCCTTATCGCCTTGGCTATCTCATTGGCGGTCGGAGAATGAATTTCTGGGTCTGAACCGGACGATTAATCTTTTCTTTTCCTTTTTACCAGAACCAACTACTCAGAATCGGCTCTCCTTTTGCCCGAAGAAGTATCGCCCTGGTCAGAGGGCACTCCTTCTGGTTCGGTCAGAACCGAACCGGGCTGGCCATCCGGATCAGCAGACTTCTCGGCCTCCCTTTCCCTTAGTCTACCTAATCTCTTTTCCAGGGCAGATTTGGGAAAATTCTTACAAATTTGGCAGTCTGAATCGAGGTGGTCAAACCCCAGACAATAAACACAGGTGGTGTGGGGATCAGCCTTGGCAAAGACTTCCCACACACACTGCAGTTTGAAACCCAGTGGGCTCAGTTTTTTCTTGGGTTTCTCAGATCATCAATCCTAACCAAAACTTACCCTTTTTCGGCAATCCGCCAGGTACGACTCCCCTATCAGTTCCTGACCGTGTCACGGGTCTTGGAAAAAAACGTAATAAAATCCGTCTTTTTTAGAACCGATACAGACCAGTTACCACACTCTAAACAAATCATTAACTTTTTTTTTTTTTACCTGAAACTGATCAGTTCAGACGAACCGATCCACAATTTACAAGTTCCACACAGAAACTACACGGAAAACATATCTAGTACTCACGGTACCACAGACAGAGACTTGAACCGACTGAACGGTAACAGCAATTCAGTAGAAACTGAGCGAAAAAAACGACACTTCAACCGACTCTTTTGAACTGAGCAAAGGAGAAATCTCCAGAGCGACTGTTCAGTGAGGCGGAGTAAAGAATCTGACGGTTGGAGTTTAAACAACAGCAGACAGGGGCTTCAACCAAGCTCGTGGTGAACATTCCATGCTGGCCATGGAAAGTTTAACTCTTTGTTCTCCAGGGCAGTTGAAAGGCAGGACCTAACTGCATATGTCAGAATACAGCAAGACTTCATGTTGTTTGAAAAACCCCAAATCGGCTGGTTCACTAGTGACCTATCCACCTTGCCGGACGTGTCCAGTAGAATGAGAGGATACGAGGCGGTGAATAACAGAAGGCAGTGGGGCTGTCTCCTTGGTCCCGCGGTTGTCGGTAGCGCCAGAAGGCCCCGACAGGAACCGAGCCGTGCAGTCATCGGGGATGGCCAACTTAGCGGCGTGGTCGGGGAGAGAACCCCTGCCAACTTAACGATCCGAGGCCAGGTGACTGCCCCAGCCGGGAGTCGAGCTTAACGGCCACCGGCAGTCTCCAGGAGGAGCCGGAGGCCAATCTTACCGGGTTAGTGCAGCTGCTGTCGCCAGAGGAGCGAGCCGCCGACTTATCTGCCTGAAGTTTCTCCTTACCTGGGTGCTTCCGACGGTGGCTGGGCCTTGCTGGTAGAGGGTCTGACATCGTCCGTGGAGCGAGCCCGCCCTCTTCTCCTTGTGTTTTAGGGGAAGATTTGTCGGACGAGTCCCTAAGCTTGTCCATCTTCTTCTCAAGTGAAAGTAGACGAGCCTTGAGAAGATGGGCCTCCAACGCCTGCTGTCTCCGCTTTTTGGTAGCCTGATTGAAGGACTGACAGTCGGGGCAGGAGGAGACTGGATGGTCTGGGCCTAGGCAGATCACGCACTTGGAATGCCTGTCTTTGTGTGGTATTTGACTGCCACACTTGGAGCACTTTTTCTTCTGAGAAGACATGAACTATTTAATACTAAAAGATGAAATAGCGAGTTTTTAGAAAAAACGTGCAAAAAAATACTTTCTGACGGACGCTGAATGGAGTCTGCGAAGCAACTAGCATAAGGCAACAGCAGGAAAGAACTGAAGGGCAGGCGTGGGGACCGCTCACTATATACCGTCACGCTGATGTCGGTCACATGACGTCGGGTGGGCGGTCCCCCCGTCAGGGATTGCTAGAAAAGTCTGCCGAGCAGCCCAACGTCAGGTGACGTCAGTCCTACTTGTGATGACCTACTGAAGGAACCCTCTCGAAATAAGATCTATCTTTCTGAAACTCAGCTACACCACGAGCACCAAGCACAAATCTTTCGACACCATTACAGGGTTTTATTTAACTCCAAAAATTGATTAGCGTTTTGCTCATAAAAGTGCTAAAACATTCTGAAAATGTAAAGCACTTGCCTCACTGTGTTTAGCAAACATAACTCTTCTAGAAAACCTATATAAATACTTTCTGTATAGTTAGCATTGTCCCAAGAAAAAAACTGCTAATCAATTATTTAAAACCAAGCACAAATCTTTCGACACCATTACAGGGTTTTATTTAACTCCAAATTGATTAATGCTTTTGCTCATAAAAGCTAAAACGTTCTGAAAATGTAAAGCACTTGCCTCACTGTGTTTGGCAAACATAACTCTTCTAGAAAACCTATATAAATACTTTCTGTATAGTTAGCATTATCCCAAGAAAAACTGCTAATCAATTATTTAAAACCCTGCCATTAAGTCCTCACACCAGTCACTGGGAGTTACTCATATGCTACAACACCCAGCTCAACTGAAATCATCTACAGTAGAAAACAATGCATCTTTGGGGATGCAAAGCAGGCCAACAAGCTCTTAGCAGCCATGCAGCAGGGACTTTGGTTCTCTGGAGCAGAATGAGGAAGATAAGGAGGCTTCTGGAATTTAATATATGGTTTATTCAAAACTGTGAGTAGCAGATGGGGATAGGAAGGGCGGGAGTCAAGATGCTTGAGAGGTGGAGGAGCAGTGGACTTTATGCCCCCAAAGGGGAGTATATATCTCACATACTGGTACATGCTGAAAAAAATTATTACATGTTGTTTATGTATGTATATTTTATGATGTGGTACTTTGTAATGGCACTGATCATGCGGGGGCCAACTCCACAGCTCCCTACCAACCCCTGCCCCCCAGATGCTGTTACCGTTCCCCTACAATTTCTTTTTTTATGAATATGTTTTTATTGAGTTTTAACAAAGGGGAACTTGTACACAACATGCATTTCAAATGCATACAAATATAGGGATACAATGACTGTAAGTAAATTACTCAGGAGCAGACCAGTGGATTTAGAGACAGTTCCAAGGTACCTGTCCTCGCCGGTACAGCAGTAGTGAGGCATGGGTCCTATCCCTGTATGTCAGCCCAATGGGCTGTGCTCTCCCAAATCAGGGTTTTCTAATGGTGAGGCCAGCCTCCCTGGGGAGACCCCAACCTCTTCCAGGGAGGCTCTAGCAAGTCTGAAAAAGTACTGTATTTTAAATTTTGAGTTTTAGATATTTTGTGTGAAGGGATGAGGCAAACTGAAAGAGGATAACAATAGATGAATTTATGTATACATTTACATATTGGTGACCTGGAAAGGTACACTGAGCCAAGGCTCATTTCAGCTATACTTGGGGAAGGGAAGGGAGTGGATACAATTCAAAAGGTTACTACAAAACAGTCAAGCAATACAAAATGAACAAAAGTGCAAACAGATAGGAACAAGGAGCACATAATGAGAGGTACCAGTTGACCAGTTAGGCTGGTGGCAGAAAGCCTAAATACAAGAGATAGCAGAGTGGTACTAGGAGCAAGAAAGGAGAGAGCAAAGGATCCCTGAGAAGTCAGAGCAGGGTAAGACAGGAGAGGCAGAGGTAGGTAGGAAGGTTATTCCTGATAGAGGAAACTGACAGAAAACAGTATGACCCATTAAGGTACTCACAACTAGGGGTAACAGTGGTTCAAGAGGCAAAATAGCAGAACAAGTAAGCTGGTCGGGTTGGGGGGATTACAGTAAGCTGGAATAGCAGAAGAGTCAACTACTCAAAGGAGTTTCACTTTACTCTTGATGTTTCGTGCAAAGTGGGAGGCTCAAGATCTTTTCCATGGCTTGGGGAGGCTTACTACAACAAAGTCTGAGAACTAAAGCCCTAAATGCATATATGTATGTGTGTGTCGGGGGTCATAGCCCAGGTCTCTAGCGACAAAGATGGGGTCAAGCATCACATATGGAGCCAGGTATTCTACTAAGAGGTGAAAGTCTCGGACTGCAGTCCTCTACTTAGTGTATAAATGGTTAAACATCTCTGCCATTATGGCAGTTCTGGTGCCTGAGCCATGAGCCATTTTCTGGTGGTGCATTTCTGTGCGGTCACCACATTATGCCCAGCAAGTATTTTAGCTGATGTCCTCTGAGAACTCTGGGATACTGAAACAGTAAGTATAGCTCGAGTCCGAGTGACTGATGTGAAGCATGTCATTAATCGCCTCCTCCAGATTCTTAAGAAAATCAACCAGGCTGGAACAGGCCCACATAATGTATAGTCACATTTACACAACACCTACAGCATGCTGCACTGCCTCCCGATCCATATCTGGCTGTTCTTGCTGGCATTCTAAAGCGAATTAACTGCTTCTATGCATATTCTTGCCAGACATGTGACAAGGTTATCCTGCCTGCTTCACTGCAAGCTATCTCACAGTCCACTGGCTCTATTTCCCCTTCCCATTTCATCCCCCCATTTCTCTGCCACGTAGAGGCTGTTATGAGGTTGTATGCCTTGTACAGCTTGATAGATGATGGAGATGACGGTCTTGTGTTCTGTGAGTTAATATAGAGTAAGAGTGGACACCAGCAAGTGGGAGCTTGTATCACCATTGGCTGAGTGTCCAGGCAGTGTCTCACCTGAAGGTATCTATAGACAGAGCCTCGTGAAATTCTTTTTATTTTTATAATTTTATTTTTCTGGAATTTCTTATTTCTTTTATTCAGTGAAAATGCAGCCGTATTTCTTGCTATCACATTTACTTTCCTAAAATACCTAAAATGACCATATACACACTAGAAATCACACTCCTAGTATACTATATTGTATTAAGCAGCATTATGCTACGGTCTTGAAAGGTTTTGTGAATCAGACAATTCTGCTGCTACTTTGCAGAGCATCTCTGTGGTAACAACAGAGCCTAATTAATAACTGCTGTAAGCATTTATTTAATTTTGCCAAAAATTAAGTAATTTTTTAACTTTTTTCATATGCTTGTTTTCGCTTTCTTTCTTATTTTACCTTGAATTTCTTATTTAAGAAAAACACAGGTCTTTATCTACTGACATCCCTGCAATCAAGGCCATATTGGGTCTGACGTTGCAGAAGGGCTTTATCTGATGACCCATACAAACTGTGCCAGATAAACCAGGTTAAGCCTTTGCTTGTGGCGCAGTGCAGGGTCTGTAGCAGTCAGGGAGTGAAATCTCTCTGTGCGGCTAGTGGGCAGACCCAAATAAAGGCAGGGGTCAAAGCCACAGAAGGCTCCAGTTTCCTTCATGTTCTCCCCACACTCTGGATCCATGGATTCTGGATTTGCTGTTCCTGGTCCCGTGGGTGAGGTCCAAAGAGGTATGTCACCCTCTCCCAGAAGGGAAGCATGTCCCTCTCCAACTTTAGGCATTGTGGCCTGGGTCCACCATCTGCCACTGGAACAAGACCTGCAGTTAGGCCACAACATGATATGCTCTAAGATCTGATAGTGCTAGACCCCATGAGCCTTCGACAGCAACATGGTACAGAAGCAAATTCTAGGGCATTTACTTGTCCGTATAAATCGAGATATGGCCAATTGCCATTCTCTTACAATTTCTTAGTCATTAATGTGGGACTCTGGCAGCTATCCACGATAAACAATATGTTTTTGGACATATGTTCTGGCGACCTAGAACTAGACTTCCTCATGATTTGGACTTTTGAATTAGTCTTTATGTATTTTAACCAACCTTGTCTGTTTTCTTCCTTGAAGGTTGTCACTGTTCTTTGGATAAAAACATAGTATAGACTATGACGGCAGATGAGGACTGCTTGGCCCACCCAATCTGCCCATTTCCATACCTATTAGATAAGCTGCAGATCCTAGTTAACTAACAGCCTACTTCCTCCTACCCCCCCACTAGAATTGCCTTATGTCTTGCATCTCATTCTCACTCAAATAGTTACCATTGTTTAGTATCTAAGTCCATAATTGGAAGGCAGAACAAAGGGTAATCCTCACCCTCTGATTCTTTATATATGTTTTGCATCTTAGGGGGTTTGGGGATGGGGAACAAAAAACCTTAATGTTGTGAGCTTTATATCTTAGGGAGAGACCACATGCCTATTAGTAAAGTCTATGTTGTTATTTGGGGGGGTATAACCATTAAAGTATGTCTGTATTGGTCTCTTTTACTTGGACAGCATGAGGCTCATATGAACTACTTATGTTCCAACCTCTACATGCATACTGACTTCCCAACACCATACCAATCGGACTTTCACCCCAATCACTCAGTCTCTCTCTGCCTTTCTACTCAGAGTTACCAGCCAAATACACACCATTTTAGACAAGGGTCTGGGCACACGGGCCATATTTATAGACCTAGGAAAGGCCTTCGACACCGTGGACCACCTTTGGCTCCTACACAAACTAGCAGACTCTGGTGTCTGCCCAACAGCCCTGGCATGGTCCCAGTCCTACCTGGCCAACTGCACCCCATCTGTTAAGCTTGACCTGAACTCCTCCCCGCCCTACCAGTCTACCTCAGAGTCCCCCAAGGTTCAGTTTTGGGGCACTTGCTCCTCACAGTCATTATCAGTGACCTCCCCTTGTCCATCTCAGCCAGCAGCATACACATGTATGTAGATGTAGTAGTAGTAAAACAACTTTATTTATACAGGCAATTGCTTTACCTTAAGGCTTAAAAGGCCCTGTTTTCATGGCAATCCTGTAGATTACATAATAAACCAGTGCAAGATAATGACTAAAAATACACAATGGCTTACAAATTTATAACTTACAATGACGGGACAGTCAACTTGGTACAAATTATATACATTATTACAACCATTGTCCCCTAATAGCAGCAACAAACATGCAATTTAGGTTTAACATTCAACAAATTGTTTAAATATATTAATAGACAATGACAAGTTCCTCCACTGGCTAGGAAGCTATTCAAGCCCTTGCTGTCTGATATTTAAAGGAGATATCCCAAATCTATTTCTTACCTTGAGAATATTTTGCTTCAGGTTATTATCCCTCATTGAATACTTATGGCTTAGCTGCTCAATTGGATTTACAATCTACAGGGCTCTCTGGACCATAAACTTCTGAAAAGTAGTGTGGCCCCCAAGACGATGCCATAATCTACTATCAGGTACTTCTGCTCCATCTATTGAGGAGTCCCTCCAGTAGAATTTCACAGCAGTCCAAAATGGTTCCTGGTTAACTGGCTTATCATGAACCAAAAGAAATGGTATCCATGATGATCGGATCCAGGCAATGGCTCAGCTCTTCCTCCCCTTCTCTGACACCATATTCCTTGGACAGAGCCTGTCCAGACTCGGTCCCAAACTACAAGTACCTTGCCTTCCATCTGGACCAAAACCGTGATTGCTCCAGGCACATGTCCCAGGTAGTAGCCAAGTCTTTCACCAAACCTGGTACCTTACACAGACTAAAGAGCTGTCTCCAACTACACATGAGGAAATAGGCTATAGAACAACAGATCCTTCCCTTCTGGACTATGAGGATGTAGTATACTCAGGAGCTAACTTCACCTCCCTAGACAAAATTACCACACAGTTCAACACACTGTGCAGATATGTAGCAGGTTGTAACCCCCCATAAACACCACTGCATTATTACAATGAGCTGGGCTACCACACACACACACTTGTGAGACAGATGATACACACTGCTCTTTTGGGAATCAAATACTGGACTTGCAAATTACCTAAATACCTATCTGACCTCTTCTCTCCCTCAGCAAACCCTGCCTATTTGCTTAGATCGGAGGCAAGCCAACATCTTCATGTCCCTCGATACAAGCGCAACCTAGGCCAAGTCTCCATTAGCTACAGGAACCCCAACATCTGGAACTATCTACCATCCGAAGCTACTACCCCTCCCTCACCCAAATCAAGCAAGGCATTGATCAAAACCTACTTCCAATCCCTGAACCACTCTCACTGTTTGCCTCCCTCCTGAGCCTAGCCCCTTCCCCACAAGGCTCCTTGCAGAAGACCCCGCCCCCGGCCAGTAACACTGGCAGGACAACTGAACTGAAATCTGCAACAAATTCAGACCACTGCCATATTACTCCAGAACTACAAGTGCTGCCCAATTCTGTGCCCTCTCCGAGGGACTGCAGTGGCTTTCGATCTGATTTCTAACTTGGAACAGAATCATTTGTATCTTGCAATGTGTACTTATGAACTTGCATCTGTATTTATATATGTAACCCCTACAAATGGGGTCTCAAAAGTCTTCCTTGAGCTTGCCTAAATGCTCACTGCCAGGCTGGTGTTCTTCGTTTAGCAGTTTAAATGTATTGCTAGAGAGTGCCTGTATAGCCTCTGTGTACTGCCTCTTTAAGAACTGCCTGGATTGCAGTCATAATTAATCTGAGAGGAGCTCTGTCAGAAGATGTACTTGTTTGCTGATCGCTTGTTAGAGTAGTAATAATATTGCAGTTTGCTCTAACTTGCCTTCTGCAGCATGGCCAGTTCTGTTTGTTTCATCATCTTGGTCCTGGACTGCAAAATGGGCCAATCAGTACATCTGGGACTCTAAAATGGAGCCTCTTTCCACAGGGGTTTGTTGGGGCCAAAACTTGTAGGAATTGTAGTTCTGGGCTTTTGGCACCTAAAATAACCTGGAGGGGGAGCCCTTGTTGTGACTGACAGACAGATTAGCCAACGGAACCTTTTGGATCTTGGGGAAAGTCCCACACTGCTTGCAGTTTCAGTTGGATATGAGTTGGGAAGTGAAGTAACAACAGCTCGAGATAGTTTGAGCAGCAATCCATAGTGGATTCGTATGGGATAACTGTTGAAAGGCCTGAGTTTGGTCTGCATGCCTGCCTGCTGTTCCTGAGAGGGGACTTTTTTTTTCGGACTAAATCCGAATTTGGAGAGCGAA